>OY855904.1:44252314-44852314 GCA_963693305.1 Meandrina meandrites
ACCATACAAAGGGTTTTAGGGTGGTTTGCTCTCATAGTGGTTCTTCTAGAAGACCCATAAACAGATTCGCCTATGTAGGAGCCATTTTGGTACCCATGGCAGTTCCTGTTTGTTTAATGTAGTGGTTTCTTTGGAATGTCAGATTGTTGCATGTGAGCACTAGCTTTATAAACTTTAGGATGGTTGTTCTCTTGTTCTCGTCATAGTTGTTGACGCGCATGTAGTGTTCGCATGCCCTTATGCCATTTTCATGCATGATGTTCGTATATAATGACTTGACATCCCTTGTAACCAGTAAGGTACCTGCAGGCCATTTTTCGCTGTTGTTAATTTCATTAATTTTCTGTAGAAAGTGATTATCGTCCTTGCGATAAGATGGTAATTAACGCACTAGTGGCTGGAGCTGGTCCTCTACCAATTTAGAGATGTTAGCTGTAGCAGAGTTAATAGTGTTGCAGATTGGCCGCGCAGGTGGTGGACGTTGTGGCTTATGTATCTTTGGTACAAAATATATGTTGCCTGGTCGAGCTTTTTCTACCACCAGATAAGTCGCGGTGTCTGGGTCGATCACGTTCGTGGCTAGGGCGTGTTGTACTGTCTGCTTCACTTTGCTTGCAAATTCACCAGTGGGATCGCCGGCTACCCGATGGTAAACCTTGTCACCGTTTTGGTCTTCACCATTTAGCTGATTGTTAGCTTCATTGAGATAATCTTCGCGGTTTTGTACGACAACAGCTGCTCCTTTGGCAGCTTGAAATATTACAATGTTGTGGTTACGTTTTAGCTAATTGATCGCAATTCTTTCTTCCTTCTTGATGTTAGAGCGTAGCTTTCTTCTGCCAGTATTCGTTCTGTCCAAGATTGATCTTTCAACTGCATTGATGTAGCAATCTAGGGCCCGGTCTCTACCATTGCAGGGAGCCCATGAAGACGGCTTCTTGTACTGGCTTTTTTGTTCATTTTGGGTGCTGTCTGCGGCCCAAAACAATTCTTTCAAACGCATACGACGGCTCTATTTCTTTACATTCGCTGTAATTTCTGATCGATTTACAGAGATTGGCGTTGGTACAAATTTCAGCCCTTTGCTTAGGATGTTTGTTTCTTGTTCAGTTAAAACACGGTCCGATAAATTGATTACCGTCTGCTGGTGATTAGCTCTGCGCTTGGTGTTGCCGCTTCTACCCCAGTGTTTGCGCCTGTGTCGTTTCGGTGTTGTTACTTCTCGCGGTTTGTTGGGCTGTACGTGTGTCGCTGCATTAGGCTTGGCTCCGTGGAGCTGGGGGTCGGAAATTGGCGGTTTGCTCGGTTGTGTATGCGTCGCTGTATTAGGGGTTGTTCTCTGGATTTCAGTAGCAGAAATCTGTGGATGGTCGGGTTGTACGTGTGTCGTTTTGTTGTTTTCGGCTCCAAGGGGCTCAGTAACGGACATCTCAGGGGTTGTTGTTCTTTGCGTAATTTGATGAGCAATCACTGTCGTGGATCTGGAAAGGTGCTGTTGGAATTTCTGAAATTTTCTCAGGTACAATTGGTCCCTGAAGATCTTAGTTTGTGTTTGAAGCCAATCAATTGCTATTAGAAGTTCACTACTTTCCAAGTGGTTGGTTAGAGTGCTCTTCTTAGATTCTAACCGTGCTGCGAGTGTCGCACACTTTTCCTTTTAAGCCTGAATTAAGATTTCCATTAATTGTAATGATGTTTCCCGAAGTATGTTGTTCCACTTATCATAGCGATTGCTAGGTAATGCACCAACTTGCGGTGTAAGTTTAATGTTGAGTCCCGGTGGTATTAATTTCCCTCGTACAGTGATAGAAAGTGTTGATGCAATTCCCCAGCAATCACTTTGGTTTTAGTGCGGTAAAGTTGCCAAAGAGTCTTTGTACATTCCGAAGGTAGCCCTGGTGGTGCGGTTATTGAGCTTAGTGGACCTGGGTTCACTTGAACATCACCGCTGATCACGAGAAATACGAGTAATATTCGGCTATGACTCTTGGACAACTTCATGTTAAGAAATGGGCGTACACGGATGCGTCTGGTACGGTGTACTGTAACGCGAAACCATAAGTAAATCATTTCTGAGTTCTTAATTAATTTCTGTTCCTTTGTTGATCAGCCATGCAGAATTTTGACGGTCGCCAGGTCAACGTCAATATTTCGGCATTAGATGGACGCATCAGTAGAATACATTAAAATCCTCTTTTGCTTCGGAAAGGTGCCTGACCAAGGAAATTTAGGGGGAACGGCATAACATCTCGCAAGTTCTGCGAAAATCTGACTCCTTGAAGTGCAGTTAGCAGGGTTTTGTTTGCTCGGTGATTTGGAAATGCTGCGAAACATCTCTCCGAATTATGATATGCTGTGAAACAGCTCTCCGAATTATGATATACTTCGAAATGTTGATAAGCCAGGTCTAAAAATTCAATGCATTATATTTAAATATAAACTGTTTCGTGTTAGAAATCTCTTAAAAAAAACACATCAATTTTAAAAAGTAGCAAGATTTACCTTTAGTTTTACACACATATATAACCAGGTTTCTGGCCCAGTTTTTAAACTCGTAAAATATTTCCGAGTTTCTCGGCAGCAAGGCCAATTCAATCCTTCTATCCATCCGGCATTTCCTGTTAGACTTTTTGTTAATCCGCTGACTAGTGCATAGCGCTTTCGTGTATATTCAGTAAGCTAGGAAGCTGTAAAAAATTGAGGGCGAAAGCCGTCTTTCGTTTCATTGTTTATTTCGTTCCTCAATAAACAATTAATTATACCTGCTTCAGAGTGAAATGAGATGTTATATAGCCGCAATATCTAACAATCGATCGTAGATCAGCCACAGGAAGCCAAAAACCCTTTCTTCTTCGTTATTTCATCGCATTTATAAAACTTGCAGCATATTTCTAGTTTAAAATCGAAATACTCGACCGCCAGAAAAAAAAGACAATGTCTATAAACAATTTGAATTCATTATGTTTATAGGGAAATGTTATAAATACTTGCGACAAAATAACAATAAAAATTAAAAAAAAAAAAGTTAGAGGGAAAAAAATATATTTGCGGGCTACAAGGGCTCAAACTTGCGGCCATTTATAAACCGCCCCCTTTTGAGAGATAGTTGCCCTTTCCATTGTGCTACGTCCTCACAGGTTAAGTAAATAGACTAAATAATCCTTTATGAACTGTATGCTCTTGAGTTACAAGTCCCGTATTCGGAAGTTGTTAGCTGTAAGTATCCGATGGCATACAAAGGTAATATTAATTTTACGAATAGGGGGGTGAAGTTATCGGTTCAAATCTTTATTTGTCAAAGTTTTCGGTTACAAAATTAGTTTCTAGTTGCATAATTCATTTTCCGAGTTTCAGTGGCTTATAGCCACTTTGATTATATTACCATTTAAAGCTTTTAAATAATTAACTTCCGCTTATTTATTACGCAAGAAAACTTTATTTTAGTAGTGAATTTATTGCAATTAATCCTTAATGGCCTATTTCAGCAAAGCGTGACTAATAATACGGCGCCCACAATAAAAATAAATTAACACCTCTATGCCCAATTGCTTTTATTGACTTTCTGACTGCGCTATTATGCAAATTCGAGCTTTTTACACTTCTTAACCAAGCGTGGCAGAGTGTGACTTATAAACCACATCATTTAGTTGCCACGAGTGTGTTTATTGAAATCACGTTCACAACACAAAACAACAATATTAAAAACATGAAACAAACAGCGGTAATAAATATTGAGAAAAAATGCATTTTACTAACTTGACGTTTCGTATGCTATGCAGTATGACCGTTACAAAATTTTAACGACTTTATATATTGTTATGAAAAGGGTCTGGAACCTAGACTGAGACCATTGATCTACAGCAGTAACTTAATATTATCGCTTAGGTTAATAGAGTACCAACCTCTCACTGCCAACGTTGGTATTTAATGAAGGTTGTAGTTCTTGAATGAATAACGTCTCTATAATTGCAATGGAGGTCAGTTTTGCCAGACGCTTTCAAAATGATCCCATTTGATGTTATGGCCCGTGCAATGATATGATCAGCGATAGCTGATAGATGATCACATTTAGTGAGGGCCTTAAAGTTTTCAGTTTTCCTGTCATGAAGTCGTCGTCTTGTTTTTCCTATGCATATATATGTAAACACCATTGCAGTACGAAAGAAGGATTTGATGCGGCGTGTGTTCTGAGGCAATTATATGCCTCACTGGCCATATCATTCTCACAATCACGAGCATCAATCAGACAACACGCTGAATGAATCACTTCATGACAAAAACATTCAATTATATGCCTCACTGGCCATAACAATCTCACAATCACGATCATCAACACGTGTGACGTGTCGAAAACCTTCTGTTACACGTGTCAATAAAACACGAGAAAGGCAAAGATACAAGTGATGAAGCTGTTCATGTGTAATAGCAATTGTGCGCGCCTTCGCTGTATTATTAGTCACGCGTTGTTTTGGTACGTAATCGTGGGCTTATTTGTTGCGGGACAATGGGTGTTGAATTTCGGGAAAAACCCTCTGAAAATATAGTTTACTGCATCACAATGTGAGCCAAATTTCTGGGAAAACAAATGTGTCACAGAATCATCCCTAAATTTCTGTCCAGAAATCTTTTCCTTCAAGTGATACGTTAGTTAAATATGAGCAAAATGTATAGCCAAGTGCAGGCAATCAAATTGACTGATGATTGAAACGTTAAATTTGCTTGAACACTGTTGTTCTATACAAACTAAGATCGAGCAACAACTTTGCTCTGTGTGCAGCGAAAGTTATACCGAGGTCAAACAATGATTTCATCGTTTCTCCGGCTGATCCTTATTAACGTAAAGGATCAGCAGATGCAATAGATCCCACTTTCTTCACTCCATAAAGATCTGAAAGCCGCAAATACCAAACCAATAATAAAAATCATCTTCATTATAGCTTAGTACCAACATGAGTCCAATATCATGTTTCCTCGTTTGCCCCTACACTATTTAGAGTTAAACCTTCAGTTAATTGTCATGAATTTAGGCATCTTTTGTCTTGAAAATTGTTTGCACATGACTTATTTATGCTACACATTTACTGACAAGATCTGTTACAGTGTACTTTGAAGAGAGTGGAATGGAACTATACCGATAAATGGCGCTGTATTTTCTTTTATTTTACAAAGCAAGTATAGCATGGCTTTCTCAGCTTTGAAATTTTCTCTCCAAAAAAAATGCCATCTGATGCTCAAATAGCGGCAAGGATAATGTGACATAAATGAAAAAGCTGATGATTGATCTATGAAAACAAGTACCTCTGTACTGTGCACAATTGTTCTTTCATATTTTAATTCACCGATGCGTTTACTGCACGTCTGCAGTAGTTTCGAAACCTCGTGACGTATTGCCAAAACTAGATGTGTTACGTAATACCGTGGTATTTGCATTATTGCCGTTTTGATGGGGCATTTTGATAAACGAAATACCTATTTAAGAGACCCTTGGTGAGCTACGCCATTTTTGCCAAATAAAGTAATGATTATAAGCTCTTTTAAACCAACATGCAACAAGGCGTTAATAGCTTCCCTGCAGAAAGAAAATAAGAGCAGGTTTCCCTGGTGAAAATCTTTGCAGGATCTTCAAAGATCTTTAAAGATCTTTTAAGATCTGCAAATTTCCTGTAAAGGTCCTTGAATACAAGGATCTTTTAAGGATCTTCAAGGATCCTAAAGGATTTAAGAAGGATCTTATAAAGATCTTATGAAGTTCCTGACAAAGATCCTATCAAAGATCTTTTCAAGGATCGTTCAGAATCCTCAAAGTTTTTATTAGGATCCTACAGGATATTAAAAGGATCCTTTTAAAGATGCTTTCAAAGATCTTTATAAGAATCCTCAAGGATCCTCAAGGATATGATGAAGATCTTACAAGGTTCTTATGAAGATCTTTTCAAGGATCTTCCAAAGATCTTTGTCTGGATCTTCTAGGATCCTCAAGGATCTTATGCGGATCTTAAAAAGATCTTAAAAAGGATCTTTTAAATGAACTTTCTCAGGATCCTTAAAGATCCTCAAGGGTTTGATGGGGATCTTACATGGATCTTGAGAAGATCCTATCAAGGATCCCACAAAGATCTTTCTCAGGTTCCTTAAAGATCCTCAAGGATTTCATGCTGAACTTGCAAGGATCTTATTTGGATCCTATAAAGGATTCTTAAAAGATCTTTCTCAGGATCCTTGGGAATCCTGAAGAATTTGCTGAGGAACTTACAAGGATCATAATAGGATCTTATCAAGGATATTTAAAAGATCTTTCTCAAAATCCTTAAAGATCATCAAGGATTTCACAAGGATCTTAAAGAAGAATTTGAAGAGGGTAATTTCAAGGATCTTTTCAATGGTATGATGAAGACTTTACTAAGATTTTAAGGATCCTTTCAAAGATCTTTGTTAGGGTCCTTAATTATGATGATCTTACAAGAATCTCTAGATAAACCTCTAATGAAGATCTACAGTAATATTGCATTTCATAATTTCCAATTTTTTTCAGCAATTTAAGTTTCACTGCTGTTCCATGAAAAATAAAAAAAAATATACATAGTTTACCTATCTATTCAGGCAGTTAAAATTTTGCACTTTAACATTCCGATGCCATAATCACTTTACATTTCCATAAACAAAGTACAAACTGTAAGCTCATTAAGCTTGATCTTCAAGAAGCTTGCATGGACTGTTATTGCTGATATAGACTCAGTTTTTCTTGTGGAAAAAACACACTTTCCAAAGCAGTCACTTTACCTTTTGGAATGGTCAAGGTTGAATGAAAAAGAGGTTACAATCGCATCCCACAGCAAGAAAAGGGAAAAGTTTCCTAACAAGAAGATATTTTCAAGGTAGTTCGGGTGGTTTTCAAAGATAACCTGAAAAAGCTCGGTACGTTGTGCCCCATTCGCCTTTAAGAGGCATTCCGTGTTAAAACCCACTGGTCAATTTTTGGCGGAAAATCAAATTGGTTACATTCAAACATGGCTGGCCATTTAAGAAATGCCAGACCGTTGGCGAGGCCGTAAAGAAGATGACACAGATGGTGGTTCCTGTCACGGGAAAGCTTCTTACCCAAAGTTCTCCAAGCAAATATTCCCATCCTAGGAGATTAGTTAAAGAAATAATCAAATTCATTTGATGAGAACATGTCACTGAACAAAATCTTTGACAAGTTGTTGATATAATATTATAAAGGAATGAATACTCCCGAGAGGATTAATAAAACAAACTGTAAGCAAGTTTCCCTTTTCTCCTTCTGCTTATGAAGCGACATATATCACAAACATAATCTTTGCTACAAAATAAAGAATATGCTTGTATTGACCTGAGCATTCGCATCCCTGACCTCAGGTTAGTAGGTACATTTGTACTTAAAATCGCCCTCAAAATGCTTGTTACACTTCGTTGATTGGCCAGGAGCTTCATGAATAGATCTTGCAGTTTTTGGTAAAAACCACTATTTCCATGGATTTTGCCAAAGGCAATATCTGGAAAACGCGAAAGTGAGATAGCCTTTAACCAGAGCATGAATCGCCTGTAGCCGTTTTCTAACTAACAGCGGTAGCCTTTTACTAAAAACTCTGGCGAGAAGCCTTAATTGTTGACAGTACATCAGTAGTCGCAGTAATATTATTATTGTATATGTTATTTAGTGAGCTGCGGTTTATTACAAAAAAATATTTTATTCTTCCTTTTCATATAAACTATATATTTTTTTCTACCGATGTAAATAATTCTAACCACGTATGTAAATTGTAAATAAAACATACTTTTTTTTTTTTTCATTTCACCTCTGTAAAAACAGCTTTGCGCCTTTTTTCTCGGCCAGGGCTTGCCCATTAGCCACGCCCGAAAGAAAAACACAAAGAAATTGTTATAAATTGAGGGGTGGCAGTTTCTTTAAAGACGTCCAGGCCGGGTAAGATATGCGATGAGTGTACTGATACAAGATAACTTTTCCTGGAATCCAGAAGTGACTGACACTTAACCAGTAGATATGGGAACGGCCAGCAAGAGACACTGCGCAGCTGTTTATGGTTAGAGCTAGTTTCTCTCGAGAGACAACAGGAGTCCATAGGTTATAGCGCTCCTTGTGTGTACCACCAGAGTTGGCCACAGCTTCTGAGTAGTGGCAGGCGGTACACCGTCACTGGTTTCGTTTGAAGGTGGGATTCCTACTATCAAATATTGCACTGGCAAGTTGTTGTGACACTTAGGACACTTATTAAGTATCCCGACTGAACACTTGTTGTTTGCTTGTTCACAGTTTGCAGAAAGAAGCCTGTTAAGCATATTTCTGGATTTTATTTTACTCTAATTGGGTAACCGCCAAAGAAAATAACG
This sequence comes from Meandrina meandrites, assembly GCA_963693305.1. Lineage (NCBI taxonomy): Eukaryota > Metazoa > Cnidaria > Anthozoa > Scleractinia > Meandrinidae > Meandrina > Meandrina meandrites. The sequence goes on from OY855904.1 coordinate 44,260,685, forward strand.
AGCCGAGTGTTTTGTGGGACCGCAAATCCACAAGATCGTTGTTGCTGAGAAGGCCGATTGTCACGAAATTGTTCAGGAGTGTTGACTAAGGCAGTACGCTACTGTCGATGTCGACGGAGAATTTTGTTGTGAAGGTGTAAGCAACGCATTGGCAGAAGTATTGAATGAATGCATGATGCGTCGAGCCCCTTCGATGGCTTTTTTCGAGCTGTGCTGCATTGTGTGTTTGAAAAACAAAAGGCCGAGCGATATGCATTTGTAGTCTGGAGACAAACTGCGAACTGCCATAAGTTGGTCAGCATTTGTCGAGGATTTCTCTCAGTTTTTCGAGTTGTGAAGGATGTTCTTGTATTGGAGGCGAACTCATTTTCAGAATCCCAGGGATCTTGTTTCACTGCACTCAATTCAGAAGCCCAACGGCTTCATTTGGAGTCCGCAGGTGGATGCAATTAATTTTTTGGCGTAAACTCGACATGAAAAACTGTAGTACTGCTCTGGTGTTTTCTAGGTGAAGCCCTCTGTGCCACGGCTTAACGATAGTACTGAGCGTGACTACTCACCGATACACCGCTGCTGGAAGAGCGACAGGCAAACACTGGCGGGAAATTGAGTAGGAGCATTAAATGCAGGGATAGGCCAGACACATGTTAATTCGCTTTTGTCATGCTTAAACATTCCGTAAGTAAATGATGTCGCTTTCAAGGCCAGGGAAAGAGAGATGGGGAAAGCGGTCGAAAGTATTGCCAAGGCAAGTGGCATGGAGAGTAGTATAGAAGAAAAAAAGATAGCAATAGCAGCTGGTGCTGAAATTGACTCCCAAAATTTGGTTGGGGTGACATGCTCGTACGACATGGGGTGGCGAAAACAGGGAAAGGCTCACAACTCATCCAATGGCCACGGAGCGCTTCTTGGTGTTGCCACTGGCAAAGTGTTGTATTTTGCTACCAGAAACAAAACCTGCCGAACCTTTTCTGCCTCAAAAAATCCTGAAAAGTCTGTGTCACATGACTGCCGGGAAAACCACACTGGCTCATCAAAAATGATGAAATCGAGTGTTGCCTGTGAGCTTTTTCAGCGTGCTCCAGAAAGAGGAATGAAATATGACAGGTACATTGGAGATGACGATTATACAACCTTTGCCCATCTTAAAACAAATGTTCCCTATGGCCTTGAAAAAAATTCTGATTTGATTCATGTTAAGTGTTCACTAAACACGAGGCTCTATAACTTAAGTCAGCGCCAAAAAATTCCAAATTCATCTGTCCTGTCACAGAAAGTGATAAGCTACCTCATGAAGTGCTTCAATATTGTGTTCAACAACACAAAAACAATCCAATAGAACTTGCCCAAGCAATTCAAGGTATTGTCTCACATGTTTTGGAAACCATAAGAAATGCAGCCCCTCCTGGTGCCGTTACCAACAAAATCCAGCTGCGTATGTCCACAACGAGCTTCCTTATGGAAAGGACCTGCATGGGATCAGCCTTCAATCTGCATTGCAGGAACGTTTTTCAGAGTATGGTTCTGATACAGTTGCATCAAAATTAGCCCCCTGCATGAATCCACAGCGAAACGAGTCGTTAAATGACACAATTGGTTCTAAGAATGTCAAAATAAGGCATTACGGTGGAAGCGAAAGCAGTGATGTTAGAACTGTCTGTGGAGTTGCTCAGCACAATGAAGGGCACAAGTTTGTTTGCAAAACATTAATGGCGACCGGCATAAACCCTAGGCTTCACTGTAAAAACCACCAAGAAAAACAAGATCAAAAGGCTAGTGCTGATAAAGAAAGAAAGTCCACCAAAAATGCAAAATTAAAAGGAGGCAGCTTCACCTGAGCAGGTTTCAGTCAACTATCAGAAACAAAAACAAAGAAGGACCTAGCTACGAACACAATATTGTGCTTAATCTGGTGCCACAAGTTGGACAAAGTGTTAATAACAACAACGAAATTCTAAAGGAAGTCAACAAAATCACTTGCAAATCTGAACTAACAAAATACGAACAACTAATCCCATTATCTGCTTTCAGACCTTCGCTCAACGAAATATCCTTTGATCCCCCCAAAACGTCAAATTTATCCTGTTCGACATTGAAACAAGTTCAACGGCTAGGAGAACCGAACTTCTCCAGCTGTCGGCGATATCAGACGACGGACTTCACTCCTTCTCTTATTACATTCTCCCTCAGCTCTAAGTTCCACCGCCACGACAGTTCATAACCTAACCGTGAGATTTTCTGGGAATGAGAGAATTTTATGCAAAGCCGGAAAACCTGTCCCAGCCAAGCCTTTACGTAATATATCAAACACGAGACAGCGTTTTTCATCACATTTCCAAACAACGAGAAGAGAGTTGAAAATACGGCGCGCAGCGGAGTATTTTTGACGAACTTCGAGGTGTTTTGAAATGTGATGAAACACTCTGTCAAATGTTTGATATATCTTCTCAATCGAAACTAAAACTACGGAGAAAACGGAAAAATAAAATCGTCAAAATCGATGCTAATTAACATCAGATTTCCAAACTCCGTCACGGTTCTGATTTCCTTTGTTTTAACTAGATGAATTATTAATGAGTTTGAGAAAAACCTGTCTTCACTCGTTCGTGCATTTTTTTTTGTTTTCGATACGCCAAAACGTCTTCTTAATGGAGGTCCTAACTTTAAAAGTAAGCTGAAAGAAATGACAGTGTTGTTCGCTGACAGTCTGCCTGTACTGAAGGTCCTTCGGTGTCAACCAAACAGCCCGCTGCAATCATCTTCTACAAACAAGTTAAGCGATGTATATGAAAGTCTGTTCTCCGCTAATTTTGATGCTCATGATGCTCTCGAAGACATCAAAGCCCTGAGAAAAATACTCTTTACCCCTCCGCTGCAAGTTCCAAATGACAAATTGATCAATCACGGCAAATGCACATCGCCGACTGAAGCATTTGAGCAAGCCCCGTTCTTAGAACGACGACAAGATGCTATCCAGTCGTATAGCGGAAAACTATACCAAGGAGGAAAAGATGGTCTTTCGAAGAGCATGGTCCAAAAGCTGGCAGATGCTGGTTTGTCCTTTAACACACTGCAAGACCTTTACTAGAGATATGGCATCAACGGCTTGTATGGAGTACTGACATTGGCACCAACAACAACTTCGACGCGTCGCCAATCAAATGCGCCAAGAGTGACATCGAACAAGAGACTTGTCTCCACAATTCTTCGTTATTTCCAACAGTTGTAAGCAATGCTTATATTCTGTAATGTGTAACTTGACAATTAAATGCGAAATCCATTCTTAGAACCGTTTACTTCTGAATGCAGATCGCACATGAACACACCACAAGCGAAGGAATTGAAAGCGATGGTTTCGCAAAAATGACCCACAGAACGACAGAACAGTCAATGGTGTTGCTCAAAACGCGTGACCGGAAATAAAAATGTACGCTAAAATCTCGAAAACCGGAAATGAAGTCTAAAAGAGTTGGTTAGCTTTATCTCGAAAAATAGCTCGGTGACCTATCCTGATTTTCTGCATACAAATAAGAATCTTTATTTTGTATTTTTGAAGAAAATTTCAGAAAAAATTATCTAGTTGAAATTTTTTTTACCTCCCTACAGCCTTTTAACAAATAGCTCAAATTCTGCTAGATAGTTTTTTTCTCATACCACAAATTAGGTTAGGGAATTTGATATGCTTCATGAAATTCCGAAAACAAAATCTAGGTCACCGAACTGGCTTTTAAGCTATTTTTAAAAAACTCAGTTTTGGAGGGTTTTTGGGCAGCGCTTTACCGTTTCCATGGCAACAGTTGGGACGTCAGAGAGACCTTTAAAAAAATTGCCAGACTATAGTGTTATTCAGATGTTAAAATGTTGCCCTGCTGATCGAAACCACACTTTTGAAATCTTTCGTTGTTTTACACCCACTGTTAACAGTGGGAAACCCTTTCGAGCATCCTTAAGTCTTGGTGTCAGTAAATATGAACCAGTGAGGTGCAATAGTGAAAAATCAAAAAATCTGAAAAAATTCACAGTATAGCCCTTGGAGAACTATTACTAGAAATATAGTTTTTATTTTGATCCGATTATTATTTTGGGCGTACGAAGGCCATCTTGATTTCGCCGCTCTCGAGCGGTGTTTCAAGGCCTCTCACACCGTACATCGCGAAGACCTCCATTTCAAAATCAAAACAACTTTCCTCAGAACAACAAAAAGATAATGTGAAAGAATAGAGAATGACAATCATTTTGAGTGGTTATTTTCTTAGTCTAGATTAATAAAGAATTTTTAGAAGATTTTTTAATTATTTACATTTAGTTTGAGCGATTTCTCACAAGTCAAAATTGACAAAATTCAACGGCCAAAATCGTTGATTTGGACATGAGCTAAGGTAAAAAAACTTATACCACGTGAAAGAGCATTCTTTCGTCTTTTAAAATCCTTAATCAAAACCTTAAACAACTCAAAAGATAATTTTTGAGGTTGCAAAATATAAATAGCACTTTCATGAAATTTGAGCTTTGCCGTAACGGCCTCCGGTCGATGAAAACATTTCATGTAAACACTTTTGAACAACTTTGCTTCAAATATATTTCTTATCAAGCACCACCACACATTTACAAGACTCTTGTGAGTGTTTTGTATCGATCTTAAGGAAAAATTAAAACAATTTAGCCGTTTTGTGCCTTTTATTTGACCTCGCGTTCCAAAGTTTACACAGCTGACGTGCCATTTGTCAAGGTCAAAAGCGGTCTTTATCAGATCAAATGGGAATCAAACCATCCAGAATTTGCTTTCTTAATTTAACACTCCTAAAAATAGTTTAAAAGCCGCTCGTACCTTTCGCTGAGCTTTCCGTATGTTGAGAGATATCCAAGAGATCAATAGCGAGAAAATTCATCCGGACTGTTTCGAAATTTTGAAAACGGCAACATTGCGTTACACTTTTCTGGATATACCGCTGACAAGTAATTTTAATCGCGGGCTTATTTTTGAGAAATGTTTCCTTACCATGATTAGGCACCAACATTGGCCTACCAATTCTATTCAAACTGCGGATGTAGATGCCAGTGAAATGATTTTCTTTTAAATATATAAGCTTTTCTACATCATGACTGGTAACGTTGATTTCGCGGGATCCGATAGCGTTAAATCCTTTAATCGCTGCTTAAAAAATTCACTGCAGAAATTGATTCTAAGCGATCACTTTTCTGCTTTATTTTTCATGTAAACTAGCAGGTGACCTGGTCCTACTTAGGTCTTATATACATCTGTTTTTTTTTTTTTTGTTTTTTTTTCGTATGTTTTCCTATCTTTCTATTACAACACCTGTGTATCTAATTCATTTAAACAAAGCCTTGTGTTTTACCCGAAAATAAAAGCTAAACAAGGGTTCCGGATTAATGCAAGAGGAAATTTGTCAAAGTCAAGGCATACAAAAACGCTCAATTCATTTCAAATCATCTTCCTAGGTTTTAAACTTCATAACATTCTTTTACACTCTCGAGCAAGAGCAAGAGCCGACAAGGTCTGAAATAAAATTTAAGTAAGGCGCTTTACGCCTTGAAAGTTGCGCCTCCATGTTGTAGTAGCTGCAGATTGCCCGTAGCTGTGCAACAGTGAGCTTAGAGAGCTTGTTTGTTAGCGTGATATAGAGAACATACATTTAATGTGTCGCACACTATGGGGTGGGTCAGTTGGCACTGGTCGAGGACGGATGTACGTGCAGACGAGTATGCTTCTTCTTCTTCGGCTGCCTGGAAGTCGTTGCTGGCATCGGCCAAAGCTTCAGGTGCCGACTGAGTAACAGTTGCATTTTTAAGTTTTGCAGCAGCACGCGAAAAGTATCCCTGAATCTGCTGTGGTGTTAAAAATTCCTCTACTTTAAACAGCCGCTCTCCGTTCTCTTTCCTCGCGTACCGCATTTCCCGCGATAGCTCCTCAGGGTCGGCCTTGTGGCCACTCTCCTTCCCGATCTGGAATTTCGCATCCAGATATTGACGCTGACTCTCACTAAAACGGGTAGCCTTTTTCATACCTTTGAGTGCCCAGCCTTGCATCAAGGGAGTTTCTGGCTCTTTAGTTGAGGCCGAGGCAGCAAGGGTTGGCTGGATAGTGGAACCCTCTTCAACCTTCGCGGCGTACGCTAACATAGCATGGTCTAAAAGGGTATGCCTTTCAGATACGAGCTTGCACTTCCCAAAGAGCAAGTGGTACTCCAGGTTGTAATACCTCTGATAGGTGCATATGCACCCATTGACAGGACATGAGAACAGCGCACAGGTATCTTCTTTTTCATCCTCGTCTTCCTTCTCTTCTTCCTCTTCATTATCCCGGTCTTCTTCTTCTCCAGGCCTCTTAGCTGTTATGCGCTTTGTTTTTGAGCATGGTACCAAGTCACCATCAGACAACTCAGCCTTGCAGACGTCTAGTAAACTCACTGGAACTAAACGATACACAAAAAATAGGTTACCATAGTATAATAAGATAAAAGTATAAAAACGTGATGTATAAATAAAACAATACCAAACTCACTAGTAAATAGAGCTTGTAATAAAAATAGGTTTAGTAAATAATAAAGATGGTAAATTTTAAACTCGGTAATAAATAATGAAGATGATCTTTTCCAACGATGACACGATCATGGGACAAAAAAAAATTCTGAGTCCCCGACGGGAATCGAACCCGTGCCAGTCTTCAAAAATGGGTTTGTTGACAACAAAACTGAGCCGTGAATGGTAGGATAAATTGTTATTGTGCCCAAAAATCAATATAATTTATATGCTACGCTGAATAGCGAGATCGTTCAAAGACATTAACAAAAATGCTGTTGCGCATAATTTGAGTTATTTGGGGCTGAATCCCGGTGAATGATGGGGGAATGACAACAAAACAAATTTGCCCGCAGTTTTTGTTTTGCGATTACTTTTTTACTAAACATAGGTATAATGACAATATCAAAATAAAGGTAGAATTAGTTAGCTTTGACGACAGTTACAACTGACTGAACTGTCGTGATAATTTATACCTTTGACGTAATTATTACCTTGCAACTGTGACCAAGGTAGAGTCTTGCCCTGTCCAATGTTTAACGCCTTCCAGACAGTGACACGACCCTCTTGGTAAAGAAAGTTGTTAAAGCTGTTAATACCCTCCCAGCGGCCTGTCACCTCTTTCTGTGATTTGTCAGCAGCATCAGTTACAAAAGCGACACGTACATCACCCATTCCTCCGTGTGACAACATGGCTTCCTTGAAGTTTTGTGCTGTTAAAGGCCCATTTTCACCCTTAATGCATTGCGCCCCGCGAGCCGTTTTTTTCCAATTTCTCGTACCGTCAAATTATCGAAGTTATAAATCCTGTTATTCCAAAGCCATCCTGTTCATATCTTTCAAGTTATCCCTGTAAATACGTTCCTTGTTTATCTTTTTTCAGTTTTCTTGTAATATTTTGTAAATAGTCTGTATATAATTGCAAATTTTACCAATTGAAGTGGAGGAGGTTTGTCAACATGGCAGCTACTACGCGCCGTCGTGTTGGAAGGCCAAAGCTGCCTGGTTCTGTGAAGGCGGTTCGCTTGCGGGAATCCGTTTTCAATCTTTGGAGAGACAGGAAAGAGATCCTTGGCTTTGCTGAGAAAACGGACAGTGAGTTTGCAGAATTCTTACTGCATCGAAGGTGAGGTTTTGGAATGATTTTGCAGTCGATTCCTCTTTAGAGCAAACTCATCTCGGCAAGTAGTCTTGAAGTTTGTTTTGGTTGTGGCTTTTTAGGACTACTGCAAGCACAAGTACAGCTAACACACCACAAGCACCATCAGCAGCCACGAATTTATCCTTGTCTTATGAAAGTGATGGTTCGGGTAAGTGTTCTCGTTCAACATGTTTATAATAAGCTCATATAAGGCATCTTATAATTACAGTGAAAACCTGCATTTACTTGTCCTAAGTTAGCCTAAACAGGTTCTTACATAAATGGTAATTACCACAAACTGAGGCTATTTAGATTATTTATTTCCAAATAACAATTATTCTTTACCTTAGCTTGTTGCTTCTAATATTTGTGAGTAGGATTCACCCTTCTTTTTTGTGACATTTTCATACCAAATAAAAATGAATATGTAAAAATGAATAAAATAGAAAACTTTTGAAGCAACACAACATCATATGTATGTAGTATCCTAAAAGTGAACATTTGTAATCAACAATGTTTAGAAAATAGGAACCCTTTTTCCAAGTTATAGGCGAAAGAGGTTATGTCTATAACTATTGACTGGCTCTAACCAGCAAATTTTAGTCAAACAGGTTCTTCCTCAAGCATTTTTACAGTACATGATCACCATACATTTCAATTATTTTTAATTATTTTAGGATATATCAGTGTTCTCTATATTTTTGTGTGTGCGAGTTTTCATAGCTTTATACAATGTTCATTTGTTTGTTCCAGTTGCAGTTCCCTTATTTTCCACCCCAGTTCGTGGAAACGTCCAGGCACGTTCAAGTTTTGTTGATGTCACAGGGCTATCAGACATGGGGAAACCTGGACAATCAAGTCAAACGGATCAGTGGCTGACAAGAAGCCAATTGTTTGATCTCAGTAATGGCAGCTTTACTGGCAATCCTTTCTCTGTTGTTGCTGGTGACAGTGGCAGTGATGTGCCAAGTGCAGACAGTGATGATGATGATGATGATGATGATGAAGCTCCTGTTCTGCCTGATGTTGAGTGTTATTATGATAATCATCACTTTCCTGATTTAGAGCAAAGGTATGTTCAAATATCATTGCCTTATTTCTCAGTTTCATTAATTTTAATTTGATAGGTAAAATGTTTAGGTTCTTACAATGATTTTCATTTCCAGTATAATCTAAGGTGCCAGATTTTTGAAACAAATATTGGTTTGTATATTGTTTGGTTATAGAGATATGTGCACTTTTGCTCGTCATAATGCCATATCTTCCTAAGATCATCCCATGTAAGCTAAAATACTTCTGTGGTACTGGTTTTTTTTTTAAAATGGCTTTCGTGTGATTTCATGATTTTTTTAAATAAACAACTGTCAAATAAACTGAACTGCTCTGGTAATCACCTGAGAAATTATACTAAAACAACCATTCTTTTAGACTGAGTGAAAACTGCTCATTTAGGTATTCTGTTAGTATAAGTAGATTATTTGATTTTCACATATTTATTGTTAAAGGTTTTTTGAATCTAAACTTTTGTATAGTGTGAGCCTCATTATGGAAGAGCTAAACCGGAGTGATGCTTCCAGTGATGAGTCCAGCTCTGACATTGAGTGGACTATGGAAGAGACTGTTCAAGCTGTTGGTAATGCCACGCAACAGTTTGTTGACGACAAGTGAGTAGTTGACATTTTCTCTTGCAAACAGTTTACCTTCTTACCTTAGTCACTCCCCAGCAATTTGCCGTTATCCAGTTATACTACTGGCTGGAGAGAGGCACTGTGAGAGTAAAGTGTCTTGCCCAAGAACTCGATGCAGTGCCCTGGTCAGGTCTCAAACCTGGACCATTTGAGACGGAGTCCAGTGCACTAACCATCAGGCCACTGCTCCTCCCCTTAGTTATAGAACACAATAACTCAGTATGAGTTGATCTTTTCTTTTAAAGATTTTTTTGTAAACTCTGTATAAGGCAAAAAGACAATGGTTTGAAAAGGTCAATAAACAGATGTTGCCAAGACAAGTGTAATAAATATTTTATTTAATTATTAGTCGCATCTCATTTTGTTTGTTCACAGCATGGACATCAGCAGTGATGAGGATGAAAGAACCCTCACAATGATTGATCCTTGTTATGGTGATGATGATGGCAGCCAGGCTTCTGCTCCTGAAGCCGCTCTCGCTGAAGCTGCAACTGAAGCTTCTGGTGCTGTTGCTGGGATCCTGCAACCAGACAGTGACATTCAGCAGAAAGAAACAAGCAAATCAGCAGAACAAAATCAAGCCGAAATACTTCAGAAACTGCAGGCTGCTTTTCAAGAGCTTACCAGCCCTAACGACTTGGAGGCATATCTGGCCCTTCACTCTCGAATGAGAGTAATGGTCTCAATCGGAAAGCTTTTTGAGCTTTCAGCTGAGAAATGTGCAATATGCGGGGAGGGTCTTCACTTGAATAAAGATGTAAAGACCTGTGGATCCAGGGTGGAGATCATCCGCCAGTGCCCTAACAACCACTCTCAAAAGTGGGTGTCATCTGAAGTTCTGGGAGCGCAAAACAACAACGAGTTTTTCCTCAATGATTACCTGTTGGCAGCTGCCATTATCATTTCAGGGAACAACTACAATAAATTTGCCCTGATGTGCAAAGCCCTAGGGCTAAATATTATAAGTGTAAACACCTTTACACGCTTCCAGAAACATTGCGCAGCCCCTGCAGTCAACGAGATTTGGGGCAAAATGAAATCCTTGGTTATCAGCATACTCAAGGAGTATGATGATCTCTGCCTGTGTGGGGATGGAAGGAATGATTCTCCTGGCCATTCAGCCAGATATTGTGTCTACACACTCATGGAACATGCAACAAAAGTTGTTGTAGACATGGCAGTGATTGATAAAAGGGAAACGGGAGGTAATTCCGTTACCATGGAAAAGGAAGGCTTGCGGCGACTTCTCGAGCAAATGGCAACGCTTCTTCCCTTTAATGAGCTCACCACGGATGCCTCTTCATCAATAATGAAGCTTGTGCGTGACATGAAAGGTACATTGCATGCTGTTTTTTGTAAAATGTTAGTAATTTAGAAATTGTGATGCTTTATGTATACTATTTTTTTGAGGGGGGGCACAGTGTTTCAAGATGCTGGTAATTAGCCACAGTCGTCTTGTAAATCCACCTATCATGTTAAAGTAAAAAGAAGATTCCACATTTGTAGGACAAACTGTGCTTAGTAAAGTAAAACAAGATTCAAATTCAGCTTCCATAATTCTTGAAAGTGAGGACAAATACTTTGTTATAGATAGGTAAATCAAACTGACATATTTTGTAGCATTTTTATTCCTCCCATGGTATGAAAGATTTTCATTCAATTGGGTTTGGGTATACATGTATATCTTGGAAAGGTTGTACGTAACGATAAATTATATTGCACTTTAAAATTGTACTAAACCATTTGAGTTATTGATCAATATTATTTACCATATTGAAAGTTTGGTTTTTCCTGTTAGAGAAATTTCCACAGCTGCTAGAACTGTTTCACTCTCTCGATATCTGGCATAAGGCAAAGAAACTGAGCAAGTGCCTTCATCAAGTAAGTGCATATTATGCAGTATGTGTAGTACTTAACTTTTACATCAACAATACAAAAGGTATTAGAAGAATGCTAACTTTCTCCTTCCTAAAATTGCATGTGTTCACAGCAGCAGTGTTGGTGTGGAAAATGTATATTTTAAATGCGTAACTCCTCCTACATGTATACCTGACATCAGACTCGAGCCACTGTGACTAAAGGAAAATGCTACCAATAAAGAAACCATGTTGATGCATGTCTATTGCAACAGTTGATCATATAATCTGTTAAATGATAATTGTGCATTGGTCTTGATATTACAATTTGCCAGACCCATTGTTTCTTTCCAAATATTCACTGGAGTATAAAAAAGTAATCTTTTTTTATCCTGACAGGCTGCTCGTATCAAAGGCTGTGAAGCTCTCAAAGAGTGGATTGATAATATAGTCAACCACTTCTGGTTCTGCTGTCAAAGCTGTGAAGGAAGTGTTGATGAGCTAAAGGTTAGAAGCATATAAGAAGTATTGCTATGTTAACTTTAAAGTGTAGTACATAAACTGTACAGTTTTCCCTTCTATTGTGCACAGGTTTTATGGTATGATTCCACTTTTCCACTACTTAGATTGGCCATTTAAAATGCATTTATCTATTTATATATTCCTATTGACATGGTTGCATGTTCTTTAAATTTATTTTCTCTATTTCTGATTAGAGGTTATATTGTTCTGTACAATGTTCATTTTTCAGCAAACATGGTTTGGTGTCATCCATCACGTTTGTGGTGAACACCAATGGGCTGGAGGTGCCTGCAAACATTCAACTGAAGAAGCAGGCCCTGGAGAAAAGACCTACCTACAAAAATCATCGAAGGCAGCAGCAGCACTAAGGAAGGTTGTGTTTGATAAACAGTGGCTCAACAACTTTGAGTTTTATGTTCGGTTCAGGTTAGTGTTCATAGTCAACTCAAGCAAATTTTTTTCTCTTGTCCACCTCCCCCTCCCTTAGAGACCTCAAATCATAGCATTTGCCATATTCCTTCCATAAGTGCCCTGGCTGCCTATTACTTTTTTTTACTACCTAAAGAGTGGACGCTTATTCGAAGTGGGTGCTTATTCAAGGTGGGCACTTATTCAAGGTTGGCTTATTCAAGGTTGCTTATCATATAAACTGGGCGAGTACCCAATACCATTTGTCTACCCTTGTTAAATATAACAGAGGGTCATGTAAAAATGAAAATGCAAATTATTTGTAAAGTTTTCCTTTAATTATATCTTCTTGCAGGCATACAAGTGTGCTGGAGAGTTACAACAGCATGATGACCAAATATGCCCCAAAGCGGCTGGCATTTGAGTAAGCAAGTTAAAATATATATCAATTATACATACATATATATATATTTTATTTTACATGGTGTGTGTGTGTGTTGAAATGGCTTAAGTGACCTGACAGCTGGGGTGTCACTAAGAAATTCCTAAGCAGCAAAATAAACATGATCTGCTGGCCTTTTGTGGAAAATAGCCTGCAGCTGGCTCTAACATGTAGTTTCATCCATACTTTCATGTAGATATCACAAGTTTGAATACAGCAGAGACAAGATTTTTGTAATTATTAACAACTTTACTCCTGTTTCATTTCTGACAACAATTTGGTGTTTTGGGATATTTTAACAAGAACCATCCAATAATGATTATTCATAGCAGAAGGGTCACACTGAAATCAGATATACAATTAGTAAGAATTGTAATGGTTGAAAGATCAATGTCTTGTGACTGATTTTTTTTTAGGTATCCTTACTTCATCATGCGCATTATGTTGGCTGCCATTGACCACAATATGCATCTCTTTAGAGGGAAGCAGTTAAATGCCGCTGGGGATGAGCGTGGCCACCGGAAGTTCTCCAAGCGCACACAGAAATTCCATGCTGAAATTGTCAAGGAGGAGAAGGCATACTCCTATTTCCCCTTTCTGATGGCCAGGATGTTGAAGGAGCGTTGCCTTCTGCAGGGAAGCTTTTCACAGAAAACAGATGACAATGTTTTTGACCCTAAGCAGATTGCCCCAACTATTGGCATGAAGGCAGCGCCCTCTACTGAAGAGCTGATGAAAGGGCCATCTCGTCTTGCCAAAAAAACCACTGAAGAAGTGAACAGCTAAAATGAAGAAACTCTAAGTTGTTTCTAGTTGTAAAATCTGTTTCATTGAAAACCAATACTTGTTGAATAACCCTTAATACTGCATTCTCTTGCATAATTTTGTGTGATGTTAGCCAAATTGGCCTTCGGCCACTTTGCCCACTTTGCAATATTCCACAGGATAATTAATGCTCTGGTGGTCTATCATTTGGAATGTGACTGGGTGTAAGTTAATTCTTGGGGATGATTTAACCTGATATACACAGTGATTTGTCAAGAACCTGTACCACCCGTTGCCTGCAGAAAATACATCATGTGCTACAGAGTGTGTTTACCCTTGTTTCTATAAGTACTTTTTACCCTTGTGTGCTTTCCCTGGAATCTTAATACAATTGCAAATGGGTGGGGGTTGGGCATAGTTTTTTGGTTGGCGCATACTAGAAATTGTTAGTTTTTAATCCAAAAAGGAAGACCAAGGCTGGAGAAATCAATGTAATTTATTTCATGATAGACAAATAATAAACATTGATGCTTCACTTCCAGGCATATTTTGTCAAATCATTTCATTTATCAACAAAACTGTAAATATTTTATACAGACCACATTAACCATTTGTGTACATTATGAGAAATATTTTTACATGGCCCTCAGTTTGTGAACCTCCAAAGCCACTATAAACACCTTGCACTTTTTTTTTTTCATCTTCAGAATCTATTAGAACTTTGTACATTCGCTTACTCGGAGAATGTTTACACTAATCAATAGCCCTGATGCATGTTTACGTCAGACTGGCTAGTTTCACCACCAAGCTTTGCTTTCAAAAGTGCAAACTTGCAAATTTTATCATTTAGGAATTCCAAAAGGAGCAAAGATGAAAAGAATACCCACATGAAATTTGCATAACGGTGGCAGAGGGTTGAGAATAATTAATTTTGCGTAAACGAGGCTTGGTGGTGAGATTTGAGCATGAGACATAATGCATAAGGACTATTGGTGCTTTTCGAGGGTTTGGGGGTACACATGTACCAAACCTAGTTCAGCTATTCCGATACCCCATGTAACGGCCATCAGGTGAAGGGTATGTTCGACGAATGGCCAAAACTGAACAGGAGGGAACCACCCGTCTGTTGGAGCGCCCAAGCTTTCCAAAGCGCCACAAAATAAACTGCCTATAAGCTGCCTTTCGAAAGCTTTCCATTGAAAAATTGAATTCATCTGCTCTAAGATCGCAGCGAGCTTTTATACAGACTTCAAGATTGTCTCTATCGAGGCATATGTTGTTAAATACTTGAAACCTTGTAATGCAGTTGACCCTCTTGCAGCACACATTTTTCAGGTCACTTGGCATTGGCCTGCAAAGTTTGCATTGACACCATTCTGGTGTGCCAGGACTTGGTGGGGCAGGAGGAGCATCTCTTTCAGCAAGTATATTTTTGGCAAAGTCCAGACTTCCCCTGCCCATTGCTAAAACATTTTGCAGAAGATACTGCATATCCCCTTGGTTTAGTGTAGCTATAAATTCCTAAAAAGAAACCATTACAAAGCCTATCAGTGAATGAACAATGAAAGAATTTTATTTGAATGCAACAGGCAAGGCAAAAGAACCTGACATTTGGAGGGACTATTTACTGCAAACAACGGGAAAAAGTGATTGTAAATTGGAGCAGTATCAAAGAGGAAAATTACTTGAACTGGTATAAAACTGAACTGGTGTAAAAGTAAAAAGGACAGCGTTTATTTACCTGAATTTGTGAAGCAGACGACTGCACTTCATTGAAGAGTTGAAGTTCTCCGTCGGGGTTTATGTTGTCGTTTTCCTCTGCTGCACCCGCGTTTGCACTAGCCTGAAAATAAGAATATATTACGCTGAAGACGTGTTCAGGAAATTAAAAATGTCAATGATCACATAGGAAATTACCTTGTTTCTGCATTTTGTTTGACTACAACGGCAACTCGCACCACAACTCAAGTCCGCCGCTTTACATGGGCAGGCGCCTCTACCACGCTTACGAGCACAGGCAGCTCGGCAGGAACAGTAAACAACTGCTGTCTCTTGATCCTAAATAACAGGTAAGGCTTGGTGAGAAGAAGAACTACTCTTGGAGGAATTGAAAGCGAGCACGTGCTTAAAATTTTGACACCTACCTCGGGCTGCACTGAACGTTCCGAGTTTTGGTCTGCTTCAATAACAGAACCATAAGCATTAACACTATCGTCCAAAACATTTATGGATTCTTCGACTTCCATGAAATTAATGTGAACGTTGAAGAAAACTTTCGACAGCACACAAATATAGTTCGTCCAAGAGCAAGAGATTGCCGCGATCAACTTTCGGATCTGCCGGGTGACAAAGTAGTTGACCAATCAGAGGGCGCGATTAAACAATAGCGCTGGTTCAAAACAAAAACAAACGGCCGCGTTGCATCAAGGGTGAAAATGGGCCTTTAAGACGTCATGCCCCTCGTTAATGTAGTACCGCACATGCATCTTGATTGTAGCAGCTCTCCTGTCACAAGGCCCTTTGCCCCCTTGAGGGTCACTGAAATCGACACGTCTGACATGAATTCCGCTTGCCTCCCCCATCAGACGGCATGCTGAAAGCATGACTACACTGTGGTAGCAGCCCGCGTTGTCTTGTCTAAGTGCTGCATTTGTTATTTCGGGATGCTGTGCCTTTAGTGCTTTCAGTGTGTGTTGAAGAACTTGAACAACGGCAGTTGCGTCCTGGCTGCAGTCTTCTATAACGTGGACAAAGGTCTGCTGCTCTAGTTGACTGGCAACTTTGCGAACTATTACGCTGATATGCCAGGAAATACCCCTTTTTCCGAACCAGTCAGCTTGGGTCTCACGGTATTTCTGTGGCAGCCACTTCATAGCCCAGTCCTGGGTTATTAGCACGGATGTCTCGTCTAGACCATCCAAAATCGTTGTCCGTGCTTTATCTTGTTGCAGGGACCTAAGCTGGTGGACTTTCCAGGATTCTATGGCTTGACGGGCTTGTTGGAACGAAAACTGAAGGTCATCTCGTTCATCTTCTAACAGCAGGGCCGCAGTTATAGCTTCTCCAACCTCCTTCACCGCAGCCTTCAGTACTTCACAATGAGTGCAGCTGTCGTCATGTCTTTGGTCACAGTCGATTCTGAAACATTGGTCATTTGGGTCACTTAGCGCGTACGCGCTGCAGTGGTCGGGAGTAGTTGCATGATTGGAAACATGGATCTGCAATAAGAAGATATATTTTATTGTCACAGTTTTAAAGTTATGCGGCTAGTAACATTTTTTCAGTGAAAAGAATAACTTTGCGATAAGATGTGTACGTGAGACGATCATGCCAACAGACAGCTAAAACTTTGTGATTAGCCGTTTAAAAATTTCGCGCCGGTTATTCCGACAATAAAAAGTGAAGGCAAACTTAATCAATCGTGTCATGGCACACTCAGCTACACTCGCGCGGGCACGCTGGTTACTTGGCTCAATAGTTTGTCTGTGTCACAGTGCTACACCACTATGAACAGTGTTTACTTTGCTTTTGGTTTTAACGGAGGCATAGCTTATAGTCAGCCTAATGTACTGTTTCGCCTCCTTCAGCTCCTTCTGCAAGCGGCTTATCCACAACCTGTCATCACTGCGAAGCTGTGGTATCATTGCAATCAGCTCGTCAAAAGCCTTTCCACCGTCTGCCGCAAAGTAATCAAGGCCTTGAAGCGACTTTCGGACAGTTGCAGCACAGGAGGACAAGATGCGCAGCATGGTAGATCTACTGAATGGTGTAAAGCTGACTTCTTTACAATAGTGGGTGTATTGTGCCACAATCCGTTCTGGTATCATTGTCCTTGAATGAATGAAAATCTTTATTCAACCACGGTTAAAATAATTATCAGTCATACATAGAAACAAATTGTTTTCTAAATACTGTTTTACATATTTTCCGTGTGAGGGTTCGATACCTTATAAGATTAGGTGTTTCCAGGACACTTCCATCTGACAGGGATAACAGCCTTTGGCCAAAGGGGAGATCTTGTATCACATGCGGACTTGTTATGAAGTCCAGAAAGTGGTCCAGCTGGGCGTAGTTGACACGCATACGAGGACTCGTGGACACGGGAACAGGTGATCCTCGCCTGTATTTTACCTTGTGCTTTCGTGCCGTCTTAACTCGATATTCCGTAATTCCTGGTATGTAGCGCTGGAGAAGGCTATATGGAACAAGGTCTGCCATGATGGAAAGAACTTGCCGTCTGGTGTCCCAGCTAGCAGCATTTTGGTAGGTCTCTGCCAGGGAATTTAGATATTTATCATCAGCTGGGTTGGGCTCAGGAACGACACCCAAGGCACTCTCAACTTCACCAGATCTTTTCAATGCATTCCACAGGGCACCTGCGTCATCTGGAATGATCACTTCCAGTGCTGCCACAACCGCGTCCCTTGCTTTAGCAACGTATGAGAACTTGGTCAGGGAATCTACTTGTTCACCCCACGGTTTCCGCGGCTGTGTTAATTCAGACTTTCCACTGGCTACCAAGAACTCATTTAGCTTTGCACGGCGAAGATGTAGGTTAGCATTTGCTACAGTATCATCTGAAAGTTCACTGCTACTCGGCTCTGTTTGATCAGGGACGTAACTCATGTCCTCTTTACTGTATTATTATCACCTCATGCATGGTAATTATAAGTCCAGTCCCTGAACTATCCCTCCTCGCGCCCTACATAAGGGTTGAACTCAGGCGCGCGAAGAGAAAGTTCAGAATATCTTGTATGTGCATGCATAGAAATCTGCCGGTTTCTTTTTTCCCTAGACTTTGGGAGAAAATGACCAATACAAATTTCTTGAAATTAAAGGCGCGCGCGTACGAATTTCACTTCGAGGCCATTGTAAAATAGGAGCACAATAATACATTTATACGAGAAGCAATCATAGAAAATTGGTGCGTTGGAGTTAACTAACAAAAACAACTGGAAAAAGCCTTTGAAAGAACTGCGAAGGCGTGAAAGCAAGGACCATGTCATTCGTAGTCGTTTGCTTCGACTTACTTTTTCACTTTTGGTGTACGCGTTTGATGGTGATGCCGATGTTGTTTCTTTTTCATGCTTGTCGTCTTCAGCTAGTGGCTGATCAGCTTCCATTTGTTGAGGTGGAGGTATTGAGCCAGGTGCACTCAGCAAAACACGACATAGCCTACATATCGCTGCAGCCCAGCGAATAAAAACAGAGTAACACTCATTTAATACCACACTGAAAATTGATTTTAATATTAAGTCGTTATCTCAAACTACATGCACTTTATTTATGTGGCTCAGTAAAAGTTGAGTAGTTATCACATGATGAAATAATAATGAAAATGATTATATCAATGACAATGGTAATGATCATAATTTCTATTAAAAAAATAAACATATGAATATAGTCAAATACACCTTACAACAATAGAAATGGTAAAAGATTGCTTAAATTTCATGATCCGTTGTACTTACGAGATCCGATAGGTACTAATATCGAGGTCATTTTGTGGATGAGGTTAGACTGCATGGAGGTAATGCTGCGGTCCCCTTTCATTGTCTTTGCCTGATGAGGTGCCCAACTAGGAGGCATAGCACAGAATTTTTTTATGGCAGCGCCATCTGAGGCCAAACGCATCGCTATGTTTGGGACAAATGGACATGCTTAGATGGCTGTCGTCGATCTTAAATATACCTAAAAAATAAAATTCCGTGAAAAGATATTGGAGCAAATGTTAGCCATTACTGTTGAATCGTAAACTTTGTATCGAACGTGCATATTGTCAAAAGTCAGTGCTAATTCAAACACTATTCAAATAGCAGAGCTTTGTTTCTTGATCGACTGCATGCTCAATTAAAAAAAAAAAATCGACCACAATTTATCCACGGCGTCAGATTCTTACAGACTATAGAGATAAGGTCATAAAATGTTCAAGACTGAATTGCAAGTAATACGTACTTGCTCTGGCTAACAGAAGTTCTGCCTCAGTTGTTAGGGAACTTAAGATCCACGACGAACGAGACAACGACGACGTCTATAGACCGCGGGAGGACTGGAACGACGACCTCGGTTTCGGCGGGAAAATGAAAACTTAAGAAGCGGCCGGCAGGTAGACGACGACGACCAATTTCGACATGGCTTGTCGAGAACGTCTCGCTCAAGATGACTTCGTTTAAGGACACGCGTGAGCTTCTTTTTTTGAGCCATGGATTAAACTTTATTGACAACGAAGAATTTCTAGGTTTGTTTGACCTGTTCGAGTCAGAAAATCTTGATTTTCCCTATGGAAAATATCGAGAGTTCGCGCTGGATGAAATGGCCGAGTCCGAGTGTCTGGCCGAGTTCAGATTCCAGAAGAGAGATGTTGCGCGACTTGCCGATGTTCTCAACATCCCACAGACATTTCGCTACGAGCAAGGATCGACGTTTGATGGGATCGAGGGTCTCTGTTTGCTTTTGAGGCGACTTTCATTTCCCTGCCGATATGGGGACATGATACCAAGGTTCGGAAAGCCTGTCCCTGTACTCAGCATGATAACAGACACTGTGTTAGACTACATATATGCGATTCACGGTCACCGAATAAACACTTGGAATCACAACATATTGGATCCGCAGCAGCTTGAGATATATGCTGCAGCCATCACAGCAAGAGGCGCTCCCCTGGAATACTGCTTTGGATTCATCGACGGCACTGTGAGGCCCATTGCGCGACCGGGAGAGAACCAGTGAGTGTTATACAATGGGCACAAGAGAGTGCACGCCATAAAGTTCCAGTCGGTTGTGATACTAAGTGGTTTGATTGCTAACATGTATGGTCCAGTAGGTAAGACCTAGACTTTACCTGCTAATTTTAGCAATTTGTTTTACGACAAACTTCTGTTATTCACAAATTTAGTGTCAGTATCCTCATTGTGTTTTTTTAAAACAAGCTTTTATTTCTCTCTTTGTGGTTTGTTTCAGAGGGTAGGAAGCATGACGCATCTATGCTCACAGACTCAAGACTTCTACGAAACCTACAGCAGTACGCCTTCTCTAACGCTGGGCAACCAATGTGTGTCTATGGAGATCCGGCGTACCCTCTAAGGGTGCATCTGCAGGCTCCGTTCAGACACGGCGTTCTCACCACCCAAATGGAAGCATACAATACTTCCATGAGTGCTGTTCGGAGTTCCGTGGAATGGCTTTTCGGTGACATAGTCAATTATTTCAAGTCTCTTGACTTAAAAAAAAAAAAGAAAAAAAAAAAAAAATCTCGAAATTGGTCTCAGTAGCGTCGGTAAAATGTACATAGTTTCTGCTTTGCTCCAAAATGCCCACACCTGTCTTTATGGTAATCAAACCTCTACTTTTTTTGACCTTGACCCACCGACACTGGAAGAATATTTTGTCTAACATTCCTTTATTATGGAAACAAATACAGTTCAGAGAACATCAAATAAAGTAGAATACCGCAAAATCCTAGTTATAACCTCCCCAAACCTGCTCGTAAGCCCTTAATCCCTTTAACAAGCCCGCCCACCGAAAACCCCTTACAAAGTTATATAAGTGCAGGGCTTATAACGTATTAACTGGGATTTTACGGTAGCATAACTATTAAGTAACATTCGAGATTTCTTCACATCCATGGGTTACTAGTTAACACAACTATGTTTCTGTAAGATTAGGAAAAAGGCTATAAGTGCAGTATCTGATAAATATCTGTCTGTGAAATAGATTTAACTTCACACACAAAGCACAGCAAACTTTGTATAATAAATTAAGAGAAATAGCTAAAACTGTAACAAAAAGAAAACGCAACATTTTAATTTCGGTATTAAGAAGGACAGCGGCGGATCCAGGATTTGTTGAAAGAGGGGTTGTCACTCGGTGTGAGTCTCAAATCAACGGACCAGGGAGATAGCTACAACACAGCATTGTGAAAATGTAGATTGTGATATCTGTGGCATTTTTAACTTCTCGTAGTGGCGCTGTTGCAACCCCCTCTATCCTCTCTCTAAATTCGCCCCTGGAGGATGCCTATTTCTTTAATTGATTCCCTTTAAGTTATACCAAAAAAATAATAAAGTGAACGAAGTTACTTTGGAATAATTTTTGCCATTAAAGCCATTAAGGCTTGCGACTGCTGTTGTTGTTGATTGAGTATCATCATCATCATTATTTGCTGTTGTTGCTGCTGATGATTTACCATGTTGAAGATCAGCTGGCCTTGTTGGTCATTCCTTTCCTTTTCTCTCTCTGACACACTTTCTAGTTCTTTCCTTCTCTGATCCAACTCCTTCTCTCTCAGCTCCACCTCTACAGTGGCCCTTTCCTTTAAATACTCTACTGCTTCACCAGTACTCTTGTGACTCTTTTTCTTGGAAGGTCCCGCTTCGTTCCCGTCTTCTTTTCCCTTTCGTTTAGATGTTTGCCCCACTCGCTACAAAGCCCTCTTACGCATTTCCTCCGCCGCTGTCTTTTCCTTTTCAGCTGTTTTCTTCTTACTTTCGTCTTCGAAGTCCAGCTTCTCTCTAGTGGCCTTTTCCTTCTCTACGATTTCTTCCAGGAGATCATCCAGCTCCGAGTTTGTCGCATTAATGCTGCTAGCTTTCTCTTCACTCGTTAGTTTTGCTTGAAGATTTTTTGTAAGCAAGTTATATCGGTCTCACACCGAACGTGGGGTAACTCTAAATTTAAGACATGTTGTGGCGTTCAGGTTATTTGAAATGGTTTCCCACGCTTTCCCTCTCTCTGGACTTCTCATTTTAAATTGGTAGGGCTCAATGTCTAAAACTTCCCGGCACATTAGTATATCGTGTTCGGAATTCCACACAAGGTTTGGATTTCTAAAAATAAACAGAATACACAATTAATTACAAGAGTTGGCAAAAAAATTGTATTTGGCTGTAAGTGAGTCTAAATAATCGCATGTGCAAAAAAAGTTACAAAATATGCAAGTTTATAGCAAACGTTTCGCTGCTAAAGATTCGAGATATTTTTACATATTACAGAGGCGAAAATGCCAGCTAGAGTACAGGTGAATAAATTTTATTCAAGGCTTACGGCCAGCTGCTTGTGGCCATGAATAATTTTTTTTTCGATCTAGTTGTTTCGACCGTAAGGGCAAGTTTTAAAGATAAACGTTATACTGCCAGCACTTATAGTTGTGTTCTCAAGTTAAAACACAATTGAGTACTTATAATTATTATTCAGGTTCTTCTTTCCTTTATACAAACTCATGGGAAAATAAATTTACCACTTACTGGTTCGCCTTCTCCGCCTGACTTGTCGCCATTCTGTCAGTAAGCAACACGAAAACGCGCACGTCATATACAGTCAAATTTTAAATTCAATTCGCTTCGTAAAATAGAAAGAGAAGCTAAAATCAAACCACACAAAATAAAGGATGGAAGAAGGTTAAAAAAGTGACAAGTCAGTGTAAATATTTACCTTTTAACTTTGTTTTAACAAGTCTGTTGCACGACGACGTGAAACTACTGGCTTCGCCGTCGTCGACGTCACTTCCGGTCGTCGTCGTCTATGCCGTCGTCGTGGATCTTAAGTTGACTGTTATGTTTGAGTCGGCAGAGCCAGACATACAAGTCCGGAGATGGCCCCTGATATCTTTGTTACATTTTGATATTGTAATGCATTGAGAACTCGCTGGATTTTCAGCACTGGGCCCACAGTGTCCCCCAACGTGTGACGCATAGTCACAGAACGCCATTTAACTAAAAATTACTGTTCAAATCTTAAAATTGACGAGCGACTTGTCGCTGAGCTAGCTTAAATCGTCTTGTCGATGGTATGTAGAATTCACTGTGAGTAAATAAAGCAAAGAGTGAGCAAAGAAATAATTGATAGTGTAAACAAATGGGCCAAAGTTCTCTTGCAATGTTTGTTCAAGAGAACGAATTCGTATATTACAGCCAAATAAGGCCCTTTTTGTAAAGGTTTTATTTCTTATCGTCTAACGGACTCCGCTCGATTAAAAATTAAATTTTCTGCTTACTTTGGGCAACTCCAATGAACAAGTTTGTTGCGAAGAATAATTACTTACAAGAACATATTCTGTAAGTGGTAGAAACATATGCCAAATAGCATTCACAAATCAACGCAAAATATAATCAAGAAATAATCAAGGGTCCACACGCGTTTGAAATAATAATTTATTGTCATCTAGTTTCTTTTCTCTTCTGCTTTTTCTTGTTATTATTTACGATCGAGCGAATGACAACGGAGAGGTTGCCACAATACCTTTGACAAGCGGTGTCGCTTTCTAGTAACGCAACAACTATCGTCGGATCCACGGAACTTGGAGCTGTTTTTAGCTAATCCATCGGATTGCTTTTATATCCAGGACACTTACAACAAGGTATGACCAATAATTAATTTGAGGTATTGTTATGTGTGTTAGAAAGCAAATTCTGAATGACTTGATTGCCATTTGATCTGATAAAGATTGCTTTTGACCTTGACAAATGGCACGTCAGCTGTGTAAACGGTGGAACGCGAGGTCAAATAAAAGGCACAAAACGGCTAAATTGTTTTACTTTTTCCTTAAGATCGATACAAAACACTCACAAGAGTCTTGTAAATGTGTGGTGGTGTTTGATAAGAAATATATTTGAAGTAAAGTTGTTCAAAAGTGATTACATGAAATGTTTTCATCAACCGGAGGCCGTCACGGCAAAGCTCAAATTTCATGAAAGTGCTATTTATATTTTGCAACCTCAAAAATCATCTTTTGAGTTGCTCAAGGTTTTGAAAACGGATTTTAAAAGACAAAAGAATGCTCTTTCACGTGGTATAAGTTTTTTTTTACCTTACCTTATGTCCCAGTCAACGATTTTGGCCGTTGAATTTTGTCAATTTTGACTTGTGAGAAATCGCTCAAACTAAATGTAAATAATTAAAAATCTTCTTAAAATTCTTTATTAATCCAAACTAAGAAAATAACCATTCAAAATGAGTTTCATTCTCTATTCTTTCACATTATCTTTTTGTTGTTCTGAGGAAAGTTGTTTTGATTTTGAAATGGAGGTCTTCGCGATGTACGGTATGAGAGGCCTTGAAACACCACTCGAGAGCGGCGAAATCAAGATGGCCTCCGTACGCCCAAAATAATAATCGGATCAAAATAAAAACTATATTTCTAGTAATAGTTCACCAAGGGCTATACTGTGAATTTTTTTCAGATTTTTTGATTTTTCACTATTGCACCTCACTGGTTCATATTTACTGAAACCAAGTCTTAATAGCGGAGCTCCACAGCGGCCCGAAGGGCCGCAGAGCGGAGCCTCATAACTATCGTGCAAGGATAGAAATTAAGAAAACCATGCGTTTGAGTTTTCATGGTCATCGGTGGCAAGCGGCATGGCTCGCGGGCGCGTGCGCTCTACATACGAACGAAGTCGTGCAACATGGCGGCCATACTCCAGAAAAAGCTTGACCTGGGCAGGCCTCCTACATGCTTGATATTTACCATCCCCCTTTAGTTAAAAAAAAAATCGTAGAAGTTTGTAGGACACTGTACATTTTTTTCTCATGTTGAAAATCGACTAGGGATATTTCATTTTACTACACGAATCGATTGGGTGAAAAGGCGGCAAAAGCTCACGCCGGGAATGAAAACTTGTGAAGAAAGTCAGCAGCAGAAAATGTTTCTTCGTAATTATTTTTTACCCCGCCACATCGAAAGTTTTTATGTATACTTCAGAGATTTTTTCTCACATCAAAAAAATATCTGGACATTTCATATCAACTTTAACGAAGCAATTGCATGAAAAGGCGGTAAATCTTTGGTACGTGCTGTTCACCTTTGCACTGTAAGCTGAATGAAAGACGCAAAGAAAGCTGTTGGAGAACTTACAGTAGGTCTTCGTGAATATTTCTCGCTCTATTTACTCATCTACATCATGGAAACTTGTGCCAAATGATTTAGGACAACCTCGTAACGGGGAGATCCGAAATAATTGCCGACTTAAACATTATATATAGGACTTCAAGTCAAAAAGAGCAATGACCAAGGTTCGACCTGCGGCTGAGCAAGGCTGAGAATCACTGAATTGAGCTCAAATAAAAGTGAACACAGAGCTGATCAAGTTCACTGAAGTGAAGCATAAAAGACTGTCAAAGGCTACATCGATGGAAAGAAAGGAATTGATCTTCGCCGAAAATTCATATAATTTATGCGGGTAATCTTACAACGAAACTGCCGTGTTCGTCTCCGATATTTTTATTGGGCTGGTTTTGAAGCTTTGCCCTGCAGAATTTACAAGCCTTCTCCAATAATAAGGTAACAAACGTAAATGTGTGCACTAAGAATAAGCCCAGTTTTATATCGATAGAATTATACTTCAGTTTTGAAATTGTGTCGGTTTTCTGATCTTCCCGTAAATATTTATCAAACGTGTTCATGTTTGTACATTTTATACAGACATTGTTTATTAAATATTTCGCTTAGACGAACTATTTTCTGTTTCAGTTACTGGAGTTAACTGTGTTGTTCATTATTGGATTTTTAAAAACAAATTATTGGCATCAAAATCACGATTTTGGCTCGCTTGCCTTTGTTTTGTTTCTCTTATCACTGCTTATCAGTGAGTGTGTAGAAATATCTTAGATGCGTAAATGAATATTTCGCCGGTTTCGTTGCGAGTTACCTGTGCTTTGCTGAGTGAGTTCAGGCTTCACCTAACGCATATTTACTTACAAGAAATGAAGAAAATTCATTCAGCTCTCTACATAAAATTCTCTTAGCAACGAATACGAAAGGAAGTCGGTTCAAAACAGTCAAAACAACATTATTGAAATCTTTTTCTAAGTTGGCGTACACCACTTCCCAAATCACAGACTGCCACAATTCTTACACAAAAAACTTCCTTAAATTGACTTACATAACCGGCAACATCAATTTGCAGAGTTTGATTTGCCGCCGTGATTTTCTCAGTTTGTCCTGGCGTGAGTTCATTTTGTTTACTGTGTTAAGCAGCGAGTTCAATTTGTTTTCTGTTTGTGCCTTGAATAAATTTTTTTGCCCTGCAAACAAGGTCAAGATTCTTTTTACATTGAATAACTCATAAAGGTCCTAGAGGTGTATTAATTTAATAGTGTACAATAAACGTTGAAAACAGTTACAAAGACTTGTTTTGCGCCGACGTGCGTACTTGAGGAACCCAATAAAGTGCACTCGTCAATTTCAATTTTAGAACCTGTCACGGGCAAGAAAATTCAGAGTTTTTCAGACGGGTTAACGGCAATGTATTGACGTCGCCTTCGTCAACAAAACCATGAGAGGTTTTTAAGATATTAAGTTAAACCATGCGCGATTAAAATTTATTTTATACCTATATGGGCCACCGTATAAAGCTTAGAAATATAGTGTGTACTTATTTAGCAACACTGTAATTAACTCGAGCAAAATAATTAATAAATGGTAGCTCCGCTTTTAGGCCTGCCTAATTCTATATATTAACTGTAAAGTACTGTAATGTAGCTCAAGGGAGTCTAATGTAAGTGATTTTATCTAGTTGGTGTCTTTAGTAAAAGGAAATAGCTACGTTACTGTCAATAATTTAATTTGATTGTCCTTTCGTATGCGTCATGTCAATATTTGTTTCTCGAAATTACGATATTAGGCCAAAAAGGTTTGGTGATCAAACACATTGGTGAGACGATATGCAGTTGAGCGAATCTAAATGAATACATTGCAAAGGGATGACATTGCGGTGTGTATAAAGATCACTTCATTTGAGCTTTGATAAATTCCACCTGTTAATAATGTCTGACAGAATCAGATGCATTGATCCTCTTACCAGGATCCTCTAATCAGGCTCCATTCGCCTGAACGTGGAAATAATAAAAACGAAAGTGCCGCTGTTCTGTATTAAGCTGTAAAATGTTGTTTCTGATTGATCACCCAGAGTTCGAAGTAGTTATTTTTAACTTTGTTTACAATGTGTTTCATTGCGAGTGCACGCACCTTTGTGGGGTTCAATGTCAAAAACCAGCTTCTTTATCATCATTTAGACTGAATTCGATTGCAAAATCAGGATTTGGATTTTGAAATTCGGATTTCGGATTTTCGATATCCATATAGACAGTTTGTTTCTTAAAGAAGACCCATTGACTGAGACACAAACATGGATATTTTATGGATATGTCCACGTGAATCTATGCAGATTGAAAATCTGTCCTCGATTGCATTTTGGTACGTCAAAATCCTTTTTTGGATTTGGATTTGAATTTTGCGTTTTATTGGGAAGTCCGAAACTCGGATTTCCTAATATAATAAATACAGCCTTAGACTCCTTGCAGGAGTCTTAAGTTTGAAGCGCGCTTTAAAAATCAAATGGAGTTTTCGATTGCTTCCTAGCAATTGCCTGGGGCAAATAACAAGATTCCCAAAATCAATAATATGATTTGCTATATATGTACGCTAGCACGTTTTTAAATCTTTCACAAAACAAAAACAAAAACTAAAGCAGAAAAAAAAAATACTTGCCAATGTTTCCAGAACTGCTATGGCACGGCCAATTAAAGAACAGGCTTTTTGTTAACACTATAAATAGTATATGTAAAAATGTTGTTAATTGGTCTTATCTCTTTGTTCTGCGGATTGTTTAGTCTATGACTTGTAGAGAATGGCTAGTTATGAATTATCTGTCTCTGTCATTGGATCTTCTCTGGCAAACAAATTGTCTATATGGATACCGGATAATGTTCAGACGCTATAGTCTTGGCTACTTTGATTCCTCTGATTGTCTTGTTGCTCGAAGAGTTTTTTTTGTTTTCAATCAGGTAATCGAAACGCTCCGTCCTCCGCGCTCGTACCAATATTAATTAGTAGAATTCTACTAGTACACTAATGCAAATGCTGCAATGTGATTGGCTGAGCTATTGAACACTATCAGCCATTAGTGTGCAGTTGCCGAAGGTCGTCCACAAAATGCGACGTTTTTATCGTTTTTCCGAAGTTTTGGAAGGAAGTTTAAATGTAAATGGATAATAAAATTCCCGAGAAGACTAAAAGAAGGACATTAGCGGGTTCTTGACTCTAAAAGCTTGAAATTATTGAAAAACGGGTGCACGCGCGTAAACAACTGCAAATTTACCAAGGACAATTCAATACGTGCGATTTTGTTAAAACGTTAAGTTCGATAATGCGTAGGAAAATAATTAGAAACCATTATTTGCGTTTATTTCAGTCAGAATTCTACTAAAGGTAAAGGGTAAAGTCTGTATACGAGCCTAGGGGCCCATCAGGCCGGAGCTTATTCCGGTTTCCGTAGCGTGAAGCGACTAGGAGTATTGCTACTCCCCCCTGGATGGGACGCTAGTCCATCGCAGGGTTACCCCCAGCAGTAAATTCGCCGGTACCCATTTATACACCTGGGTGGAGGGAGGCACTATGAGAGTAAAGTATCTTGCCCAAGAACACAACGCAGTACCCCGACCATGGCTCGAACCCGGACCGCCCGATCCGGAGTCCAGCGCACTAACCATTAGGTCACCGCGCCTCCCACGTACAGAATTGATACCTGTCAATGTCTCTGTCAATGGGTCTTCTTAGAGAAACAAACTCTCTATATGGAAATCGGATAATGTTTAGACATTATAGTTTTGTTGTTTTGATTCCTCAATGGGTTTCCTGCTAGAAGAGATTTTTTGTTTTGTTTATAAAAGTTGTATAAATGTACTTGTCCTTAATAATAAATCACATGCCTGATTATCGAAAATAGATCAATCACGCCGCTCTGAATAATCCAATCCATACACAGAGCTGACCTGGCCATACCTCAACCAACCACACTTTTAACTGTTATGGAATATTAAAGCGCAAACAAAACCAGGAAAAAAAGCTGATGATTCAACATCAAAAACAAATTGCAAATGTCATAATAAATTAGCAGCAGCCATGCATTAACTGCGCGTTAACAAATTATTCATTTGGTAAATTGAACTCACTTGACATGAAATGTATATCAAAACTAAACTTCAAGTCATGCATGGCGAGATATCATCTCATGTCGGCGAGAAAGCCGCTATATTTTTTTTTTTTTATTTCCACGAAACAAGGCTTAAGAGGCGGTCTCTGTTAAAACAACCCACTCAATTTCGTATCAAAAATAATTTTGCCTGAAACTCTGTCAACTGAAAGACTTTACCGAGGAAATAACTAAAACATATTGAGTTTGATTCGAAATAATTTTCGGGCTGCGTTAGGAGCCATTAAATATTTCCCCTGGTCAGGACCAGTCGTAACGTCTCGAAACTTAAAAATAGCCCTTTTTGGTGACACTGTAAAATTTTCCATTCTTATCTTCTAGCCATGAATTTTTTTTATCAATTTGCTCATAAACCTTTCTAATTTGTCATGACAGTTACAATTTCCCCTCAATTTATCTGGAAAGGCGAAATTGACCATTATTATGAACACTACTAATCGATATCGACTGAAGGCTAAAAATTGCCTAGATTTAGAAGCTAATTTTACAAATTTGGCACTTGCTTGATGTCTCTAGCCTATACAGCCGAAAAGTGCCGGCCTTCATCTGCAAAAAAATATTCAAAATCTCATGTACGCTTTCAGTATTTTAAAAGTTATGTCCGTTTGTAATAGCAAATGTACAAGCATTTGCGATTTTTTCGCCGGTATCGAAATCAACATATCTCAAGCAGTTTTTGTCATTAATACAGCTTACCTGCTTCGCTGTTCAAGCTTATGTCCACCTTCAGGAGAAGAGTCAATTTCCGTGTTTTCTCGTATCATTACTTTCGGAAGCTTCCGCTTGTGTTCGGACAATCCGAAGTTTTGGCCAACACTGAAAAATTAAGTACAAGTTGTTCCGTCGAGTTCGTCCGCCATTACAGAACACTTTTTCTCACAGATCCATTGTTTTTTTCAAGCTGATTCGAGGATAGTTCGAGTTGCAGCCCCAACCTGTTAAGGATCAGTCACATTCGCGCACAGTTCCTCTTAGCTGACTCACGTGACACGTTTGCAACTGGTCAGGGTTGATGTTATTCCTACATTCAGAAAGCTGTGATAACCTGTCCAGAGACTCTTTAGTGACAAAATGCCCCTCCCCCCTTTATCCTGAATTATAATTAAATTCTAAGTTTCCCCATAATGCCAACGACTTCATTCAATTGATACAAAACCCTTGCTAGCGGTTTTACTCATGAGGAAGCAGCATCACACTTGTACTCGATCGTTCAACAGTATAAAGTGGAGGATGTCTTCCAAATATAAATCTGGATTTTATTCTTCATAACGGACTTGGAGAATTCATTGTCTGAAGTGTGAAGGGACTTAGCTCGGAAGTAATGTTTCAATGGATTTTGAACACGAAATGTTGCCATTGTTTCGAAATAGGATCGCTGCCAAGAGTCCCAATAGTTGCCGTGCTCAAGTTTCGAAGGCAATACTTACTGATTTGCTGGAGTTATTATGGAATTCAGCAGCCTGGAGATTGAAAAACTTCTCAAGGTGGACATAAGTTTGAATAGCGAAGTAGGTAAGCTATATTAATGACAAAATCTGCTTGAGATATGTGATTTCGATACCGGCGAAAAATCGCAAATGCTTGTACATGTGCTGATACAAACGGACATAACTTTTAAAATACTGAAAACGTACATGGGATTTTGCATTTTTTTTTTTTTTGCAGATGAAGGACGGCACTTTTCGGCTGTATAGGCCAGAGACATCAAGCAAATGCCAAATTTGTAAGGCAATTTTCAGCCTTCGGTTGATATCGATTAGTAGTGTTTATAATATGGCCAATTTCGCCTTTCCAGATAAATTGAGGGGAAATTGTAACTGTCATGACAAACTAGAAAGGTTTATGAGCAAATTGATATAAAATTCGTGGCTAGAAGATGCGAATGGAAAATTTTATAGTGTCACCAAAAAGGCCTATTGTTAACTTTCGAGACGTTGCGGCTGGCCCTGACCAGGGAAAATATTTTATGGCTCCTAACGCAGCCCGAAAATTATTTCGAATCAAACTCAATCTGTTTTAGTTCTTTCCTCGGTAAAGTCTTTCAGTTGATAGAGTTTCAGGCAATTTGCTATCATATCATATCATATCATATCAATTTGCTCATAAACCTTTCTAGTTTGTCATGACGGTTACAATTTCCCCTCAATTTATCTGGAAAGGCGAAATTGGCCATATTATGAACACTACTAATCGATATCAACCGAAGGCCGAAAATTCCATCAAATCCCATTCAAATCCAATCTGGTGCTCGGTTTTTTCCCAGTTCCCATTTAATGATGCAAATATTTATCTTGTTAAAGTTATTTTTGATGCGAAATTGAGTGGGTGGTTTTAACAGAGACTGCCTCTTAATAACTATAAATAACTACAATGTGGTTCAAAGCAGTGTAATATAAATGATACAAAAAGGGATTTTGCTGCGTGGCACTCAAGTAGTTAACGAATAAGTGGTAAATAGTGTTTCTGAAGTGCTTTAATTACTGTAAAAACATACGTTTTGAGAGAACCCTTTCATCAGTGTTAAAATGATGTTAAAACATAAACGCTGGAGCTTGCACTTAGTGTCTTGCGTGGGTGTAGTTCAAAGTACAGTAGCGCTCACAGGCAAAAAAAAAAAAAAAAAAAAAAAGAACTTTTTATGACTTAGAATTAAAATTGTAAAACTTAAATTTTCAAGTCCATGTTCCCGCCATCCGGAGCTGGGGTCTTTTGAACAGCAACTTCCTTGATCACAGACACCGACATGTAGAATTGTGATTCCCTTAGCCGAAATGTTCGGCCACAGGAAATCCACCGTTCTAGTATCGTTGGTATTTGTTGTACCCTTCCACCGAGTGGAGGTGCTCGCCAAACCTGTCCGCAAGTTTGCGACCAGTTTCTCCCATGTACATTGCATGACAACGGCTGCAGGTGATGGCGTAAATGACAGTTGTCGTAGTGCAGGTGTGGCGTCCTTAGGGGTGTACAACTCTTTTCGCGTGGTTGATGTTAGCGGTTCATCCGGTGAATTTGCATGTCCAACATCTAAATCGCCGGCAGGGAAAAGTTCCGGGCTGTTCCTGTTCAGGGTGCAAGGAAAATTTGTGAAGCAGGATGTCTTGAAGGTTCGTATCCCGCAAGTAAACGCACCTGATCGTGGTCTTACAGATATCCTTTGTTCGAGTATCGTCCGCTAGGATACTGAAGTTCTTGAGTAAGACCTTCTTGACTTCTTGGTTCTTTGGATGGTAGGTGATTATCATGCGGATTTTTTTCAGATTTCTCCTGAGATGCTTGGCTTCATGAATGTTGTAATGCGTTCTGAAGGCTGATTTTTGCTGCCTTCCTTGCCCGGCTGCAACTACTTCAATAGGGTAGCTTCTAGCCTTGAAGAATGATGTCATCTCACTGGACATGTTGTAGTCTTCCTGGTCGGAACAGATGCGGCGCAGAAGAAGAAACTGGCTGTAAGGGATTGCATTTTTACAGCCAGAGGGATGAGATGATCATAGTGATGGAGGTAGTTGTAGGTGTCAGTAGACTTGTAATGGATTGCTGATGTTAGTTTACCGTCAGTGATGGAGAGGCGAAGGTCCAGGAGATGAATCGATGTTTCACGAGTTTAGGTTTTTTTTTTTAGCACAGGATGGTATGAGGAGCAGAAACAATTCGTTCATCAGTTGTGGTTCGTGCAACGAATCATCTTGCAAAAACGTCTTGCAAATCGTGGCTGGGTCGGTCGGTATCAAGTTAAGGACGTTTGCGCGAAAATTTTCTAGGCGATAGATTTTTCTAATTTTTTTACTGAGGACGGATAATGAGTTACTTGTGTCAGAAATACAAAAAAAAGTGGGGGTCACCGACTTCGTTTTAGAGATAAAGTCTGTAGAAAAATACCCTGATTTTGAAAAATTGGCGCACGTAATTTCGCACTGCTTTCAAGGTTTGTAGTTTAAATTATCGATGATGAAAAAACGGAGGCAAACGATCTTGGTGATATTTTGAAGAAGTGCGTCCGTTGCGTAAATAATTTTAAGTGTTGCCATCTTTTATGCAAAACTTAGCTTTGAAGGAGGCATTTGAACCCGTCGTACGACAAAACCAAAAGATCAAAAAGCGGAATTCGAACGTGCGTGGGGCAAAAAAATCAACCTTTTAATCGATAGATTTTTTTTTCATTTTCTCACAAAACGTAGATAATCGTTAACAAAAGTGATCTGTTAAGAAAAAAGTAGGGGTCACCGACCATTTAAGCTAGCAAACTGCAAGCGAAGTTAACGCAACGGCTACTCACCCTATATGTGGTTGGAACGTTTCCTCGGCGCGCGCGCTCGATGCATGACGTGGCGTAGCGTTGCGACAGGAATTACGTGCGCAGTAAGGATGCGCATAAACAATTAGCGCGAACGTCCTTAAGCACAGAATAGTGTAAGTCTTTCCCACGACATTTCTTGCCTTGAAAACAATTTCTTGTTAAGATATATAAGATACGTTCCATAAGATTGTCTAGATATTTCACACTACACAAGAAGCTCCGCCTCAGGTTGCAAGATATCACTAGGCCTAGTTTATACCAAAGCAACTCTTAGAAAAAAAAAACAGGAAGCATTATATTTAATGTAGAAATTATCACTTTGTTGATGTGAAAAAAAAAAAACACACGCCAAGATATGTTGTAGATAAAGTAAATTGTTTCTAAATTCGAATTTTTTTTTTTTTTCAGGATGATGATGACAATAAGGATCATAAAAACAATATATAATTATAATAAGAACCTTCTCAGAATCCTTTGCAACTGAAAAATCGTAAATGCCAAATAACTTGGTCAGTTTGAAGCCAGCAGGAGTATTATGTCGTATAAAAATAACTCTTACCATAAACTACTTCTTATATGAAACATAGGGTGAAGACGTCATTAGTCACGTGACTTTGCTCAGAAGTTTGGTTTTGCAAACTGTGACGAAAATAGTTTGCTACTGAAAATGCAGTCATTGCAGCTTGAAGCACATTGGCGTGAGGCATTTCGGACTGCCCAGGAGCCGAGCAAAATATAAATGTTAAGAGAGCTATGTACAATTTTCAAAAAGTGGGAGTCTGGGTACAGGTGCGTATCTGGCGTTGCATTAAATGTAAAGAAACAACAAATTACATGTTGGTAGATACTTCCATGCTAAATACATTTTTATCACTTTCATTGCTATGACGTCATGGGTCATTTCACCAGAAAGGACCACAATTTTAAATTGGCTTGAAAACTTTACTAGAATCTTTCTCTTAGGATCTTTTTAAGCGAAGTTGTAGTTTTTTAAATAGTGTTTTTAAAAATGGCCATGATTACTTTTTGCTAAAAATGTACGGCAGTGAAAAATACAATTGAAAAGTTTATTGGCTTCCCACTCAGCGACCATTTGCGGTAAAAATAAAAGACAATCTTGCCAAAGGCGTGAGTGTATACTGTTTATGATGGCGTTGTCAGTTTTTCCTCATTTCAATTGCTTTTGGCGAGGATGGATTTTATTTCTTTCAAATGAAAGGAGTGGAGCCTGGGGAGAAATTAGCAGCAGCCCCTCCCCCTCCCCACTGCAGGGGGACTCTCGGTGGTCCGTATTGCGGGCTCACGACAAAAGCGTGTTCAGAATGGCGACGATGGCGACAATTTATATAGTTTGAGTTATATAGGGTATTTTTGCCGATGTTCTTTCTCCTTGACGAGATCACAACGAGTTTCCAAACACAGGGTTTTCTTCTTCTATCCGTATTTCCGATAAATGAGAATATGTAATGAGGAGAAACGGCGTGGGAAACGTTTCGCAAACATTTCTAACAGAAACTTACAGGGACCTGAGGTAAGCTTTCTCATTGTACAACGATTTTATTTTGAACACTGGTTTAAGCTTATGTCTTCGACGTTTATCATGAGTGAATTATAAGAAGATCAGGTAGTTGTTGATCTCTTAACTGTTATAATGTACTGTTTTGCAACAGGCAAAGTGCTTTTAAGGCTAACTGGAGTGCTATTTAGGCTAACTGGAATCTTATGTAGGTTAAATGGAACGGCTCGCATGGCTCGCATGTTTCATGACACGTAAGTGCCATACAAGCCAGAAATTCTTAACAAAGATTTCTGTAACATAATATTTTGAGATGAACAGAGGACAAAAATTCAGCTTTAGGGTCCGAAACATTTAATAATCTAACATTATTAGATGAGCTGTTTCCAGGACTGGAAAATGCTGGGATGAAATTGGAAATGTGTTCAATTGTAGTTGTGTCTCCCTTGGTTCGGTGTTGTGGTACCTAGTTGAGCAGCTTAAACAACTTGCCCAGCAATTGGGCTCGATGAAGAATTCGAGAAAGATAACAAAGCAGCGAGAGGGGGCAAGTGTGAGATAATTCGCGGTAGTCTTGACACCTTGGGGAAAGGAAATACGGTGAAATGGTTGTGACAGGCCTACGAAACTCCTACGCTGGGAACATTTGTAGTTTGCCGTATTATAAATTGTTAATTGGCTCTTTCGACCTTTTTACTTCTCAGTTGTTTCTTAAGGCACTATATGCTGTATGAAATACCTTTCTCGCCAAGTAAATGACTATAGGTCATAGGTCTGCACGGTGTCCTGTTTGAAAAGTTTGACACATCTACCTCTGTAATATTTGTATTTGCCACATGTTCCGGTAGTGCGGTATGTGACGGTATGTTTTGGCTCATTTCTATTTGCAAGTTAAGTTCTCAAAGTTGTCGCTATGGAAAGACAAGGCCTGAAATATTCCGTGGAAATTGTGATTACTTGAATTTAGTATTTGTGATGCCCGCCAGTTTAATTTTAAAAGTACTGTTCCAACATGCATTGATCTTATCACGGATGACATATTTATCTTTGCCCAGCCTCGCCAGAGACTGCTGTAGCTTTACTTCCAGAAAGCTAAAAGTTGGTTTCAGAGACATTCTGCGTTGTAAATGTTATGCTCTTTGCATTAAGTTTATAGAGCGTTTTGTCTCTTGAGCGCGCTCTGTGTTTAGGTCGCCCCCCCCCCCCCCCCCCCTTCCTCCCCCCTGGTTTGCTGTATTACGTTGTGCGGCACCACATGATTCAAAGGTAGATTTGAAATCTCACGCGCACAAGTCTGTTGGCTGTTTTGCGTTTTATTTAGCTCGAAAGCTGCTCATTCTTTACGAGTTTATGGCCAAGTGAAGCGACGATATCAGCCGAAATTACATTCTCAATTCTCAATTGGAAAAAGCCACCAATTGCTTGTTCCTGCCACATCGAACTACCAAACTCGTGGCACCTTTGCACAACTGCAGATTATGTTTGTTTTTTTTTTTTTTCTTAAAAAATCTGCAGTGTCTTGAAGGGGTGGAATCCAGGATTTAAAGATGTTCCTTTGTAACACATTCTATCGAAAACGGCGATCGAAAGCATGCTGGCATATCAGTTCTCCTTCGCGAATTGCGATGTCTGTCACGCAAGAAATTGCAGAACGTTTCCAGCTAATTGACAGGTTGGTATTTTTACTTTTCGATACCTCATTAAACCAAAAGTGGGCGGAAGAGGGTCGTTAAAAAAATGCTTACAGGCTCTCCTGCCTTCGCTCGCCTTAGTCTCCCCATCGCTTTTTTCCACGCTCGCCCGTCTTTTTCGCTCGCCCCCAACTACCGAGAGCCTGGAACAGGCTACGGGCCAGACCGACATATCGTTATCCACGCGAAAAGGTCCCTCCTTTACCAACAAAAATCTCCATGGATCAAGAAGAACACAAACGACATGTTTGATGTCACAAAGGGCTCATTCAAAGTGCTCTACTTGCAGTGAAGGAGCAGATTTAAAAATCAGAAGACGAACTGCTCAGATTTTGAGTGCATTGGATGTTTAATACAGAACAGTTTCGTAGGCCAACGAAACGATGACCCACTCATCAGTTAAACTCCATTTTACTCTGAAGCGTCAGGGTATACATGAACAATATATGATCGCGTGACAGAACCGGTTAAAAGATTAAAACTTTAAAATTGCATTGCGTGCGTTTAAAATCGTACTCAGTTCTCGCGCTAAATTTATAAACTGTGACATGTTATACATTCAATTGTATTTAAGAATAAACTTTCGCCGGTGCCTGCATGTTGAAACTAGCTCATTGCGCTTGTTTAAGGTTGCTATGTGTGGCTTAGTTATTAAAAAGAATTTCTCGATGATAGATAGATTACAGCGTTTCGTGATGTTGGTATATGGCTTTGCTTTAGCGAGGATCTTGCTCGTGATTTTAAACTCTTTGCCTTCCTCCTTCAATTGCCACAGGTGCTTACTGAGCTCAGTCTCATTTCTCCTCTTTTCGTGCCTAAACGACATCTGGTGGTTTCTGTATCTTGTTTTAAACTGATTAGCTGTGAGACCGACGGATGTTTCATTCGTTTCTCGGGTTGTAACTGTGGCTTGATACACAACCTCCTTTGCCAGGCACTCTCCATTTAGTGGGCACTCTTCTTTTTTTCTACAGTTGCACGTCTTCCCTTCGTCTTGCTGCTGTTGTGCTGTTTCCAAGCTCTTCAATATGGCTTTTTTTGTTGCCAACTATTAACTGCTTGACGTTGGGCATGCAGCTGTAGCTGAGTTTTAGGGTGTTTCTGTTGAATATTTTTCTCAGGCCCGTTTGAAAAGATCTTTCGATGAGGCTGATGAACGCTCTTCCAATGTTAGTTTTGACGTTCTTGTTATATGGTGGGTTCAACCATATAATATTTTTTTGTCGTTTACGGTTTTGTGTTGGTGGTCCCTGTGGTGGGGATTTGAATTCTAGCTTGTGTGCGTAGCCACTCGTCTTTTATGCTTCTTGGTAAGGGGGCGCTGCTTCGTTAAAGGCGTCTTGATCAGATGAAATGCTAGACAGTCGCCGATTGATTGCTTCAGGTATGTTTCTAAGGAGGTTGCGTGGGTGGTTTGATTGACTGTGAACGTAAAGATGGGTGGTAGATGATTTGGAATATGGTTTGAATTTTCCTGTGTCTAAGTCCAGTGTTTCATCAAGGAAGTTGACAATTGTTGTTCCTCGCAAACATTTGGCATATTTCTTTCTTTGCTCTCTCTATCTCCCTTGGTGTTTGGTTGAGTATTGCGAGCCCGTCGTCCTTGTAAAGGCCAATTTCAATGCCGGTAATTTCCTTTAGTTGCGACAGAAGATAACACCCCACCAGTTCACAAGTCGCCGCTCCGTCGACGCTTCCCATGGTGACGTCAAAATTTGATGTCGAGTTTCTCTTTTCCCATGTTTGGCCGTTGCTGAATAGCAGGGAGTGCTTGGAATTGATGGTTGTTTGGCGCTGGTTGGCTGAGATGCTCACATGTTCGGAGGCAAAGTCGAGGGGGCGGTTTAGGAGGGCTTCAGAAATTGAGGGGTAAAATTCTACGACGTCAAAGCACATAAATGCCGAGTCACCTTTGTTTTCTAGTTTTTTGAACCATTCAAGCACGGGGGATGTGTTTTTCCACTGGTTGACTTGCGTGATGTTTACGAGTTTCCGGTTGATTTCTTCGAGGATGTGTTTACTTTTTCGGCCTATCTCCGGTTTCGAAGGATTTATCAGTCTACAAGTAGGCTTTTTTGCATTTTTTTTTTTCTTTCAGCGTGTTAAACGCTTCTTTCATTGCCGTTGGTTCTACCCGGTCATCTATGTTTAGCTTTTTGGTGATAATTCTCGCTTCCTCTTCGATCTTACTGAGCTGTTTCTTGTCAGCTTTCTTATAAGTTTTGGTTACGTTGACCTCTAGCAGTCGCTTTTATTCAGGGATGTCTAATTTATAGAAGTTCGTTGACTTGTCGGCTTTAACAAACAAATACTTGTCACTTATTACAGACGCAATGTCTTCTTTTAGGCCTTGTTGAAATTGGCTTCAAGTGTCTTTAAAAGTAATGTTTTGTATAATGTGTATCATACCTTCTTCAAAACGACCGACGAGCGACAAACAATCAGCAATTCCAAGCACTCGCTGCTATTCAGCGACGGTCAAACATGGGAAAGGAGAAACTCAATATCAAATTTTGACGTCACCATGGGAAGCTTCTTATCAGTACATCAAGGATTGCGTACGCTGTTCGCAATATTTACTGGTTTCCTATAACTGACAGTCACTATCTTTCAACGAATTGAAGCAAACATATCTCTCTTTTGGTAGAAGGTCGTTTATGGTGGGAAATATTTTATTTTGGACTGCAATTCTTTCCCTTTAAAGTGCCCATAACTCCAAAAACATATTTTTGCCGGATTAAATATTTGCATTATAGTGACTAGAATGCCGCAAAAAAAATTAGAATTAGTTAAAACCGCTATTTTTTCAAGAATTTGAGATTTTTCTTCGCACCACCAAGCGAAGCGGAAACTGGGACTAGTGACGCCAACCAAGGAAATTGGTAATCGTTCCGAAGTGGTAATTATAGCAATGGATCGTAGATCTGGGCGGCTAGCAAAAAATTTGTGTACAATATTTTCAATGTAATAACTTTTTCATAGGAGATCTCGAGTACTACATGAATATATATATGCCTGTATGTACATATGTGGGAAAAGATTATCATAAAATTTGCTTGAGCATTCTAAACTCAAAGAGGGCCTTAATAAACAAGCAGTGTCACAACACAACATGAATTCTTGACCTTCGTACAGTATGCACAGTTTAGTAAAGTAGAATCGCCTCAGAATTTTAAAAAGTTATAAGATTTATAAACTTATTTCTAGTATTTACTGTAAATTCTACAACAAAAGTCTGTACTCGCGTATGAATAATTTGCAGTCAGCTATTCGTTCGCGAGACCGGCCGGTACGCCACCTTTTTTGCTATTCAGAGGTTAAGATTCAACTGGAAATATCTTGCCATGCTTTTAATCCCTTTAGCTCAACACTTATATTAACTAAAGCTAAAACCGTCTTTGCGGTAAGAATCAGTTAAGAACCTGTTTTCCTTCACTGCTGGTAATATTCACACCCCCTGAATTAGTCGATTGCTATTTTGCATCGTTTGTACACGCAGAGGAGCAAATAAGTCTGAATCAAATCAGCAGCTCGAACTAGAATCGCGTAATGCTTCAAGTAAACAGTGGTAATATTTTGAATCGGCAATATAAGATAATTACATGTACATGATGGCACACATTGATTGAGCTAAAATAGGTGACCTGAAATCCGAAAACTCTGATGTGCTTCGATTACATTGCCGAGGAGGTAGATTACATCGCTAGCAATATCACGTTCGACTGACGCACTGGGTTGACGTTACGAATTGTATTGGACCCAGACTCTTTTGACCGGATCTTTGACTCGGTCATGTCTTTAATTATTGCGATTTTTTCGACTTTTTTTCACCGGAAATCGAGATTTTAACCAAAATGACATTTTTTCCGGCATTCTGCTCAGAGTAATATAAATATTCTTTTTCTTGAAAAATAATTTTGTGGGGTTATTGGCACTTTAATTGTATAAAGAAAAATATATCCTCCGTTTTAGATCTCGACATTTGATATTTCCAATTCCAAGCGTCAAATATAGTAAATCAATAAATTAAAAATCTGTGCCAAATTTTATGGTGTTGTTCAATAAAGAGAAAACATGGAAACAATATATTGTGTAAAGCCAAGATGGAGATTTTGTAAAACATAGGGCCCGGACGCACTAGGCAAATTTTTGTTTATTTTGCGAAAAAATCTGTCATCAGTTCCCTGAGACAAGTGCGCCCGGTGCTTTTTAGATCTACCAAATTTTGTCAAGGCTTACCAAACTTCAAAGACGCCGTCGGCCTGCCTCGGAGCAGGACAAATTTTTGTCAGGCGTGAAATCTGACAGATTTGTCAATTTACAAGCCACGATTTGAAGGAAAATGTCTATCAAGAAAAATTGATCTCTATTTCAGTCTGAGTATTTCGGCCCGAACCCCGCCAAAATTATTTCATTTTTGTGCCGCAATCAAACGGTGAAGATGGAAGATTCGATCCGGCATGCTGCATATTAACGGCCCTTACTCACAATACAACAATATCGTTTCCCAAGTTTACGTTCCAGCGGCATTTCAAAGGCCAAATGCAGCTCAATTTGTACATCCGTATGCAAACCTACCGAGTCAGCCGAGTACATAAACTCTGATAATGTATAAGTTACATCACGACTGATCAAATTGAAAACAGCCAAGTTGAGCTAAAGTGTTTATTTCCATGTGATTGACACATGTGGTTAACTAATATTTTGCTGTGTCTCAGTGCGCCCATGCTTGACAAATTGAAAATTTGGCAGAGACAAATTTTGTCGAGATTTTTGTAAGGGCCGAACAAATTTTGTCAGTCCAGTGCGTCCGGACCCATATATCGCTCTTTTTCCAAAAAAGTTCAAAATATCAATGTAAGCCTAATGTAAACACGATTTGTTCGCAGAATGGCAGAATGTATTTATTGTTGTTAACAGAGACGGACAATTTATTTTCAAAGTGTGATTTATGGAGCAAAGGCAATCTCAAGAAAGCCACATTTTCCATGAAACAAGCTAATGTGTTTAGCTTGATAGGATTGAAGAGTTTATCACTTGGTCTGAGACCCAGTAATATTAACTTCTGGGATCACTTGGAATTTATTGCAATTATTCGGTGATCTAAGTAGCATTAGTAACACGGTCGTTCATTCAGTCAGTCTTTCTTTCGGCCGGTCAGTCATTTGATCAGTCGCTCAACTAGTTGGGCAAGTCAGACATACAGACAGTCAGTGAGTCAGTCAGTCAGGCAGCCATTCAGGCAGCTAGTCAGTCATCGAGTCAGTCCGTTAGTCAGTCAGTCAGTCGAATAAAACTCGTCAGTCAATTTGTTAGTCAGTCAGTCAGTCAGTCATTCGATCACTCAGTCAACCAGTCAGTCAGTCAATCGGTCAGTCAGTCAGTGGATTAGACCGTCATACAGTCAGGCAGTCAGTCAGTAGTCGGTCAGGCAGGCAGCCTGTCAGTCGGTCAAATAAACTAGTAGCCAGTCAATTATTTAGTCAGTCAGTCATTCCATCACTCAGTGACCAGTCAGTCAATCCTTATATCGGTCGGTCAAGCAGTAGATCAGTCAGTCGGTCAGGCAGCCATTCAGGCAGCTAGTCAGTCAGTCAGTCAGTCAGTCAGTCAGTCAGTCAGTCAGTCAGTCAGTCAGTCAGTCAGACAGTCAGTCAGTCAAATAGAACTAGTCAGTCAATTAGTTAGTCAATGAGTCATTCGATCACTCAGTCAACCAGTCAGTCAATCCTTCTATCGGTCTGTCATTTAGTGGATCAGACATTCAGACGGTTAGTCAGTCAGTCAGTCAGTCAGTTAGTCAGTCCGGCAGGCAGGCAGGCAGCCTGTCAGTCGGTCGAATAAAACTAGTCCGTCAATTATTTAGTTAGTTAGTCAGTCGTTCGATCACCCAGTCAACCAGTTCGTCAGCGCTTTTGTCAGTCACTTATGTAGATTGGCATAGATCTATAGATAGGCATTTTATAAACTATTTTCATGGAGTTTATTGCGAGAGATACACTTCACAGTACAATCTAAAATACAGCAAAAATGCAAATATAGACTTCTCATGATTTTTAAGAGCCATCTTGACTACGGTGAAAATGTAAGCAAAAGTGCAGTAAACATGTATTAATTTCATCTAACATAAGTCTATGTAACTCCTTAACACAGTCAAATTATTTATGTGAACATAAACAACGTACAGACGTCTTACATAACTCTTCGACATTGTTCTTCTTATGTCTCTTGTGTGTCACTAATTTGCAGTGTTTGTTTCCCAGGAAAAAAAAAACTGTTCGAAGAAGTATATATCCTGGGAAGAGCCAGTAAATTGCGCAATTCGCTAGCGTTTCATAGTCGGCCAAAAGTCCCAAACACTTTACTATACTTTTTTGCCCCGTTTGCTTCCCAGTTAAGATGGCACCTAAAAACGCGGAAGTATCTATTTTAAAGCCTTAAAGGAAACAAAATCACGGAATTTTTCGTGAAATATACTCTAACATCTATACTCCAAAATATCGTCCGTCCTTGTTGCCAGCTGCAAAGGTATGGCTGCCAAATGCCCGGCCTATGAATCCACGACTCCCACGAAACCTCAAAACCTATGAAACTACGAAACCTAAGAAAACACGAAACCATGAAACCACCACAAAACGTAAGAAACCTCGAAACTTATGAAACCACGAAACCTATGAAACCATGAAACCTATGAAACCAAGAAACCTATGAAACCAAGAAACCTATGAAACCACAAAACCTATGAGACCATAAAACCTATAAAAACAACGAAAACTATGAAACCATGAAACCTAAGAAACCACGAAACCTATGAAACCACGAAACCTATGAAACCACGAAACCTAAGAAACTATGAAACCTATGAAACCACGAAACCTACGGAAACCACGAAACCTAAGAAAGCATGAAACCTAAGAAACCATAAACCCTAAGAAACCACGAAACCTATGAAACTAAGAAACCCATGAATCCTCGAAACCTATGAAACATATGAAACCACGGAACCTTTGAAACCACGAAACCTATGAAACCTCGAAACCTATGAAACCACGAAACCTATGAAACCATGAAAACCAT
This sequence comes from Meandrina meandrites, assembly GCA_963693305.1. Taxonomy (NCBI): domain Eukaryota; kingdom Metazoa; phylum Cnidaria; class Anthozoa; order Scleractinia; family Meandrinidae; genus Meandrina; species Meandrina meandrites. The sequence continues at coordinate 44,304,614 of OY855904.1, forward strand.
GAAACCTCGAAACCTATGAAACCATGGAACCTATGAAACCACAAAACGTAAGAAAAGATGAGACCTAAGAAACCTATGAAACCATGAAACCTATGAAACCACAAAATGTAAGAAACCTTGAAAGCTATGGAACTTTGTTTAGCATATACATGTCACAATTAGGTTATTAATTTGCATATATTCGTGATATAGCGTCATTTATGTAGAATCCTATGTAATACGCGTCATCTCAAAGTCAAAAATGTGCAGTTCGAAATTTAAAGCGGGCAATTAACATTTAACATTGGATGGATAAGTCGGAAATAGCATGTGGCGTTCGAGTTGTTAGCGAATGTTTGTAGTTCGTTCTGTCCAGCAGTTTTAATTTATAGTCGAAATGAATAAATCTGCCAGTAAACGATACTTCAATGTCATTTTAATTGGCCTGTAATTTATGCAATGAATTACGGAATTGACCAGAAGAATGAAAGAAAGTTAGACGATGTAAAGACAACTATTTCTGCCAGATATTTAGGTAATTGAACTCATCTAAAACCGGCTGCGCAAAACGCTCGCCGATAAAGAATTGTAAAAGTTACCTCTATAAGCATTTGGTTTAGTGTTTGGTTTGCTTCTGGTTGGGCTACGTCACCAGGCTTGGTGTTCTTTGAGTCGGTTGTTTAGTTCGAATTCTTAGCTAGACAGACAGATGATTTGTCCACTCTAGCTTGTAATCATGCAAAGAACGGAATATTGCGTGAGTGATGAATAAATACTACACTTTTATGATTCTGTACAAACGTAGCCTCTTATCATATTGGAGCCGTACTGAAGGTCATTTAGTAGATGCTATTTTTTATTATAGATCTTACTGTATTGCGATTTTTTCAGATCTTGTTATTGAACATTGTTATAAACAGTCTATATGCATACGTTAATATTCTACAGCATAGCGTACAAACGTTTATGGGGCTAAAAATGTAAACAAGAGATTTCAAAAACCGTCCCACTTCAAGCAAGGGTTAATTGTGCAAATGCAAAAGGAATATGATGCTCGAATAAATTTTGTGCTAAGTGTAAACTTAAGATGGTTATGCAATTATACTTGTTTTGGCAATAGCTTCAAGATCATTCTGTGATAAAAAAAAAATGGGGTCAAGTGATGCAAGCATGGAGACGACTGATCGATTAACCCCTCGCCCCATTTTTTTTAATAAAACCAACATTCCATACAGTTGACACGATTTTCGTTTAAACAGTGAATCATTTCTTTCTTAATTTGGTTTCAGAGGTATTTCAATGAAAAAAATACTTTACTGACCTGCATTGATTATTTTTAGCCGTCAGACAGATGTTTTCATAAGTCAAATATCAGTTGTTATTGTAAAGGCCGCCGTCTACAGTTTTCACCTGGGGGCTTGCGGTTTGAGAAAAAAAAAAAAAAAAAACGAGCGCTGTCAAAATTGTCAAGAGTGAAGATGAATGGCATTTGCTAAAATGACTAAAAAATCACCCACAAATGACCTAAAAGACTTACATTTAAGCAAGTTACATTAAAAAAGTAGACATGATAATTGTAGTGGTTAACTGGATGAGTCGGTGAAAGAGTGAACTACGACTGCTAAGCAATTTTTTTGCTCGACATGTCTCTTTCAAAGCAGGTATGTGAACATCAGTTGTAACTTACACGAGTAAGTTACAACTTAAATGCGTGGGGACATAGAGCGGGGATATAGAGCGTCATTTATGTAGAGTCTTATGTAATACGCGCCATCTCAAAGTTAAAAATGCGACGTTCCAAATTTAAAGCGATTAATTAGCTTTAACGGTCGCCGGATAAATCGGAAATAGCATGTGGCGTTTGAGTTGTTAGCGAATGTTTGTAGTTCGTTCTGTCCTGCAGTTTTAATTCATAGTTGAAATGAATAAATCTGCCAGTAAACGATATTTCAATGTCATTTTAATTGGCCTACAATTTATGCAATGAATTACGGAACTGACCAGAAGACTGAAAGAAAGTTAGACGGTGTAAAGACAACTATTTCTGCCAGATGCATTGGACAGGAAAGTTAGGTAATTGAACTCATCTGAAACCGGCTGCGCAAAACGCTCGCCGATAAAGAATTGTAAAAGTCACCTCTATAAGCATTTGGTTTAGTGTTTGGTTTGCTTCTGGATGAGCTACGTCACCAGGCTTAGTGTTCTTTGAGTCGATTGTTCAGTTCGAATTCTGAGTTAGACGAACAGATGATTTGTCCACTCTCGCTTCTAATCATGCAAAGAACGGAATATTGCGTGAGTGATAAATAAATACTACACTTTTATGATTCTGTACAAACGTAGCCTCTTATCATATTGGAGCCGTACTGAAGGTCATTTAGTAGATGTAATTTTTTTTTTATAGATCTTACTGTATTGCGATTTTTTCAGATCTTGGTATTGAACATTATTATAAAGAGTCTTTATGCATACGTTAATATTCTACAGCATAGCGTACAAACGTTTATGGGGCTAAAAATGTAAACAAGAGATTTCAAAAACCGTCCCACTTCAAGTAAGGGTTAATTGTGCAAATGCAAAAGGAATATGATGCTCAAATGAATTTTGTGCTAAGAATAAACTTAAGATTGTTATGCAATTAAAACTTGTTTTGCCAATAGCTTTAAGATCATTCTGTGATAAAAATAATAGGGTTAAGTGATGCAAGCATGGCGACGACTGATCGATTAACCCCTCGCCCCATTTTTTTTTTAATAAAACCAACATTCCATACAGTTGACACGATTTTCGTCTAAACAGTGAATCATTTCTTTCTTAATTTGGTCTCAGAGGTTTTTCATTGAAAAATACTTTACTGACCTGCATTGATTTTTATCGTGTTCAAGCCGTCAGACAGATGTTTTCATATGTCAATTATTAGTTGTTATCGTAAGAGCCGCCGTCTACAGTTTTCTCCCGGGGGCTTGCTGTTTGAGAACAAAAAAAAAACAAACAAAAAACGAGCATTGTCAAAATTGCAAGAATGTAGATGAATGGCATTTGCTAACATGACTAAAAAATCACCCACAAATGACCTAAAAGACATAAATTTAGGCAAGTTACATTAAAAAAAGGAGACATGATAATTGTAGTGGTTAATGGCTAGCGAATTTCACTACAGACATAATATTTTGGGATTTTTATTTGTCCGGTTTAATTTAGAGATTTCAGTGTGGCAAAAGGTGGCTAATTTGAGAGTGGAAGAATATCTTAATATTAAATTAAAAAAAAAAAAAAGAAAAACAAAAAAAAAAAAAAAAACTTAAAATACATGCAACTAAAGGACGACGTTTATTCTTCAAATATTTATATTGTGCTACTAAAACAGCGAAATATGTCAGCGCCAAATGGAAGTGGTAACGAGCTCAAACATCGTCATTTTGTACCACCGCGTTCCCATCAATAAAATGGCAATCTTTACAGTGACTAGTTAGTCCCGTCTGGGACTATCTTTAGGCAGACGACATTAATTCGTCTAGTAATTCGTCTGTGTATAATTAAGATGAAACAAACAAATTTTCCTGTTAATAGCTTCAAATATGCCAGCTACTATCCACCAAATTCAAGGCGTTGTTGCCGGTTTAAGCGAAGTTGTCAAGAAACTGGTTGGAGCCATTCAACCCGTTCAATACGCACAAACCACTGTTTCACAAGCGCAAGCTCTTTTGCTTGAACACAGGCTGTCTTTCTATATGTGTAACAGCCTCGCGCCTAAAGACTTTCCCTTTACCTACGTTTCGGCAACATACAAAATTTCAAGATGACATACACTACCGTCTCTATTGAGTTCAAAAACAGACCGCTTAATTTCCCGCCACTGTTCGCCTGTCGCTCTTCCAGCAGTGGTGTATCGGTGAGTAGTCACGCTCAGTGCTATCGTTTAGGAGTGACACGGAGGGCTTCACCTAGAAAACACCAGAGCAGTACAACAGTTTTTCATGTCGAGTTTACGCAAAAAAAAAAATAATTGCAGCCACCTGCGGACTCCAAATGAAGCCGTTGGGCTTCTGAATTGAGTGCAATAAAAAAGATCCCTGGGATTTTGAAAATGAGTTCGCCTCCAATACAAGAACATCCTTCACAACTCGAAAAACTGAGAGAAAGCCTCGACAAATGCTGACCAACTTATGGCAGTTCGCAGTTTGTCTCCAGACTACAAACGCATTTCGCTCGACCTTTTGTTTTTTCTGTTTTTTTTTTTTTTTTTTTTTTTTTTTTTTTAACACACAATGCAGCACAGCTCGAAAAAAGCCATCGATGGGGCTCGACGCGGCATTCATTCAACACTTTTGTCAATGCATTGCTTACACCTTCACAACAAAATTCTCCGTCGACATCGACAGTATTCTATGAAATTCCTTAGCGTACTGCCTTAGTCAACACTCCTGAACAATTTCGTGACAATCGGCCTTCTCAGCAACAACGATCTTGTGAATTTGCGGTCCCACACAACACTCGGCTCGTTATTGTCTTTGGCGGTTACCCAATTAGAGTAAAAAAAAATCCAGAAATATGCTTAACAGGCTTCTTTCTGCAAACTGTAAATAAGCAAACAACAAGTGTTCAGTCGGGATACTTAATAAGTGTCCTAAGTGTCACAACAACTTGCCAGTCCAATATTTGATAGCAGGAATCCCACCTTCAAACGAAACCAGTGACGGTGTACTGCATGCCACTACTCAGCAGCTGTGGCCAACCCTGGTAGTACACTCAAGGAGCGCCATAACCTATGGACTCCTGTTGTCTCTTGAGAGAAACTAGCTCTACCAATAAACAGCTGCTCAGTGTCTCTTGCTGGCCGTTCCCATGTCTACTGGTAAAGTGTCAGTCACTAGAGAAACCAGCTGCTGCCTCAGCTCAGTCGTTCAAAACCACCTGTTCCCCAGAGGATCCTCAACCAAAAGCGTCCCATAATGGAAGCAACACTCATACTGGTTTCACCTGTTTACTATCATTTGATTTTCCACCCGGACCTTCTTCGCAATCTTCACATGCCAGTAAGCTCATCAAACAATCATTTGAAGCACACAACCCAAGAGATCTCAATGTGCCTGATGGAAAACGCTTTGTTGTTCGACTTTCTCCTCCAAGTTTAACTGCAAAAGGAGGAGCTAGCCGCGTTATGAGAAAATATGGTAGGCCTCTTCTTGTTGTTTGTCATGTTCACGGTCGTCAGGATTTACTACAGTTACGATACTTAACAACATGCAAAGAACAGAGCAGTGAGCTTTGACAAACTGTTGTGATTCGCTATGGTGATCCTACTACAGACATCCGCCCTGACGTTGAGCAAGAACAACCCTTGCAAAATGCCACACTGTCATTGCAAGAACGTAATTTAGTTCAGCCTCCATCTAATGTACTAAATCCAGATTTAAAAACCGTTGATCTTTCATTTGGTCTTTATCTTAGCACATTGCCAAAGCTCACTGCTACGCTTTTGAAACTCGTAAAGTAGTTTACCATAGTTTACCAGATGTCCGAGACATTGTAAAAATTAAAGGACATGCTACTAAATGCCTTAAATGCACTGAAAGGTGGACCACATGGGAATACTTACCTCTAAGAAGGGGTGCAGTCATGAGCAAACTTTTTTGGGAGCTGAAATTGCTACTCAGAACGTTTTACTTCTATTGCTCTAGTTTAAACCTTGAAGGAATGGACTGTAGTGCGACAATTACGTAACACTGTGAATATTACGTAACGTAGCATTTATTCACGTAACCGATTAAAACCGGTCGCGAAGAGCACATGCTGTTGATGGTCGTCGTAGCCACGTTGTTTACTCTTTCACTGCCGTTTATTTAAATGTTCAATCCCACTCTCGTTCCTTGGCCAACGACACTGTCCCTCTACATACTGCGGAGAGGAAGGGATGGCGGGGGGGGGGGGGGGGGGGGGGGCAGTTGAATTAAATATACTGCTGGTAACACAGAATCTCGTTGCAGCGTGTTCCAAGGCTAAAACCAATGCCTGTCTTTTCTTTTCGAGCGCGATCACCAAGGTGCAAACTCCCAGCTTTTTGCTTCCTCAGCAGAGACTGCGGATGTAGATGTATCCGTTCCGATATTGCTTCCACTTAAAGCACAAACTATTCAACGGTACCTTTGACCTAGAAAGCCATTGATCGGCAAGCTTTGCCAACTCATCCCAGAGGCTGGTGCTTCTGGATCCATTCATTCCGAATACATCCATCCATTCCCAGCGCGATTCCCTGCTTCAGTTTTGATTACGTCTGTTTCGTTAGCGCTGCGATATAACGGAAGAAAGAATAGCCCTATGTGTTGAGAGGTAAATCACCCGAACTTAAATTTCTCATTGGATTAGGTTATAAAATAACGTTAAAATGTCTGACGTACTTAACCAGGATTTTAACAGGTTTCAACAAACATCTACTCGTTATTCTCTCATACCTTCTAATTTATTATTTGTTCAAATGATCGTATATTTGCAATGGCCTGTAAAACTCCATATACCAAACAAGGGCGAGATATAACAAAGCCTCGTCTAAACAAACCCTGGGCATATGGGGAAACATGTCCCAATTCTCCGAAAACAATAACATCATCTATAAGTAGCCGCAGCCTTGGGTCTTTTCTTTTTAATACCTAGAATGAAATTTTGCTCTTTTTCTGCTTTCACTTCAAATATAATAATAATAATAATAATAATAATAATTATAAAAGCAATATATAACTATAATAAGAACCTTCCCAGAATCCTTTGCAACTGAAAAATCGTAATTGCCAAATAACTTGGTCAGTTTGAAGCCAGCAGGAGTACTACGTGGTATAGAAATAACTCTTACTATAGACTACTTCTTATATGAGACATAGGGTGATGACGTCATCAGTCACGTGACTTTGCTCAGAAGTTCGTTGTTGCTAACTGTGACAAAAATAGTTTGCTACTGAAAAAGCAGTCATTGCAGCTTGAAGCACATTGGAGTGAGGCATTTCGGACTGCCCAGGAACCGAACATAATATAAATGTTAAGATAGCTATGTACAATTTTCAAAAAGTGGGAGTCTGGGTACAAGTGTATATCTGGCGTTGCATTAAATGTGAGGAAACAACAAGGTACACATTGGTAGATACTTCCATGCTAAATACGTTTTTATAACTTTCATTGTTATGACGTCATCTGTCACGTAACCAGAAAGGACCACAATTTTAAATTCGCTAGAAAACTTTACTAGAATTTTTCTCTTAGGATCTTTTTAAGCGAAGTTGTAGTTTTTTTGATAGTGTTTTTAAAAATGGCCATGATTACTTTTTCCTAAACATGTACGACAGTAAAAAATACAATTGAAAAGTTTGTTGGCTTCCTACTCAGCGACCATTTGCGGTAGAAATAAAAGAAAAGTTTCCCAAAGAGGTGAGTGCCTGCTCTTTATGATGGCGTTGTCAATTTCTTCTCATTTTAATTGCTTTTTGCGAGGTTGGATTTTATTTCTTTCAGACGAAAGGAGTTCAGCCTGGGGAGAAGTTTAGCCGTAGCCCCTAACCCTCCTCGCTGCTAGGGGATTCCCGGTGGTCCGTATTGCGGGCTCAAGACAAGAACATGTTCAAAAAATCAAAATGGCCACGATTGGCGACGAGAAACGGGATTTTGAGTTAAATAGCATAGTTTTGCTGATGTTTTCCTTCTTGACGCGATCACAACGAGTTTCCAAACACAGAGTATTCTTCCTCTATTCGTATTCCCGATAAAGAAGAGTATGTAATGAGGAGAAACGGCGAGGGAAACGTTTCGCAAACATTTGTAACAGAAACTTACAGTGACCTGAGGTAAGCGTTTCTCATCGTACAACGATTGAAGACCGGTTTAAGCTTATGTCTTCGTCGATTATCATGTGTGAATATTTGTAAAAGTGCTAACGATAGAATCGTGCTAACTGGAATTAAAGCTATACTCGGAGGAAAAACAAGAGATTAAATTGAGTGTCAGTCAGTTCATCGAGGCATGTAATTGTATTTATGCTTGTCATCTGAATTTTAAGCTACTTCAAATTAATAAGAATTGCATCTTTTCATTATTTAGACGTGAGGAAATGTTTGTCAGAATGACCGAGTGGCCATTTCAGGCCGCAAAGAAAAATTACTTTTGAGTTGATTTTTGGTTAACTTAAGTTAAAATGTGTATCTTCCCATAACGTGAATTGTATTGGTAGACTTAGATTTACGTTTCTTTTGCATTTTGTGACCTACAGGTATTTTGTGGGATTACTAGAATTACTAGTTTTACAAATAGTGATGTGACAGTCAATTCTAGCAATTCCCTTCCTTCTCTACACACATTCATTACCTGAGGAATTTAAGATCTGCTTTTTGACCAGACATTTGTCTACTTTATAAAAAATCTGTTTGACATTTTCTTAAGGCCTGTATTTTCAGTTGTTGGATAACCTTTAGTAGCATTTTAAAGTAGCAATGTAAAAATTCATGAGGCCTTAAACTTAAGCAAGCCAGAAAATATAAATGTAACTGCAAACAACATGATGTACCATTTGGCAACCAAAGTGCTTTTAGGGCTAACCGGAGTACTATGTAGGCCAACCGGAATCTTATGCAGGCTAACTGGAATGGCTTGCATGGCTCGCATGTTTCATGACACATAAGTACCATACAAGCTAGAAATACCTAAGTCCAACCATTAGCATAACCTCAAGCCACCTCAGCTAACTATACTCAGGCTAACTGGAGTACTGCTTTGGCTAACCAGGGAGCTTTTTAGGCTAACCAATGTGCTGTTTATATATAGTGGAATGGCTCCCATGACTTGTTGGCTCGCACTTTGTCAAGGCCCAAGTTTTTTTTTTTTTTTTTTTTTTTTTTTAACTCATATGGGAATTAGCCAAGTAGTAGCTGTAAATTTGATTTAAAGAAACTCCAGCTTAGTCTTTGTTGGCAACTTGCTCTACAAGAAAACCAAACATAGATTTCTGTGACATCATGTTTTGAAATGGACAGATTACAAAAATTCAGCTTTAGGGCCCAAAACATTTTTAAACATTATTAAAATAACCTGACATTTTTCTGTAATGATTAATGAAAGGAGGGGTGCAAAGAAAATTGATTTTTTCCTTGCCTGACCCAGGTAGACTGGGCAAGGTAAAACTATTATAAGCTTACCCAAGGTCCCATGTTTCTTTCGAAACCACTACAACAAAAAATAAAAATCCATAAATGTCATTTGGCTATCTAGCAAGTGGAAAAAATTATTGGATCCACTAGCCGAACATAAAAGCAGCCAGTTTTTTTCACACACTGAAAAAGGCCATTTAATTTTAATATACTGAGTCTGCATGCTGGAAAATAGCAATTTCATCAAGATAAATAGTTTTTGTTTTGTTTTGTTTCTATTTACAGGTGAGTTGAAGACTTTGCAAGGGCATTCCTGTTAGTCAAAATGAACTCAAAACTACACATTGTGTCAATGTAATAAAATTGTCACATGATTGATTAACACACGTTGCCTGTTTAAACCTGAATATACTTGAGTGACTTTTATAGCTATTTATATAATATGAACATCCTAGAACCCAATAAGGCTACATGTAAATACTGACACTTAATTACATGTAAGTTTTAAAACCATTCTGGGGTTCATGACAAAAAAAAATTGTTTCAATAAAAACATGTAAAAATAATGAAATAACAGAGAATTTACATAATTATTATTGCAGACAATAAATTTTACTCCAGGTTAAGTTAATGTGTCAAGTTTTTTTACAGCACAGGCTTGGTTCCACAGGGCACTGTGGTTCCAAAAAATATCCATACCTCCCCCAAGGATGGTTCTTTGGTTTGGACCCTCCCACTTCCTGGGATTTCCAGTTTAGCTTCATACTTTCTTTTAAGAGTATGTGCTATTGAGACCCCCATCCCCCTCGGAAGTTCGAATTGTACAACGTAGGCATTTGCTTATGAAAGTAAGCTGCAGATTGATCTGATTGATACACACTAATCTATTTTTACATTTACCTGTTTTCTATGGGATATATAATTATATATTGTTTTTACCGGTTTCACTTGTAATAATTATAATAATAATAATAATAATAATAATAATAATAATAATAATAATAATAATAATAATAATTATAAAAAACAATATATAATTATAATAAGAACCTTCCCAGAATCCTTTTCAACTGAAAAATCGTAAATGCCAAATAACTTTGTCAGTTTGAAGCCTGCAGTACTACTATGTCGTATACAAATAACTCTTAACATAAACTACTTCTCATATGAGACATAGGGTGACGTCATCGGTCACGTGACCAGAAAGGGCCACAATTTTAAATTCGCTTGAAATCTTTACTAGAATCTTTCTCTTAGGATATTTTTAAGCGAAGTTGTAGTTTTTTAAATAGTGCTTTAAAAAATGGCCATGACTACTTTTTCCTGAAAATGCACAGCAGTGAAAAGTACAATTGAAAAGTTTGTTGGCTTCCTGCTCAGCGACCATTTGCGGTAGAAAATGAAGAAAATTTTGCCAAAGGCAGGAGTGTATGCTCTTTATGATGGCGTTGTCAGTTTCTTCTCATTTTAATTGGTTTTTGCCAGGATGGATTTTATTTCTTTCAGACGAAAGGAGTGGAGCCTGGGGAGAAGTTTAGCAGCAGCCCCTCCCCATGTCCGCTGCTAGGGGATTCCCGGTGGTCCGTATTGCGGGCTCACGACGAGAAAATGTTCAAAATGGCGACGAGTTATATAGTTTGAGTTATATAGGGTAGTTTTGCCGATGTTTTTCCTTCTTGACACGATCACAACGAGTTTCCAAACACGGGGTATTCTTCTTCTATTCGTATTCCCGATAACGAAGAATATGTAATGAGGAGACACGGCGAGGGAAACGTTTCGGAAACATTTCTTACAGAAACTTACAGGGACCTGAGGTAAGCGTTTCTCATTGTACAACGATTTTATTTTGAACACTGGTTTAAGCTTATGTATTCGACGTTTATCATGTGTGAGCATATATAAAAGAACTAACGATAAAATCGTGCAAACTGGAATTAAAGCTGAGCGCGAAGGAAAAGATTTTGAGTGTCAGTCATTTCGTCATGGCTTGTAATTTGTATTTTTGCTTGTCATCTGAATTTTAAGCTACTTCAAATTAATAAGAATCGCATCCTTTCATTATTTAGACGTGAGGAAATGTTTGTAAGAATATTGACCGAGTGGATTGTAACAAGTTCTGGGAGTTGTTGATCTCTTAACTGTTATAATGTACTGTTTGGCAACAGGCAAAGTGTTTTCAAGGCTAACTGGAGTGCTATTTAGGCTAACTGGAATCTTATGTAGGTTAACTGGAATGGCTCGCATGTTTCATGACACATAAGTGCCATTCAAGCCAGAAATTCCTAACCCAATAAATATATAGCCTAACCTCAAGCCACATAAGCTAACTATACTCAGGCTTACTGGAGTACTGTTTAGGCTAACCTGAGAGCTATTAAGGCTAACCAGTGTGCTATTCAGATTAACTGGAATGCCTCTCATGACTTGTTGGCTTGGACTTTGTCAAGACCCAAGTTTTCTTTTTTTTACTTTTGGAAATTAGCCATGTAGTAGCTGTAAATTTGATTTAAATAAACTCCATATAAGTTTTTTTTGACAACTTGCTCTACGAGAAAACCAAACAAAGATTTCTGTAATGTAATGTTTTGAGATGAACAGATTACAAAAATTCAGCTTTAGGGTCCAAAACATTTAATAATCTGACATTTTTCTGCAATGATTATTGAAAGTAAGGGTGCAAAGAAAATTGATTTCTTCCTTGCCTGACTCAGGTAGACTGGGCAAGGTGAAACCATTATATGCTTATCCAAAGACTGATGTTTCTCCGGAAACAACAACAAAGTAAAAAATCCATAAATATCATTTTTGTATCTAGCAAGTGTAAAAAATTATTGGATCCAATAGTCCAACATGAAAGCAGTCAGTTTTTTGTTTCACACAATAAAAAGGCCATTTAATTTTAATATACTGTTTGCATGTTGGAAAGATAGCAATTTCACCAAAATAAATAGTTTTTGTTTGTTTTGTTTCTATTTAAAGGTGACTTGAAGACTTTGCAATGACATTCCTCTTAAGTCAAAAATACACATTTTGTTAATGTAATAAAATTGTCACAATTGATTCCCACATGTTGCCAGTTTAAACCTGAACATACTTTAGTGACCTTCATAGCTATTTATGTAATATGAACCCAGCCTCAAGAGTTCTCTTGGGCCCGATTAGGATAAGTAAGTAATTATGTAATATGGGCATCCCAGAACCCAATTAGGCTACATGTGAATACTGGCACTTTATTACATGCAAGTTTTAAAACCATTCTGGGGCTTGTGACAAAAATATTTTGTTCCAATAAAAATAATGAAATTACAGACAATTTACATAATTATTATCACAGACCATAAAGTTTACTCCAGGTTAAGTAAAGACGTCAAGTTTTTTTGCAGCACAGGCTAAAGTGTCTTCAATAGTTTAATGGCAGTCTAATTAAAATGTGTGGTTCCAAATAATATCCATACATCCCCCAAGGATGGTTCTTTGCTTTGGACCCTCCTACCCCTGGAATTTCCAGTATAGCTTCATATTTTCTTTTAAAAACTTGGGTTATTGAGATCACCCCCCACCCCCACCCCCCTCCCCCCCCCCCCCCCTCCCCCTTCGGAATTTCCAATGACCATCTCCTTGGCGTGGGTATGGATATTTTCTGGAACTGCACAATGTAGGCATTTGCTTATAAAAGTAAGCTGCAGATTGGTTCACCTTAATCTATTTTGTTAACCTTTTCACATTCACCTGTTTTCTGTGGGATATATAATTATATATTGTTTTTACCGGTTTCACTTGTAATAATAATAATAACAATAATAATAGTAAGTTTTGTATCAACTGCGAATTAAAAAAAAAACAATAATAATAATAATAATAATAATAATAATAATAATAAATTAATTACTTGATTTAGGTGAGGATGTTTTCTAGAACTGCTGTGCTAAGTGAGGAGACGGTAAATAAACAAAGAAATAGTGTAAATAGAACCGAAAAGTGTTAAAAAATCCCAACTGACAGGAGGCTGACCAGTTGGCTGTTTACAAACGCGGAAGAGTTAAGTTCGGGACCACCAAATACAAATTCATTTCGTGACAGGGAGGACGATTTGAGCCCCGCACCTCCAGGTTACAAGACCAGCACTCTAACCACTACGCCACGCTGTTGACTTCTTTCTCGTGTTGCTGATCTTCAATATGAAGCTGGAGGCCAAGTCATGTAATTTGCAATTCATCGAACGTTAATGCAAAATAAATGCTTGGTCAATCAACTTTTGTATGCGGTCTATGGTGGATACGGAAACATTATGCATTGGTGGTTCAAGTTGGGATCTAAACGGGCGCTGAGCATAACCTGTGTCGCCGTTACCTTTCAGCCCAGCCTTCCTACTATTCAGTTTGTTTTTTTCCTACCTCCAATCCCATTAGCTAATAGTTCTTCAATAAATCAAAACACGAAGTTTCCTCGTACAATTGTAAAGTATGGTGTAAACGATCTATAGCGGTCTCTGAGTCCAGAGCGTAGGAAACATTTTAAACACACGTAATAAAACTAAGGGTTATAAAATGGTGAATAACATGTTGTAAAAGGAAGAGTGAAACACATGTTTCTTGTCACTTCGTCACAGCCATAAAAAAACGCATACATAGAATAACTTGTCAAACGACAGTTTCTATGTCCAACAACTCTCTGTCCTGCTTATCAGGATCGCTTCATTCGCGCTATAACAGTCACTGTGAAAACTTGTTCAACATTGTCTGTTAGCCTCAAGACTACGCAAAAAGAAAAAGTTAAAATTCCGTGAGATGTAAAAGAAATGTATAAACAAACAGGAAGTACGGACCCTTCCTTTTAGTATAGTATATGATTATTTTGTGTAACGTATAATAGATTGACAATTAAAACTTGTCTAATCCGATTTGTAAGCTGTTTTCGTTACATCCGTCTGGGTTATCTATTGTCGATTCCTTGCTTTACTTGGCAATGACATCACCTAGGATCACAGGCGGAATGGCAGACCGTACTCACCTTCTTCTGGATTCCAGGAAAAGTTATCTTGTATCGGCACTCATCGCATATCTTACCTGGCCTGGACGTCTTTAATGGAACTGCCACCCCTCAATTCATAGCGATTTCTTTGTGTTCCTCTTGCGGGCGTGGCTTATGGGCAAGCCCTGTCCGAGAAAAAAGTCGCAAAGCTGTTTTTACAGAGGTGAAATGAAAAAAATATGTTTTATTTACAATTAACATACGTAGTTAGAATTTCGGTAGAAAAAATATATAGTTTAAGGAAGAATAAAATGTTTTTTTTGTAATAAGCCTCAGCACACTAATTAACATATACAATAATAATATTACTGCGACTACTGATGTACTGTCAACAGTTAAGGCTTCTCGCCAGAGTTTTTAGTAAAAGGCTACCGCCGTTATTTAGAAAACGGCTACAGGGGATTCGTGCTCTGGTTAAAGGCTATCTCACTTTGGCGTTTTCCAGATATTGCCTTTGGCAAAATGCATGGAAATAGTGGTTTTTACCAAAAACTGCAAGATCTATTCATGAAGCTCCTGGCCAATCAACGAAGTGTAACAAGCATTTTGAAGGCGATTTTAAGGACAAATGTACCTACTAACCTGAGGTCAGGGATGCGAATGCTCACGTCAATACAAGCATCTTCTTTATTTTGTAGCAAAGATTACGTTTGTGATATTTGTCGCTTCATAAGCAGAAGGAGAAAAGGGAAACTTGCTTATAGTTTGCGTTATTAATCCTCTTGGGAGTATTCATTCCTTCATAATATTATATCAGCAACTTGTCAAGATTTTGTTCAGTGACATGTTCTCATCAAATGAATTTGATTATTTCTTTGTCAAATTCACGCAACTGATCTCCTAGGATGGGAATATTTGCTTGGAGAACTTTGGGTAAGAAGCTTCCCCGTGGCAGGAACCTCCATCTGTGTCATCGTCTTTACGGCCTCGCAAACGGTCTGGCATTTCTTAAATGGACAGCCATGTTTGAATGTAACCAATTTGATTTTCCGCCGAAAATTGACCAGTAGGTTTTAACACAAAATGCCTCTTAAAGGCGAATGGGGCACAACGTACGTAAGAAAGATGCTTTGTACCAAGCATCTTTCTTGCTTGTACAAAACTTTCGCCCATCTGGCCTAGCCAGTCATGCACTTCCCAATATAATCCAAAGATTTTAAGCTAAATGTTTTTAGCTATGGTGAAAAATATATAGAGCTTCAAATAAAACATCGAATAGAAGAAATATTAATCAAACTAAAATATCCCTATCTACCCATCTATCCGTCTTTTTACCTAACTACCCGCTAATACGTCGATGTGTCTATCCGTCTATCCATCTATTTGTCTATCTGTCTATCAGTCTATCTCTCTCTGTCTATCCACCAATTTAACAATTGGTCAGTCAACGAGGCTTTAAAATCATTTTGAGGGTGATATTAAATACAAATGTTCCTACTTACGAGTGGTTAGGGATAGCAAATACACACTTGCTTTATTAATCCTCTTGAGAGTATTCATTCCTTCATTGTAAAATATCAACAACTTGCCAAGGATTTTGGATAGTGGCGTGTTCTCATCAATTGAATTGAATTCTTCCTTTATCGAATTCACGCAATATCTTTTTCTGATCTCCTTGGATGGGGCTATTTCCTTCGAGAACTTTTAATAAGCAGCTTTCCCATTGCAGGTTCCTACATCTGTGTCATCTTCTTTACGAACTCGCCAACGGTCTGGCGTTTCTTAAATGGAGAGTCATGTTTAAATGTAAGATGTTCAGCAACGGAGACGCCACTGCTTTTTGGTGACCAGGCCCGCGAATGGCCACGCATTTCCGTAAAAAAGACGAAGGGCATCAGAACATAATGCTTTGGAAGGTTACGCCCGTTAGAAGCATACTTTCTTTAAACTAAGGGAAAACAAACAATGATATTCAGCTCCTTATCTACTCGCACATATTCCTGAAGCTGAAGTTGATGGTTGTTTGTGATAGGGACAGTTTTATTTTGGTAGAGGTCATATGGCTGTTTAACCATTTTCTTTTCTCGTATATATAATTCCAACACTGAGCTCTTTATCGAAGAAACTTAGACGAGTGATTGGCAAAACTCGAGTCGGTTAATTTGTTGGAAATGGTAATAATAAGTATTATATGGAGACTCTAAAGTTTCTCCTTGACTAACAATTCCTGATTTCAGGAACTCTTCCTTTTGTCTTTTACTGAAATTATTTGTCAGTAGATTTCCATAAACAGGTGTATAGGGAATTTAAAGACTTAGAAAGGTGTTGAGCTCATCATAGATTTCACGTTCATTTTGGTTTCTGCGAAGGACAAGTCTTTCATCAACCATAAGCTACGCTTTTGCTGAATGTAAAGCGTGCACTGCTTCACCAGTTAGAAGCAGGTATTATATGGGCCCACTATGTAATGAGCAATAATTGCCAAGATTAGGATTTGATCTCTGTCTCTCATGAATTCACTTATTGTCTTAGGGATAAAGTTTTTCGGATTGGCTTCTTGAACTTACCCTTATTTTATGAGCCTTTCTTACCTCTTGAACATCTCGTAGGCAAAGAATGGACGTGGCAAGTATCCGGAGCTCATGTAACCTATTGACAATAACGCAACGCGTCTGTCCAATTAGCGCAACCAGCGCTATTTCTCGCACACCTGAGGTTTTCTAGATCTGCTCTTCTTTCCGCCTTTATCCTTCAGTTTCTTAAACAAGACATTATTCTGTTACTCCGTTAAGCTTGAAAAGTGGCATTGTTTAGTTAAGTATAATATGGTAATAAATGAATAAAAATTATGTATTTAAATGTATAAAAAACTATTGTAAGTAACCTTTTTAATTTCTAATAGAGCACGTATGATTCTAATCACGTTAAGGTATCAGATGCTCTTTTTTCATGAAAAAATGCTATTTTTTTTATTTTCGCATAATATGAAAGTTCATACGAATCTGCAACATAATCCATTGTAAAAAATATGTTTTTATCGTTTTGTATTGCTTTTTTTCGTAAAAATGCAGAACTGCATTGTTATTCGTTTGTCATCAAGGTAATTGATGCATGTCATCAATCAACCGGCACGCGATATCGAACGCGTGAGTCGAATCATTTCCGATCGAACATGAACGCGCTGCGGTAGATATTTTCTTCGCTTTAGGTTTTGTTATATGTAAATGTAAGTGGTCGTATATGTAAATAGGTGTCAGGAAAGGCGAAAAGAGTTAACAGAACCCTTCGCTCTTTGTTCCGTCGAAAAGCGGAGGGTGAATATGTTTGTAATAAACAATAACCATCTTCAAAGAATTACATTTTTAAAGCTGTTGTTGATTTCATATCATGCGTGTTCAACAAGTATTACATGAAAATGTACGATCTTTCCAAGAAGAATTAACACTGAGATAAAAAATTTCATTTCTTCAAGAAGCAAGTCTCGAGGAGAAACGACATTGATATTGTCCGCATCTTTCTTAGCGGCGGCGGTCTTTGCGTACATGTATTTTTCCCTGGCGCGTTTTGTTCTTTGCTTTCCTGGGACGCTCATTGTTCTATAAAATTAAGGAGAAACTGAGCATCAACTAAAAAAACATCGATGCTTTTGGGTTCATTGAAAGTTACCGATAAATAACCGTGTTATTATCAGCACGTGTTTTTTCAACTTTTAGAGTGCGCCTTGAGCCCGTGTTGTATCGAATTTCGTGGCTTCCAGTGGACTTGCACAACAAACATGAAAAGACGACGGTTTTGCTGACAGATTTGCCTAATTAAGCAGACACCTAGCTGCAGGGAGCCCTAAAACTTTAGGCGCAGTTTTCTCGGCAATAAAAATTTGCGATTTACGACATATTCTCGAAGCTCCAAGTCAGACGGGTTTTAATCGATTGACTTCAAATTTCGCGTGTTGCGAGATTTACACCTTAGCTAAAATAAGGTGTCTGGGAATTTTATTTTTCGGCTTTGTTTCGGAGATATTCGCATTTTCTCACGGATAACCTCCCGAAAACCGATAACCAAACTTTGAAATACAATATTTCGAAAACAAGGAAACCAATCGCCAATCGCAGACACCTTTTTAAAGAACAACATCTGCGGTTCACAAAAATGTCAATAAGTTTAAATTCCATCAAATTCTCGGGGAGTTGGAACTCGTGATATGATCATGGGTCATTTGTTAGAAAATGTCAAAAAACTGAAATCAGACATAAAATTCACAAAAATAGACTCCAAATCAGAAATATACATTTATTAAGTAATAAAAGAACGCAGTTTGAGAGAATAAATTAGGATTAGGCGCGCGAATTTCGCGACTTTTCGAGAAGCGGTCTGAAAGGGCACCTGATACCTTAATACCATGTGCAGAAGTAAGTCTAGGAATAAGCTATTGACGTCGTTTTCTTTCTAGATACGCTATTTTGAAGAAGCACAACATTAGGAGTAAAAAATAGGAGGCTGCACAGTTTTCATTCTAAGTACAAAGTAAAACTGAAAACAGGCTGACGCATACACAAGAAAAAATATATATATAAACGAAAAACAATTGTGCGCAAAAATATCCTGACTATAAAGGAAAGGAGGCGGGTAATCACAACAAAACAAAAATTTCAGCAGAAATATAAAGTAAAACAAATGTATCTTATTAGCATTATGTGGTATATTAAGATTTTGTCTATTGCTATGTGTTTGTTTTAACGTCCACGCCATGTTGAGGAGGCATTGCAACATTATTTAAGCGGCGATTAATTTCTTGGATTCAGCATTAAGGATGACAGATTACACATATTGCATTGCAAAGAAAACACAGCCCCTTCTGCTCCTTCTTGTCTGCGGCGCGAACGTCAGTGAAAAAAAAGGTCCGTCACAAGCAGCAGGTATCTTGTATCCTATTCATCTTCTCGGCGAATTTACTAACCTAATTGCAATGTTTTCCTCAAAATTGGAGGCCGCCTTTGAATGCCTATCACTGGCTGTAAATGAGTTTGTTTGTTTGTTTTTTTGTTTTTTTGATCTATTGCCACGTGCAAGAAAATTTGAATACTTGAAGATAATATTGTCAACAAGGAAAGACATTCAAATTATCATCACAATTCTCAATAAATGAAATATGAAGACGTGCCTATCCTTCTTTTATCGCTTGTTGTCTTTTAAACCGTGGCGATCGGTAATTGAAGCCTTACATGCAAACCAATGGTTTATTATCAGTGCTGAAGTGGGAAGCCATCTTTGAATGCTTCACGCTTGCTGGCAACGTCCATGTTCTTGCCCAACAAACCATTATATCTGCAAAAACCCTAAAAAAAATCGGATGTTGACACCATTGGAGTTTTCTACGGCAAAAAAGACACTCTCTTCAAATCGTGTGGGTGTCGCGGTGGTCTAATATACAGCACGTTCGTCTCCAGATCGGGAAATCTGGGCTTAAGTGCTGTCCTGCTGTCTTATTATGAATCTTTTCCTTTTTCGTGCTTGTATAACCTTTCACGCATCTGACCTATCCAGACGTACACTTCCCTATTTAATTGATCTAGACGTCTCGAGGGTAAAATATATGGAGCGTAAAATAAAAGATTAATTAGAAGAAATATTAATAACATTAAATTGTCCCTATCTATCCCTCTATCCGTCTGTCTTTCCTTCTATTCGTCTGTCTTCCCGACTATTCGCCTATCCGTCTACCTGTCTATGCGTCTATTCATCTATCTACCTGTCTGTCTATCCGTCTATTGGTGTATCTGTCTATCATCCTATCTTTGTCTATCTTTCCGCCCAACTACCAATTCGTCCATCTGTCTATCCGTCAATCTGCCCATCCGTCTGTCGGTCTACCAAATTGCATTTTTTTCTTCCAATTTTATCAAGTATTAAATTATTCAAAAGTAAGAATTATGTCGTTATTAGTTTTAAGGCAAGAAAGCGCGAGAAATTTCGTAAAATTTTCTCTAAAGTTTAAACGCCAAATTATCGTCAATCCAGTTTGCTAGCTGTTTTCGTCATATCCATGTCTAGAGACCACTTTTCGTGATCCGTGGACCTCACTTGAGGACTATTGGTTTTCCCTGAGCATCATGGCTGAAAGGGCAGACATGTGTCCTTAAAGGACAGGCATCCAACTTCTTCTTCTCGGAATTGGTGACGAGGAGAAACGCCTTGAAAAAACTTTTGATAAGCAGCTTTCCCTTTTCAGGTGTCTTGCATCTGCGTTATCCTCTCTACGAACTTGCCAACGATCGTGCTTTTCTTGAATGTGCAGCCTTCTTTGAAAACCGGGCATTTGGCAACCAGACCTTCGCAGTTGAAAACAAGAACGGCATATGGGCACACACCTTTGCCAAAAGCCGGACACTTAGCCGACACTTCGTTCAAGGTGACCACCATGGGGGCCTTGAAAAGAATAAAATGAAAATACAAATTTAACAAAAATGTATGTTAGGCTCATATCATTTAATTGTTTTGTAAAAGTTTTCGATATCCTCATCAGTAATAATAAATCAAAAACCCCGTGTTTTAATGTGAAAAGCGTAATCTTTTTTCAGTGTTTGTTAGGTAAACAATTGGAAAGATAACCTTTATCCTTGTGCCACGGGTTTTGCAGCAAGTTGTAGAGATATTTAATTAAATAATTTTATGTTAAAATGCTTGTACATCTTTTATAAACTTTGTCTTGTAGTGATATATTCATTTTGACGTCTTTTCTTATTTCTTTACTAAATTTCCAACTCCGTTGGGCAAGCGGATCCAACGCCAGCGTCCTTCTCTTTGGCAGTGTTGTGGATGTCTCGAAGAAACTGTACGTACGCAGCAACGCCCTTGCATTACTCGTGCATCTCGCCTGGCTTGTCTTCAAACTCTCCAACAGTTTGGCAACCTTCAAACGGACATCCGGTCCTAAATGAACGACACCTTGCAGCCACGCCTTTCTTTCCGTTTCTTAGCTTGTAAAATGTGCAAACCTTGTTGGCGAAGACAGAACATTGATGCTAGGCGTCATCGAAAGACACATAAGCAGGATATTGGAGAAGAAAGCATTTTTTGAGCAATATAACATAAAAATATCCAGGCATAAATCATTTTAAACGTAAGGCCAAGCATTCCGACCAAATAGATTAAAGACGATAAATGAACAAATCGAAAAGGAACACAATGAATTCAGACAATGATCCTGAAAATTAATTCACTTTTTTTTCTTTGGTGATGGATGATTTTTTTTTTTGTCCTATAAGATGGATTGCACTAGAATAATAAACAAAAACATCGTATCAGGGTTTACACTTCTCAAATGACAGGAGAGCAAGTAAGAGAGCATCTATCTATCTATCTATCTATCCATCCATCCATCCATCCATCCATCCATCCATCCATCCATCCATCCATCCATCCATCCATCCATCCGGCGAGAAATGCGATGCTAATAATTATAGACCTATATCGGTTTTACCAAGCATTGCTCGTGTTTTTGAAAGAATTCTCTTTGAACAAATTTACCGTCACCTTAGTAATAATAAATTGCTTTATTCTCGCCAATCGGGGTTCAGGTCGCTCCACTCAACCGTGTCTGCCCTACTTGACATGACGAATGATTGGTGTTTTAATATAGATAGGGGCATGGTTAATGGAGTCTTATTTCTAGACCTAAAAAAGGCCTTCGATACCGTTGACCACAAGATTCTTCTTAAGAAATTAGAATTTTACGGTTTTGAAGGCATTACTCTACATTGGTTTCAGTCTTACCTTGCAGACAGACAGCAAGTGTGTTGTGTTAACGGCGTCGTCTCTTCTACTAAGACAATTTCCTGTGGGGTACCTCAAGGGTCCATTTTAGGACCTCTGTTGTTTTTGATTTACGTTAATGATATGCCAAAATGCTTAGGGTACGGAACAGCGAGATTGTTCGCCGACGACACAAACTTAACTTTCACAAGCTGCAGTCTGCCTGTTTTGCAAAATAAAATGAGTAATGATCTTAATGAAGTTGCCGCCTGGCTCAATGTCAACAAACTTACTCTTAATTTGTTAAAGACTGACTTTATGTTAATAGGGTCTAGACAAAGAATTGCCGCTCTTGACGGTAACGTAGAACTTTCCTTGTCTAATACGGATGTCAGGCAAGTAGAGTCCACTAAATGCCTAGGTGTCACTATTGATAACAACCTGACATGGGAAGGTCACTTGCAAAGTGTAAAGCAAAAAGTGTCCTCCAACTTACGAATACTGAAAAAGGTTAAAACTTTTCTAAATAGTGAGAACATCGATACTTTATATCGGTCAATTATTGAGCCTTATTTCAGTTATTGTTGTCTTGTCTGGGACTCAATAGGTGACACATTAAGTAATAGTCTCCAAAGGCTTCAAAATAGGGCGGCTCGTATTGTTACTGGTGCTGCTTATAGCAAGCCTTCTGGAGAAGTTTTTGAGGAATTAGGCTGGACTCAGTTAAATTCCATGAGACAATTTCACAAGGCCATTATGATGTTTAAAATCGTTAACGGTCTGGCACCTCCATACCTTGCCGAAATGTTCACTTCTAATAACGCCTTAAACAATTACGGTCTGAGATCTTCAAATTACGACCTAGAACTGCCCAAATGCAGAACAAATTACTATAATAATAGTTTTGTTTTCAGTGGCGTCAAGGTCTGGAATGCTCTCCCTCGCTACCTCAAAGAAGAAAGGTCTTTGGAAAAGTTTAAAAGAGGCTTACTACCGGCACTTGTAAAGTAATTAGCTAAAGATCGCCTTGTAAATTGTTATGTTTAAGTACATATTTTAAAGTATTGTATTAATTTAGTTGATTCACGGATTTTATGGAAACCAAATTTTAACCTGTATGTTTAAATTTGATAAGATTTCGTGTATAAATAAAAGATTCCATCCATCCATCCATCCATCCATCCATCCATCCATCCATCCATCCATCCATCCATCCATCCATCCATCCATCCATCCATCCATCCATCCATCCATCCATCCATCCATCCATCCATCCATCCATCCATCCATCCATCCATCCATCCATCCATCCATCCATCCATCCATCCATCCATCCATCCATCCATCCATCCATCCATCCATCCATCCATCCATCCATCCATCCATCCATCCATCCATCCATCCATCCATCCATCCATCCATCCATCCATCCATCCATCCATCCATCCATCCATCCATCCATCCATCCATCCATCCATCCATCCATCCATCCATCCATCCATCCATCCATCCATCCATCCATCCATCCATCCATCCATCCATCCATCCATCCATCCATCCATCCATCCATCCATCCATCCATCCATCCATCCATCCATCCATCCATCCATCCATCCATCCATCCATCTATCTATCTATCTATCTATCTATCTATCTATCTAGAATTTTGACTTATGATACAATAATCTCCAACTCCAGTTGTCATTTTCAGGGCTTTTAATGCTCAACGTTTCGGCCTAACGGCCTTCTTCAGGAGCACTGCTACACTAACGTTTGCTTACAACATTTAAAATCATCTTATACTAACGGAAATCGCATATAAACAAGCCCATTGGCTGTGGCGCGCGTTCAAATCTCGTTGCGAGACAAAACTTAAGCGAAACGCGCACGCGCGTGCACATAATGTTAAATTAAGTTTGGCCGTTTATGGCGGGTTTAATACGTTCGATCCAGTAGCTTTCTCTCGCGCGCCTGGTTTCAACATCGTGTATTCTGATCCTTTCGTCGACAGTCAGTTGAAAGTGTTCAAGGCCACATGCTCTAAAATGCCTCACAGTAGAAATATTCTTGTTAGCGGTGGTAATGTCCGAGCGATGTTGGTTTGCACGAGTTCTTATACAGTTAGACGTTTCACCTACATACTGTTGTATGCATTTTATGCAGGTGATTACGTAAATTACATTCGCTGTTCGGCAGGTAATATGCTGGCGTATTTGAAAGGTTTCACCGGTATTTGTACTCTCGATAGTGTCCCCAAACTTTCCATAAGTTTTGCATGACGCGCACCTCCTGTCAGTGTGGCAGGGACAGGGTAGGGTTGTCTTGTGTGCGCGTGTGAAGTGAATTTTCAAATTCCTGTTGTTTTGAAAGCTGCGGCTGCAAACTGGGCATGTACTGGCTGGAGGGTCTAGTATTGTGATGTTATTGAGTAGCTGTGCATGACGGTTAAAGTCCACTGGTAGTCGTTTGCTGGTAATTAGTTCTGAGAGGTTTCTACCTTTGCGAAATGAAATTAGTTTTGGATCTTTGAAAACCTCCTTGCATCTTTGTGAAGCGTGTAGTACAGGCTGGTATTCTTTAATGATCTTATTGAGGCAACCGAGCGCTGGATTATAGGTGACTACCAGTGGAACCCTCTCGGTGTTTCTCGTGTTGGTGTCAGTGCATAGCGCCTCCCGCCTAGTTGTTTGTCTTGCCTTTTCGATGGACTGCTTGACGTGTTTACGCTTGTAACCCCGGTCAAGTAAAATGTTGAAAAGTTCGCGCGCTCGTTTTTCGAAGAAAGCATTCTCCGAGCAGATGCGGCGTAGTTTGAGTGCCAAGCTGTATGGGATGGCACCCTTTGTGTGGCACGGATGGCAGGTCGTCCATTTCAAGTATTGGTGTGTGTCCGTGGGTTTGGTGTAGAGATCAGTCTTAATCTTGCCGTTATCAAGAATCACTTGTACGTCAAGAAAAGGAATGGTGCTTGAAGATATCGTTTGTTCAAATTTAATGTGCGGGTCAAAACTGCTGCATGCATCAAAGAACTGTTGGAGTTTAGTGGGACCAAAGGTCCAGTGGAAGAAGATGTTATCGATGAATCTGAGCCATACCAAGGGTTTTAGGGTGGTTTGCTCTAATAGTTGTTCTTCTAGAAAACCCGTAAACAGATTCGCATATGTAGGAGCCATTTTGATACCCATGGCAGTTCCTGTTTGTTTAATGTAGTGGTTTCCTTGCAATGTCAGATTGTTGCATGTGAGCACTAGCTTTATAAACTTTAGGATGGTTGTTCTCTTGTTCTCGTCATAGTTGTTGACGCGCATGTAGTGTTCGCATGCCCTTATGCCATGTTCATACGTGATGTTCGCATATAATGACTTGACATCCCTTGTAACCAGTAAGGTGCCTGCAGGCCATTTTTCGCTGTTGTTAATTTCATTAATTTTCCGTAGAAAGTGATTATCGTCCTTGAGATAAGATGGTAATTTACGCACTAGTGGCTGGAGCTGGTCTTCTACCCATTTAGAGATGTTAGCTGTAGCAGAGTTAATAGTGTTGCAAATTGGCCGCGCAGGTGGTGGACGTTGTGGCTTATGTATCTTCGGTACAAAATATATGTTGCCTGGTTGAGCTTTTTCTACCGCCAGATAAGTCGCGGTGTCTGGGTCGATCACGTTCGTAGCTAGGGCGTGTTGTACTGTCTGCTTCACTTTGCTTGCAAATTCACCAGTGGGATCGCCGGCTACCCGATGGTAAACTTTGTCACCGTTTTGGTCTTCACCATTTAGCTGATTGTTAGCTTCATTGAGATAATCTTCGCGGTTTTGTACGACAACAGCTGCTCCTTTGTCAGCTTGAAATATTACAATGTTGTTGTCACGTTTTAGCTCATTGATCGCAATTCTTTCTTCCTTCGTGATGTTAGAGCGTAGTTTTCTTCTGCCAGTATTCGTTCTGTCCAGGACTGATCTTTCAACTGCATTGATGTAGCAATCTGGGGCCTGGTCTCTACCATTGCAGGGAGCCCATGAGGTTGGCTTCTCTTACTGGCTTTTTTGTTCATTTTGCGTGTTGTCTGAGGCCCAAAAAATTCTTTCAAACGCATACGACGGCTCCATTTCTTTACATCCGCTGTAAGTTCTGTTCGATTCACGGAGGTTGGCGTTGGTACAAATTTCAGCCCTTTGCTTAGGATGTTTGTTTCTTGTTCAGTTAAAACACGGTCCGATAAATTGATTACCGTCTGCTGGTGATTAGCTCTGCGCTTGGTGTTGCTGCCTATACCCCTGTGTTTGCGCCTGTGTCGTTTCGGTGTTGTTACTTCTGGCGGTTTGTTGGGCTGTAGGTGTGTTGCTGCATTAGGCTTGGCTCTGTGGAGATGGGGGCCGGAAATTGGCAGTTTGCTCAGTTGTGTATGCTTCGCTGTATTAGGGGTTGTTCTCTGGATTTTAGTAGCAGAAATCTGTGGATGGTCGGGTTGTACGTGTGTCGTTTTGTTGTTTTCGGCTCTAAGAGGCTCTGTAACGGACATCTCAGGGGTTGTTGTTCTTTGCGTAATTTGATGAGCACTCACTGCCGTGGATCTGGAAAGGTGCTGTTGGATTTTCTGAAATTTTCTAATGTACAATTGGTCCCTAAAGATCTTAGTTTGTGTTTGACGCCAATCAATTGATATTACAAGTTCACTACTTTCCAAGTGGTCGGTTAGAGTGCTCTGCTTAGATTCTAACCGTGCTACGAGTGCTGCACACTTTTCCTTTTGAGCCTGAATTAAGATTTCCATTAATTGTAATGATGTTTCCCGAAGTATGTTGTTCCACTTATCATAGCGATTGCTAGGTAATGCACCAACTTGCGGTGTAAGTTTAATATTGAGTCCCGGTGGTATTAATTTCCTATCCTCGTACAGTGATAGAAAGTTTTGATGTAATTTCCCAGCAATCACTTTGGTTTTAGTGCGGTAAAGTTGCCAAAGAGTCTTTGTACATTCCGAAGGTAGCTCTGGTGGTGCGGTTATTGAGCTTAGTGGACCTGGGTTCACTTGAACATCACCGCTGATCACGAGAAATACGAGTAATATTCGGCTATGACTCTTGGACAACTTCATGTTAAGAAATGGGCGTACACGGATGCGTCTGGTACGGTGTACTGTAATGCGAAACCATAAGTAAATCATTTCTGAGTTCTTAATTTCAGTTCCTTTGTTGATCAGCCATGCAGAATTTTGGCGGTCGCGAGGTCTACGTCAATATTTCGGCATTAGATGGACGCATCAGTAGAATGCATTAAAATCCTCTTTTGCTTCGGAAAGGTGCCTGACCAAGGAAATTTAGGGGGAATGGCATCAACATCTCGCAAGTTCTGCGAAAATCTGACTCCTTGAAGTGCAGTGAGCAGGGTTTTGTTCGCTCGGTGATTTGGAAATGCTGCGAAACAGCTCTCCAAATTATGATATACTTCGAAATGTTGATAAGCCAGGTCTAAAAATTCAATGCATTATATTTATTAAATATAAACTGTTTCGTGTTAGAAATCTCTTAAAAAAACCACATCATCAATTTTAAAAAGTAGCAAGATTTACCTTTAGTTTTACACACATATATATCCAGGGTTCTGGCCCAGTTTTTAAACTCGGAAAATATTTCCGAGTTTCTCGGCAGCAGGGCCAATTCACTCCTTCTATCCATCCGTCATTTCCTGTTAGACTTTTTGTTAATCTGATGACTAGTGCATAGCGCTTTCGCGTATATTCAGTAAGCGAGGAAGCTGTAAAAAAATGAGGGCGAAAGCCGTCTTTCGTTTCATTGTTTATTTCGTTCCTCAATAAACAATTATACCTGCTTCACAGTGAAATGAGATGTTATATAGCGGCAATATCTAACAATCGATCGTAGATCAGCCACAGGAAGCCACAAACCCTTTCTTCTTCGTTATTGCATCGCATTTATAAAACTTGCAGCATATTTCTAGTTTGAAATCGAAATACTCGACCGCCAGAAAGAAAGAAAATGTCTATAAACAATTTGAGTTCATTATGTTTATAGGGAAATGTTATAAATATTTGCGAAAAAATAATAATAAAAATTAAAAAAAAAGTTCGAGGGCTCGAACTCGCGGCCATCCATAAACCGCCCCGCTTAGAGAGTTAGTTGCTCTTTCCATTGTGCTACGTCGTCACAGTTTAAGTACATGGACCAAATAATCCTTTATGAACTGTATGCTCTTAAGTTACAAGTCGCGTATTCGGAAGTTGTTAGTTGTAAGTTGCCGATGGCATACAAAGGTAATATTAATTTTACGAATGGGGGGGGGGGGGGGGGGGGGGGTGAAGTTATCGGTTTAAATCTTTATTTGTCGAAATTTTCGGTTACACAAGTAGTTTCTAGTTGAATAATTCATTTTCCGAGTCTCAGTGGCTTATAGCCACTTTGATTATATTACGATTTAAAGCTTTTTATAATTAACTCCCGCTTATTTATTACGCAAGAAAACTTTATTTTAGTAGTGATTTTATTGTAATTAATCCTTAATGGCCTTTTTCAGCAAAGCGTGACTAATAATACGGCGCCCACAATAAAAAAAAAAATTAACACCTCTATGCTTAATTGTTTTTATTGACTTTCTGACTGCGCTATTATGCAAATTCGAGCTGTTTACACTTCTTAACCAAGCGTGGCAGAGTGTGACTTATAAACCACATCATTTAGTTGCCACGAGTGTGTTTTATTGAAATCACGTTCACAACACAAAACAACAATATTTTTATAGACTCTTGGTTTTAGGCCATCGTAACTTGATTAAAAACATGAAACAAACAGCGGTAATAAACATTGTGAAAAATTGCATTTTACTAACTTGACGTTTCGTATGCTATGCAACATACATTTTCAAAGGTATGACCGTTACAAAGTTTTAACGACTATTATATATTGTTATAAAAAGGGTCTGGAACCTAGACTGAGACCATTGATCTACAGCAGTAACTTAATATTATCGCTTAGGTTAATAGAGCACCAACCTCTCACTGCCAACGTTGGCATTTAATGAAGGTTGTAGTTCTTGAATTAATAAGGTCTCTTTAATTTTGCAATGGAGGTCAGTTTTGCCAGACGCTTTCAAAATGATCCCATTTGATGTTATGGCCCGTGTAATGATATGATCAGCGATAGCTGATAGATGATCACATTTAGTGAGGGCCTTAAAATGTTCAGTTTTCCTGTCATGAAGTCGTTGTCTTGTTTTTCCTATACATATATATGTAAACATCATTGCAGTACTGAAGAAGGATTTGATGGGGCGTGTGTTCTGAGGCAATTATATGCCTCACTGGCCATAACATTCTCACAATCACGATCATCAATCAGACAACGCGCTGAATGAATCACTTCATGACAAAAACAGGCAATTATATGCCTCGCTGGCCATAACATTCTCAAAATCACGATCATCAACGCGTGTGACGTGTCGAAAACCTTCTGTTACACGTGTCAATAAAAAACGAGAAAGCCAAAGATACACGTGATGAAGCTGTTCATGTGTAATAGTAATTGTGCCCGCCTTCGCGGTATTATTAGTCACGCGTTGTTTTGGTACGTAATCGTGGGCTTATTTGTTGCGGGACAATGCGTGCTGAATTTTGGGAAAAACTCTCTGAAAATATAATTTACTGCATCACAATGTGAGCCAAATTTCTGGGAAAACAAATGTATCACAGAATCATCCCTATATTTCTGTCCAGAAATCTTTTCGTTCAAGTGATACCTTAGTTAAATATGAGCAAAATGTATAGCCAAGCGCCGGCAATCAAATTGACTCATGATTGAAACGTAAATTTGCTTGAACACTGTTGTTCTATACAAACTAAGATCGAGCAACAACTTTGCTCTGTGTGCAGCGAAAGTAATACCGAGGTCAAACAATGATTTCATCGTTTCTCCGGCTGATCCTTATTAACGTAAAGGATCAGCAGATGCAATAGATCCCGCTTTCTTTACTCCAAAAGATCTGAAAGCTGCAAATACCAAAGCAATAATAAAAATCATCTTCATTATAGCTTAGTACCAACTTGAGTCCAATATCACGTTTCCTCTTTTGCCCCTTTCGTTACTACACTATTTAGAGTTCAACCTTCAGTTAATTGTCATGAATTTAGGCATATTTTGTCCTCAAAATTGTTTGCACATGACTTATTTATGCTACACATTTACTGACAAGATCTGTTGCAGTGTACTTTGAAGAGAGTGGAATGGAACTATACCGATAAATGGCGATGTATTTTCTTTTATTTTACAAAGCAAGTATAGCATGACTTTCTCAGCTTTGAAATTTTCTCTCCAAAAAAAAGCCATCTGATGCTCAAATAGCGGCATGGATAATGTGACATAAATGAAAAAGCTGATGATTGATCTATGAAAACAAGTACCTCTGTACTGTGCACAATTGTTCTTTTATATTTTAATTCGCCGATGCATTTACTGCTCGTCTGCAGTAGTTTCGAAACCTCGTGATGTATTGCCAAAACTAGATGTGTTACGTAATACCGTGGTATTTGCGTTATTGCCGTTTTGATCGGGCATTTTGATAAACGGAAAACCTATTTAAGAGACCCTTAGTGAGCTACGCCACTTTTGCCAAATAAAGTAATGATTAAAGCTCCTTTAAACCAACATGCAACAAGGCGTAAATAGCTTCCCTGCGGAAAGAAAATAAGAGCAGGTTTCCCTGGTGAAAATCTTTGCAGGATCTTCAAAGATCTTTAAAGATCTTTTAAGATCTGCAAAGTTCCTGTAAAGATCCTTGAATACAAGGATCTTTTAAGGATCTTCAAGGATCCTAAAGGATTTAAGAAGGATCTTATAAAGATCTTATGAAGTTCCTGACAAAGATCCTATCAAAGATCTTTTCAAGGATCCTTCAGGATCCTCAAAGCTTTTATTAGGATCCTACAGGATCTTAAAAGGATTCTTTCAAAGATTCTTTCAAGGATCTTTATAAGAATCCTCAAGGATCCTCAAGGGTATGATGAAGATCTTACAAGGTTCTTATGAAGATCTTTTCAGGATCTTTAGGATCTTCTAAAGATCTTTGTCTGGATCTTTTAGGATCCTCAAGGATCTTATGCGGACCTTAAAAAGATCTTAAAAGGATCTTTTAAATGAACTTTCTCAGGATCCTTAAAGATCCTTAAGGATTTGATGGGGATCTTGCAAGGATCTTGAGAAGATCCTATCAAGGATCCCTCAAAGATCTTTCTCAGGTTCCCTAAAGATCCTCAAGGATTTCATGAGGAACTTGCAAGGATCTTATTTGGATCCTATAAAGGATTCTTCAAAGATCTTTCTCAGGATCCTTGAGAATCCTGGAGAATCTTACAAGAATCTCTAGCTGAACCTCTAATGAAGATCTACAGTAATATTGTATTTCATAATTTCCAATTTTATTCAGCAATTTAAGTTTCACTGCTGTTCCATGAAAAATAAAAAAAATATATGCATAGTTTACCTATCTATTCAGGCAGTTAAAATTTTGCACTTTAACATTCTGATGCCATAATCACTTTACATTTCCATAAACAAAGTACAAACTGTAAGTTCATTAAGCTTGATCTTCGAGAAGCTTGCATGGACTGTTATTGCTGATATAGACTCAGTTTCTCTTGTGGAAACAACACAATTTCCAAAGCAGTCACTTTACCTTTTGGAATGCTCAAAGTTGAATGAAAAAGAGGTTACAATCGCATCCCAAAGCAAGAAAAGGGAAAAGATTCCTAACAAGATTTTTTCAAGGTAGTTCAGGTACGTTATGCCTCATTCGCCTTTAAGAGGCATTCCGTGTTAAAACCCACTGGTCAATTTTCGGCGGAAAATCAAATTGGTTACATTCAAACATGGCTGTCCATTTAAGAAATGCCAGACCGTTAGCGAGGCCGTAAAGAAGATGACACAGATGGAGGTTCCTGCCACGGGAAAGCTTCTTACCCAAAGGTCTCCAAGCAAATATTCCCATCCTAGGAGATTAGTTGAAGAAATTGCGTGAATTTGACAAAGAAATAATCAAATTCATTTGATGAGAACATGTCACTGAACAAAATCTTTGACAAGTTGTTGATATAATATTATGAAGGAATAAATACTCCCAAGAGGATTAATAAAGCAAACTGTAAGCAAGTTTCCCTTTTATCCTTCTGCTTATTAAGCGACATATATCACAAACGTAATCTTTGCTACAAAATAAAGAATATGCTTGTATTGACGTGAGCATTCGCATCCCTGACCTCAGGTTAGTAGGTACATTTGTACTTAAAATCGCCCTCAAAATGCTTGTTACACTTCGTTGATTGGCAAGGAGCTTCATGAATAGATCTTGCAGTTTTTGGTAAAAACCGCTATTTCCATGGATTTTGCCAAAGGCAATATCTGGAAAATGCCAAAGTGAGATAGCCTTTAACCAGAGCACGAATCGCCTGTGGCTGTTTTCTAACTAACGGCGGTACCCTTTTACTAAAAACTCTGGCGAGAAGCCTTAAGAGCCAATGTTACCAACGGTCAGACAAAAGACGGCAAGTGTCGAAAAATGGATTTCGCTTATATTCTTACCATAGGTAAGTCTTTGTGAGAAACAAATACCAGCATACTTAGTTTGGCTGAATATCGATTTGTTTTCGAGAAAATCGATAATCCTTGAAAACCGCCATATTGCCACTTTCGGAGCTAAAAATTTATGCCGAGTTTCGTAGCTTTGCGTGGAAAAGGAAAGCGCTCTGGAAGGAAAATACTGGCCAAATGTTGTAGAATGACATCAAATAAGTACGTCAAAAACAATTTTAGTCCTTCGTGTCCTTTTATTTACAAAATATAATTAAATTCATTTGACACACTTTTAATAGGGTTCAAAACTGGTCAAACTTATCGTCTAATTTAAGTATGTGCGAAGCGAAATAATTGGTCACAAATTCGGTATTTGCAAGTCAAAGGACTGTTCTTTACGACTTTAGAAGGATTAGCTGGGGAAATGATTTCGTGTGATGTTTTCGAATTTCGAAGTTGCCTAAAATTCGTGAATTAAGTAATCGTGGAGATACCGCCGTTTATGTAAACATTTACGCAAAAGTTGAATTCTTCCCGACGCGAACTTAACTGTCGATTAACTGTGTCTAATAAAAACGTAGACATGCTTACCTTGATGTTGCTGAAGCATTTTAAGCATTGTACTCTTCATTCATGATAAAACCCAAGCCCGCGGTGAAGTTAGTTAAACGATTTTCTTGACGCCGTGTGCCATTAATTTCCTCGTCTTGAAGTGACATCTCTTTTTTATTCGTTCTTGAACACTCCAGTTTCAAGTGATCAACGTAACAGCCATGCAAAGTGTTTTTGCTTTAAATCAGCTTCGAACTGAGAAGCAGAGGAAGATAAACCGGTTCAGGAGAGAAACCGTCATTTCAAAAACCGCCATTTGTCCCGAGGCAGCTAATTTATTCACAAGGACAATTTCACCTGAAATTGACAACCACTGCCGTGACAAAGTAAGAAGCAAGCACCGTACCTTTTTGGTATCTGGTTAAGGTATTTTGTTGTTATTATTTTAATTTGAACTTAAAAAGACACACAGTTGGACTGACCAGAAAAAGAAATTTTAGTCAGTTCAAATAGACCACCGTTTACAAAATGGTTGCGTGTAAACGCCTTTTACTTCCGGTCGGAAGTGCTTCGCTTTTCCTTATTCAATTCATATCGTTATTTTCCAAGATCTTCATTTTTAGAGTAACGCAATAAAGGGATCAGTAAAAAAGCTTTATTGCTGCCGTTTGATCACTCTACATGCTTTACAGTCAATATTCAAGAATCATCCCGTGGAGTCCAGCCTGAATAAGTTTCAATAGGGGGATGCAGTGGGAGGGTGCCCAACATCAACACCCTGGTCATTAGCCTTGCAATTTAGTGATACACCTTAGATGCGAAACACTTTAAATATCGAATACGTGTAGTCTGTGAGTCGGGAGTTGACATATTTCACGTTAGACGGCTTGTCACTGACTCTTTTTACATTGTTTCGTAGACGTTTCGGCTATAAATACTTAAGCCTAATAAATGCGAGTTCGTTGTTACACGCTATTTGAAAGTAGCGCGAGGGTTGCGCGCGTGACCATTAGCGCTTATGGAGATACAAAATTGTTTCAAGTCCTGAGAACAGCGATATTTTTCACTTCAACAACAACTGTGGCAAATGTAAGTGCAAAACGACAAGGCGATGACCTTGTATGCAACAAGGTTAGAGCATGGTGCTGGTGTTGCTCGGGAAGTCGCTGGGAACGTTTCCAGTAAAAAAAAAATAAATAAATAAGATCCTGCCTGATATGAGAGACTTTTGCAACTCACTGGAAATGGATGTGTTCACTCTTTCAGGAAAGCGAAATTCAGCTACAAGAAACTGAAAAGAGAATTTTGTAGTCAGTGCAAAGGAAATAAATGAGGTTAATTCAGGCCCGTAAGGTGGATTCTGTTGAGGGGGGGTTCTTTTATGTTTTGGGTGGTATTTAAGCGCCGGAGGCGCTTGCACGAGTTCCGAAGGAACGAGCCTCTAGGGGGGTCTTCGTGCATGCCCTCCCAGAAAATTTTGCAAATTTGGGTTCTCTCAAGTGCCATTTCCTGCATTTTGACATCATTTCTGAGTTGGGGTGCATTTTCATCTATCTTGTAAGACATCACATCAACTATAAATAAAAGACAACGTAAATACAAAATATGTACATATGCATAAATTAGATACAAGTGATATTATAAAATAGCAGGATTATTAAATAATAATTCTTAATTATTAATATTTTCCTTCAATATTAGCTCTTCGGAAAGTAATTTTCATTCTAAAAAAATTCTGAAATGTTCAGAAATGAGTGTGTGCGTTTAGACACATGCAGGGTGGATGAGTGGACAAGAAATCGAAAGAATGATGAATTATGATGAATTATCTAAAAACGATTAACCAATCCAAAAGATTAGAACTTCTCATCACAGTGCCAAAATGTTGCGGCTTTCTCCGATAATCCTGACAAGGAAGGTAGTCGTCCGTGTAATCGACCGGTCACAGTCTTTTGATTGTTTTGTGTATTTTTTTTTTTATCTTTTCAACCCCCCCCCCCCCCCCCCCCCCCCCAAAAAAAAAAAAAAAAAAAAAAAAAAAAAAATGTGCCGACTTCAAAAATTCTAAGCGGTTCGTTCGAGCCCGTGGAACCCGTTTTACAGCGGGTGATTATGACCATTATGGGTATTTGTTTTGCTGACAGCCTAGAACAAATCAAAGAGCTATGAAATGTGAAATGAAACTTGTTCTAACGCAGTCTTTTTATGTAATTGTTGTCTAAACGTTATGTCAACGCAATACTATTTCCGTAAGTGAGGAGGCGAGGCAACTACCTCACACCGCAGCTCAGGCGAGACACCTTCTCCACCGCTAACCATCCCCCCCCCCCCCCCCCCCCCCCAATTCGATCTTATTCAGGCTGGATTCTACAGCATGATCCTTGAGTATTGACGGAAGGCCGATCTAACGGCAACAATAAAAAGGAAAAACAACTTAAAACGGAAGTGCCATGATATGAATTTTAAAAGTGAGGAAAAGCGAAGCAACTCAACAGAAGAACTTCCGGCTCGGAAGTAAAAGGCGTTTACACGCAACTATTTAGCAACTTTTGCAAATGGTGGTTTATTTGAACTGATTGAAATTTCTTTATCTGCTCAGTCCAGCTGTGTGTCATTTTAAGCTCAAATTTAAATAAGAACAACAAAATACCTTAACCACATACCAAAAAGGTACGGTGCTTGCTTCTATACTTTGTCACGGCAGTGGTTGTCAATTTCAGGTGAAATTGTCCTTGTGAATAAATTAGCTGCCTCGGGACAAATGGCGGTTTTTGAAATGACGGTTTGTCTCCTAAACCAGTTTATCTTCCTCTGCTTCTCAGTTTGAAGCTGATTTAAAGCAAAAATACCATGCATGGCTGTTACCGGCGCTGATCACTTGAGACTGGAGTGTTTAATTTTCAAGAACGAATGAAAAAGAGATGTCACTTCAAGACAAGGAAATTAATGACACATGCCGTCGAGAAAATCGGTTAACTAACTTCACCGCGGGCTTGGGTTTTATCGTGAAGAACACAACGCTAAAAATGCTTCAGCAACATCAAAGTAAGCATGTCTACGTTTTTATTAGACACAGTTAAGTTCGCGTCGGGAAGAATTCAACCTTTGCATGAAATGTTTACATAAACGGCGGATCTCCACGATTACTTTAATTAACGAATTTTAGGCAACTTCAAAATTCGAAAGCATCGCACGAAATCATTCCCCCAGCTAATCCTTCTAAAGTCGTAAAGAACAGTCCTTTGACTTGCACATAACGAATTTTTGACCAATTATTTCGCTTCGCACATACTTAAATTAGACGATAAGTTTGACCAATTTTGAACCCTATTAAAAGTGTGTCAAATGAATTTAATTATATTTCGTAAATAAAAGGACACGAAGGGCTAAAATTGTTTTTGACGTACTTATTTGATGTCATTCTACAACATTTGGCCGGTATTTTCCTTCCAGAGCGCTTTTTTTTTTCACGTGATTCTACGAAACTCGGCATAAATTTTGAGCTCCGAAAGTGGCAATATGGCGGTTTTCAAGGATTATCGATTTTCTCGAAAACAAATCGATATTCAGCCAAACTAAGTATGCTGGTATTTGTTTCTCACAAAGACTTACCTATGGTAAGAATATAAGCGAAATCCATTTTTCGGCACTTGCCAAGAATTTTCGATATTGTTTGATTCTTGTGAACATGTGCTCTTAATTGTTGACAGTACATCAGTAGTCGCAGTAATATTATTATTGTATATGTTATTTAGTGAGCTGCGGTTTATTACAAAAAAAAGTATTTCATTTTTCCTTTTCATATAAACTATATATTTTTTCCACCGATGTAAATAATTCTAACTACGTATGTTAATTGTAAATAAAACATATCTTTTTTTTCATTTCACCCCTGTAAAAACAGCTTTGCGCCTTTTTTCTCGGACAGGGCTTGAAATTGCTATAAATTGAGGGGTGGCAGTTCCTTTAAAGACGTCCAGGCCGGGTAAGATATGCGATGAGTGTACCGATACAAGATAACTTTTCCTGGAATCCAGAAGAAGTTGAGTGCAGTCTGCCATTCCGCCTGTGATGCTAGGTGAAGTCATTGCCGAGTAAAGCAAGGAGTCGACAATAGATAATCGAAACGGATGTAACGAAAACAACTTACAAATCGGATTAGACAAGTTTAAATGGACAATCTATTATAAGTTACACAAAATAATCGTATACTATACTAAAAGGAAGGGTCTTTTTGAGTATTCTTGAGGGTAACAGACAATGTTGAGCAAGTTTTCACAGCGGCGGTTATAGCGGAATGAAGCGATTCTGATAAGCAGTCCAGAGAGTTAACGTTGTTGGACATAGAAACTGTCATTTGACAAGTTATTCTATGTATGCGTTTTTTTTTTTATGGCTGTGACGAAGTGACAAGAAACATGTTATTCACTTCCTTTTACAACATGTTATTCACCATTTTTTAAACCCTTTTATTACCTGTGTTTAAGATGTTTCCTACGCTCTGGACTCAGAGACCGCTATAGATCATTTACACCATATTTTACAACTGTACGAGGAAAAGCCTTTTTTGATTTATTGACGAACTATTAGCTAATGCGATTGGAGGTAGGAAAAAAAAACTGAATAGTAGGACAATTGGGCTGAAAGGTAACGGTGACACAGGTTATGCTCGGCGCCCGTTTGGATCCCAACTTGAACCAAATACATAATGTTTCCGTATTTACCAAAGACCGCATACATAAGTTGATTGACCAAGCATTACTTTTGCATCAACTTTCGTTGAATTGCGAATTACATGACTTGGCCTCCAGCTTCATATTGAAGATCAGCAACACGAGAGAGAAGGCAACAGCGTGGCGTAGTGGTTAGAGTGCTGGACTTGTAACCTGGAGGTTCGGGGCTCAAGTCGTCCTCCCTGTCCCTAAATGAATTTGTATTTTGGTGGTCCCGAACTCAACTCTTCCGCGTTTGTAAACAGCCAACTGGTCAGCCTCTTGTCAGTTGGGATTTTTTAACACGTTTTGGTTCTATTTACACTATTTCTTTGTTTATTTACCATCTCCTCACTTAGTACAGCAGTTCTAGAAAATGTCCTCACCTAAATAAAGTAATTGATTTATTATTATTATATTTGAAGTGAAAGCAGGAAAAGAGCATAATTTCATTCCAGGTATTAAGAAGAAAAGACCCAAGGCTGCGGCTACTTATAGATGATGTTATTATTTTCGGAGAATTGGGGCATGTTTCCCCATATGCCCAGGGTTTGTTTAGACGAGGCTTTGTTATATCTCGCCCTTGTTTGGTATATGAAGTTTTACAGGCCATTACAAATATATGATCATTTGAACAAATAATAAATTAGAAGGTATGAGAATTGTCACAGTGTTACGTAATTGTCGCACTGCAGTCCATTCCTTCTTGGTTTAGACTAGAACAATAGACGTAAAACCTTCTGAGTAGCAATTTCAGCCCCCAAAAAAGTTTGCTCATGAGTGCACTCCTTCTTAGAGGTAAGTACTCCCATGTGGTCCACCTTTCAGTGCATTTAGGGCATTTAGTAGCATGTCCTTTAATTTTTACAATGTCTCGGACATCTTTAAACTTTGGTAAACTACTTCACGAGTTTCAAAAGCGTAGCAGTGAGGCTTTGGCAATGTGCTAAGATAAAGACCAAATGAAAGATCAACGGTTTTTAAATCTGGACTTAGTACATTAGATGGAGGCTGAACTAAATTACGTTCTTGCAATGACAGTGTGGCATTTTGCAAGGGTTGTTCTTGCTCAACATCAGGGCGAATGTCTGTAGTAGCATCACCATCGCGAATCACAACATTTTTTCAAAGCTCACTGCTCTGTTCTTTGCATGTTGTTAAGTATCGTAACTGTAGTAAATCTTGACGACCGTGAACATGACAAACAACAAGAAGAGGCCCACCATATTTTCTCATAAAGCGGCTAGCTGCTCCTTTTGCAGTTGAACTTTGAGGAGAAAGTCGAACAACAAAGCGTTTTCCATCAGGCACGTTGAGATCTCTTGAGTTGTGTGCTTCAAATGATTGTTTGATGAGCTTACTGGCATGTGAAGATTGCGAAGAAGGTCCGGGTGGAAAATCAAATGATAGTAAACAGGTGAAACCAGTATGAGTGTTGCTTTCAATATGGAACGCTTTTGGTTGAGGAATCTTTGGGGAACAGATGGTCTTGAAGGACGTGCAAAGTGGATGCTAGTGGTGGCGTGATCCACCATGGCCCGTGCAGAGTACAAGGGATTTTCTCCAAATAAAATGGTCCAGGTAAGACCAAGACTAGCATCTGAGGTGTTGTTTCTTTGCCATTGTTCCATTTTATTGGAATTCCCTTTGTGCCAACGCCTTGAAGTTGAGGCAGCAGCTGGTTTCTCTAGTGACTGACACTTTACCAGTAGACATGGGAACGGCCAGCAAGAGACACTGAGCAGCTGTTTATGAGTAGAGCTAGTTTCTCTGGAGAGACAACAGGAGTCCATAGGTTATGGCGCTCCTTAAGTGTACCACCAGGGTTGGCCACAGCTGCTGAGTAGTGGCAGGTAATACACCGTCACTGGTTTCGTTTGAAGGTGGGATTCCTGCTATCAAATATTGGACTGGAAAGTTGTTGTGGGACACTTATTAAGTATCCCGACTGAACACTTGTTGTTTGCTTGTTCACAGTTTGCAGAAAGAAGCCCGTTAAGCATATTTCTGGAATTTTTTTTTTTACTCTAATTGGGTAACCGCCAAAGACAAAAACGAGCCGAGTGTTGTGTGGGACCGCAAATCCACAAGATCGTTGTTGCTGAGAAGGCCGATTGTCACGAAATTGTTCAGGAGTGTTGACTAAGGCAGTACACTACTGTCGATGTCGACGGAGAATATTGTTGTGAAGGTGTAAGCAACGCATTGGCAGAAGTGTTGAATGAATGCATGATGCGTCGAGCCCCTTCGATGGCTTTTTTCGAGCTGTACTGCATTGTCTGTTTGAAAAACAAAAAGCCGAGCGATATGCATTTGTAGTCTGGAGACAAACTGCGAACGGCCATAAGTTGGTCAGCATTTGTCGAGGCTTTCTCTCAGTTTTTCGAGTTGTGAAGGATGTTCTTGTATTGGAGGCGAACTCATTTTCAGAATCCCAGGGATCTTGTTTTATTGCACTCAATTCAGAAGCCCAACGGCTTCATTTGGAGTCCGCAGGTGGCTGCAATTATTTTTTTTTGCGTAAACTCGACATGAAAAACTGTAGTACTGCTCTGGTGTTTTCTAGGTGAAGCCCTCTGTGCCACGGCTAAACGATAGCACTGAGCGTGACTACTCACCGATACACCGCTGCTGGAAGAGCGACAGGCGAATACTGGAGGGAAATTGAGTAGGAGCATTAAATGCAGGGATAGGCCAGACACATGTTAATTCGCTTTTGTCATGTTTAAACATTCCGTCAGTAAATCATGTCACTTTCAAGGCCGGGGAAAGAGAGGTGGGGAAAGCGGTCGAAAGTGTTGCCAAGGAAAGTAGCATGGAGAGTTGTATAGAAGAAAGAAAGATAGCAATAGCAGCTGGTGCTGAAATTGACTCCCAAAATTTGGTTGGGGTGACATGCTCGTACGACATGGAGTGGCAGAAACAGAGAAAGGCTCACAACTCATCCACTGGTCATGGAGCGGTTCTTGGTGTTGCCACTGGCAAAGTGTTTGGATTTTGCTACAAGAAACAAGACCTGCCGAACCTGTTCTGCCTCAAAAAATCCTGAAAAGTCTGTGTCACATGACTGCCGGGAAAACCACACTGGCTCATCAAAAATAATGGAATCGAGTGTTGCCTGTGAGCTTTTTCAGCGTGCCCCAGAAAAAGGAATGTAATATGACAAGTACATTGGAGATGACGATTCTACAACCTTTGCCCATCTTAAAAAAAATGTTCCCTATGGCCTTGAAAAAATTTCTGATTTGATTCATGTTAAGCGCTCACTAAACACAAGGCTCTATAACTTAAGTCAGCGCCAAAAATTTCCAAATTCATCTGTCCTGTCACAGAAAGTGATAAGCTACCTCGTTAAGTGCTTCACATATTGTGTTCACCAACACAAAAACAAGCCAATAGAACTTGTCCACGCAATTCAAGGTATTGTCGCACATGCTTTTGGAAACCATGAGAAATGCAGCCCCCCCTGGTGCAGTTACTAACAAAATCCAGCTGCATATGTCCACAACGAGCTTCCTTATGGAAAGGACCTGCATGGGAGCAACCTTCAATCTGCATTGCAGGAACTTTTTTCAGAGTATGCTTCTGAAACAGTTACATCAAAATTAGCCCCCTGCATGGATTCACAGCGAAACGAGTCGTTAAATGGCACAATTGCTTCTAAGAATGTCAAAATAAGGCATTACGGTGGAAGCGAAAGCAGTGATGTTAGAACTGCCTGTGGAGTTGCTCAGCACAATGAAGGGCACAAGTTTGTTTGCAAAACATTAATGGCGACTGGCATAAACCCTGTGCTTCACTGTACAAACCACCAAGAAAAACAAGATCAAAAGGCTAGTGCTGATAAAAAAAAAGTCCACAAAAAAAATTCAAATTTAAAAGTAGGCAGCTTCACCTGAACAGGTTTCAGTCAACTATCAGAAACGAAAACAAAGAAGGACCGAGCTACGAACACAATATTGGGCTTAATCTGGTGCCATAAGTTGGACAAAGTGTAAAAAACAAGAACGAAATTCTAAAGGAAGTCAGCAAAATCACTTGCAACTCTGAACTAAGAAAATACGAACAACTAATCCCATTATCTGCTGTCAGACCTTCGCTCAACGGAATATCCTTTGATCCCCCAAAAACCTACAAATTTATCCTGTTCGACATCGAAACAAGTTCAACGGCTAGAAGAACCGAACTTCTCCAGCTGTCGGCGATATCAGACGACAGACTTCACTCCTTCTCTAATTACGTTCTTCCTCAGCGCTCTATAAGTTCCACCCCCACGACAGTTCATAACCTAACCGTGAGATTTTCTGGGAATGAAATAATTTTATGCAAAGCCGGAAAACCTGTCCCAGCCAAGCCTTTACAAACCTGTCTTCACTCGTTCGTGCAATTTTTAGTGGATGTGTGTTCTTTAAAATCAGTAGATTATTTGGTTCGTTCAGGTCAGAATTCTTTTGTTTTCGATACGCCAAAACTTCTTCTTATTGGAGGTCCTAACCACAGGTGCTTACTGAGCTCAGTAGCATTTCTCCTCTTTCCGTGCCTAAACGACATCTGGTGGTTTCTGTATCTTGTTTTTAACTGATTAGCTGTGAGACCGATGTATGTTTCATTCGTATCTCGGGTTGTAACTGTGGCTTGATACACAACCTCCTTTGCCAGGCACTCTCCATTTAGTGGGCACTCTTCTTTTTTTTTCTACAGTTGCACGTCTTTCATTCGTCTTGCTGCTGTTGTGCTGTTTCGAAGCTCTTCAATATGGCTTTGTTGTGGCCATCTATTAACTGCTTGACGTTGGACATGCAGCTGTAGCCGAGTTTTAGGGTGTTTCTGTTGAATATTTTTTCTCAGTTTGTGGCCCGTGGAAAAAGATCTTTCGATGAGGCTGATGAACGCTCTTCCGATGTTAGTTTTGACGTTCTTGTTATATAGTGGGTTGAACCATATAACATTTCCTTGTCGTTTGCGGTTTTGTGTTGGTGGTCCCTGTGGTGGGGATTTGAATTCTAGCTTGTGTGCGTAGCCACTCGTCTTTTATGCTTCTTGGTAAGGGGGCGCTGCTTCGTTAAAGGCGTCTTGATCAGATGAAATGCTAGACAGTCGCCAATTGATTGCTTCAGGTATGTTTCTAAGGATGTTGGGTGGGTGGTTTGATTGACTGTGAACGGAAAGATGGGTGGTAGATGATTTGCAATATGGTTTGAATTTTCCTGTGTCTAAGTCCAGTGTTACATCGAGGAAGTTGACAATTTTCTTGTTTGCTTCAACGGTAATATTTAGGTTGTTCCTCGCAAACATTTGGCATATTTCTTTCTTTGCTCTCTCTATCTCCCTTGGTGTTTGGTTAAGTACTGCGAGCCCTTTGTCCCTGTAAAGGCCAATTTCAATGCCGGGGATTTGCTCTAGTTGCGACAGAAGATAACACCCCACCAGTTCACAAGTCTCCGCTCCGTCGAAGTTTCCCATGGTGACGTCAAAATTTGATGCATGTCGAGTTTCTCTTTTCCCATGTTTGGCCGTTGCTGAATAGCAGGGAGTGCTTAGAATTGATGGTTGTTTGTCGTTCGTTGGCTGAGATGTCGAGGGCGTAGTTTAGGAGGGCTTCAGAAATCGAGGGGTACAATTATTCGACGTCAAAGCACATAGATGCCGAGCCACCTTTGTTTTCTAGTTGTTTGAACCATTGAAGCACGGAGGATGTGTTTTTTCCACTGGTTGACTTGCGTGATGTTTACAAATTTCCGGTTGATTTCTTCGAGGATTTGTTTATTTTTTTGGCCTATCTCCGGTTTCGAAGGATTTATCAGTCTACAAGTAGGCTTTTTTTCTTTCAGCGTGTTAGACGCTTCTTTCATTGCCGTTGGTTCTACCTGGTCATCTATGTTTAGCTTTTTGGTGATAATTCTCGCTTCCTCGTCGATCTTGCTGAGCTGTTTCTTGTCAGCTTTCTTATAGGTTTTGATTACGTTGACCTCTAGCAGTCGCTTATATTCAGGGATGTCTAATTTATAGAAGTTCGTTGACTTGCCGACTTTAACAAACAAATGCTTGTCACTTATTACAGACGCAATGTCTTCTTTTAGGCCTTGTTGAAATTGGCTTTGAGTGTCTTTAAAAGTAATGTTTTGTATAATGCCTTCTTCAAAACGACCGACGAGCGACAAACAATCATCAATTCCAAGCACTCCCTGCTATTCAGCAACGGCCAAACATGGGAAAAGAGAAAATCAGTATTAAATTTTGACGTCACCATGGGAAGCTTCTTATCAGTACATCAAGGATTGCGTACGCTGTTCGCAATATTTACTGGTTTCCTATAATTGACAGTCACTATCTTTCAACGAATTGAAGCAAACGTATCTCTCTTTTGGTAGAAGGTCGTTTATGGTGAGAAATATTTTATTTTGGACTGCATTTCTTTCCCTTTAAATTGCCTGTAATCCCGAAAACATTTTTTGACCGGATTAAATATTTGTATTATACTGACTAAAATGCTGCAAAAAATATTAGATTTAGTTAAAACCGCTATTTTTTAAGAATTTGAATTTTTTCTTCGCACGACCAAGCGAAGGGGAAACTGGGACTAGTGATGCCAACCAAGGAAATTGGTAATAGTTCTGAAGTGGTAATTATAGCAATAGATCTTAGATCTGGGCGGCTAGCAAAAAAAAAAAAAAAATGTACAACATTTTCAATGTAATAACTTTTTATAGGAGATCTCAAGTACTACATGAATATATATATATGCCTGTATGTACATATGTGGGAAAAGATTATCACGAAATTTGCTTCAGCATTCTAAACTCAAAGAGGGCCTTAATAAACAAGCAGTGTCAAAACACAACATGACTTCTTGACCTTCGTACAGCATGCACAGTTTAGTAAAGTAGAATCGCCTCAGAATTTTAAAAAGTTATAAGATTTATAAACTTATTTCTAGTATTTACTGTAAGTTCTACAGTACAAGTCTGTACTCGCGTATGAATAATTTGCAATCAGCTATTCGTTCG
The DNA here is from genome assembly GCA_963693305.1 of Meandrina meandrites. NCBI lineage: Eukaryota > Metazoa > Cnidaria > Anthozoa > Scleractinia > Meandrinidae > Meandrina > Meandrina meandrites. Next base: position 44,349,286 of record OY855904.1, read on the forward strand.
CGGGACCGGCCGGTACGCCATCTTTTTTGCTATTCAGTGGTTAGGATTCAACTGGAAATATCTTGCCCTGCTTTTAATCCCTTTAGCTTAACACTTGTATTAAGGTTACACAATACCTTCGGGGGTGTCCTCCGGAAAAACAAAAAAAAAAAAAAACAAAAACAAACTATATATATACTATATATCAAAAGAAAGCTAAAGAACTGTAAAATTCGAAAAAAAAATATCCGCTTGTTTGACAGAGCCATTTTTTAGAAGAAAGAAGCCAATAAACCGAAAACGACCGAGTGTCATTCCGCCGAGTTAATCAGGTATCAAACACAACCACTACTGCAAAAGTACTGCACAATGTTAATCAGCAAGTATCAGTCTCTCAAAGGGTGTCAGGCTTTTTCGTAATTCTTATTGGTTATCTTTTTATAGACCCGTAAAGTTTTAGTAGTGAATAATTTACCGAACCCGTTGCGTTCGCGGCCGTAAAATGAGAAATATCCAAATTAAAGCTAATACCCGACACCCTTTTGTTCCTCGATGCTTAACGAATGTTCTGGCAAAATTTCTTTAGAATCCGTCAACTCTACATACCCTATTAATTCATTCAAAGAGATGGTATTCTCGTGCGAAACGATTGCGAGATTTCGCCATTTGAAGATTTGTAAACACGTTACGCCCTTCTGTCAACAGGATATGCCGCCGGCCAATCAAATAATGGCACCCCTACCGTTCACAGCGAGCGAAACGATGTTCGCGGGAAATCAAAGGCATTAATAGTGTGACAGTCACATATGTTCTCTTTGTTGAACTTGAGCGTGCGAGAGAAATGGAAAAACTAAGAAAAATGTGCGGGGGAAGAGTACAGAAAATGAAGGAGCGACGGGTAGTTCGATTTGTTCGAAGGATTCCTTGTCACTGTCGGTCAAGTTTTTCGTCTTGCTTTCGGTAAATTCCGCTTTTGTCTTCTTCTTAGGTCCTTGTTTCGTTTTTTTTTTTTTTTTTTTTTTTTAACTCGTTTCACGACCTTAATAAGTCAAAAATAGAAATGAAGAGCGATAAAACGAAGATTGAGAATAAAAGAGAAGCAAAATCACATGGAAACAAAACAATGCTAATGATGTCCTTGTAATAAGAGCTCGCTGATAAGGCAGTTTCGCGCAAAAACATCGCCGGGGAATCAACGCGCTATGACGATTATGACATCTAACTGTTTTATTAACTTTTATTAAAAAAAACCTCTTTTTTTTCGAAATAACTCGCGCGCGTTTTAAGATTTTACTTTCATTTTTGGGGAAATGTTAGATTTTAAGTAAACTTTTATTTTAGTCCAAAAAAATTGTTTTCGACAAAAGTAGACCTCTGAAGGTATTGTGTAACCTTAACTAAAGCAAAAACGGTCTTTGCGGTAAGAATTAGTGAAGAACCTGTTTTCCTTCACTGCTAGTAATATTCTCACCCCTGGAATTAGTCAATTGCTATTTTGTATCGTTTGTACACGCAGAGGGGCGAATAAGTCTGAATCAAATCAGCAGCCCTAACTAGAATCGCGTAATGCTTCAAGTAAACAGTGGTAATATTTTGGATTGGTAATATAAGATAATTACATGTACATGATGGCACAGCTCGATTGAGCTAAAATAGGTGACGAAGAAATCCGAAAACTCTGATGTGCTTCGATTACATTGCCTAGAACTTGATGGTCTCCCGGTTTTATACGCATTTTGGAGCTCCGTCCGGAGTCACAGCCTACAAGGCAGATAACATCGCGAGCAATATCACGTTCGATGATGATGCACTGAGTTGACGTCACGAATTGTATTGGACCCAGACTCTTTTGACCGGATCTTTGACTCGGTCATGTCTTTAATTATTGTGATTTTTTTTCGACTTTTTTTCACCGGAAATCGAGGTTTCAACCAAAATTACATTTTTCCGGCATTCTGCTCAGAGTAATATAAATGTTCTTTTTCTTGAAAAATAATTTTGTGGGGTTATGGGCACTTTAATTAAATAAAGAAAAATATATCCTCCGTTTTAAATCTCGACATTTTATATTTCCAATTCCAAGCGTCAAATATAGTAAATCAATAAATTAAACATTTGTCCCAAAACATGGAAACAATATATTGTGTAAAGCCAAAATGGAGATTTTGTAAAACATTTATTGCCCTAATTCCAAAAACGTTCAAAATATCAATGTAAACACAATTTGTTCGCAGAATGGCAGAATGTATTTTTTGTTGTCAACAGAGACGGGCAATTTATTCTAAAAGTCTGATTTATGGAGCAAAAGCAATCTCAAGAAAGCCACATTTTCCATGAAAAACAAACTAATGTGTTTACCTCGATACGATTGAAAAGTTTATCACTTGGTCTGAGACCCAGTAATATTAACCTCTGGGATCACTTGGAATTTATTGCGATTATTTGGTGATCTAAGTAGCATTAGTAAGACAGTCATTCATTCAGTCAGTCTTTCTTTCGGCCGATCAGTCATTTGATCAGTCGCTCAACTAGTTGGGCAAGTCAGACATACAGACAGTCAGTGAGTCAGTCAGGCAGCCATTCAGACAGCAAGTCAGTCAGTGAGTCAGTCCGTTAGTCAGTCAGTCAGTCGAATAAAACTCGTCAGTCAATTAGTTAGTCAGTCATTCAGTCATTCGATCACTCAGCCAACCGGTCAGTTAGTCAATCGGTCTGTCAGTCAGTGGATTAGACCGTCATACAGTCCGGCAGTCAGTCAGTCGGTCAGGCAGGCAGCCTGTCAGTCGGTCAAATAAACTAGCCAGTCAATTATTTAGTCAGTCAGTCATTCCATCACTCAGTGACCAGTCAGTCAATCCTTATATCGGTCGGTCAGGCAGTAGATCAGTCAGTCGGTCAGTCATTCAGTCAGGCGGCCATTCAGGCAGCTAGTCGTTCATTCAGTCAGTCAGTCAGTCAGTCAGTCAGTCAGTCAGTCAGTCAGTCAGTCATTTCGTTAGTCAGTCAGACAGTCAGTCAGTCAAATAGAACTAGTAAGTCAATTAGTTAGTCAGTCATTCGATCACTCAGTCAACCAGTCAGTCAATCCTTCTATCAGTTTGTCATTCAGTGAATCAGACATTCAGACGGTCAGTCAGTCAGTCAGTCAGTCAGTCAGACAGGCAGCCTGTCAGTCGGTCGAATAAAACTAGTCAGTCAATTATTTAGTTAGTTAGTCAGTCGTTCGATCACCCAGTCAACCAGTTCGTCAGCGCTTTTGTCAGTCACTTATGTAGATTGGCATAGATCTATAGATAGGCATTTTATAAACTATTTTCATGGAGTTTATTGCGAGAGATACACTTCACAGTACAATCTAAAATACAGCAAAAATGCAAATATAGACTTCTCATGATTTTTAAGAGCCATCTTGACTACGGTGAAATTGTAAGCAAAAGTGCAGTAAACAAGTATTAATTTCATCTAACATAAGTCTATGTAACTCCTTAACATAGTCAAATTATTTATGTGAACGGAAACAGCGTACAGACGTCTTACATAACTCTTCGACATTGTTCTTCTTATGTCTCTTGTGTGTCACTAATTTGTTTGTTTCCCAGGAAAAAACTGTTTGAAGGAATATATACCCTGGGAAGAGCCAGTAAATTGCACAATTCGCTAGCGGTTCATAGTCGACCAAAAGTCCCAAACACTTTACTATACTTTTTTGCCCCGTTTCCTTTCCAGTTAAGATGGCACCTAAAAACGCGGAAGGATCTATTTTAACGCCTTAAAGAAAACAAAAACACGGAATATTTCGTGAAATATGCTCTAACATCTATACTCCAAAATACCGTCAGTCCAGTTTGCTAGATTATTGTTTTTGTCATATCCACGTTTAGTAGCACTTTTTCGTGATCTGTGGACCTCACTTGGGGATCATTGGTTTTCCTTGAGCATCATGGCTGAAAGGACAGACATGTGCGTTGAAAGGACATGCACCCAACTTCTTCTGCTCACTATCGCTGACTCGGTGAAGCGCTTGGAAAAATTTTTCATAAGCGGCTTTGTCCTTGTGTGCGTCACGCATCTGCGTCATCTTCTCCACGAACTGGCCAACACTCTTAAGGTCCTTGAATGGACAGCCTCCTTGAAAAGCCGGGCATTTGGCAGCCATACCTTTACAGCTGACAACAAGGACGGCGTACGGGCACACGCCTTTGCCAAAAGCTGGACACATGGACATCGCGTCGTTCAAGGTGACGTTCATGGGGGCCTTGAGGAGAGTAAAATATAAATACAAATTTAACAAAAATAGATGCCAAGTTTATATCATTTAATTAATTGAAAAAAATCTCGATATCCCCACCAATAATTAGTTAAACATAAACTTCGTCATTTAACGAGAGACAAAAAATCTTTATTTTAAGTGTATATGCGGCAAAACCATTGAAAATATAAAAATTTATATAAAATTTATCCTTGTGCAAAAGTTTGCGACAAATTTCTACAAATATTTAATTCCAGATGTTAAATGCTTCTACAGCTTTTGTAAACTTTGCCTTGTAGCGATATATTTAGTTCTGACGTCGTTTTTTTATTTGTAAAGTAAATGCCCATAGGTGACCCTGTACAATGACGAGAAAAGGAATTAACACTAGTTTTTCGTCATACTTGAGAGCAAATTCATAAAGCAAACATACCACGATGTAGTCCGGAGAAAGTATTGGCTTTCCATTAGTGTCTTTGGCGAAGGGGCAGCCACCCTTGGTTTGGAAAAGAGGACAGGGGGATCCAACGGCAACCTCCTTCTCTTTGGCAGTGGTGTGGACGTCACGAAGAAACTGCAAGTTCGCAGCATCACCCTTGCACTGGTCGCGCATCTGACCTAGCAAGTCTTCAAACTCACCAACAGTCTGACACCCTTTAAATGGACACCCATTCTTAAATGCTTTACACTTAGCAGCAACTCCTTTCTTTTCCTCAGCCAGTTTGGAAAATGGGCAGACCTTGTCGTTGAAGACAGGGCATTGGCGCTTGACGTCATCGACAGATATAGAAGCTGGATACTGGAGAACAAAGCATTTTGGAATAATGTAACACGGACAACTTCTGGCTAAGATGACATAAAAAACTTTACTAAAAACGTTTCGGTCGTACGACCTTCATCAGTTTACAGCGCGTGGATTGAATGTTTAAAATGGTTCTTAAATACTATTTTCATGCAAAGTCCTTCGGGGATTACATTATTTTACAGAGTCAAGTAATTACAAAATGGTGTTACGTAATACTAAAAGAAATGTTTACGGAATGAAACAAAAAATAGTCCAATTACATTTAAAAACACAAATTATATTTACGACGTAAAAAATAGCGATCAACAATGATGTAATACTAACAAACGCCAATTGCACTTCAAGATACTCCTATGTTCAACTACATTACTTCGGTTTCCGGCATAATAATTCCGAACTAGCAAAGTCTCCATTTGAAAAAGTAGACTTTGCACTAGCATACAATGTAACCCAAAAACAACAGAAACTGGAAAACTGGATTTTGAAAACTGGATGAAAGCAATAAAATGAATCATGAATGTCAAATGAAATTTATAAATGAATCATGAATCATTGAGGTAAAACAAGACAGGAATCGTGAATATCCACAGTTTAATTATTCCGCTTCCACTGCAGATTAATGACACATGGAAACAGGTTGAACTGGACTGGTAAGATCGTTCATTCATAAAATCTTGCTGTATTCACCTTGGCGTGTTACATAATATTGGCATGCTGGCCTGTTGCCGAGTTAAGATGGTATACTACAAGGGACAAAAAAACTCGATCAGCAGCACAGAAGTTAATGAACAACCTCTTTGGGATGCTGTAGTTCCCTCTGCCACTACAGACTCGCCCGACTCATTTTACTTTCAGTCCCTCAAAGTAAAAATCACTGTTCTAAACGCAAATATAATTAACAAAACAGATCATGATTGACACACGAAAATATATTAGTCTGGACTTGAACACTGTGTAACTATATAGTCACTCTCGAATTCACCGATTTCGATGCGCCAGTTTGGTAACATCTTGATGCATTCACCCAACTTGATATGTTAAACAACGAACCAACAATTATTTGCTTTTGGCTAGAAAATGAAATACCAAGACTAAAAGTCATTCAAGACTAGTATTTTCCTAACATAGAGCACTACGACCATTTAAGAAGAATGCAGAAAGCAGTAATCATTGTTCAGATGAAATCAAGCAGACTGTGCAGAATATTTGTTGATTAAAAAAATATATATAATTGAAGGTTACCAAATCGGTTATTACCGCACATTACATGCTGTAATTAATCCTACACACTGCAACGTTAAACAGCCACATAGTTACTAATTAGCTAGATACATAATGAGGAATATGAGAGTGTTATGAGCGCGATCGTTTTAGAACCGCCAAAGTGTATCTCACTGATGGATTAACTTATCGAAGATTTTACTTGTCTTGTTTTACAGTACCTGATTAATAAAGCTGTCTCTAATTCAGTTGGTTTGTGGTTGGCCATGCAAACTGTTCACCAACCACGGGACAAGCGGCGAAAGCAACGCAAGTGAGGTTAGAATAACCTTAATTCCATGCGATAGGAGCGACAAGCGACGTAAAGCTCTAAATTTTGGTAACACGGGTATTTCGAAAAGCGACATGATGAAATGCGTAAGCGACACAATAAACGCTTATTAAAAATGACGCCGACATGATTGAAATTTGCCCATTTACCAACGATAACTCAGTAATAATTTGCAAGTAAATACAGAGTAGATTTCACATCAAAGTGACCCAGAAGTCAAATGCAGAAAATCAAACAGGTTCCTGCTTACATAGATCCAAATTCGAATTGCTTAACAAGCATTTCACTCGAATATGAAAGAGAATTAATCACTGCAGTGAAGTTAAAATTGATTTTTAAGAATGCGATTCGCTTATTCAACGTTGATCCTTTCAACAGTAGATTTCTTCGCATAGCCTAAGAATTGATTAAGCCTTTTGTCACCCACCAATGTATATTTTTTTTATTATTATACGAATCCACCAGAAACGAGAGGCAGAACTTGCCGTGAGTTAGCCACCATGCGTACGCTTGGGTTAAAATTTATCAAGTGATCATGATTTCAATGGGGTGTATTTAAGGAGTGGCATCAAAACTATAGCTATAAAATGATGCTACTTAGTCTTCGGTAATTTAAAATACAGCACACCTTACCTATTTTTGAAAGAAAAAACTGATTTTTACTTACCTGCTTTGAAAAAGACATGCCGAGTATAAAATATCTTCAAAATTTCACTTGTAAGCGAAACAATCTATTTGAGCTGTAGTAGTTCACTCTGTCACTGACTTGTTCAAATGTTCTTAGTTTGGCGGTAGCTAACTTCTAAAACCGGTTCCGATACAATAAATGACACTGATGATTGACACTTGGAAACAAGTGTAACCGGACTAGCATAATCCTCCATTCGTAAAATATTTATGTTTTGACCCTGTTGGTAGGTAATTTGGAAAAAACTGGCTTGTCGCTGAATCGAAATAGAAGAATGAAACTTGTTCAGCGGGAAAACAAAAAGGATGGAAATCCAACAGCTGCGATCGACAATTTGTACTTCATCTCCGTATTCAACAAATTCGCCACAGTTTGCAGAACTTTCCAGCATCATTGAACCCCTTCGGACTATTTATAGCTTCTGATGAATCAGCAATTCCGGTTGTCACATATTAAAAACGGTCAATTTGTTTCGATGCACGGTTGTCTAGTGACACGTGAATTGGTTACATAAGAAACGAAAACGCGGCACGTCGCATGTTCACGTTACACGCGCGTGATCAGGAGTTCCACACAAATTGTTGAGTTTTCAGGAAGATTGCACGTTTAAGCCCTAAAATGACACTTAATAGAACGACACTGATGCAAAGCTTCCCATGCAATTTTTAGGCATAAATGTGTGTCAAGCTTGTTTTATTTTTTTTTCCTCGACTCACTAATCAATTTAACACTGAGGGTAAATCAATCAAACACTCCGTCTGTGTATGTCTCACTCCTTTGTCTACGCTTCCTTTGTTCCACAAACATCTGGAAGCCATTGCTAAACTACGATTATAAATCATTCTCACGTAAATTAACTACAGTTCTGATTATTTTCCTTCTTATGGCCAGCTTTTCACTTAACCCACAATTTGTTGCTTTTGAATGGTCGTGCTCACTTTTAGCCCGAGTGTAAATCGTTTTATACATTGTCGGACTTACTGTTGGCAAAAAATTAAATGCAATAGCTCTTTACACGCACTTTTTAAGCGTAAATATGTGCAATGCCTATTAACTCTCGACTTACTAAAATAGTAAGTCCTATCAAGGAGAAAGACGGGCAAGCGCTTCCAGTCTTATATAAGGTGCGTTTTTCTTCAATAAGATAAAAAAAAATGTGACAATTTTCTGCGCTTATGGTTGCACAATATTCTTTTGAAAATTTGTTTGAATGAGTAGCTTAATGTTGCTAAGTTTTAGATTCGCGTACGCAGGTACCCTGCCAAGATATCCGCGAGGATGAGCAAGCCATTGATTGTAGTAGCTTTCCAATGACTATGATTACGTTCTATTTAATCACCTCGTTCAAACAAAAAATGAAAACTAAACCACTCGTAGATGACCGACAGTGTACGAAAATCGGGAATTTTTTAGTGATCTTTACAAAACAGATTTCTAGCTCTATATAAAACATTCACGCAAGCGGCGCCGGTTTGAATAATTTAATAATACATTGATTATATTTTTCGTTTTTTTGTGCGCCCAACTGAAAACGTTCTCTTTGAGTAATTGAAATTGTTGTGTTTTTCTACAATGCGCAGGATATAAACCCTTTTTGACATAAAAAGCTTTAATTATAAGGATCACAAAAAAGAAATGTAAATGTATCACTACAGTGGATATATCCAAAGAGAGACAAATTTTGTGGTATTACGCATCTCCGACCTTAAATCATACGTAGCGACAAACTGCTGTGCAATAATACATATTACTCAGTCAATTTCTGACGCAGCGGAATTTACTAATTCATGAAGAGCCCTTGAGAAAATTGAAAGTGAAAGTTAGCAATAATCATTTGACTGGATTCGTTGCATAGAACCAGAGAATTGGACAAACTTTATAAGGGCAACGTTTGAAATCCACAAAAGCCTGGTTTAAATGACATAAACCACAATAAATGAAAAGCGTCTTTATTCCGGAATAAGACGCAATGTATTAAACGGTCAGTAATCGGGTAAAATAGATCAAGTGATCTTAACTTCATCAAGGCATGTTTAGGGTGTGGCATGGAACTATACTTATCAAATGAGGCTCCTCCGTCTCCGATGGCTAAATGCAGCTCACCTTACTTAAATATGTAAGTGAACATGGTCATTTACTTACTTGCTTTGAAAGAGACATGTTGAACAAAGAATAGCTTTTCGAAATAACACTTGCGTACGGGACAATCTCTTTGAGCTGCCGTAGTTCACTCTGTCACTGACTCACTCAACTGATTCTGGTTTGGCGGAAAATAACTTCTAAAACAGGATACGAAACAATAAATCAAAATGTTGATTGACACTTCAAAACAAGTTTAACCTGACTGGCATAATGGTGGCATGATGGCATGATGTATTACGATGTTACGTAATATAGATAAACTGGCGTGTTGCTGAGACGAAATAGTATATAATTACGAACAAGAAACTCCTTTAGCAGGAAAAAAAAATTGAAGGTCACCCATTAAATTTTGTGATCGACGATTTGTCCTCATTTCCATCTTCAACAACTCTGCCACAGGTTTCATAACTTTCCAACACCATGTCATCTAGTCATTAAACTAGTCAAACAATAACAGACTTGCACTGACCACAAACCTTTATGATTCCCGTCTGCACTGCGGATGAAAAATACTAGAGCTAAAAAAAAAAACAAAATTGTTGATATGGCAGAGAGGAGACAAATGTTACCGCACAGAAACCCCAAGGGATAGTGTAATCTGTCATTTACATTTACACTCCCTGCTGTTTTGAATTCATGGATTGGTTTCCATCAATGTCATTCTATCAGCTGAGAGCCTGTATGTAGACAAAGCTTGCAAGTTATGTCCTAATCGGGCATGATAATTCAATTTATGCACATAATTATTTTTTTCAGATCTTGCTTCATCAATTCCCTTCAATCTTTCTGCGTATAAAACTAATTATCTGATGTGCGACTTTGATTTGATTCTGTTTTAGTTATCATGGATTAATAAATCAACCTTCCTGTATACATACGTTCGTGTATATTGTACCACCGGCCGACATCGGAAGCTTTGCTGCCATTGGAAATGCCAAAAGGATCAGACTCTGAACCTCTCAAAACTTAAGGCAGTTAGAAAGGTAACATATATATTGCACTGAAAGAACTTTTTATGATGCTCGTTATACTACCATGCAGTACGATATACTGCAAGATTTAAACGGCACACAGACGCATCATGTTTACCAGTAAAATAATAGGGCTACGAGATAGAATATAAAATCTGTAACGACTTTGCGGCTTCCACTATTGACCAGCATTTTATGGTTTGTATATGACCGTTTCCTGCAGCCACGGAATAAAGTTTGTGTTTCGCCATTCCGGCTGAACTTACTTCCAGCGCTTTTGCCGTGTTCCTTAAACTTAACGCGTCCATCCATATTTCAATAAAAACACTCTAGGCATAAAAAGTTTTGAAAATATGTGCACCCGCGCGCGTCTAAACGGCAATTTTAATAACCAGACGGGGGATACATAAAAGAAATCTGAAGTAATTTACGAGATGTAACGAACGAGAACAATTCTTCTAACCAGGTGGCGTCGAGGAGTGAATGCCGAGCCGTTGTCATTTACAATGAAACTGCAATCAAAAAAAGTACAACACACAATGCAATGTCGATTTCCGCAACCCTCGATTTCTCCAGCTTCCCAATAACTCAGTGGAATCAAGTTCCATGACCGACAGTTGGGGATCCAAATGGAGCCCAAACACTCTATTAGCTATAACATAATCATTGAATAAAAATATCACAGCGAAGACGGTCAACCTTGTAAGTTTCAAATATTAACTTGTCTGCCGCTTCCTAGCTACGACGCGCCTATAACGTCTCAAGCTCCCAGCATTATTGCTTTTAAATCTAGTGGCAGTTAAATTAAAACCCAAGATGTAATAGTTATTGGAATCCTACCTACACAATCGCCCAAAGCCACTGAGCTCAAGGTCGTTTCAGATCCCTGTTCAACCGTTACAATCAGGCCTATCATATTTTCACAGTAATTTACTTAACAAAAATCGACTGGCACCACTTGCAGGAATATATTTTAAACATGTTGACAAAACAAAACTACAAATACACCGCATTGAAAACAGCTGGTGCGTTTTATTTTTCGAGGGTTACGTAACGAATCAGTGACTATAATAAATGTATTTTGCCATTCCACTGAACAATTCAAAATAAAGGGGCATTCATAAAATGCTTACATTACCAAATACAGAAAAAAAAAAAGAGCTTTGTTGTCATGATATATATATATATAAAAAATAACATCCATTGAACCGAAAAATAATCTCAAAACTTTCTGTACTACGGTAGAAAAATATAAGAACTAATAAAGGAAAGAAGAATAATGTTATTTGGTTATCATATCACATGGGAGTCACGTTTACCGTACATCAGATGCCATGTGATTAATTGGGTCGCCCACTACCTCTCGGAACGATTTAGTTCATTGGTTCTTAAAACAATAGATAACAGGTCATAACAATGCCCCTAGCCCTGAATAACAATAGAGGTAGTGTTCACAACGGGCAAATGAAAATAGAGGTTCCAGAGAGGTAGTGTCTTACTGGATTAATTACGAACTACATTTGATTGATAACACATTTTTATAAACCAAAATAACACTAAAATAAGAAATGATCGAACACAATAATTATTCCTTTTATTATTTTCGCTACTGCGGAGTCATGTGAACTTTGTTTATATTGTACTGCAGGATAGGTAAATGCAGACAATACAATATGCCTTGGGGGGTTTGTGCGGTAACAATTGTCTCCTCTGTGAAACGTGCATTGTACTTGCATGTCCTGAAAAATGAAGCTTTCGTTTTTTTTTTTCTTTTATTTCGTTTCAATCTACTCCAGTCTGATCTTTAAGTTGTAATTCGATTTGAATTAATTACTACCGCTGGTTTATCGTCAATACAACGACAACTTGTTTTTTTTTACCGCCTTCCAAGGCTTTCATCGGAAACGACCTTTGTACTTAGTGACTTTTTGCGATTGTTCAGATACCTGTTCAAGACTTTCAATTGCCTATTGTTCTATATTATTGGCTGTCACAATTATGTAATTGCTTTTAGAGTCTAATACTTATCTCATTTATGAAGTCTGTGTTTTTTTTATTATTATTAAGGTTGCTGCTCGGAGTAATCTATATTCAGAGAAAAAAACAGAGATGAAAACCCCTCAGAAATAACTAGTAGCGCAAGAAATTACGATAATATAAGGCAACACTCTATATCTCGGCTCACCCACTCGATCATGAAATCTGGAATTTTATTTTTTTGCTACGTGACCCTGGTATTACTTGGCGTGTGGCTCATAGAGTTTCACGAAGACCACTATTCCCAACTAAAACGCCAATAAATTCCGCATCCATGGGGCGAACTCACTGCTGCTGCACAGGGAGCAGAGGAGTTCAGTTAGAATTGATCATTAAAATACGTCTTACCTCTTTGACCCAAAATGCACTCATTTGCGACGTTCCAATGCTTCGAATCTCAACAAAACCCGTGCGATCGTTTTGACCGCCATTAGTTTGAAAGATATCGACCGCTGACTGTTGTGATTGTGGCGCTCCGTTGGACGAAGTCCAACGGAGCGTCCTCGGAAAGCGAAGCTTTCCGAGCGAGGCACGAATTTATCCACCCCGAAATTTCAATATTTTAAATATATTATCTTATCACCTGTATGGTCTTTACGAATTTCCCGGCACACCTCGCCCCTTCCGGGAATTAGCGTTAGATCAGTTGTGTATATCTCGCTTTAGTGTTTTTTATAAGTAGAAGCCAACTTTGCAAAGATCCATAGTTATAACATATCCCTGACGAAGTTTGTAGTATCAAACGAAACGCGTAGGATCAATAAATCAACTCGAGCTTTTTTTTTTTGTATTGTGCTGCTCATTGGATATCCATAAAGAAATAATAAAAAATGTATCTACCTAATGGTCTCGGAAATTTCCGAAACCATGCATACGCATTAAAATGGACTCGGAAATTTCTGAAGCCACATTTACTGTGACTGCTACTGTGTCAGCATTGGAAGTAATTGATTTCAAGCTGCAGGCAATAGCAATTTGAAATGGCTTAATTCATCTGAAGAAGCAAGAAAATCTCCAAAATTTAAATAGAGCAAATCGCAGCAAATAAAAGTGGCTTCGATATTTTCCGATGCCACTTTCATGAATGGTAGGAAATTTCTGAAACCACAAATCGCCAAACATTATTGAAGGAAATCACCGAAAACTTCTAACCTGTCTAAAATGGGTTAAACATTAGGTTATTTTGGCTGAAAGATGATTTTATCCGGCTAAAATAACGCTGTTTTATGAAATTTTAGACGGATTTGCTAATTCCGTCTAAAAACACCAGCAATTAGCAAATTCTAGTTGAATTTCTATAACTTTGGAATATCCCCCTTGATTTGGAACGTTTTACATACAATGTATCATCCCAGTAAAGGTGAGGGGAAAACCGTCACAGCCCGCACGAAGCCAAAGCGACACAAACAAACAAACAAACAAACAAATAATATGCAGTAGGCAAAAATTAGAGCAGTCAGGAGGCCAGCAGGTGAACTTCGTGAGAAAAGCACTGCTTGTCGTGTAACAGAATAAAACAAATCATTTCGAAAGTACTGAATATGTTCTGAAAAAGAAAAATTAGGAAATTGGCTCTTAGTCTAATGATCAGTTGGCTGCATCGCCCTTGGTAGTGCAGCACACAGAGCATCGGTCAATCGAATTATTGTTGGTGTCCTGTGACACATCTGGAGACTTTCGAAAAATAGTCACTTACACAATAACTTCCACTGGCTGGGAAATGTTACATGTATTTTACAACCACAGTTGCGCAGCCCAGTTCTGACAACCATCCTGTCTACTAATTAATACAATCAAAGGGAAACAACAATTTAGAGTACAAACATTTAGCATAGAAGGTTCTAAATTATGTTGAGCAAAGGAGTTCCCTTGTATTGGAGGAATATAAACCACTGTAGGATAAATTAGGATGCTGCTGCCCGTCAGGGAAAAAAAAAAAAAAAAAAACCTTCTTAGGGGGGAACCTGATCCCTTTCATGCAGAGCTAGGCATGTAACAACGATGAGGGAGAATAGTTATCAAAACTACATAAACATATTACTTGAATGCAAAAACAACAAAAGGATCAGTATCAATTAGTTAAACAGATAATTAATGAGCATAAGATCAAAGAGATGAGGGTAACTGCTGCCCTTGCAAGACAGCTCCACTTATCGCAATAGGTTTATGATGCAAAAATACACTTACTTAATGAGGAAGATTAAACTACACTTATGTAAAGATGCAGAAGACTGATACCCATGCAATATCATGTAAATGTTATTAATGTAAATGAAAACAGTCCGCTGAACTTAAAGACAGCCTCAGTTTAATTGTTTTAGTCGAACAGATAAAGCAAGCAGAAGATAAAAGAGATGAAGGAGACTGCTGCATTTTCAAGACAACTTCACTCATCACAATAGGTTCTTTATGCATGTATAGAGGGGCTGAATGGGGGTACCTCGATAACACTAAACACTTAATTTTTACGCTCTGTAACATAAAACAGTAAAATTTTAGGCATTTTAACACTAACAGTAAAAAATTCACTGAAACAGTACATTTTATCCAGAAAGAATCAAAAACGGCTTGACAAAAGCCAACATTGTTTTTTTAGTATATCAAGACGTTTTCCGCCATTTTCCGACGATTTCCGATCATTTCGGAAGATTTCCAAAGACTGACAATGATCACCGGAGACTACCGAAGGCTCTCGAAGGTATCCCAACAATATTGAAGATTTCCGAGGAGTAATCCGAACTTTTTTCACAACCTTTTCGTCGTTATATTCACATATGAAAAAGATATATTTTGACAGCGTAAAGATACGATTTTTTAGTGAAAGAAATTATTGCAGCTGGTGGCAGACATGTATTTTGCTCGATTCCTCATTGATTTTCAGTCACTGAATCGTCTTTTGCATCTTTGTGGAATGGCACTTTTGTACAAGAGGGTTAAATGGTTTAATCAGACACCAGATCCGCCTCAAATTCCAGCTTTCCACACTCTTACAAAAATTCACAAGCCGACTTTGGTCGGCCGTCCTATCATATCGGGCTGTGAAATGGCCCAACAGAACGCCTATCGTCCTTTGTAGACAAACTACTTCAGCCTATAGTGCAAATACAGACTCGTATCTGAAAGATACGACAGATTTCATTACCTTAATTGAAAACACTAGGGTTCCAAGAAACGCAATCCTAGTCTCCATGGATGTCACTAGCCTTTACACAAACATCCCGCAGGAGGAATGAATTACTTTAGTATGTCAAGCATACGAAACCTTTCATGACAAAAACCCTCCTATAGCTACACATTATCTTAGAAAAATGCTGAGCCTAATCCTAAAAGAAAATTCCTTCCATTTTAATGGAAAAATCTATCTCCAAACACACTAAAATAGCCTTTCCCAATATTTTTATGGTAAAAATAGAAAAGGAGATCTTGAGGCAAAGCACTAGGCAACAACTAGTGTGGGAAAGGTTTATTGACGATATCTTCTGTTTGTGGGACACAAACAAAGAAAACATTCAGCTTTTCATTGAGAAATCAAATTCTTATCACCCTACAATCAAGTTCACCGATGAAGTCTCCGAAAATGAAACAACCTTCTTGGACACAACAATCTATAACCGGAGAGCGATTCGAGAATGAAAGCATTCTTAATGTGCTTTCACGTTTCAAACCAACTGAAACCTTTCAGTGCACTCACTTCAACAGCTGTCACCTACCAGGCGTTAAAAAAGGGCTTTTTCAAAGGAGAAGCTCTCACACTTCTAAGAACAAACTCTTCAAGAGTTACTTTTAGGGGTATAGAATGGTAAAATCCGAGACTCGCCGAGACCCTCATTTAAAATCCGAGACCGAGACTTATAATTTGTTTCAAATGCGAGCCCGAGACACCGCGATTCAAAAATCCGAGCGCGAGACTCTGTGATCTAGAATTCCCAGCGCGAGACTATTACAACGCTAGTCTAACGCTCTGTAGCTCTCTGCTTTGCTGTTGTTGTTGCCGTTGTTTTGTGACGGTTCAAACTGATTAAAACTTTCACTTGGTTTGCGAGACTCGGAGACTCAATTTCAAAATTCGAGATTCCGAGACGAGCGTTGTTTTTGCGAGCTCGAGATTTCGAGACTCTTAAGTTTGCTACGCCGAGATTTCGAGACTCCCCTACAATTTTCCGAGACCCATGATTTTTCAAGGACCATTCTATACCCGTACTTTTACAGACAACATCAAAACGTGCCTTATTTCTTGGGCTTATCCTAAGAAATTGGTGGAAAAGATCCCCTCAGAAGGTAACTATGCAGACAGAAAAACAGCTCTAACACAGAAACAGAACGCACAAAAAGCTTCTACCCTTTGGGACGCAATTTTAACCATCATTACAATGTTTGGAAAGCATACTAATGGACAAATGGTATTTAATACAAGAACAACCAAAACTCAGAGAGATATTCAAGGAGTCTCCCTTGATTTCTTATAGAAAAGAAAAATCGCTTTAAGACATGCTTGTAAAAGCAAAACTTTAAAGGCTGTGGAACAACACAATGGACACACAGCAGGCGTTGCGTAGCTCTGTCAAACCCCCATTTTAGTCATGATTTTTGAAAAGCAGGTAAAAATTTACAATATTATAAGACGGAAAAAACACTCCAAACACTTAACAGTATTTTGTCCGGAAACAGTAAACATTAAAAAAATGGCCATTATAACAGCAAACACTAAAAAATGGGCGCAAATAACACTAAACACCAAACCCCATTCATACCCTCTGTATACAATTGCTTAAAAAGGAATACTACAACCACTTTATACTACACTTATGTAAAGATGCAAAGACAGATAGTAGACCATTTTCACTGCCAATACAACCACTGACTGCCTTGAAGTTATGGGAAGCGAGATTTTGGAAAGGAAGGAGGTCGTAAGACAGAGATGGAAGAAAACAGAATGCGTCGCCGAAGGGGAGGAGGGAGGGTCAAAAAATGTTAAACTGTTCCCGCACGGCGTTAGTTGGTGAAAGAGGCCGAAAACACGGATTAGTTTGTTTAATTAGACACATGGAATCCCTAGAGACACGTGTATCACTGGCTCTGAATACCCAGAGGAAGTACAAAGACATCAGCGTAACGCGCAGGCTAAATCCGTGGTTATTTTGACAATCAAAATAGTAGACCATTTTCACTTTCAATACAACCGCTGACTGCCTTTGCGATACCAAGTTATGGGAAGCGAGATTTTGCTACCAACTTCCGCTCTAAAGACAATCGAAACAGGACAGAGTAAGAGGGATCCAAACAGACATTAAAGATACTTTCTCCAAAACTCAGAAAATAAATAACTCCCTTTCACAATACTGAAACATTAATTTAACTAAGGAAAAGCGAAAATAAAACCCCGCAATTCGTTTTTTACGCGGAACAGTTCTGCCACTGAGACTGCTGCACAAGGGTCACTGCCAGCCACCGAAGTGGTGTCAGCTAAGGCAGGTGCTGCGTGTGACATCTTAATGACTTTCCCGGATTGCGTGTAGTATTGGGCAGTCTGGAGGGATTTCCATCCAACATGCCTAGCTATATCCCCTGGGGAAACGCCTATGCGAGACATGGTTATGGGACACCCGCTACGGAAACTGTGCATGGTTTCACCATTGTGGATTCCGAGGGTGGCCAAATGGAGAGGCAGGCGATTAGAAATTGCTGACCCGAGAAACGGTTTGCCCGAAACGGCGCCTTTCTTGGCGGTGATCGGAAGAGACGGCCGTCTCTTAAATCTATGAACTTGAGGTCACAAAGGTTGACGTATAAACTTAAGTTGGTCACAGGACAAAACATAAACGTGTTAGCATCCTTACCCCGAAGGGTTTTGCCAAAAGTGTGACAAAAAGGAAAACCATCGCCGTCAGGAAGAGCCATAATCTCTCTTGTAAAAAATTCTCCCTAAATCTGATGCTCTGTACCGGCAAAAAAGTCCAGGCAGAAGAATCTAAATCTCTAGCGAAAAGGTAACGCTGTGTAGGTGAGATTTGACCAGCGAAAGTGCGATCTCTAAGGTATAAGCAGAGTTGTTTAGTTTGTCAAAGAAGAACGGCGTGGCTTGTCTAGGGGTGACCCTTGCCTGGGCTTGTTCCTCGCGGATGGACGTTAAGTACTGCTTGACACTAGGATGTGAAGCTGGCGATGGATTACCGATACCCAAGAGTTCGTTCTATTCTCTCCCCCGTCCCAGATCGACAAACAAAGAACGCAATTTACCAATAAAATTGTCGACTGTTCCTGATGACAACGTGGTGGGACACGCGCAACGACTTACTTGTTTGGTTCCGAACAATTTGCAAGTTGGAATGTGAAATTTTGTTTTACCTTAATGAACTTTCCATACCAAAAACGTGATGATGTCGTGAGGAGAAGCTGCATACATTGATTCGCGGGTAGGTAAAGAGTATAAAAATCACTCGAGTTGTTGCTGAAGCTTGTCCTTCTGCTTTTGGTAGGGTTTATTATTTCTAACAGACTGCAGTGTCTCTAGGCGCGAATCGAAGGAAGAGAGGGACAGTGAGACTCTTAGAGGGGGTCCTCAATATTCGTTCCCGCACGACTTAAACCACAATTTTGGCAGAATCGAAAACTTGCGTCGTTAGGGCAACAGCATTGAAAGCGGTAGAGGGCTGAAGCACGAATTTATAAGCACGAAACTATACGAAGCAAATAGGTGTTTATACGTAATCAGAAGCCTTAGAAAAGAAGGATACAGCCAAAAGGATATTGATCACCTGTTCAAAGCTATTGTCCTACCAAAGATAACTTATGGACTACCAGTATATGGTGAAAGTGCATCGGACCTGAATGCAGTACAGTGTTTCCTCAAGAGATGCCACAAGCGACGATATATTTCTGAATTAATCAATATACGTGACCTTCTCGAGAAAGCGGACCGCACACTATTTGAAAAAATCAGAACAGACGATAACTACCCACTGTATAATTTACTACCAAAGCGGCACTGTTCTGCTCATCAATTACGGTCAAATATTGTATTGCCTCTTCTAAATACTGAGCGTTTTAAGAATAGTTTTAGTAATAGGTTAGCTTTAAGATATAATTTAGCAATTAATTCTTAGTTTTTTATATAGACTTCTTATATCATTGTCATCATATTGTAAATATTTTAACTTTATTCTTATTCCTGTATTTGGCTCTTTCTAATATTTTTACTATCGTAACTATTGATATGTATTTTATCAATTGCAATAAAGGTACTTTATTTATTTATTTATTTATTTATTTATTTATTTATTTCTTGAGACCGATGAAATATCCCAAGGAAATGAGGATTGTGCAAGCAATGAAGGCTGCCATTTTCGCTAGAGCAAAACCAGAGTAGTAGGAAGATTGTGTGGACGACAAATGAAGCTGCCGCAATGTCTGTCATCTATATACTGTGAGCAGGGCACCCCAAGGGAACGAATATAGTTAGTTGCAGCAGTAGTATCCAAAAGCGCTGGCTTTCCAACCACATGGTGTGGTAGTAAACTCAAAATACCACCCGTGCCATAGTAGGCCAAAAAATGTGGAGCTGGAGGGGTGGAGACGCACGTGGTCATAGCCACTCTTGTCATCGAAAGATGTCTAGAGATGTCCAGGAAGGACGTACCGGGGAGATCGGTAATATAATCCAATGTAAACGGGCAGTCCTTAATCCAGCAATAAAGAAATCTTTCGTCATTGGAGACTCTGTCTAAAATTGTGCGAGAAATGAAATCCTTGAAGCGCTCGCATGAAGGAGAATTAGGAAAGATCATGCTTGATGGTTCGTTACTACTGAAGTGGTGGCCTTGAAAGGTACCGTGAAAAGGGTAAAACGTGCTTAACGTTAACACCCTCGGAGAGGAAAATGTAAATATAAGATCTCCTTGTTGTTATGATCGACGGGATAAAAGTTAACTATCACATAAACCGAGGTCCCTTTAAACAGGGATATAGAAAATCGTAAGTCCCTCTGGTCTTTTGCTGGCGTTAATGGCGAGCAGGAGCATATTCTTCTTAGGGCAGGTGTCTTTAACACGCAACGGGATCTGTCCCTTCCATCGATCCGAGCTTGGAATTGGATGGCGAAAAAGTTCTAGTACATGCAAAGTTCCTCACGAGATTGCTTATCACCGTAAAGGGAATACTTCTAAAGAGGACGCCAAACTTTCTGTTTTTATTGAAAGGATACAGAACCGGGACCGAAAGTGTCATCTGTTGCCTTAGCTGAAAAATAGCATTGAAGGTTTGTTAAAAAAAAAACAACAAAAACAAAAACAAAACAGAAACAGAAACAGCAACAACAGGAAAAAAAAATGTCTCTCTCTCATTTTGAGCGTAACACTATGCTCATTGGAAGTGATGCTGGAAATACCCAAAAATTCCAGATCGGCATACGTCCGAAAAATGGTTAGGGTTAGGGTTTACCCTAACATGAGTTTCTCCGAATTGAGTGGCTGTTGTGAGAAAAATCCTCTTGCTTTACACTGTTTCCATGGAAATGATTCTCGAATGAGCAACAAATTCCAGATCGAAAACTTCGATCACCAACGAGGGGGGTCATTTAAATACTATCTACTTTATGGGGGGATCAGGTAAATGCTCCGGTGTAGCAGCAAAAATTCTCCGCACACCGCCCCCCCCCCCCCCCCCCCCCCCCCACCCCATCCCGCTCCCTAACGCGGCAAAAAAAATCATTTTAAGGTGGCTCGAAGGGGTTTAGATATTCATGTCTTTGGTATTCTATTGCAGCTACACCAATAACGTCGAGGTTAAAGTTTTAGTACAACTTTGTAAAGGTTTTACCAATGCACAAATTGCAGTTGCTATGACGTCAAAATTCGTTGCCATGGCAACATCATATGAGGTCAAAGATACCTTATTTTTTACCATTTGAGGCTAACAACTTAAAAACTAGACGGTGAAAGTTGTTGTTTTTCATATATGTTTGCCTACTGGACAAAACAAACAATCTAACAATGTTTAAAAAAAATCTGTAGGTAGGGTTCAGAGCCACCTTAAATTAGTGAAAAAATTACGTAGCTTTGAATCCTAGGTACCGAGGTTTTTTTAAAAATTTGCAAAAATTTTTCTTTTGTCAGTTGGAAAAAAATATGTAAAAAACAAGAACTTTCACCGAGTAGTTTTTGAGTTATTTGCCTCCAAAGGTCAAAATAGGGTATCTTTGACCTCATATGACGTTGCTATGGCAACGATTTTTGACGCCACAATGACGTCAATTTGTTCATTGCTAAAACTTGTACAAATTTGTACTAAAAGAATTTCTTAAAAACTATTGGTATAGCTGCGATAGAACACCTAAAACGGGCATGTCTAATTTTGACTAAACTGTTATGAGCCACCTTAAACCAAACTAAATTTGAATTAGTTCTATTCTGGATAAAGCCTATTAGTTGCAGAATTTCAAGCAAAACTATTTTTGACGCGAATTTTGAGTGGGTGGTTTTTACAGACAGCCCTTCGAATCGTCGAAAAATTAATAAAATTCATCCTGTGCCTTAGTATCATTGAACAGCTGTCAACTGTAGATATGGCAATTGCAGGGAAGTGCTAGTAGAACAATGAATACAACGAGAACTTTAAATCGATCAAACAACTTATCAAGGTGAACCTCGTTGATTGTTATCAATGCCTCTGTTAAAAACATGATGGATAACCAGGATAACCTTAAGTATCGTTCATTTGAAGACCAGGAGGCTCTTGAAGCCTTTTAGCAGAAAGTGCTGGGACGGTAGATCAATCAGCTTGGTATGTAAACCATCAATTACAAAGTTTTCGAATCATCATTTACAATAAGCATTACTCTCTCAACCTAAAAATATGCTGACAGTCAAACAGTTTATTGCCTTATTGCAGATGACACTTTATCATTAATATTACTATTGGTAGTGAGCTGGGGTAGACTACAGATAAACGGCCATTGGAAATAGAGAGGTTTCAAAATATCAATAATAAAGTGTCATCTGCAATAAGGCAATACACAGTTCCACTGTGAACATTGCCTTTAACCACATAGAAAGTTTTTTTTCAAAACTACAGCTTAACATTTATTTATGAATGTATTAAGACTTTTTTTTTTATTGGATAACATTTTTTTACAGACACTTACATAAAACTAACATTAACTTACTTACGATTACATATGGGTACATAGATACAACTACATTTACAAACTTACTTACATCGACGTTACTACGTTAACTACTATGTTACATTTGCATTTACACAAAGTCGGAGACTGTATTCCATATGATGAAAAGAATAAATAAATAAATAAGTAAATAAATAAATAAATAAATAAATAAATAAATAAATAAATAAATAGACATATAAATAAATAAATAGTTGAGACAAAAAACTGAACTGAAGATTGACGTTCTGATGTTCTCCTTCCGTTTTCGATTTAAATTAAACTGATGTTCTCTAGAGGGTGCCACTTTTTGTTATGTATTTCTTGTCTATTGTTTCTTATGGCAATGTTGCATTCTATTCTTTCTATACTCTTTAGTTTGTTTTTTTTAATGAGTTAGTAAAGGTTTACATTTTTTGAGACGACTTTGATATATTACTTGTTTTCCCATAATAATAATGTGATTAAGCAGAAGCCAGTGTGATCGTGTATGTAACAGACCAAAAAGAATATCACATTCATTTAACAGATCTAAATCTATTCCTACACCATTTAGCCAAGAAACAACAGACATCCAAAATTCTTTGCTACAATTGCAGTTACAAAAGAGATGCTCGAGGGATTCCTCTAAGAGATTGCAAAAAGGACACACAGGAGAATCGACTAATTTCATCTTAAACAGAGATTTGTTGGTATAAACAATGCGATTGAGTAATTTATAGTGAAAACTTCTTGTTTTTTTGTGTCTATGGTTGCCTTGTGCGGAACCATGTAAATTTTTTTCCAGTCAAGGGCATGGCCATCAAATAAATTGTTGAATTTTTGTTGAGCAGACGGGGGAACTTGAATATTTGTTACCAGTGTCCAGTAAGGTTTTTTCGTGGTGAGTTGTTCGAGTTTCACGTTTTCGCCATCGATATATATATATATATATATATATATATATATATATATATATATATATATATATATATATATATATATATATATATATATATATATATATATATATATATATATATTGTAATCCAGATCTTTTGGGTCGATGCGTTGCCAAGTTAGAGTGGAATCGGAAGACTTTAAGATGTTTTTCCAAGGGGCGGGGAAAGAATTATAAATGCCAAGCAATAGTAAGTAGTCATTCAACACGAGCCCTTTATTTAAAAAAAAAAAAAAAACAGCCATGACTGAAGCTTGCCTTGCGCTGATAGGATATCGCCAATACAGAGAATACCTTTAGAAACCAATTTTTCACTGAAGACCGTCTCTTTGTTGATTCCCAAAAAACGATTATTCCATATGATTTCGCTGAGAACGTGCTTCTCAGTTAATATGTTGTTGTGTGCTAACTTACACCAAGCAGCGACTGGGTCGAGGCATGCTGAGAGGTTAGTTGTGTTCGTGAAGCTCTCCGTATTTTAAATGTTTTTACTAATGCTTTATGGCTGACGAGACTTCAAATCTTAAGCGAAAAGAGCGTGGAAGTGATTCAAGTATCTCTGATAACGAGCTCAGGTCTCCAGAAGAAAAAAGATCAAGAGACAAGCCTTTGAAAGCTGACTTGGCGTCTTCTTCGGGTGACATAATTTCCGAACACGTGGAAATGACTCACGTCGATCTTGGTAAAAAAAATTGACCTTATTCTTTCAAGTCTCGAGGCCGTGAACTTGAAACTGGAGTCAATAGGTGCAGTAGTCAAAAGCCTAGAAGAGAATCTTAACAAGGTACAAAGTAGAGTTGAAACGCTCGAGCAACACCAAAAGAAGTCGAAGGTCACCATTAATGAAATGCAGGCTGGTCTTCAAGCTTTGAATACCATTGTCGAAGAAAGTAAGACCGCCGGTGATGGCGTGAAGAAATACTGCGATGACAAATATAAGGAGTTGCAGGACAAGTTATTATACGCAGAGGTTTACCAACGGCGTGAAAATCTCCGCTTTTACGGTATTAAAGAATTGCCTGAGGGAAAGGAAGATGCCCGCTCTACTCTTCGAGGATTCTTTGAGCAGGTGCTCTGTATCCAGCCAGACGAAATTCAAGAAATTGAGTTCCAACGGGTGCATAGAGTGGGGAAAACAAACGAAGACGGAAGGTCGCGACCGATAATAGCGAGGTTTTTGCGATATCAAGATCGAGAATTCATCTTCTCCAAGACGAGTCTTTTGAAAGATTCCGAGTTTCGCATATCAGCGGATTTGCCGAAGGAGATCGTTAAAAGGCGCGGGGATCAGTCGAAGAAGTTGTTAGAGGCGAGAAAATCCGGTAAGCTTGCATATTTCAGCCGTGCAGAGCCCGATAAGCTTTATATTGACGGAGTTTTGGTGCCATTATAAACTGATTGGGATAGCCTTCGCAGTCTTAGATGTTTTTCGATAGCCATTTAAAATTAATAGAAAGAATTCCAAGTTGAAAGTTGAAATGGTGCTTAATGGAACTTTGTGACTATATGAATTTATAAGGTTTATTGCTACAGGGAAGGTTGGAGAGCTGACACGTAACACGATAGGGATAGTTGTTTTCTTTCTTGAGTAAGTCCGTTCGGTGTTTCAGTTACTTTTCTCGATTCGATCCACAGCAGCAAAGCAGTATTTTCTGGCTGCATTTGAATATGTTTTCCAGTTTTCAGTGTTTTGTTTTGCATGTTGTTGTCTTTTTTTGTGATGTAATTAACTGCATAAAACGTTGGTTTAACATAAGGTCAAATGCAAATTTAAGGTTATTCTCACTTAAAACTGGCTATACAGCTAATGAATCTGCTTGTTTAAATGGGTGGTTTTTGAATGGATTATCATTTAAATATGACTCCTAAAAATATTAACTTTAAGTTATTGTCTTTAAATGCTCGGGGGATTCGATCTTTTGAGAAACGGAAGGCATTGTTTGGGTGGTTAATGGCAAATAATGCGGATATTTGTTTTTTGCAAGAATCGTATAGCACTCCTGGGGTGGAAAATATTTGGAAATCTCAATGGAAAGGAGAAATGTTTTTCTCTCATGGTACGGTTCATAGTAAGGGCGTCCTCATTCTTATTAAAAATAACTTGGAATTCGAACTGAAATCCTCAAAAATTGACAAAGATGGGCGTTTTATCTTTATAGAAGCAAAGGTTCAAGATTATCCCTTTCTTTTTGTCAACCTGTATGCCCCAAACAAAACAAACGAGCAATTAACCTTTTTTGAAGAAATTGGAGAAGAACTGGACAATTTTTGTTTAGAGGACGATTGTAATATTGTAATTGGTGGGGATTTTAACGCAATTTTTGACCCCGATTTGGATGGTAATGGCGGAAATCCAAAACGAAAAGAATCAGTTAAGACAATAGAAAACATATGTATTATCAATGATTTAGTTGATATATGGAGGATTAGAAACCCAAAGGAAAAACGTTTTACTTGGCGTCAGAAGACTCCCGTAATTCAGAGGAGGCTGGACTACTGGCTAGTAAGCAGTGGTATGCAGGAGGATATTGATAATGTTGATGTCATTCCATCGCTTAAATCCGACCATTCCGCAATTGTGCTATCTTTGAATGGAACTGAAAATGGACCCCGAGGTCCTTCTTATTGGAAGCTTAACTCTAGCTTATTGGATGATAAGGAATATGTGTCCTTGATTAATACGAAATACCCATTATGGAACGATGAATTTAAAGAAGTCAAAGATCCAAGGCTCTTTTGGGATCTGATGAAGTACAAGATTCGCCAAGAAAGCATGTTTTATAGTAAGATGAAGGCTAAAGAGCGAAAGTCAAAAATGGCAACTTTAGAGGCAAGACTTAACGACTGCCAAAAAATGTGTGATCAAGATCCCTCGCCAGAAAATATGAATATGTTTGAAGTTATAAAAACAGAGTATGAGCTCCAGAATGACTACATCACCCAGGGGGCAATAATACGAACTCGAGCCACCTGGTACGAACAAGGTGAAAAAAGCAGTAAATATTTCTTAAATTTAGAAAATTCCAGAGGTAAAAAAAGTTCAATTCGGAAATTATTCAAAGATGACGAATCCTTAACTTCAGACCCTCAAGTGATTATGAAAGAACTTCGTTCCTTTTATTCTGATCTTTATCAAAATAGATCCAATGAAAACAGTAACGCCTTGACAGATTCACTTCTGAGTAATGTACATATCCCTAAATTGACTGTGGAACAAAGGAACAGATGCGAAGAAAAATTAACGGTAGGCGAATGCTTTAATACTTTAAAAACTTTTCAAAAGAACAAAACCCCAGGGAATGATGGTCTCACGGTAGAATTTTATTTAGTGTTTTGGCAGCTTTTGGGCAAACACCTGGTTGATTGTTATAATTATGCACATGAACATGGCGAGCTTTCCAATTCGCAAAAACAAGCTGTAATTACTTTGTTGGAAAAGAAGGGCAAGGATAAAAGGTTGATAAAAAATTGGCGTCCCATTTCACTTATCAATGTTGACACTAAAATCGCTTCCAAAACGTTAGCCAAACGACTGGAACCAATCTTAACTGGGTTAATACATTACAATCAAAATGCGTACGTGAAAGGACAGTCGATTTTTGACGCGGTCAGGACCATTGAGGATATTTTGGAATACACCAAATGTAAGAAAATGTCGGGCATTCTTGTTGCTATTGATTTCGAGAAAGCATTTGACTCTCTTGATCATTCTTATCTTTTAAAAGTTTTGCACGCATTTAATTTTGGGCCATCTTTTATCCAATGGATCCGTACTTTTTACTCAAATATATCAAGTTGCATCATTAATAATGGCTTTTCATCAGATTATTTCGCAGTTGGTCGTGGGGTGCGGCAAGGCGACCCATTATCACCTCTTCTCTTCATATTAGGATTGGAAATTCTTGCATGTAGTATTCGACAAAATGAAAAAATTCAGGGTATTCAAATTGATAATTTAGAGGTTAAATTGTCCCTTTTCGCGGACGACCTGACTTGCTTTCTCCGAAATAGATCCTCCTATGATTGCCTACGAGATTGTCTTGGTGCTTTCTCGAAATGTTCTGGTCTCCAAGTTAATGAGGAGAAGACTGAATTTTTCAGTATTGGTAATGGAAATTAGAGCGTGAAATGTACCCTCATGAATTTAAAACTTCTATCAAAATTCTTGGTGTGCACTTTGACTACAATAACGTATCGAGGAATAAATCCAACTTTGACTCTGCCCTTAAATCAATTAAAAAAGTATTAAATATGTGGAAATGGAGAGGTCTGACGCTCATCGGCAGAATACAAATTGTTAAGTCTTTCGCCATACCCAAAATTATGTCCAAGGCTGGTCTAATTTCATTGTCAAGTGAATTTATTAAAGAAATTAATAAAGAACTTTATTCCTTTATCTGGAAGGGCAAAGATAAAATCAAACGCTCAGCCTTAATTAATGACATAGAGGACGGAGGTTTGAAAATGCTGGATCTTGAATCTATGATCTTTGCTCAACGAATCATTTGTCTGAAGAAATACATTGAGAATTATGAAAGTTCTTGGAAGTATGTTCTGGATTTTTATCTCAAGAAAGTTGGCGGGAAATTTTTATTACATTGTAATTTTGATTGTCGGAAATTATCCATTTCACTTCCCGTCTTTTATAAGGAGTGCTTGCAAGCCTGGTCTTCTAGGACTAATTGTGATTCGACAACCTATAAAGGGATAATGAACCAAATTATCTGGAACAATAAGTATATTTTGAGTGAGGGAAAATCTATTTTTCAACTGATTTTCTATAAGCAAGGAGTTCTTAAAGTTGGCGATCTTGTTTCAAAGGAAGGTATTTTTCTTACAAGTGACAAAATTCTCAGTTCCTCTTTATCTCCTGGTTACCTTTTTTCCCTAATGGGGGTTATTGATGCTATTCCAAATGAATGGCGTTCTATAATTAAAACAAACCCTTATTGTGCCCCTTCTACGTTGGATCAAGCTTGTTTTGTATTAACAATTGCTGGTAAAACGATTGACCTTGCTAATGTCACATCCAAATTGGTTTATAGGGAATTTCGTTCTGTTAAGCAAACTACAGCCACGGCTAAAGCTAAAATTTTGAGTAAATACCCGGATCTTTCTATAGACTGGAAAAGGTTATATTCGTTAGCTTTTGAAACTACTTTGGATACAAAACTTAGAGAATTTCAATATAAATTATTAAACCTCATTGTTTTCACCAATAAGAAACTTTACCAGTTCAAAATGGTGGAATCCCCATTATGTGTTTTCTGTAATGAAGAAGAGGAATCCCTGAAGCATTTATTGTATTTTTGTAAGTCATCAACATTCTTCTGGAAAGAACTCTTATCTTGGCTCGTGGATGAAGTAAATATTTTGCTTAATGTCTCTCATTTGGACATTCTTTTTGGAAAATTTGACCTTGACAAAGATTTTCTTTTGGTTAATCATATTATTTTGCTGGCTAAATACTTTATCTACAAGTGTAAATTCTCCAAGGCCAGTCCATCACTCATAGTCTTCAAAGCTAAGTTAAAAGCAACTTATAAATTGGAATTATATATAGCAAAAAAGAACGGAATTCTAATTAATCATTACAAAAAGTGGGATCACCTTCTCTCTTGGCTTTCTTGATAACTTTTATATAATCAATACATGGTTAATGATAATTAAGTAGGCCTAACTTTGTACTTTCTGTTTCTGAATTTTCGACCTTAGATAAAAAGTTTTTCTCTTTTTATGCAGTTTATTATTTAATATTAGTTGTGTAGCTGTTTTTTTTTTTGTAAGTAGTGTGGCATTTGTATTTGTATCGTAATCTAGAGTAAGGAAATGTAATGAATTGTAAAATAGTGTACTTGTATTAGTTTTGTACGCAGTGTGTAAAAATTTCAATAAAAAATGTTTCCTCCAAAAAAAAAAAAAAACCAAGCAGCGAAGCATTCAAGATAAAATTTAGGTAAGTCCCTTGGTAAGTCCGACACACTAAAATTGCAATGCATGATGAATTTTCCGCCCTGGTTCTTTAAGATATAGGTGTTTCCATGGGCTAGGATATTTGTCAACGTACTTTTTGAGACAAAGGATACGTTGGGTATCGATCATTGATTCTATATTCGGCATTCGTAGGCCTCCATATTCGTAATCGCTAATTAAGGCTAAGCGCTTAATTTTGTCCTTGTTTTTCCAAACAAATTTATATATTATAGAGTTAGCTTGCTTTAAGATATCTTTGTTTAAAGGAATTATAGATGCTCGAAACATAAATTTTGGAATAGCAAACGTTTTGACTATTTGAATTTTTCCATACAGGGAAAGATTTCTCCATTGCCAACTGTTTAAAGTCTTGCTTAGAGAAGTTAAAATTGCATCAAAATTGAGTTCCTGTTTCTTACGCCAGTCGTAAGTAAAGTAAGATTTTCACAGGTTTGTTAATTTTGTCTTCGTCTATATTAGGTAGTTGACCATTATTGGTATTGTCACCGAGCCAGAGAGCTTCCGTCTTATCGTTATTTAGCTTCAACCCAGAACAGGTTCCAAATCTCTCAAGAGTATCTAACAGTATTTTAAAAGATGGGATGTCTCTTACAAAGGAAGTCAGGTTATCGACAAAAGCTGTAACTTATACTACATAAGTCAACCACAAGAAAGTTTTACTTGGTATCTTTAATTTCATTGCGTTGATTTTCCTCTGTTTTATAACATGAGCACGTTTTTTTTAATATTCTCTCAGCTTTGGAGACGCGTTTGCTTTATCGGTTTGACATGCAAAGGTACGCACGAGAAGCTTACAATATGGGGATTCGCTATATTGGAGCGTGCTGTGGAATGGAGCCTTACCAAGTCCAAGCTATCGCCGAAGAGGCAAGTGCAAATATTCTCTGTTATTACTAGGGATAGTTAACATTACAGCTGCCCCCGCTGCTATCTTTTTTTTTTTCAGTGTATCCGTTACTACAGTCAATTATTTCGCTTGATATTTTAGCTATTCTATTTTCTTAATTGACTGAAAATCAGTTTTCTGTTTGGAGCAGTCTTAATTCAGAAGAAAGATAATTCAGAAGAAAGCACTATTTTTTCTCGTGTTCTGCTCACAAAGCATCACTTGTTTCTGGCCTTCTCAGATCAAGATCATGGGACAAGGACGTAACATTTAAAACAAACTTTCGCTATGAATTGTTGAGGTCAAGTAGCTAATTAAAACAAAGCCAAATTATGCAAAAATTCTGAAGAATTACATGTAATAATCACCTAAATTTAATTACACGAACGCATCCCCAAATTCCTGAGATCATTTTGCTTTTTTGCTGTAATGAGTGATCTCAGCGAGGATAAACTTTGGTAATAGCCAAACGTTTTAAAACTACCAATTCATACCAGCTGTTTTCAGATTTTTTGTTTCAATATATTAGGGCTGGGAGCTCAAGCAACAATGACCAACTTGGCAGCTGAGCTCGAAACGGATGCCAAAAGATTTCTCACCTCTGTCAATGTAAACGCGTGTCGTGAGTTTTGATTTTCTCAAGAACTCTTTTGAATTATCTTTCCTTCTTGACAACTCTCAGTTACAAATTTTACTTAAATGCCTAAAGACTGATCGAGTCTTTTATCTTTTATTTCTACCACTTGAGTTTTTTTTAATATTATGATGTTCCAGTTACGAGCAGCTGGCTAGTTATACATGTGTCTCAAGTGAAAACTTTCTCACTTCTCTGCGAGTTTCAATTCTCGCGGTATCTTTTAAAAACTTTCCTTCTTTAACTCTTTTTGAACTTATCGCAGCTGGTAACTTTATATCTTGGTTGCGGCCTGCGTCTTTCAAACCCGTCGTGTAAAGTGTGATTTGTGTCTGACAAATCTCGATT
This sequence comes from Meandrina meandrites, assembly GCA_963693305.1. Classification (NCBI taxonomy): domain Eukaryota; kingdom Metazoa; phylum Cnidaria; class Anthozoa; order Scleractinia; family Meandrinidae; genus Meandrina; species Meandrina meandrites. The sequence continues at coordinate 44,380,670 of OY855904.1, forward strand.
TCGGATTTGAGTCTGTCAATCCTACGGGCGAACGAGAGCTGCTCGCAACGCGTTAACAAGAGAAATTTCTAGACCAATACGTACTATTCTTGGTTTTGATTATATCAATTGCGTAAGTTTTGGCCTTTAGACCTTGTGCACTCAAGAAAGCTCGAAGCAAACTGCAGCAACCCAACTGCAATCAAAGTTTGCAAGCGTCGTTTGTTGACTTGTTGTCATTTGTGCACGTGCTCACGCTTTGGTTTGTCATTATCACCCAATCATCGTTTATCTTGCGTCATCATTTACCAATCACCGTACAGAGAAATTTCTCACACCTACCGATACTACTTGCGGGCCCACTTTGGGCAAATCGAGATTTTGTCTGGTATACTATATATATACTGTATATACGCGCGGACTACAATGAACGCAGGGCCAAAACCCTGCAACCGGCAATTATTATTAGAACTGTCATTGTGACTGTCACGGTCACTGCCACTGTCAACGCTACCGCCGCCGCCACTGCCACTGTCAATGTCATTGTCATTGCCACTGCCATTTCGACTGTCATTACTATCATCAGTGGTCGTGTGCACGTTTAAAAAAGAGCCGTGTTACAACGATGAAATTGAACATGGACGAATGACAATGTCCCTGTCTTGCTCACGGGCGAGGTGGAGAAAGGGTTAGCGAAGCGAGTGGGAGCGCGGGGCAATATGGGCTGGTGACGAGGTTACGAGTGAAGCTAGCGAAGAACAATAGAGAGGCTGTAAATACCTTTGGAAAGAAAGTGGACTTATAAGACTCTTCTTCTTGTCATCGTCTCATCGTCAACAACTTGGCCTCTTGACCTATAATTTAAATCAGACCAATAAAATTTGAGTGGTAGATTGAGTGTTTAATTGTCTACAATTACCAGTTTGCGGATGACGACTCCTTGCACTCGAAACAAATTACATGTACATGAAAATTAAAAGAAGCAGAAAGGTGAAATGGTGCAGCTGCCTGATTTTTTGATTCGCTTGGGTTCTTACATGTCAACATAATATTTCTTTGTTGAACCAAAACGTCTTGCAGGGTGAAAGTAGGGCAGAGTGTTGGTTGATATTGGTAAAAATATAGTGTTTGAAGACAAGCTCTAGAGACGAGCCCTTTTCAAGCGAGTTATTTAAAATAATGTCTATTTTGCCTCAAACCTGTTCAGCAGGACAAAATTTCCCTGCTTGCACGATTCGCCAAAAAATGCAACAAAGCGAGGAAATCTTGTCAACATCCGTGATACTTTGTAATTTCCATCTTATTGTATTTCGTTCGCCGTAATTCAGACTCTTACCTAACCCGTTCAATAGAATTACAATAACATTCTTCTAATGTAAAAGATTACCAACCGCCTCTTCTTTCGATTCTGTGATCGACGAAACGCTTAAAAGTTTATCTTAACAGAGATAAATCAACCGCTTCATTGCAAATAGTCCTTCTTCATGCTTTTTTTTATTCTTATAATTATGTGTGTGTTAATTGCCCGCAAGACCTCGTTTCCGAGTTTAAATTATTTTGCAATTGATACATGCTGACTAGATTTGGCACGGAGATAAACAAGATCACAAAATAGTAAGAAATGGATGAAAAAGGTATAACCGCAACACGTTTATCACATTATTATGAGTGAGAAAATTTCTGTGTCAGACAATTTCTGCAAACAGCAAGATGCGCTGGGAAGAGGTTATGAGCGGCTGTTGTAACGATGATAAAACCTTTGTCGCCTTTCTCTGGAGGAACGGGGAAGTCATTCTCTTCACAAAGACATCCACAGCCCCTCTATGTTTCTCACTTCCCTCTCCATACCCTCGAGTCTCCACTTGTGCTCTGGTTTCCAGTTCTCTTGCCATTTTTCCCCGCGTTCAACAGTTGAGGAAAAATGGGAAAAATACAAGGCTGTGAACAGCTCAGTGCAATCAGATGTCCTCTGTTTTCACCGTTGTCAATTCAATAAGAAGAAGGCGTTAATAAATAATATCCATTAATTTATGTGAAAAACAACGGAAGACTCGGGCCCTTCCACTAGATCTGCAACTTTTTGTTCTGGTGTTTTACGCCCATGGTAGGTTGGCAATATTTAATAAACATAGCACTTTTTTTTTTTCAACAGCTTGCTAAAGAAAGAGTTAAACTGCCTCCTGCTAGTGAGAAGCACAGTTTGTGGGGAGACGCTCTTCGGCAGCACACTTTCCCGTGGGTTAGGGCGAGGTAAGCGAGTTCCCAGGGATAAACTAATCAGAAACAACGCTTCGTGATTGGGTGCTTGGTTAGGGCTGGTTGGGGTTAAAGTGGGAAGAAGTGAAGCGGTTTTAGACATTCCCCTGAAGAAAATATATCTATTATTTATTCCGACAACTATCAAAATCGCAAATGACAGACACTCCACCATGTTTTCGCAGTATAGTTCTGATTCGGTTTTATCAAGTCAAAAGGGAACTTCGGAAAATGAACTTTTTGCTCTCCTCTGTCGAAATTAATGTGTGCGAATGGGAAGGAGGAGGGAGATACAAAACGTAAATGTATTATCCTCTGCAGACGCAAGAGAAGTAACAAGCATAAACATAGTTTTAATAGTAACGTGTTCCTATGTAGGGCTAGAGTGCTTATAGAAATAATATTTATTACAATTATTATTATTTTTTTTAAATAACCACCTAAAGCTTATACCTCAGTATACGCGAGGACACTAATATAGATTCATGCAGGCCTAAAAGCGGAGCTCCCATTTATTTATAATTTATTTATTTATTTATTTATTTATTTATTTATTTATTTATTTATTTATTTATTTATTTATTTGCTCGAGTCAGTTGCAGTGTTACCAAACTAATTAGTAGCCACACTATTTCTAAGCTTATACAGTGGACCATATAGGTACAAAATGAATTAGAATCGGTCATGTTTAAACTTTATATCTTTAAAACCTCTCATGGTTTGTTGTCGAACGCGACGTCAATATATTTCGTGGTTAACCCGTCTGACTTTTTTTGCCGAGTTCACTTTATTGGGCTCCTCACGTGCGCACGTAGGCACACATAACAAATCTTAATAAAACTTTTTACAACGTTTACTGTACACTAATTAATACATCTCTATAAATTATTCAATGTAAAAAGGATTTTGACCTTGTTTTCAGGGCAAAAAATCAACTCAATGCAAAAACAAAATAAAGAAAAACAAAGTGAACTCGCTGCTAAACACAGAAACAAAATGAACTCACTCCACGGCAAACTGAGAGAATCACGGCGGCAAAACAAACTCTTTAAATTGATGGTGCCGGTTATGTAAGTCATTTTAAAGCAACTTAGAATAATACTCTTACATTGTTGGTTTGAGTCGTCTTCTTTTCGTTCCAGTTTGGTTGCATGATTAACTAATTCTGTTTTATCGTACGCGTTGCTAAATACCTTAGGGAATTTTATACAGAGAACTGAATCTATTTTCTTCATTTCTGGTAAGCATACGGTAGGTGAAGTCTGAACTCACTCAGCCAAGCACAGGTAACTCGCAACGATCGAGGACCGGGGAATATTCATTTAAGCATCTCAAATTACGCGTACGAGATTTCAACACACACACTGATAAGAGAAACAAAACAAATGCAAGCGAGTATAAAAATAGAGCGTGCGGATAATACATCGCTTTGCCTTAAACATATTTTGGTGTGCAGTATTGCGGAGTAGTTTTACTCGCTTTTGTTTGCGGGATTTTCTGTACGTGTAGGTTGTATCATTTGCAAAGTGAAATCGTGATTTTGATTTGTGGAGCTATTTTAAATTTAATATTGTTTTTCAAAATCCAATAATAAACATCACAGTTAACACCACTAAATAAAACACAAAATAATTAGTCTAAGCGAAATATTTAATAAACAATGTCTGTATAAAATGTACAAACATGAATAGGTTTGAAAGCAGCATTAATTGAATTGCGGATAACACCCTCCTCGATCGCATAATTCTTTGCATCATACTCAGCCTCATCAGACATCAGACAGACATGCTACACAATTACGACATGAGAGCTGAAACAGGTAATGCTGAAAACTTCAATCGTTTCAGTATCTTGTTTTATGGGCAAAGAAATAAAATTCGGTGATTTCGCAGAATAATGCACGATTGCTGTATGTATCTTTCACTACCTGACTAATCATTTCTTTTGATTGTTTGCAAGAGAATCAAGATAATATTTCTTGTACCAATTTTTACTATCTTTAGTTTCTAAAACGTAACACGTTTGGATCACTCCACACTAAAGGCCACTCGATTTCAGCTTTCAACCAAAAAAATCGTTTATTAAAAGTTGTGACTGATAGGCTGAACAGTTCAGCCTCATTATATAGGATCGCTCCATGTCTAAATTAGCAAGTGACATCTTTAATATGCGATTTCCACAAATTTTTACTTCAGGGCTTGCCGTTCCCACTGGGAGAACATTCACCCTGCAAGCGGTCGTCCCTACAGTCCCGCTTTACGTGATACGACTTTTCAGTGGCAGGACATCACTCTGAGTAGCAAAACCCTGATTCAGAAGAAAACCTTGACCACAGACGAAGAACTGTATGAGGAAGCGAAAGGCACGGATACCCAATAGAACTGAGAATAACTGATATCGATTCTAATTCACAGGCGGCGTAGTCTATTTGTTAGTGATTATTTTTAAAAAGAAACAGAATGATACAATTTATATGATTTAACCTTTTACATCTTTGGTAGCGCAAAATACAGCGCGGCACCTGTAACAAAAATTTCATTGTTTTGTTCTCGACATTTCATTGGCTAATGTAGAAAATGTTCGAATATATTGTCTCCGTTCTACTTTGTGATTGGTTATCTTTGTCTGGGTGCCCTAGGTAACAGTAACCGCAGTGTAAACTGATTTTGATAATGTTTCGATGGCTTGAAATTGCAAGAATTCTAATGGTCACAAGTCTTAACACATTCATAAATAAATGTTAAGCTGTAGTTTTGAAAAAAAAACTTTCTATGTGGTTAAAGGCAATGTTCACAGTGGAACTGTGTATTGCCTTATTGCAGACGACACTTTATTATTGATATTTTGAAACCTCTCTATTTCCAATGGCCGTTTATCTGTAGTCTACCCCAGCTCACTACCAATAGTAATATTAATGATAAAGTGTCATCTGCAATAAGGTAATAAACTGTTTGACTGTCAACATATTTTTAGGTTGAGAGAGTAATGCTTATTGTAAATGATGATTCGAAAACTTTGTAATTGATGGTTTACATACCAAGCTGATTGATCTATCGTTTCAGCACTTTCTGCTAAAAGGCTTCAAGAGCCTCCTGGTCTTCAAATGAACCATACTTAAGGTTATCCTGGTTAACCATCATGTTTTTAACAGAGGCATTGATAACAATCAACGAGGTTCACCTTGATAAATTGTTTGATTGATGTAAGTTTCTCGTTGTATTTAATGTTCTACTAGCACTTCCCTGGAATTGCCATATCTACAGTTGACGGCTATTCACAGGTACTAAGGCATAGGATGAATGTTATTAATTTTTCGAAGTTTCGAAGGGCTGTCTGTAAAAAACCACCCACTCAAAATTCGCTTCAAAAATAATTTTGCTTGAAATTCTACCAACTAATAGGCTTTATCCACGCTAGAACTAATTCAAATTAAGTTTGGTACAAATGATTTTTTGGCCGCGTTAGGTGACTTTAAAGATTTTGCCCCTTCCCAGCCAGGCGCAACGTCGCGAACATTAAAAAAAAAAAATAAATGGCAGGTTTCGGGCCACTTAAAAATATTCCATTCATATCGTCTACCAACATTTTTTTTATATATAGAATTGCTCATGAAAATGTCTAATTTTCATAAAACAGCGTTATTTTAGTCGGATAAAATCATCTTTCAGCCCAAATAACCTTGTTTAACCCATTTTTAGACAGGTTAGAAGTTTTCGGTGATTTCCTTCAACAATGTATGACGATGAGTGGTTTCAGAAATTTCCAACCATTCGATGAAAGTGGCATCGGAAAATTTCGAAGCCACTTTTATTTGCTGCGATTTCCTCTATTTATATTTTGGAGATTTTCTTACTTTTTCAGATGAAGCCATTTCAAATTGCTATTGCCTGCAGCTTGAAATCAAACTTCCAATGCTGACACAAAAGCAGCCACAGAAATTTCCGAGTCCATTTTATATGATGTATGCATGGTTTCGGAAATTTCCGACATCATTAGGTACATACATTTTTTATTATTATTATTTTTTTATGGATATCCAAAGAGCAGCACAATATAAAAAACAGCTTGAGTTGATTTATTGATCCTACGCGTTTCGTTTGATACTACAAACTTCGTCAGGGATATGTTACAACTATGGATCTTTACAAAGTTGGCTTCTATTTATAAAAACCATTAAAACGAGATATACACAACTGATCTAACGCTAATTTCCGAAATGGGCAAGGTGTGCCAGGAAATTCGTAAAGACCATACAGGTGATAAAATAAAATATTTAAAATATTGAAATTTCGGGGTGGATAAATTCGTGCCTGGCTCGGAGAGGACGCTCCGTTGGACTTCGTGCAATGGAGCGCCACAATCACAACAGTCAGCGGTCGATATCTTTCAAACTAATGGCGGTTAAAACGATCGCACGGGTTTTGTTGAGATTCGAAGCATTGGAACGTCGCAAATGAGTGCATTTTGGGTCGCACATTAAGCTGATTACGGGGAAAATATACGCAAGAGTGCATTTCAAAGAGGTAAGACGTATTTTATTGATCAATTCTAACTGAACTCCTCTGCTCCCTGTGCAGCAGCAGCGAGTTCGCCCCATTGATGCGGAATTTATTGGCGTTTTAGTTGGGAAAAGTGGTCTTCGTGAAACTCTATGAGCCACACGCCAAGTAATACCAGGGTCACGTAGCAAAAAATTAAAATTCCAGATTTCATGATCGAGTGGATGAGCCGAGATATAGAGTGTTGCCTTATATTATCGTAAATTCTTGCGCTACTAGTTAATTCTGAGGGGTTTTCATCTCTGTTTTTTCTCTGAATATAGATTACTCCGAGCAGCAACATTAATGATAATAAAATAAAACACAGACTTCATAAATGAGATAATTATTAGACTCTAAAAGCCATTAGATATTTTGTGACAGCCCAAAATATAGAAGAATAGGCAATTGAAAGTCTTAAACAGTTATCTGAAAAATCGCAAAAAGTCACTAAGTACAAAGGTCGTTTCCGATGAAAGCCTTGGAAGGCGGTTAAAAACAACACGTTGTCGTTGTATTGACGATAAACCAGCGGTAGTAATTAATTCAAATCGAATTAGAACTTAGAGATCAGACTGGAGTAGATTGAAACGAAATAAAAGAAAAAATAAATAAATAAAGCTTCATTTTTCAGGACATGCAAGTACAATGCATGTTTCACAGAGGAGACAATTGTTACCGCACAAACCCCCCAAGGCATATTGTATTGTCTGCATTTACCTATCCTGCTGTGCAGTACAATATAAACAAAGTTCACATGACTCCGCAGTAGCGAAAATAAAAAAAAAAAGGAATAATTATTGTCTTCGATATTTCTTATTTTAGTGTTATTATGGTTTATAAAAATGTGTTATCAATCAAATGTAGTTCGTAATTAATCCAGTAAGACACTACCTCTCTGGAACCGCTACTTTCATTTGCCCGCTGTAAACACTACCTCTATTGTTATTCAAGGCCAGGGGCATTGCTATGACCTGTTATCTATTGTTCTAAGAACCATTGAAGTAACTCGTTTCCGAGAGGTAGTGCGCGACCCAATTAATCACATGGCATCTGGTGTACGGTAAACGTGACTCCCATGTGATATGATAACCAAATAACATTATTATTCATTCCTTTATTAGTTCTGATATTTTTGTACCGTAGTACAGAAAGTTATCATTTTGAGATTATTTTTCGGTTTAATGGATGTTTTTTTATATCATGACAACAAATCTTTTTTTTCGCTGTATTTGGTAATGTAAACATTTCATGAATGCCCCTTTATTTTGAATTGTTCAGTGGAATGGCAAACACATTTATTATAGTCACCGATTCGTTACGTAACCCTCGAAAGAAAAACAGCACCAGCTGTTTTCCATGCGGTGTGTTTGTAGTTTTGTTTGGTCAACATGTTTAAAATATATTCCTGCAAGTGGTGCCAGTCGATTTTTGTTAAGTAAATTACTGTGAAAATATGATAGGCCTAATTGTAACGGTAGAACAGGGATCTGAAACGACCTTGAACTCAGTGGCTTTGGGCGATTGTGTTGGTGGGATTCCAATTACTATTACATCTCGGGTTTTAATTTAACTGCCACGAGATTTAAAGGCAATAATGCTGGGAGCTTGATACGTAATAGGCGCGTCGTAGCTAGGAAGCGGCACACAAGTTAATATTTGAAACTTACAAGGTTGACCGTCTTCGCTGTGATATTTTTATTAAATTATTATGTTATTAGCTAATAGAGTGTTTGGACTCCATTTGGATCCCCAACTGTCGGAAATGGAACTAGATTCCACTGAGTTATTGGGAAGCTGGAGAAATCGAGGGTTGCGGAAATCGACATTCCATTGTTTGTTGTACTTTTTTTGATTGCAGTTTCATTGCAAATGACTACGGCTCGGCATTCACTTCTCGACGCCACCTGGTTAGAAGAATTGTTCTTGTTCGTTACGTCTCATAAATTACTTCTGATTTATTTGATGTTTCCCCCGTCTGGTTATTAAAATTGCTTAGACGCAATCGTTTAGACGCACGCGGGTGCACATATTTTCAATACTTTTTATACCTAGAGTGTTTTTATCGAAATATGGATGGACGCGTTAAGTTGAAGGAACACGGCAAAAGCGCTGGAAGCAAGTTCAGCCGGAATGGCGAGAAACAAACGTTATTCCCTGGCTGCAGGAAACATTTATGTACAAACCTTAAAGTGCTGGTCAATACTGGAAGCCGCAAAGCTCTATTAATTTACTGGTAAACATGATGTGTCTACATGCCGTTTAAATCTTGCAGTATGTCGTACTGCGTGGTAGTACAACATATTTGTTACCTTTCTAACGGCCTTAAGTTTTGAGAGGTTCAGAGTCTGATCCTTGTGGCATTTCCAATGGCAGCAAAGCTTCTGATGTCGGCCGGTAGTACAATATACACGAACGTATATGTACAGGAAAGTTGATTTATTAATCCACGATAACTAAAACAGAATTAAATCAAAATCGCACGTCAGATAATTAGTTTTATACGCAGAAAGATTGAAGGGAATTGATGAAGCAAGATCTGAAAAAAATATTTATGTGTATATATTGTATTATCATGCCCGATTGGGACATAACTTGCAAGCTTTGTCTACATACAGGCTCTCAGCTGATAGAATGACATTGATGGAAACCAATCCATGAATTCAAAACTGCAAGGAGTGTAAATGTAAATGACAGATTACACTATGCCTTGGGGTTACTGTGCGGTAACATTTGTCTCCTCTCTGCCATATGAACAATTTTATTTTTTAGCCCTGGCATTTTTCATCCGCAGTGCAGACAGGAATCATTTCGAGATTATGTTCCGGTTTGAAGAAAGCCGGTTTTATATATCACAGCAACAAAAGCTTCTTTTCTTAGTATTTGGTAACGAAAACAATATTTAATGAATGAACACAAAGATGCAATTAAATAACAGTCACTGCGGGTTTCCTTTCGAAAAACATTGCACTTGCTGCTTTCATTGCTGTGAACACATAGTTTTGTTTTACCAACATTTAAAAGATAGATTCCCCCCTCCCCAACTTTTGGCGAAATATGATTTATAAAACTGTATATCAGTTCCAGATTCTATCAGTTAAACGGTGATTTTGCAAAATTACAAGTGACTCATCCATCTGTAGAACTCTTTTAATACATAGCGAACCTTGTCTAAAACTTAAACGACCTTGAAGTCAGTGGTTTCTGGAGTGAAATTAATGCCATTGTTGTTGAATACAAGTTTGTAATTTTCTGTCATAGTTTACACAAAAGAAGACAACTCATGATACTGCTCCTTTAAGGATTTTGTTTACCCTCCTTTCCACATTTTAGGCTCTGCCATAAATGAACTCAAGTTTAACCAAATACTTATTAAACTCGTAAAGAACTAGTCAGAATAGTAACTAATTTGTAGCCCTGTATTAAACATTTTTCAAAAACTAGAAACACGTATTGATAATTTCAACAGAATATAATATGGTCTGTTGTAATGTTGTATTCTTTACGGAACCTTAGCGAGTGAGCGATTCACTGATTTTACTTGATGCATTAATGTCGTTTAAATCCGGAAAAGCTGTAGCCCTGGTATTAATATCTGTGATGATGTGTAAATACATGAAATGCCCCTAATCACGCTTAAACCATATAAAACATAAATATGTGTCATTATCTTGACATTTAAAGTTGTTAAGTGACAACGAAGGATCTGTGTTAGTTGCTAAGTGCTCAAAGAGAGGTTTCTACAAAGGTACTAGTCAATTGTTCCATATTGAAGGGTGTTATCTTCTCGACATGTATCGCTCAAAGCATGGTGTGGCAAAGGCGCAAAACCTGTATTTTGTATTTCCACGCATACTCTTGTATTTGCACATATACACACACACAAGAAAAAATTCCAGCAAGAGACTGATCTTTTTGACTCCATGGACCCCCACAGAATTTCACACCAGCAGGCAGCCGAAATTATTACGGACGGAAATAACATCATACAGACATTAATTGATTGATTGATGCATATTTCAGCAAAGGGTTAGACCATTTCGCGAATATACAAAGTCTTAAATGATAATGGCAAGTAAAATTGAGGCGGACATTGTGGGTTACCGAGCAGTACGATTCGCTTTAATCCCTTAACGACCACAAACCCAATATTGGTCGGGAAAACCTGAAGCATATAAACATATCAGAGTACGAAAAACCAAACTACTATTTTTTTTTCATTTCAACTTGGATTTCTGTTTTGAAATATTTGATGAAAATTACTCTAACTACTGACGGTTTAAACAAAACTCGCATTTTGCTCCTCCACTAACTTGTGCTTTTTCACCAACTTAGGCGAATCTTTACATCTTTACATCTTTACATTTTTTGTTGCAACCCTTCAAAGTGCCAGTCAATTTAGAAAGACGAACTGACTGAGGATTGTTTTAATCCATTGATCAAACTAATAAGCAGCTAAACTTGGTTTGACGTTGTATCCAACGACTAGAGGTGTTCAACTCTAAATATGAGAAATTTAGGCTTTTTTTTTAAACGTCATAAAACTTTTATTGGATTTTAATGAGAAAACTGATTGGCATGTATCAATCAATTCTTCTGCTCACGCGCATGCAACAGGATCATGTGAGCTGCCACGTTTCGGTTTACTTATGTAACCAATTTACGCGTCAATACTCTCCTACATCAAAACAAATTAAAGGTTTGTGGTCAGTGCAAGTCTGTTATTGTTTGACTAGTTTAATGACTAGATGACATGGTGTTGGAAAGTTATGAAACCTGTGGCAGAGTTGTTGAAGATGGAAATGAGGACAAATCGTCGATCACAAATGGGTGACCTTCAATTTTTTTCCTGCTAAAGGAGTTTCTTGTTCGTAATAATATACTATTTCGTCTCAGCAATACGCCAGTTTATCTATATTACGTAACATCGTAATACATCATGCCATCATGCCACCATTATGCCAGTCAGGTTAAACTTGTTTTGAAGTGTCAATCAACATTTTGATTTACTGTTTCGTATCCTGATTTAGAAGTTATTTTCCGCCAAACCAGAATAAGTTGAGTGAGTCAGTGACAGAGTGAACTACTCCAGCTCAAAGAGATTGTTCCGTACTCAAGTATTATTTCGAAAAGCTTTTCTTTGCTCAACATGTCTTTTTCAAAGCAAGTAAGTAAATGACTATGTTCACTTACATATTTAAGAAAGGTGAGCTGCATTTAGCCATCGGAGACGGAGTAGCCTCATTTGATAAGTATAGTTCCATGCCACACCCTAAACATGCCTTGATGAAGTTAAGATCACTTGATCTATTTTACCCGATTACTGACCGTTTAATACAATGCGTCTTATTCCGGAATAAAGACGCTTTTCATTTATTGTGATTTATGTCATTTAAACCAGGCTTTTGTGGATTTCGAACGTTGCCCTTATATAGTTTGTCCAATTCTCTGGTTCTATGCGACGAATCGAGTCAAATGATTATCGCTAACTTTCACTTTCAATTTTCTCAAGGGTTCTTCATGAATTAGTAAATGCCGCTGCGTCAGAAATTGACAGAGTAATATATATTATTGCACAGCAGTTTGTCGCTACGTACGATTCAAGGTCGGAGATGCGAAATACCACAAAATTTGTCTCTCTTTAGATATATCCACTGTAGTGATACATTTACATTTCTTTTTTGTGATCCTTATAATTAAAGCTTTTTATGACAAAAAGGGTTTATATCCTGCGCATTGTAGAAAAACACAACAATTTCAATTACTCAAAGAGAACGTTTTCAGTTGGGCGCACAAAAGAACGAAAAATATAATCAATATATGTATTATTAAATTATGTAAACCGGCGCCGCTTGCGTGAATGTTTTATATAGAGCTAGAAATCTGTTTTCTAAAGATCACTAAAAAATACCCGATTTTCGTATGGTGTCGGTCATCTACGAGTGGTTTAGTTTCCTTTTTTTGTTTGAACGAGGTGATTAAATAGAACGTAATCATATAGTCATTGGAAAGCTACTAGAATAAATGGCTTGCTCATCGCGGATATCTTGGCAGGGTACCTACGTACGCGAATCTAAAACTTAGCAACATCAAGCTACTCATTCAAAAAAACTTTCAAAAGAATATTGTGCAACCATAAGCGCAGAAAATTGTCACATGTTTTTATCTTATTGAAGAAAAACGCACCTTATATAAGACTAGAAGCGCTTGCCCGTCTTTCTCCTTGATAGGACTTACCATTTAGTAAGTCGAGAGTAAATAGGCATTGCTCAAATTTACGCTTAAAAAGTGCGTGTAAAGAGCTATTGCATTTAAATTTTTGCCAACAGTAAGTCCGACAATGTATAAAACGATTTACACTCGGGCTAAAAGTGAGCACCATTCAAAAGCAACAAATTGTGGGTTAAGTGAAAAGCTGGCCATAAGAAGGAAAATAATCAGAACTGTAGTTAATTTACGTGAGAATGATTTATAATCGTAGTTTAGCAATGGCTTGCAGATGTTTGTGGAACAAAGAAAGCGTAGACAAAGGAGTGAGACATATACAGACGGAATGTTTGATTGATTTACCCTCAGTGTTAAATTGATTAGTGAGTCGAGGAAAAAAAAAATAAAACAAGCTTAACACACATTTATGCCTAAAAAGTGCATGGGAAGCTTTGCATCAGTGTCGTTCTATTAAGTGTCATTTTAGGGACTAAACGCGCAATCTTCCTGAAAACTCACCAATTTGTGTGTAACTCCTGATCACACGCGTGCAACGTGAACATGCGACGTGCCACGTTTTGGTTTCTTATGTAACCAATTCACGTGTCACTAGACAACCGTGCATCGAAAAAACATGACAACCGGAATTGCTGATTCATCAGAAGCTATAGATAGTCCGAAGGGGTTTAATGATGCTGGAAAGTTCTGCAAACTGTGGCGAATTTGTTGAATACGGAAATGAAGTACAAATTGTCGATCGCAGCTGTTGGATTTCCATCCTTTTTGTTTTCCTGCTGAACAAGTTTCGTTCTTCTATTTCGATTCAGCGACAAGCCAGTTTTTTTCCAAATTACCTACCAACAGGGTCAAAACATAAATATTTTACGAATGAAGGATTATGCTAGTCCGGTTACACTTGTTTCCAAGGGTCAATCATCAGTGCCATTTATTGTATCGGAACCGGTTTTAGAAGTCAGCTACCGCCAAACTAAGAACATTTGAACAAGTCAGTGACAGAGTGAACTACTACAGCTCAAAGAGATTGTTTCGCTTACAAGTGAAATTTTGAAGATATTTTATACTCGGCATGTCTTTTTCAAAGCAGGTAAGTAAATATCAGTTTTTTCTTTCAAAAATAGGTAAGGTGTGCTGTATTTTAATTACCGAAGACTAAGTAGCATCATTGCATAGGTATAGTTTTGATGCCACTCCTTAAATACACCCCATTGAAATCATGATCACTTGATAAATTTTAACCCAAGCGTACGCATGGTGGCTAACTCACGGCAAGTTCTGCCTCTCGTTTCTGGTGGATTCGTATAATAATAAAAAATATATACATTCGTGGGTGATAAAAGGCCTAATCAATTCTTAGGCTATGCGAAGAAATCTACTGTTAAAAGGATCAACGTTGAATAAGCGAATCGCATTCTTAAAAATCAATTTAAACTTCACTGCAGTGATTAATTTTCTTTAATATTCAAGTGAAATGCTTTTTAAGCAAGTCGAATTTGGATCTATGTAAGCAGGCACCTGTTTGATTTTCTGCATTTGACTTATGGGTCACTTTCATGGGAAATGTACTGTGTATTTACTTGCAAATTATTACTGAGTTGTTGTTGGTAAATGGGCAAATTTCGATCATGTCGGCGTCATTTTTAATAAGCGTTTATTGTGTCGCTTTCGCATTTCACCAGTAATCATGTCGCTTTTCGAAATACCCGTGTTACCAAAATTTAGAGCTTTACGTCGCTTGTCGCTCCTATCGCATGGAATTAAGGTTATTCTAACCTTACTTGCGTTGCTTGTGCCGCTTGTCCCGTGGTTGGTGAACGGTTTGCATGGCCAACCACAAACAAACTGAATTCGAGACAGCTCAGGCACTGTGAAACCAGACAAGTAAAATTTTCCATCAGTTAATCCATCAGTGAGATACACTTTGGCGGTTCTCGAACGTTCGCGCTCATAACACTCTCATATTCCTCATTATTTATCTAGCTAATTAGTAACTTTGTGTTAGATATGGTTAGTTTGGATGAAACTGATAAAGTTAAAACGGAATATTTGGCGTTCCGATTTGCTTTCAAAAGTAAAACCAAAGATAACTCTTTCATAACCATGTCAGAAGTCGGTTCTGGTTCTTTTTTCTTCTAATTTATTGTGGCTGTTTAACGTTGCAGTGTGTAGGAATGACTACAGCATGTAATGTGCAGCAATGACCGATTTGGTAACCTCCAGTTAGATATTGAGTATTTCATTTTCTAGCCAGAAGCAAATAATTCTTGGTTCATTGTTTAACTTATCAAGTTGGGTGAATGCATCAAGAGGTTACCAAACTGGCGCATCGAAATCGGTGAACTCGAGAGTGACTAGTTACACAGTGTTTAAGTTCAGACTAATTTTTTTTCGTATGTTAATCATGATCTGTTTTGTTAACTATATTTGCGTTTAGAACAGCGATTTTTACTTTGAGGGACTGAAAGTAAAATGAGTCGGGTGAGTCTGTTGTGGCAGAGGGAACTACAGCATCCCAAAGAGGCTGTTCATTAACTTCTGTGCTGCTGATCGAGTTTTTTTTGTCTCTTGTAATATACCATCTTAACTCGGCAACAGGCCAGTATGCCCATATTATGTAACACGCCAAGGAGAATACAGCAAGATTTTATGAATGAACGATCTTACCAGTCCAGTTCAACTTGTTTCCACGTGTCATTAATCGGCGGCGGAAGCGGAATCATTGGACTGTGGATATTCACGATTCCTGTCTTGTTTTACCTCAATGATTCATGATTCATTTATAAATTTCATTTGACATTCATGATTCATTTTATTGCTTTCATCCAGTTTTCGAAATCCAGTTTTCCAGTTTCTGTTGTTTTTGGGTTACATTGTATGCTAGTGCAAAGTCTACCTTTCCAAATGGGGACTTTGCTAACTCGGAATTATTATGGCGGAAACCGAAGTAATGTAGTTGAACATAGGAGTATCTTCAAGTGCAATTGGCGTTTGTTAGTATGAAATCATTGCTGATCGCTATATTTTACGTCGTAAATACATTTTGTGTTTTTAAATGTATTTTTTGTTTCATTTCGTAAACATTTCTTTTAGTATTACGTAACACTATTTCGTAATTAGGGTAGCATTCATTTTTTTTGTAACAGTTTTTTTACTTGACTCTGTAAAATTATGTAATCCCCGAAGGACTTTGCATGAAAATTGTATTTAAGAACCATTTTAAACATTCAATCCACGCGCTGTAAACTGATGAAGGTCGTACAACCGAAACGTTTTTAGTAAAGTTTTTTTTTTGTCATCTTAGCCAGAAGTTGTCCATGTTACATTATTCCAAAATGCTTTGTTCTCCAGTATCCAGCTTCTATATCTGTCGATGACGTCAAGCGCCAATGCCCTGTCTTCAACGACAAAGTCTGCCCATTTTCCAAACTGGCTGAGGAACAGAAAGGGGTTGCTGCTAAGTGTAAAGCATTTAAGAACGGGTGTCCATTTAAAGGGTGTCAGAGTGTTGGAGAGTTTGAAGACTTGCTAGGTCAGATGCGCGACCAGTGCAAGTCGTCCAAGGGTGATGCTGCACACTTGCAGTTTCTTCGAGACATCCACACCACTGCCAAAGAGAAGGAGGTTGCTGTTGGATCCCCTGGCCGTCTTTTCCAAACCAAGGGTGGCTGCCCCTTCGCCAAAGACACTAATGGAAAGCCAATACTTTCACCGGACTACATCGTGGTATGTTTGTTTTATGAATTTCCTCTCAAGTATGACGAGAAACTAATGTTAAATCCTTTTCTCGTCATTTTACAGGGTCACCTATGGGCATTTACTTTAGAAATAAAAAAAAAAAAAAAAAACGACGTCAGAATTAAATATTTCGCTACAAGGCAAAGTTTACAAACGCTGTAGAAACATTTTAACATCTTTAATTAAATATTTGCAGAACTTTGTCGCAAACGCTTGGCACAAGGATAATTTTTATATAAATATTCATATTTTCAATGGTTTTACCACACATACACTTGAAACAAAAATTTTTTGTCCCTCATTAAATGACGGAGTTTATGTTCAACATTATTGGTTTATGTTCAATTATTGGTGGGGATATCGAACATTTTTGTCATTTTTTTAAATGATATAAACGTGGCGTGTAGTTTTGTTAAATTTGTATTCACATTTTACTCTCCTCAAGGCTCCCATGAACGTGACCTTCAACGACGCGATGTTCATGTGTCCAGCTTTTGGCAAAGGCGTGTGCCCGTACGCCGTCCTTGTTGCCAGCTGTAAAGGTATGGCTGCCAAATGCCCGGCTTTTCAAGAAGGCTGTCCATTCAAGACCTTTAAGAGTGTTGGCCAGTTCGTGGAGAAGATGACGCAGATGCGTGACGCCCACAAGGACAAAGCCGCTTATGAAAAGTTTTTCCAAGCGCTTCACCGAGTCAGCGAGAGTGAGGAGAAGAAGTTGGGTGCATGTCCTTTCAACGCACATGTCTGTCCTTTCAGCCATGATGCTCAAGGAAAACCAATGATTCCCAAGTGAAGTCCACAGATCACAAAAAAATGCGAAAAAACGTGGATATGACAAAAACAATAATCTAGCAAACTGGACTGACGATATTTTAAAGTATAGATATTAGAGCATATTTCACGAAATATTCCGTTCTTTTTTTCTTTTAAGGCGTTAAAATAGATCCTTCCGCGTTTTTAGGTGCCATTTTAACTGGGAAGCAAACGGGGCAAAAAAGTATAGTAAAGTGTTTGGGACTTTTGGTCGACTATGAGCCGCTAGCGAATTGCGTATTTTACTGGCTCTTCCCAAGGTATATATTCCTTCAAACAGTTTTTTTCCTGGGAAACAAACAAATTAGTGACACACACGAGACATAAGAAGAATAATGCCGAAGAGTTATGTAAGACGTCTGTACGCTGTTTCCGTTTACATAAATAATTTGAATATGTTAAGGAGTTACATAGACTTATGTTAGATGAAATTAATACTTGTTTACTGCACTTTTGCTTACAATTCCACCGTAGTTAAGATGGCTCTTAAAAATCATGAGAAGTCTATATTTGCATTTTTGCTGTATTTTAGATTGTACTGTGAAGTGTATCGCTCGCAATAAACTCCATGAAAATAGTTTATAAAATGCCTATCTATAGATCTATGCCAATCTACATAACTGACTGACAAAAGCTGACGGACTGGTTGACTGGGCGATCGAAGGAATGATTAACTAACTAAATAATTGACTGAGTTGTTTTATTCAACCGACTGACGGGCTGTCTGCTTGCCTGCCTGACTGACTGACTGACTGACGGTCTGAATGTCTGATCCACTGAATGGCAGACCGATAGAAGGATTGACTGAGTGGTTGACTGAGTGATCGAATGACTGACTGACTAACTAATTGACTGACTAGCTCTGTTTGACTGACTGACTGTCTGACTGACTAACGAAATGCCTGACTGACTGACTGCCTGCCTGCCTGACTGACTGACTGACTGACTGACTGACTGACTGACTGACTGACTGACTGCCTGACTGAATGACTAGCTGCCTGAATGGCTGCCAGCTGACTGAATGACTGACCGACTGACTGATCTACTGCCTGACCGACTGATACAAGGATTGACTGACTGGTTTCTGAGTGATGGAATGACTGACTGACTAAATAATTGACTGGCTAGTTTATTTGAACGACTGACAGGCTGCCTGTCTGACCGACTGACTGACTGACTGCCTGACTGCATGACGGTCTAATCCACTGAATGACAGACCGATTGACTAACTTACTGGTTGACTGAGTGATCGAATGACTGACTGACTGACTGACTAACTAATTGACTGACGAGTTTTATTCGACTGACTGACTGACTGACTGACTAACAGACTGACTCACTGAATGACTTGCTGCCTGAATGGCTGCCTGACTGACTCACTGACTGTCTGTATGTCTGACTTGCACAACTTGCCTGATCAAATGACTGACCGACCGAAAGAAAGACTGACTGAATGAATGACCGTCTTACTAATGCTACTTAGATCACCGAATAATTGCAATAAATTCCAAGTGATCCCAGAAGTTAATATTACTGGGTCTCAGACCAAGTGATAAACTTTTCATTCCTATCAAGCTAAACACATTAGTTTGTTTTTCATGGAAAATGTGGCTTTCTTGAGATTGCTTTTGCTCCATAAATCAGACTTTTAGAATAAATTCCCCGTCTCTGTTGAAAACAAAAAATACATTCTACCATTCTGCGAACTAATTGTGTTTACATTGATATTTTGAACTTTTTTGGAATTAGGGCAATACATGTTTTACAAAATCTCCATTTTGGCTTTACACAATATATTGTTTCCATGTTTTGTCTTTATTGAACAACACCATAAAAATTGGCACAAATGTTTAATTTATTGATTTACTATATTTGACGCTTGGAATTGGAAATATAAAATGTCGAGATCTAAAACGGAGGATATATTTTTCTTTGTGTAATTAAAGTGCCCATAACCTCACAAAATTATTTTTCAAGAAAAAGAACATTTATATCATTGTGAGCAGAATGCCGGAAAAATGTAATTTTGGTTGAAACCTCGATTTCCGGTGAAAAAAAGTCGAAAAATCGCAATAATTAAAGACATGACCGAGTCAAAGATCCGGTCAAAAGAGTCTGGTTCCAATACAATTCGTGACGTCCAATACAATTCGTGACGTCAACCCAGTGCATCATCATCGAACGTGATATTGCTCGCGATGTAATCTGCCTTGTAGGTTGTGACTCCGGACGGTTTTCGGCAATGTAATCGAAGCACATCAGATTTTTCGGATTTCTTGGTCACCTATTTTAGCTCGATCGACCTGTGCCATCATCTACATGCAATTATCTTATATTGCCGATCCAAAATATTACCACTGTTTACTTGAAGCATTACGCGATTCTAGTTAGAGATGCTGATTTGATTCAGACTTATTTGCTCCTCTGCGTGTACAAACGATGCAAAATAGCAATCGACTAATTCCAGGGGTGAGAATATTACTAGCAGTGAAGGAAAACAGGTTCTTCACTGATTCTTACCGCAAAGACGGTTTTTGCTTTAGTTAATACAAGTGTTAAGCTAAAGGGATTAAAAGCAGGGCAAGATATTTCCAGTTGAATCCTAACCTCTGAATAGCAAAAAAGGTGGCGTACCGGCCGGTCCTGTGAACGAATAGCTGACTACAAATAATTCATACGCGAGTACAGACTTTTGTTGTAGAATTTACAGTAAATACTAAAAATAAGTTTATAAATCTTATAACTTTTTAAAACTCTGAGGCGATTCTCCTTTACTAAACTGTGCATGCTGTGCGTAGGTCAAGAATTCATGTTGTGTTGTGACACTGCTTGTTTATTAAGGCCCTCTTTGAGTTTAGAATGCTCAAGCAAATTTCGTGATAATCTTCTCCCACATATGTACATACAGGCATATATATATTCATGTAGTACTTGAGATCTCCTATAAAAAAGTTAGTACATTGAAAATATTGTACATTTTTTTTTTCGCTAACCTCCCAGATCTATGATCTAGTGCTATAATTACCACTTCAGAACGATGACCAATTTCCTTGGTTGGCGTCACTAGTCCCAGTTTCCGCTTCGCTTGGTCGTGCGAAGAAAAATCTCAAATTCTTAAAAAAAAATAGCAGTTGTAACCAGGAGCCATAATGGAAGGAGACCGTAAGCGCGAGATCTGGCCTTGTCTCTATGATATGGGTCAAAATTTTTTATTTTTAGAACAAATCGTGTCATCCCGCGAGGCGCGCGCGCGTACTGCCTCGAGAATTTCGCGAGGACGTCGCGCGGAGAAATATTAACAAAATGGCGTCCAAAATAACCTCTGCAAGTGAAGTAAACACTGGCTTTCTTTCATCAGTTTCTATTCCTAATTTACGTCAAGGTCTCCTTGAGCACTTCTTTGAATGTAGCCATGAAAGTAAGGATGATTCAAGTGATTTGGATGTCTGCAGTAGTATTTTTTTCGGACAAATCCAGTCGCGAAGACTCGTTAAACATGTCGTACGAGGAATCACACAGTTGTCAAGACAATTTACTAAACGTTTCACAGCGCAGCGATATGGGCAATGAAAGAATACAGAATGACAGCAAAAAAGGAGAAAACATATTTTTGCCGAAATACGATTGTATACGCCATTTCGACCTTTCCTTGATGCTTTGTTGTAAGTTACATGTGACTTTCATATCATATAAAATTACATATATATTGCAGAATGAAAATATTTTCATTTAAGTCACTTATCCGATTAATGCTGCTCCAAAATATTTTTTTAGTATCCTGTATTATAATTCGCAGTGCAGCTAAAACATTGTTGAAAAGTGTGGAAAGATCAGAAACTTCCAGCAAAAGTTGTAAACAAATGAAACAGAACAGGATTCATTTTTTTTTTCGAATTAAAAAAATGTACCTATTTTTCTTCGTTTATTTTCAAGTATGAAAAAATGCAGCATATGTGCAAACGGCTTTATCTAGTTTCGTGTGTCTAGTCTCGATGAAACCGATTCGACTTTGGCTCGCCAAGATAGCTACCTTTCGTCTTCAATTTTGGAGCGCTTTGAAAACGCTCTTGTTACAGTAAATTATTCACACTACCCGCATTCTCAAGATTATTTAGCACCTGGAAATAAACATGCCACGGTTAAAATTGCGGCTGAGCTTTGTATTCATGCATTTTATTTAGCAATGAATGTGGTATGTGGCGTGCCATGTTCAATTCCAGGTGCTAAATAATCTTGAGAACGCGGCAAGTTTGAATAATTTACTGTTACCCGAGGGTTTTCAAATGGAAGACGTGGAGTAGCTATCTTGGCAAGCAAAATTCGACGCATTTCATCGAGACTAGATTCACGAAAGTAGACAAAGTCATTTGCATATATGCTGTATTTCCTCATACTTAAAAATATAAGAAAAAAAAATCCGTAATTTTTTTTTTAATTCTAATTTCAGCACCGTAAACCTCTTCCTCCTCATTTGTTTACAACTTTTGCTAGGAGTTTCCGATATTTCCATACTTTTCAGCAACGTTTTAGTTGGCATTAAGCTTTCAAATAATCTATGGGATCTTAGCATAGCTTGAACGTTGTTGTAGCTCCCAATTATACCCGAGCATAATATTTTGAAGCGACGGTCAACTGTGCAGCAATTTCTACTCAGCCGATTTCGTTGAAACTTGCTCACACTAGAAATTGGATAATTTGAACTTGTTGACTTTGATAAGAAAAAATCTATCGTCCTGTTTAGAAAATATTCGCGTTTTTTTTGCATAAATATATTTTTTTCAAAAGCGCTAATATCTCGTGATCGTTTGCCTTGTTTGCTCTTTATTTTAAAGCTTTATAAAATTTGAACATTTGTTTTTTCGATTGCTAAAAATCAGAAAAATCGGGTGAGGTTTACATGCCCAAAGCTTGATTTAGAAAAGAGCACCTCCGTTCCGCAGAAATAGCCGCGGGCCATCTTAACCAAAGTACAATCCAAATGTAAACGAGTCATGGTGAATTATCTTACTGAGAAAACTTCTCTAGATTAGTCCTGTGCTTAACTGACAAAATATCCAGGAGATGAATTTAGCACGATACGGAAGCTGCACAGCCTAATGTGTAAATAGCGTCCGAACAAAATTTATGGTTCACAGAACCACTGATTTATTTTTCGTTCTCAAGTTTAAACACAGAGTCTTTTGCGGCAGATTTACTCGCGAATCACATGATACTAGTCACGCAACTCCGGAAACATCGATGCGAGAACCCAGGCATCCGCGCGTGTCTGCCTGCTCTAAAAATATAAAAATTGTCTCGTATCATAGGGTGTGTGGATGTCGCGCTTACGGTCTCCTCCCATTATGGCTCCTGTTGTAACTAAATCTAATTTTTTTTTTTGCGGCATTTTAGTTAGTATAATGTAAATATTTAAGGTGATTCCTCAGAAATAAAACTGCCCGATCAATTTTTTTGAAACTTTCGCAGAATGTTCCCTACCAAGCACTGTTTGGAAAAATATAATAAAAAAGACAGGTCACCATGCTCGCAAGAGAGATATGATGGGCCACGTTTACCTTATTTATGCCTGTTCTGGTACTAATCGCGCGTGTCATTTTATCGGTCCACATTACATTTTACGGTAGTTGGAAGCAGAGTTTATTAAAGTAATACTTAATTAAGAAAAAAACTCGATTTTTTTAAAATGTACAGCTCGAAGAGGACAATTTGCACATCAAAATTCTGCAATAAAAAATATAGGTCACCATGCTTGTTTACGACAAAACGACGACAGATCTCTCTCGCGAGCCAAGCCGTATAGAAAAAAAGCCGCCATTTTGTTCATGTGCGCGCGCTAATCACGCGTAAAATTCTGCGCAGAAGAGATGCGCAATGCAATACTGAGGAATCACCTTAATCTGGCCAAAAAATGTTTTCGGGGCTATAGGAACTATAAAGGGAAAGAATTGTTGTCCAAAATAAAATATTTCTTAACATGAACGACCTTCTACCAAAAGAGCGATATGTTTGCTTCAATTCGTTGAAAGATAGTGACTGTCAATTATAGGAAATCAGTAAATATTGCGAACAGCGTACGTAATCCTTTTTTTTTACTGATAAGAAGCTTCCCATGGTGACGTCAAAATTTGATATTGAGTTTCTCTTTTCCCATGTTTGGCCGTTGCTGAATAGCAGGGAGTGCTTGGAATTGATGATTGTTTGTCGCTCGTCGGTCGTTTTGAAGAAGGTATGATACGCATTATACAAAACATTACTTCTAAAGACACTCAAAGCCAATTTCAACAAGGCCTAAAATAAGACATTGCATCTGTAACAAGTGAGAAGCATTTGTTTGTTAAAGCCGAAAAGTCAACGAATTTCTATAAATTAGACGTGCCTGAATATAAGCGACTGCTAGAGGTCAACGTAACCAAAACCTACAGGAAAGCTGACAAGAAACAACTCAGTAAGATCGAAGTTATCACCAAAAAGCTAAACATAGATGACCGGGTAGAATCAACGGCAATGAAAGAAGCGTTTATCACGCTGAAAAAAAAATGCAAACAAACCTACTTGTAGACTGATAAATCCTTCGAAACCGGAGAAAAAGTAAACAAACGAAAGTAAACAAATCCTCGAAGAAATCAACCGGAAACTCGTAAACATCACGCAAGTCAACCTGTGGAAAAACACATCCCCGTGCTTCAATGGTACAAACAACTAGAAAACAAAGGTGACTCGGCATTCATTTGCTTTGACGTCGCAGAATTTTACCCCTCAATTTCTGAAGCCCTCCTAAACCGCGCTCTCGACTTTGCCTTCGAACATGTGAGCATCTTAGCCAACGAGCGACAAACAACCATCAATTCCAAGCACTCCCTGCTATTCAGCAACGGCCAAACATGGCAAAAGAGAAACTCGACATCAAATTTTGACGTCGCATGGGAAGCTTCGACGGAGCGGAGACTTGTGAACTGTTGAGGTGTTATCTTCTGTCGCAACTGAAGCAAATCCCCGGCATTGAAATTGGCCTTTACATGGACGACGGGCTCGCAATACTCAACCAAACACCAAGGGAGAGAGAGAGAGAGCAAAGAAAGAAATATGCCAAATATTTGCGAGGAACAACCTAAAAATTACCGTTGAAGCAAACAAGAAAATTGTCAACTTCCTCGATGTAACACTGGACTTAGACAAAGGAAAATTCAAACCATATTCCAAACCATATACCACCCCTCTTTACGTTCACAGTCAATCAAACCACCCACCCAACATCCTTAGAAACATACCTGAAGCAATCAATCGGCGACTGTCTAGCATAGCACCGCCTCCTTACCAAGAAGCATTAAAGAAGAGTGGCTACGCACACAAGCTAGAATTCAAACCCCTACCACAGGGACCACCAACACAAAACCGTAAACGACAAAGAAATGTTATATGGTTCAACCCACCATATAACAAGAACGTCAAAACTAACATCGGAAGAGCGTTTATCAGCCTCATCCAAAGATCGTTTTCCACGGCCACAAACTGAGAAAAATATTCAATAGAAGCACCCTAAAACTCAACTACAGCTGCATGCCAACGTCAAGCAGTTAATGGATAGCCATAAGAAAGCCATATTGAAGAGTTTAATAAACACAACTTGTTTATTAGTCGAATCGATAACATGTCGAAGACCTTTCTTGCGAGTGGACTTACAATGGTGCAATAAATCACGTGATCATGAATACATGAATAAATTACAATAAAAATGTTCACTACACTCCCCAGGGTTGCATCACAACTTAGTGATAAAACAGTTAATTAAACTCAACAGCCTAAACCTTGAATGTCCACTGTTCGATAACTATCACAATTTCATCGCAGGTTTTACATCAGTGTTCATTGTTCAAAATGTCATATTACTGCATGTTTTTACTACTCAATGTTCACTCGGAAACTTCAAGAGGAATTAAGTCCTGTATCACTCGACGTAATACTTGTGGCTTTCGATCCTTGTTAGCAACTTTGACCTTAGCCAATCGAATCTGACCATCTCTACCTGGCAACAGTTCTTCAACCTTGGCCAGTTTCCAGAATGTTCTTTTCTTCAGATTAGACTTCACAATCACTATGTCACCTACTGAGATTGGGCTCTCCTTGTTTTGTTCCTTGCATCTCTCGTTGGCTCGTTCTCGTAGACTCAGAAGATACTCGTGCTGCCATCGCTTTGTGAACTGCTGTAGCAATCGTTGATGATGCTTCGCTCTCTTTGTCAAGGTTTGATTAACACTAACAATTTCAAAATGTTGGTTACTTGGTGCATTAGTAATTCGTCTGCCATGAATTAGATGAGATGGTGTAAGTGGAGTTGAGACTGACTCGTCATCATCATAGACATAAGTTATCGGTCGAGCATTTACGATTGCCTCGATTTCCACAACAGGTGTTTGAAGCTCATCAAAGTTCAGGTTAGTGCGTCCTACTATTTTCTTCAAGGGTTGCTTCACAACTTTAACCATGCGTTCCCAATAACCCCCACACCAAGGGGCTCGCTCAATGATAAAGTTCCACGTGATACGATTGTCAGCTAAGTAGCGCAGAACTTCGTCTGACCGTGTGATCTTCCTTATATAACTGGATGCGGATCTAAAGGTTTTAGCATTGTCAGACAGGAGGGTAACTGGTAATCCCCGGCGACTTACGAACCTCCGAAAGGCTAACAGAAATGATTCGACACTCAGAGAAGGTGTCAGTTCCAGATGAATTGCTCTCGTGGAGGCGCAAGTGAATAAGTAAATGTACACTTTGTCAGAGCCTTTCTCCTTTGAGGACTCTCCAGCATTGCGAATGTACAGGGGGCCTATGAAGTCCAATCCTGTATGGGCGAACGGCGGGTCCAGAGAAACTCGTTCTATTGGTAAATCCGGAGTCTGTGGTTGTCTATATGGCACCCCTTCTACTCGTCTATAGGTGACACACGTTCTTAGGATTCGCTTTACAGCCTCTCTACCTCTTGGAATCCAGAATCTTTCTCGAGTAGTTGTTAAGGTATCTTTGATGCCACTGTGTTTAATCTTGGAATGCACATCCTGGATGATGAGATTAGTTAGTCGGTGCTTAGACGGAAGTAAGATTGGATTCTTGCTTTCTTCAGATAGCGGAGCATTGCTTACTCTTCCCTTACATCTGATGATTTGTTGGTCGTCAAGGAACAAGATAAATTGCGTGACTTAGACAGGTGGAAATGTTCCTCCTTTGCTTTGCAGAAATTCGAGTTCCTTCGCAAACGAGACTGTCTGTACAGTCTTGATCCACAGCGTTTCAGCTTGATTTAACTCTTGAGCATTAAGTCCCTTTTTTGACGACTGTCCCGGTGACTCGTGAGTTTCGCGTTCAGATACAGTCTTCTTAACATTACGTATGAACCGTAAGATGTAGGCTGTGATGCGCAATAATCGTGTTACACTGCTGTATCGTTCAATGTCAATAACTTGACTGAGATTGACTGACTGGTTTTCTGAGCCTGTCATGACTAAAGAATGCGTGACACTCACAGGGTTCTTTACAATTTCTTGTAGGGCTTCTTCGTTATCTGCTTTCACTTCTGGCGACTTTGGCCAATCGCTGTCTGGATTCTTCAAAAATTCGGGTCCATTCCATTAGAGCGAGCTCTCCACAAGTTCCTTTCCAGATAAGCCGCGCGAAGGCAAATCAGCTGGATTTTGGGTACCTGGACAATAATTCCATGCAGCTTCGGGTACACTCTGGCGAATTTCTTGAACACGGTTTTGTACATATTGTTTCCATGGTTTCTCCTGCTTTATCCAGTAAAGGACAGTTGTTGAATCCACCCAAAAGGTAGGTTTGATTTCACACGGTAACGACTTCAACAGGTTGCTGACAAGTCTTGCTGAGATGGTTGCGCCAAGCAGTTCCAGTCTTGGTATGGTTTGCTGTTTGATGGGTGCCACTCGTGTTTTGGACGAAAGTAATTTGACTTCAACATGACCATCTTCGTACTCGGAACGTAAATAGACTGCAGCGGCATAGGCTTTCTTTGACGCGTCACTAAAGGCATGAATCTGAATGTTGGTCGGTGACATACTTGAATTAAAGTAACGAGGTACGCGCACATTGTTCAGTTGTGTCAGGCTAGACACAAAGTTCTTCCACAGCCTTTGACGATTCCCTTGTAGCTCGACATCCCAATCAAACTTTTCCAAACAAAGGGACTGAAACTCGCATTTCATTGTAATGGTGAATGGGCTCAAAAGTCCTAGAGGGTCAAACACTTTGGCTGATAACTTAAGCAAAGATCTCTTAGTAACTCGTAGGGTGTTCGCATACTCGATAAGTTCCTTAAAGTCAAATGACATTTCGTCTGATTCAGTGTTCCAGCAGACTCCGAGGGTCTTTACTAGCTTATCGGACACTTGGTTTGGACCAATAGTGGACTTGGTAAAGGATTCGTCTTCTTCTTCGATTGGCGGATTTGATTCTTCGGTCTTCGGTTGCACCATGGCTTTTTCTTTGTTGTCAATGAGCTGAAGCAGACTAGCAGAGTTCGAATTCCATTTGCGCAAGTTGAAACCTCCTTTCGCCATCAGTTCCTTCGATTGCTGATACATGTCAAATCCTTCTTGTACATTACCAGCACCAGCCAGTAAGTCATCGACGTATAGCGAATTCTTAATCAACTCAACCACTTCGGGATAACGTTCCTTGTAAGAATCTAAATGATGTGTAAGGGTAGCACCTAACATGGATGGCGATGGCCTCAACCCAAACACCAGTCGGCAAAATCGCAGATGAAGAACTTCTGAATTGAAGACAAACGGGTCTTTCAGCCATAGGAAGCGAAGCATATCTCGGTGGCTTTCTTGAATGCTGATCATCAAGAACGCTTTCTCAATGTCCGCAGAAATTGCAATTGGATTCCATCGAAATCTAGCCAGCACATCAACCAGTTGTGAGATGTAATTCGGACCAGTAGGCAAGCAATCATTGAGGGAATGTTCTTGACCTGGTGATTTTGCAGAGCCATCATAAACAATCCGGAGTTTTGTGGTTTCTCGATTCTGTCGAATTACAGCATGGTGAGGCAAATAATGCGTATCTTCATTGTTCCTTGTTTCAACTTCTGGATTGGGAACCTTTTCAATAATTCCTGATGCGAGTTGTTCTTGAATGATGCCATCATATTCTCTTAAACTTCTGGCGTTTTGCTCAACTTGTGATGCATCGATTTCAGGCGGTTGTAGCAGAGATTGTAATTGTCAGGAATCGGCAAACAGTCATTCTTCCAGGGAGGTTCGATTTCATATCTCTCACCATTGTGCTTTGCGCTGACAGATTCTTCCTTCGGGTGGAAAACATCTTCTTTCGCTTCTTGAATTCCAATAGACTCAGTTTTCCAAAATCTTTCAAGGTTGCTTATCAATTAATCGTTTTCGTGCGGAGCAAAATGGCAATCTCCTGAAATAACTAAGTTAGATGAAACAGTATCCGATGTCACAGGGTCACGCAACGGACCAGACAAAAGCCATCCAAATTTGCTCGAAATTGCTGTTGGGCCATGATCTCCTCGCACAGTTTCACTACCGACTATTTCCCAATAACAGTCCGATCCAATTAAAACATCAATCGATCCACAGTTGTCGTCCAACTCGTCCGCTAATTGCAGACCCTCCAAATGAGGATAGTTCACTTTGACCTTCGAAGGTAGTGGCGAGCAAATAGTTGGATAACTAAGGGCGCTTATCTCGACTTCTTCGCCGTCTTGTCCTTTAGTCGGAGTTTAATAACATCACAACTCTGCTTTCGAAACGTGTTTCCACCAAAGGTATTCAAGTGCAGGGTTTCGGTTTTGACAGGCTTCAACTTCAATCTCGACATCAAATTGCTTGTTACGTACGAACGTTGACTTCCATTATCAAATAATATGCGAACTTCTGTTGACTTAGAGTTCTCTTCATTGATGGCCGTGGCCCTTGCCGTTTGTAAAAGAACTGTTCCTTTATCTCTAACCGTGTTTGTCGTGGTTGTGTTGCTGAATTCTTCTCGGATGGTTTGGTAGTTGACTTTTCTTCGCTGCGATGTTTTGACAAGGTCGTGCAAATTGATTGGTGGTGTCGTTCTCCACAATGGCGGCAAGTCTTCGGATTTTTGCAAACGCTCGCCACATGGCCAGGCTTCAGGCAGTTTAAACATCGGCGTTCTTTAACTAAGATCTCTTTACGCCGATTCGGGTCTTCAACCTTTCCACAGGAAGCCGAAAAATGAATTTCTTTACAGTAAACACACTTCACAGGAATATCACCGACTTTGTTTGAGACCAGGGAGTTCGCGGTTGGAATTGGCGGTTTCACAAAGGGAGATTTTCGCGGGCTTTCGCTTGTTTTCACGTGCTCGCTTGTTTCTCTAGCTTCAACTTCTTTCTTGATCGTTTGGAGCAATTCTTCAATCTTCCAAATTTCATCGGTCGTGTTGCGTGCGACTTGTAATCAAATTTCGTTGGGCAGCTTTGACATGACCACTGGTATCAACAAACTTCCGTATTGTTCTGTAGATATTCCAAGCGAAGCCAAACCACGCACATGGACACTGATCTGATCGTAAACATATCTGAGCGACGCTGGGCGATCGTTGTGGCTTGGCTGTAATTTGATGAGCTCGTCCATATGTGCTGAAATAATTTGCTGCGGTTTACCGAAGCGATCTTGCAATATTTCCACGGCGTTGTCGTAGTTCGACGCAGTCAAAGTTAATCCAGCGATGGCTCTTGCTGCTGCTCCCTCCAATACTGAATTCAGATAGTTGAATTTATCCACTTTCGATATTTCCCGGTTGTCGTGAATCGCTAGAGAGGTTAAGCATGACGTTTACGGCAAACGGCAAACGGCAAAAATTGAACTTTTGGTGTCTGATTTTAGCCGTTTGTACAATTTAGGGAAATTGTTTGCATTTACTGTGATTAAGGGATTTTTTTTCTATTTTTCGACTGGCTTTATTTAAGTGCTAAAGAAAAAGTGAGCAAAATCAGAATTATTTTTGCCGTTTGCCGTTTGCCGTAAACGTCATGCTTAACCTCTCTGCTGGTTGAAAACTATCCCAGAACGTGCTCCATTTCGTTATATCTCCTCGGAATTTCGGTAATGACAATTTCGGTAGCCTTGCTTTCGCTTTCGGTTCTTGACTTGTCGACGCGTTGCTTTCGTGGTTTTGGCCACTCGACTCGTTTGACCTTTGCTTTAATTTCAAATCGATTTTTCGTTTAGATTCCATGATCTTTTCCACCGCGCGTTGGGATTCTTCGATTTCATTCTCGATATTTGCCACTTCACACACCGTCAAGATTTTCTGATCGTACTCGTCGAGTGTTGACAATTTCGTGTCCAGTTGTTGATTTATCACAAAGAGACGCTCGTAATCATTGCTTGTCAAAGACTCCTTTTCAAAGATTCCATCGGCTTGTTGCGTTAGCTTTGTCGTTACTCCTCGATGAGCTCCTCTAATCGCTTTTAATCGCTCTAAATTCTCGGCCATTGCTCACTCGTTGTCGTTTTTGCTCGTCTTCTCGGTAGTTTAGTCGTAGTTCGTCTTCAAAGCCCCAAGTTGGGCGCCATTTAATAAACACAACTTGTTTATTAGTCGAATCGATAACATGTGCAAGACCTTTCTTGCGCGTGGACTTACAATGGTGCAATAAATCACGTGATCATGAATACATGAATAAATTACAATAAAAATGTTCACTACAAAGATCTTTGAAACAGCACAACAGCAGCAAGACGAAGGAAAGACGTGCCACTGTAGAAAAAAAAAAAAAAAAAAAAAAGAAGAGTGCCCACTAAATGGAGAGTGCCTGGCAAATGAGGTTGTATATCAAGCCACAGTTACAACCCGAGATACGAATGAAACATACATCGGTCTCACGGCTAATCAGTTTAAAACAAGATACAGAAACTACCAGATGTCGTTTAGGCACGAAAAGAGGAGAACTGAGACTGAGCTCAGTGAGCACCTGTGGCAATTGAAGGAGGAAGGCAAAGAGTTTAAAATCACGTGCAAGATCTTCGCTAAAGCAAAGCCATATACCAACATCACGAAACGCTGTAATCTATGTACCACCGATAAATTCTTTTTAATAACTAAGCCACACATGGCAACCTTAAACAAGCGCAATGAGCTAGTTTCAACATGCAGGCACCGGCGAAAGTTTATTCTTAAATACAATTGAGTGTATAACATGTCACAGTTTATAAATTTAGCGCGAGAACCAAGTACGATTTTAAGCGCGCGCAATGCAATTTTAAATTTTTAATCTTTTAACCGGTTCCGTCACGCGATCATATATTGTTCATGAATACCCTGAGGCTTCAGTGTAAAATGGAGTTTAATTGGTGAGTGGGTCATCGTTTCGTTGGCCTACGAAACTGTTCTGTATTAGACATACAATGCACTCAAAATCTGAATAGTTCATCTGCTGATTTTAAATCTGCTCCTTCACTGCAAGTAGAGCACTTTGAATGAGCCCTGTTTGAAATCAAACATGTCGTTTGTGTTCTTCTTGATCCATGGAGAGTTTTGTTGGTAAAGGAGGGACCTTTTCGCGTGGATGGCGATATGGCGGTCTGGCCCGTAGCCTGTTCCAGGCTCTCGGCAGGAGAGCCTGTAAGCATTACTTTAACGGCCCTCTTCCGCCCGCTTTTGGTTTAATGAGGTGTCGAAAAGTAAAAATATCAACCTGTCAATTAGCTGGAAACGTTCTGCAATTTCTTGCGTGACAGATATCGCAATTCGCGAAGGAGAACTGATGTGACAGCATGCTTTAGATCGCCGTTTTCGATAGAATGTATTACAAAGGAACATCTTCAAATCCTGGATTCCACCACTTCAAGGATCTTCAAGACACTGTAACATAATCTGTAGTTGTGCAAAGGTGCCACGAGTTTAGTAGTTCGATGTGGCAGGAAACAAGCAATTGGTGGCTTTTTCGAATTGAGAATTGAGAATGTTATTTCGGCTGATATCGTCGCTTCGCTTGGCCATAAGCTCGTAAAGAATGAATGAGCATCTTTCGAAGTAAATAACACGCAAAACAGCCAACAGACTTGCGCGCGTGAGATTTGAGAGACCTTGTCACGCCGGGCCAGCAGAGTGCACCAAGCTGCACGCTCGGAACAACTTTTGTGTCTTTTATCCGATAGAGCTCAAACTTTGCACAGTGATAGAACTTTTTATTCCAAACAATAGTATCGGAATAGTTTTTTCATTTTAACGGTTTTTGGCGGGAAAATGACGTCACTGTGCGAAAGACAAATTTTCATTTCCCTGTTATGGCACAAAAAGTACATGATTCTGAAAGAACTCATTAAGATAAAGTGAAATGCGAAAAAAACTATTGAAAAAGCTCGATCCGTCTTGAAGATATAAAGTTCGCAAGTTTGAATTTCCCGCCATTTTGTTACTATTTTTAGAACATTTACAAAATTCAGGCGTGTGTCTTTCCATAGCGACCACTTTGAGAACTTAACTTGCAAATAGAAATGAACCAAAACATACCGTCACATACCGCACTACCTGAACATGTGGCAAATAAAAATAGTACAGAGGTAAATGTGTCAAACTTTACAATCATGACACCGTGCAGACCTATGACCTCTAGTCATTTACTTGGCGAGAAAGTTATTTCATACAGCATATAGTGTCCTTAAGAAACAACTGAGAAGTAAAAAGGTCGAAAGAGCGAATTAACAATTTATAATACGGCAAACTACACATGTCTCCAGCGTAGGAGTTGCGTAGGCCTGTCACAACCATTTCACCGTATTTCCTCTCCCCAGGGTCTCAAGACTACCGTAAATTATCCCACACTTGCCCTCTCTCGCTGCTTTGTTATCTTCCTCGAATTCTTCATCGAGCCCAATTCCTGGGCAAGTTGTTTAAGCTGCTCAACTAGGTACCGAAACACCGAAACCAAGGGAGACACAGCTACAATTGAACACATTTCCAATTTCATCCCAGCATTTTCCAGTCCTGGAAACAGCTCACCTAAAAATGTTAGATTATTAAATGTTTCGGACCCTAAAGCTGAATTTTTGTCCTCTGTTCATCTCAAAATATTATTTTACATAAGTCTTTGTTAGGAATTTCTGGCTTGTATGGCACTTATGTGTCATGAAACATGCGAGCCATGCGAGCCATTCCAGTTAACCTACATAAGATTCCAGTTAGCCTAAATAGCACTTCAGTTAGCCTTAAAAGCACTTTGCCTGTTGCAAAACAGTACATTATAACAGTTAAGAGATCAACAACTACCTGAACTTCTTATAATTCACACATGATAAACGTCGAAGACATAAGCTTAAACCGGTGTTCGAAATAAAATCGTTGGCTGCTGCTAATTTCTCTCCAGGCTCCACACCTTTCATTTGAAAGAAATAAAATCCATCCTCGCCAAAAGCAATTAAAATGAGGAAAAACTGACAACGCCATCATAAAGAGCACGCACTCCTGCGTTTGGCAAGATTTTCCTTTATTTCTACCGCAAATGGTCGCTGAGTGGGAAGCCAATAAACTTTACAGTTGTATTTTTCACTGCCGTACATTTTTAGGAAAAAGTAATCATGGCCATTTTTAAAAACACTATTTAAAAAACTACAACTTTGCTTAAAAAGATCCTAAGAGAAAGATTCTAGTAAAGTTTTCAAGCCAATTTAAAATTGTGGTCCTTTCTGGTCAAATGACCCATGACGTCATAGCAATGAAAGTGATAAAAATGTATTTAGCATGGAAGTATCTACCAACATGTAATTTGTTGTTTCTTCACATTTGCAACGCCGTGCATGCTTCACATTTTCCTCACACCCTGAACAGGAACAGCCCGGAACTTTTCCCTGCCGGCGATTTAGATGCTGGATATGCAAATTCACCGGATGAACCGCTAACATCAACCACGCGAAAAGAGTTATACACCCCTAAGGACGACACACTTGCACTACGACAACTGTCATTTACGCCATCACCTGCAGCCGTTTTCATGTAATGTACATCGGAGAAACTAGTCGTAAGCTTGCGGACAGGTTTGGCGAGCACCTCCACTCGATGGAAGGGTACAACAAATACCAACGGTACCAGAGCGGTGGATTTCCTGTGGCTGAACATTTCAGCCAAGGGAATCACAATTCTACATGTCGGTGTCTGTGATCAAGGAAGTTGCTGTTCAAAAGACCCTAGCTCCGGATGGCGGGAACATCGACTTGAAAATTTTAGTTTTACAATTTTAAGTCATAAAAATTTCTTTCTTTTTTTTTTTTTTGCCTGTGAGCGCTACTGTACTTTGAACTACACCCACGCAAGACAGTAAGTGCAAGCTCCAGCGTTTATGTTTTAACATCATTTTAACGCTGATGAAGGGGCTCTCTCCAAAACGTCTGTATTTACAGTAATTAAAGCACTTCAGAAACACTATTTACCACTTATTCGTTAACTACTTGAGTGCCACGCAGCAAAATACCTTTTTGTATCATTTATATTACACTGCTTTGAACCACATTGTAGTTATTTATAGTTATTAAGAGGCGGTCTCTGTTAAAACCACCCACTCAATTTCGCATCAAAAATAACTTTGCCTCAAACTCTCTCAACTGAAAGGCTTTACCGAGGAAAGAACTAAAACAGATTTGGTTTGATTGGAAATAATTTTCGGGCCGCGTTCGGAGCCATTAAATATTTCTCCTGGTCAGGGCCAGTCAAAACGTCTCGAAAGTTAACAATAGGCCTTTTTGGGGACACTGTAAAATTTTCCATTCGCATTTTCTAGCCACGAATTTTATATCAATTTGCTCATAAACTTTTCTAGTTTGTCATGACGGCTACAATTTTCCCCTCAATTCATCTGGAAAGGCGAAATTGACCATGTTATGAACACTACTAATCGATATCAACCGAAGACAGAAAATTGCCTAGATTTAAAATCTAATTTTACAAATTTGACACTTGCTTGATGTCTCTAGCCTATACAGCCGAAAAGTGCTGGCCTTCATCTGCAAAAAAATGCAAAATCCCATGTACGTTTTCAGTACTTTAAAAGTTATGTCCGTTTGTATCAGCACATGTACAAGCATTTGCGATTTTTCGCCGGTATCGAAATCACATACCTCAAGCAGATTTTGTCATTAATATAGCTTACCTGCTTCGCTATTCAAACTTATGTCCACCTTGAGAAGTTTTTCAAACTCCAGGGTTCTGAATTCCATAATAACTCCAGCAAATCAGTAAGTATTGCCTTCGATACTTGAGCACGGCAACTATTGGGACCCCTGGCAGCGAACCCTAGTTCGAACTGGCTGTTCACACTCAGACACTGCTGTGGAGCAGTTTTCCCGTTTGAAGAGTCAATTTCCGTGTTTTCTCGTATCATTACTTTCGGAAGCTTCCGCTTGTGTTCGGACAATCCGAAGTTTTGGTCAACATTGAAAAAATAAGTACAAGGTGTTCCGTCGAGTTCGTCCGCCATTACAGAACACTTTTTCTCACAGATCCATTGTTTTTCAAGCTGATCCGAGGATAGTTCGAGTTGCAACCCCAACCTGTTTAGGATCAGTCACATTCGCGCACAGTTCCTTTTAGCTGACTCACGTGACACGTTTTCAACTGGTCAGGGTTGATGTTCGAATTAAATTCTAATTTTCCCCAAAATGCCAACGACTTCACTCAATTGATTCAAAACCCTTGCTAACGGTTTTACTCATGAGGAAGCAGCATCACACTTGTACTCGATCGTTCAGCAGTATAAATTGGAGGATGTCTTCCAAATATAGCCATAAAATCTGGGTTTTATTCTTAATAAGGGACTTGGAGAATTCATTGTCTGAACTGTGAAGGGATTTAGCTCGGAAGTAATGTTTCAATGGATTTTTAACACGAAATGTTGCCACTGTTTCGAACTAGGGTTCGCTGCCGAGAGTCCCAATAGTTGCCTTCTCAAGTTTCGAAGGCAATAATTACTTATTTGCTGGAGTTATTATGGAATTCAGCAGCCTGGAGTTTGAAAAACTTCTCAAGGTGGACATAAGTTTGAACAGCGAAGCAGGTAAGCTGTATTAATGACAAAAAATGCTTGAGATATGTTGATTTCGATACTGGCGAAAAAATCGCAAATGCTTGTACATGTGCTGATACAAAGAGACATAAATGTTAAAACACTGAAAACGTACATGGGATTTTGCATATTTTTGCAGATGAAGGCCAGCACTTCTCGGCTGTATAGGCTAGAGACATCAAGCAAGTGTCAAATTTGTAAAATTAGCTTCTAAATCTAGGCAATGTTTAGCCTTCAGTCGATATCGATTAGTAGTGTTCGTAATTATGGTCAATTTCGCCTTTCCGGATAAATTGAGGGGAAAATTGTAACTGTCATGACAAATTAGAAAGGTTTATGAGCAAATTGATATAAAATTCGTGGCTAGAAGATGCGAATGGAAAATTTTACAGTGTCACCAAAAACGCCTATTGTTAACTTTCGAGACGTTACGACTGACCCTGACCAGGGGAAATATTTAATGGCTCATAACGCGGCCCGAAAATTATTTCGAATCAAACCAAATCTGTTTTAGTTATTTCCTCGGTAAAGTCTTTCAGTTGACAGAGTTTCAGGCAAAATTATTTTTGATGCGAAATTGAGTGGGTGGCTTTAACAGAGACCGCCTCTTAAGCCGTGTTTCGTGGAAATAAAAAAAAATATATAGCGGCTTTCTCGCCGACATGAGATGATATCTCGCCATGCAATTTACCAAATGCAATAATTTGTCAACGCGCGGTTAACGCATGGCTGCTGCTTATTTATTATGACATTTCCAATTTGTTTTTGATGTTGAATCATCAGCTTTTTCCTGGTTTTGTTTGCGCTTTAATATTCCATAACAGTTAAAAGTGTGATTGGTTAAGGTATGGCCAGGTGAGTTCTGGGTATGGATGGGATTATTCAGAGCGGCGTGATTGATCTATTTTCGATAATCAGGCATGTGATTTATTATTAAGGACAAGTACATTTATACAACTTTTTATTCTAGCAGGAAACCCATTGAAGAATCAAAACAACAAAACTATAACGTCTAAACATTATCCGATTTCCATATAGACAGTTTGTTTCTCTAAGAAGACTCATTGACAGAGACATTGACAGGTATCAATTCTGTACGTCATAGAATAAACAATCGATATGCAGCAATCAGAAATAAAACCACGGATGCTGCTAATTCGTTATGTTAATTCCAACCTGTTATTAATGTTCTATCATCTGCTATTTTCTTGCTTTTTTTTTTACTACGCTTTAGTATTCAATAACAGTAAAAGTGTGATTGGTTGGGCTATGGTCAGGTCAGTTGTGTGTATGGATCTACATCTACATTATGGGGGACTTGCAAAGGGAGGCATGCTCCCATCACTGAAAGACATTAAATAACAACAAAAAAACGTGTTTTTTTTTTTTTTGGGGGGGGGGGGGGGGGGGAGGTAAAAGACCTTAAAAACATACAATAAAATATGTACATAATAGGATAGGATTATTCAGAGCGGCTTGATTGATCTTTTTGTTGTTTAAAAAAAGAATGTGAATTAATATTAGTACGAGCGCGTAAACAAGTCTTACATGAGGACGGAGCGTTTCGATTACCTGATTGAAAACAAAAAACTCCTCGAGCAACAAGACAATCAGAGGAATCAAAATAGCCAAGACTATAGCGTCTGAACATTATCCGGTAACCATATAGACAATTTGTTTGTCAGAGAAGATCCAATGACAGAGATAGATAATTCTTAACTAGCCATGCTCTACAAGTCATAGACTAAACAATGTGCAGAACACAGAGATAAGACCAATTAACAACATTTTTACATATACTATTTGTAGTGTTAACAAAAAGGCTCTTCTTTAGTTGGCCGTGCCATAGCAGTTCTGGAAACATTGGCAAGTATTTTTTTTTTCTGCTTTAGTTTTTGTTTTTGTTTTGTGAAAGATTTAAAACCGTGCTAGTGTACTTATATAGCAAATCATATTATTGATTTTGGGAATCTTGTTATTTGCCCCAGGCAATTGCTAGCAAGCGATCGAAAACTCCATTCGATTTTTAAAGCGTTCTTCAAACTTAAGACTCCTGCAAGGAATCTAAGGCTGTATTAATTGTATTAGGAAATCCGGATTTCGGACTTCCCAATAAAACGCAAAATGCATTCGAGGACAGATTTTCAATCTGTATAGATTCATGTTGACATATCCATAAATTATCCATATTTGTGCCTCTGTCAATGGGTCTTCTTTAAGAAACAAACTGTCTTGGATATCGAAAATCCGAAATCCGAATTTCAAAATCCAAATCCTGATTTCGCAATCGAATTCACTCTAAATGATGATAAAGAAGCTCGTTTTTGACATTGAACCCCACAAAGGTACGTGCACTCGCAATGAAAGACATTGTAAACAAAGTTAAAAATAACTACTTCGAACTCTGGGTGGTTAATCAGAAACAACATTTTACAGCTTAATACAGAACAGCAGCGCTTTCGTTTTTATTGTTTTCACGTTCAGGCGAATGGAGCCTGATCAGAGGATCCCGGTAAGAGGATCGATGCATCTGATTCTGTCAGGCAGTATTAACAGGTGGAATTTATCAAAGCTCAAATGAAGTGATCTTTATACACACCGCAATGTCATCAATTCGCAATTTATTCAATTAGATTCGCTCAACTGCATATCGTCTCACCGATGTGTTTGATCACCAAACTTTTTTGGCCTAATATCGTAATTTCGAGAAACAAATATTGACATGACGCATACGAAAGGACAATCACATTAAATTATTGACAGTAACGTAGCTATTTTCTTTCACTAAAGACACCAACTAGGTAAAGTTACTTACATTAGACTCTCTTGAGCTACATTACAGTACTTCATAGTTTTTTAAGGAGGCTCGAAAGGGTTTCCCACTGTTAACAGTGCGTGTAAAACAACGAAAGATTTCAAAAGTGTGGTTTCGATCAGCAGGGCAACATTTTAACATCTGAATAACACTATAGTTTGGCAATTTTTTTAAAGGTCTCTCTGACGTTCCAACCGTTGCCATGGAAACGGTAAAGCGCTGCCCAAAAACCCTCCAAAACCGATTTTTTGAAAAATAGCTTAAAAACCAGTTCGGTGACCTAGATTTTTTTGAAGCATATCAAATTCCCTAATCTAATTTGTGGTATGAGAAAAAACTATCTAGCAGAATTTGAGCTATTTGTGTACAGGCTGTAGGGAGGTGAAACAAAATTCAACTAGATAATTTTTCTGAAATTTTCTTCAAAAATTCAAAATAAAGATGCTTATTTGTATGCAAACAATCAGGATAGGTCACCGAGCTATTTTTCGAGATAAAGCTAACCAAATCTTTCAGACTTCATTTCCGGTTCTCGCGATTTTAGCGTACATTTTTATTTCCGGTCACGCGTTTTGAGTAACACCGCTGACCGTTCTGTCATTCTGTGGGTCATTCTCGCGAGAAGCCTCGCGAAACCATCGCTTTCAATTCCTTCGCTTGTGGTGTGTTCATGTGTGATCCGCATTCAGAAGTAAACGGTTGTAAGAATGGATTTCGCATTTAATTGTCAAGTTACACATTACAGAAAATAAGCATTGCTTACAACTGTTGGAAATAACGAAGAATTGTGGAGACAATTCTTTTGTTCGATGTTACTCTTGGCGAATTTGAGTGGCGGCGCGTCGATTTGTTGTTAGCGCCAGTGTCAGTACTCCATACAAGCCGTTGATGCCATATCTCTAGAAAAGGTCTTGCAGGGTGTTAAAGGACAAACCAGCATCTGCCAGCTTTTCGACCTTGCTCCTCGAAAGACCATCTTTTCCTCCTTGGTATAGTTTTCCGCTGTACGACTGGATAGCATCTTGTAGTCGTTCTAGGAACGTGGTTTGCTCAAATGCTTCTGTCGGCGATGTACATTTACCGTGATTGATCAATTTCTCATTCTGAACTTGCAGTGAAGGGGTAAAGAGCATTTTTCTCAGGGCTTTGACGTCTTCGAGAGCATTATGAGCATCAAACTTAGCGGAGAACAGACTTTCATATACATCGCTCAACTTGTTTGTAGAAGATGATTGCAGCAGGCTGTTCGGTTGACACCGGAGGACCTTCAGTACAGGCAGACTGCCAGCGAACAACACTTTCATTTCTTTCAGCTTACTTTTAAAGTTAGGACCTCCATTAAGAAGAAGTCTTGGCGTATCGAAAACAAAAGAATTGTGACCTAAAAGAACCAAGTAACCTACTGATTTTAAAGAACACGCGTCTACTAAAAATTGCAGGGACGATTGAAGACAGGTTTGTAAAAGCTTGGCTAGGACTGGTTTTTCGGCTTTGTATGATATTCTTTCATTCCCAGAAAATCTCACGGTTAGGTTATGAACTGTCGTGGCGGTGGAACTTATAGAGCGCTGAGGAAGTATGTAATAAGAGAAGGAGTGAAGTCCGTCGTCTGATATCGCCGAAAGCTGGAGAAATTCGGTTCTTCTAGCCGTTGAACTTGTTTCGATGTCGAAGAGGATAAATTTGTAGGTTTTTGGGGGGGATCAAAGGATATTTCGTTGAGCGAAGGTCTGACAGCAGATAATGGGATCAGTTGTTCGTATTTTGTTACTTGAGATTTGCAAGTGATTTTCTTGACTTCCTTTAGAATTTCATTGTTGTTATTTACACTTTGTCCAACTTGTGGCACCAGATTAAGGCCAATATTGTGTTCGTAGCTAGGTCCTTCTTTGTTTTCGCTTCTGATAGTTGACTGTAACCTGTTCAGGTGAAGCTGCCTCCTTTTAATTTTGAATTTTTTGTGGACTTTTTTTGTTTATCTTGGTGGTTTATACAGTGAACCCAAGGGTTTATGCCAGTCTCCATTAATGTTTTGCAAACACACTTGTGCCGTTCATTGTGCTGAGCAACTCCACAGGCAGTTCTAACATCACTGCTTTCGCTTCCACCGTAATGCCTTATTTTGACATTCTTAGAACCAATTGTGCCATTTAACGACTCGTTTCGCTGTGAATCCATGCAGGGGGCTAATTTTGATGTAACTGTTTCAGACGCATACTCTGAAAAAAGTTCCTGCAATGCAGATTGAAGGCTGCTCTCATGCAGGTCCTTTCCATAAGCAAGCTCGTTGTGGACATATGCTGCTGGATTTTGTTGGTAACGGCACCAGGAGGGGCTGCATTTCTCATGGTTTCCAAAAGCATGCGGGACAATACCTTGAATTGCTTGGGCAAGTTCTATTGGCTTGTTTTTGTGTTGGGGAGCACAATATCTGAGGTAATTCACATATTCACGTATCTTATCACTTTCTGTGACAGGACATATAAATTTGGAAATTTTTGGCGCTGACATAAGTTATAGGCCTTGTGTTTAGTGAGCGCTTAACATTAATCTTTTTTTTTTTTTCAAGGCCATAGGGAACGTTTGTTTTAAAATGGGCAGAATTGTC
The DNA here is from genome assembly GCA_963693305.1 of Meandrina meandrites. NCBI lineage: Eukaryota > Metazoa > Cnidaria > Anthozoa > Scleractinia > Meandrinidae > Meandrina > Meandrina meandrites. Next base: position 44,422,708 of record OY855904.1, read on the forward strand.
ATCTCCAATGTTCTTGTCATATTTTATTCCTTATTCTAGAGCACGCTGAAAAAGCTCACAGGCAACACTCGATTCCATTATTTTTGATGGGGCAGTGTGGTTTTCCCGCCAGTCATATGACACAGACGTTTTTGAGGCAGAACAGGTTCGGCAGGTTATGTTTCTGTTAGCAAAATCCAACACTTTGCCAATGGCAACACCAAGAAGCGCTCCATGACCAGTGGATGAGTTGTGAGCCTTTCCCTGTTTCTGCCACCCAATGTCGTACGAGCCTGTCACCCCAACCACATTTTGGGAGTCAATTTCGCACCAGCTGTTATTGCTATCTTTCTTTCTTCTACACTACTCTCCGTGCAAGTTGCCTTGGCAACACTTTCGACCGCTTTCCCCACCTCTCTTTCCCTGGCCTTCAAAGTGACATGATTTACTGACGGAATGGTTAAACATGGTCCTTTCTGGTCAAATGACCCATGACGTCATAGCAATGAAAGGGATAAAAATGTATTCAGCATGGAAGTATCTACCAACATGTAATTTGTTGTTTCTTCACATTTAATGCAACGCCAGATACGCTCTTGTACCCAGACTCCCACTTTTTGAAAATTGTACATAGCTCCCTTAACATTTATATTTTGCTCGGTTCCTGGGCAGTCCGAAATTGCCTCACGCCAATGTGCTTCAAGCAGCAGTGACTAATGACGTCTTCACCCTATGTTTCATATAAGAAGTAGTTTATGGTAAGAGTTACTTTTATACGACATAATACTCCTGCTGGCTTCAAACTGACCAAGTTATTTGGCATTTACGATTTTTCAGTTGCAAAGGATTCTGAGAAGGTTCTTATTATAATTAAATATTGTTTTTATAATTATTATTGTCATCATCATCCTGAAAAAAAACAAAAAACAATTCGAATTTAGAAACAATTTCCTTTATCTACAACATATCTTGGCGTGTGTTTTTTTTTTTTTTTTTTTTTTTTTTTCACATCAACAAGGTGATAATTTCTACATTAAGTACAATGCTTCCTGTTTCTTTTTTTTCTAAGAGTTGCTTTAGTATAAAGTAGGCCTAGTGATATCTTGCAACCTTAGGCGGAGCTTCTGGTGTAGTATGAAATATCTAGACAATCTTATGGGACGTATCTTATATATCTTAAAACGAAATTGCTTTCAAGGCAAGAAATGTCGTGGGAAAGACTTACACTATTCTGCGCTTAACTTGATACCGACCGACCCAGCCACAATTTCCAAGACGTTTTTGCAAGATGATTCGTTGCACGAACCACAACTGAAGGACGAATTGTTGTTTCTCGTTCATTTAGATTCGCTCAATTGTAAATAGAATTTCTGCTCCTCATACCGTCCTGCGCTAAAAAATAAATAAAATCGTGAAACATCGATTCATCTCCTGGACCTTCGCCTCTCCATCACTGACGGTAAACTAACATCAGCAATCCATTACAAGTCTACTGACACCTACAACTACCTCCATCACTATGATCATCTCATCCATCTGGCTATAAAAATGCAACCCCTTACAGCCAGTTTCTTCTTCTGCGCCGCATCTGTTCCGACCAGGAGGACTACAACAAGTCCAGTGAGATGACATAATTCTTCAAGGCTAGAAGCTACCCTTTTGAAGTAGTTGCATCCGGGCAAGGAGGGCAGCAAAAATCAGCCTTCAGAACGCATTGCAACATTCATGAAGCCAAGCATCTGAGGAGAAATCTGAAAAAAATCCGCATGATACTCACCTACCATCCAAAGAACCAGGAAGTCAAGAAGGTCTTACTAAAGAACTTCAGTATCCTAGCCGACGATACTCGAACAAAGGATATCTGTAAGACCACAATCAGGTGCGTTTACTTGCGGGATACGAACCTTCAAGACATCCTGCTTCACAAATTTTCCTCATACCCTGAACAGGAACAGCCCGGAACTTTTCCCTACCGGCGATTTAGATGCTGGACATGCAAATTCACCGGATGAACCGCTAACATCAACCACGCTAAAAGAGTTATACACCCCTAAGGACGACACACCTGCACTACGACAACTGTCATTTACGCCATCACCTGCAGCCGTTGTCATCCAATGTACATCGGAGAAACTGGTCGTAAGCTTGCGGACAGGTTTAGCTAGCACCTCCACTCGGTGGAAGGGTACAACAAATACCAACGGTACCAGAGCGGTGGCTTTCCTGTGGCTGAACATTTCAGCCAAGGGAATCACAATTCTACATGTCGGTGTCTGTGATCAAGGAAGTTGCTGTTCAAAAGACCCTAGCTCCGGATGGCGGGAACATCGACTTGAAAATTTAAGTTTTACAATTTTAAATCATCAAAATTTCTTTCTTTTTTTTTTTTGCCTGTAAGCGCTACTGTACTTTGAACTACACCCACGCAAGACATTAAGTGCAAGCTCCAGCGTTCAAGTTTTAACATCATTTTAACGCTGATGAAGGGGTTCTCTCCAAAACGTCTGTTTTTACAGTAATTAAAGCACTTCAGAAACACTATTTACCACTTATTCGTTAACTACTTGAGTGCCACGCAGCAAAATACCTTTTTGTATCATTTATATTACACTGCTTTGAACCACATTGTAGTTATTTATAGTTATTAAGAGGCGGTCTCTGTTAAAACCACCCACTCAATTTTGCATCAAAAATAACTTTTCCTCAAACTCTATCAACTGAAAGGCTTTACCGAGGAAATAACTAAAACAGATTTGGTTTGATTCGAAATAATTTTCGGGCCGCGTTCGGAGCCATTAAATATTTCCCCTGGTCAGGGCCAGTCAAAACGTCTCGAAAGTTAACAATAGGCCTTTTTGGGGACACTGTAAAATTTTCCATTCGCATCTTCTAGCCACGAATTTTATATCAATTTGCTCATAAGCCTTTCTAGTTTGTCATGAAGGTTACAATTTTCCCCTCAATTCATCTGGAAAGGCGAAATTGACCCTGTTATGAACACTACTAATCGATATCAACCGAAGACTGAAAATTGCCTAGATTTAGAATCTAATTTTACAAATTTGACACTTGCTTGATGTCTCTAGCCTATACAGCCGAAAAGTGCCGCCCTTCATCTGCAAAAAAATATGCAAAATCCCATGTACGTTTTCAGTATTTTTAAAGTTATGTCCGTTTGTATCAGCACATGTACAAACATTTGCGATTTTTCGCCGGTATCGAAATCACATATCTCAAGCAGATTTTGTCATTAATATAGCTTACCTGCTTTGCTATTCAACCTTATGTCCACCTTGAGAAGTTTTTCAAACTCCAGGGTTCTGAATTCCATAATAACTCCAGCAAATTAGTAAGTATTGCCTTCGATACTTGAGCACGGCAACTATTGGGACTCCTGGCAGCGAACCCTAGTTCGAAACACTGGCAACATTTCGTGTTAAAAATCCATTGAAACATTACTTCCGAGCTAAATCCCTCCACACTTCAGACAATGAATTCTCCAAGTCCCTTATTAAGAATAAAATCCAGATTTTAGGGCTTATATTTGGAAGACATCCTCCAATTTTACTGCTGAACGATCGAGTACAAGTGTGATGCTGCTTCCTCATGAGTCTTTTGAGCAGCATCACACTTGTACTCGATCGTTCAGCAGTATAAATTGGAGGATGTCTTCCAAATATAGCCATAAAATCTGGGTTTTATTCTTAATAAGGGACTTGGAGAATTCATTGTCTGAAGTGTGAAGGATTTAGCTCGGAAGTAATGTTTCAATGGATTTTTAACACGAAATGTTGCCACTGTTTCGAACTAGGGTTCGCTGCCGAGAGTCCCAATAGTTGCCTTCTCAAGTTTCGAAGGCAATAATTACTTATTTGCTGGAGTTATTATGGAATTCAGCAGCCTGGAGTTTGAAAAACTTCTCAAGGTGGACATAAGTTTGAACAGCGAAGCAGGTAAGCTGTATTAATGACAAAAAATGCTTGAGATATGTTGATTTCGATACTGGCGAAAAAATCGCAAATGCTTGTACATGTGCTGATACAAAGAGACATAAATGTTAAAACACTGAAAACGTACATGAGATTTTGCATATTTTTGCAGATGAAGGCCAGCACTTTTCGGCTGTATAGGCTAGAGACATCAAGCAAGTGTCAAATTTGTAAAATTAGCTTCTAAATCTAGGCAATGTTTAGCCTTCAGTCGATATCGATTAGTAGTGTTCGTAATTATGGTCAATTTCGCCTTTCCGGATAAATTGAGGGGAAAATTGTAACTGTCATGACAAATTAGAAAGGTTTATGAGCAAATTGATATAAAATTCGTGGCTAGAAGATGCGAATGGAAAATTTTACAGTGTCACCAAAAACGCCTATTGTTAACTTTCGAGACGTTACGACTGACCCTGACCAGGGGAAATATTTAATGGCTCCTAACGCGGCCCGAAAATTATTTCGAATCAAACCAAATCTGTTTTAGTTATTTCCTCGGTAAAGTCTTTCAGTTGACAGAGATTCACGCAAAATTATTTTTGATGCGAAATTGAGTGGGTGGCTTTAACAGAGACCGCCTCTTAGGCCGTGTTTCGTGGAAATAAAAAAAAAATATATAGCGGCTTTCTCGCCGACATGAGATGATATCTCGCCATACAATTTACCAAATGCAATAATTTGTCAACGCGCGGTTAACGCATGGCTGCTGCTTATTTATTATGACATTTCCAATTTGTTTTTGATGTTGAATCATCAGCTTTTTCCTGGTTTTGTTTGCGCTTTAATATTCCATAACAGTTAAAAGTGTGATTGGTTAAGGTATGGCCAGGTGAGTTCTGGGTATGGATGGGATTATTCAGAGCGGCGTGATTGATCTATTTTCGATAATCAGGCATGTGATTTATTATTAAGGACAAGTACATTTATACAACTTTTTATTCTAGCAGGAAACCCATTGAAGAATCAAAACAACAAAACTATAACGTCTAAACATTATCCGATTTCCATATAGACAGTTTGTTTCTCTAAGAAGACTCATTGACAGAGACATTGACAGGTATCAATTCTGTACGTCATAGAATAAACAATCGATATGCAGCAATCAGAAATAAAACCACGGATGCTGCTAATTCGTTATGTTAATTCCAACCTGTTATTAATGTTCTATCATCTGCTATTTTCTTGCTTTTTTTTTTACTACGCTTTAGTATTCAATAACAGTAAAAGTGTGATTGGTTGGGCTATGGTCAGGTCAGTTATGTGAATGGATCTACATCTACATTATGGGGGACTTGCAAAGGGAGGCATGCTCCCATCACTGAAAGACATTAAATAACAACAAAAAAACGTTTTTTTTTTTTTTTTTTTTGTTTTTTGTTTTTTTTTGGGGGGGGGAGGTAAAAGACCTTAAAAACATACAATAAAATATGTACATAATAGGATAGGACTATTCAGAGCCTCTTGATTGATCTTTTTGTTGTTTAAAAAAAGAATGTGAATTAATATTAGTACGAGCGCGTAAACAAGTCTTACATGAGGACGGAGCGTTTCGATTACCTGATTGAAAACAAAAAACTCCTCGAGCAACAAGACAATCAGAGGAATCAAAATAGCCAAGACTATAGCGTCTGAACATTATCCGGTAACCATATAGACAATTTGTTTGTCAGAGAAGATCCAATGACAGAGATAGATAATTCATAACTAGCCATGCTCTACAAGTCATAGACTAAACAATCTGCAGAACACAGAGATAAGACCAATTAACAACATTTTTACATATACTATTTGTAGTGTTAACAAAAAGGCTCTTCTTTAGTTGGCCGTGCCATAGCAGTTCTGGAAACATTGGCAAGTATTTTTTTTCTGCTTTAGTTTTTGTTTTTGTTTTGTGAAAGATTTAAAACCGTGCTAGTGTACTTATATAGCAAATCATATTATTGATTTTGGGAATCTTGTTATTTGCCCCAGGCAATTGCTAGCAAGCGATCGAAAACTCCATTCGATTTTTAAAGCGTTCTTCAAACTTAAGACTCCTGCAAGGAATCTAAGGCTGTATTAATTGTATTAGGAAATCCGGATTTCGGACTTCCCAATAAAACGCAAAATGCATTCGAGGACAGATTTTCAATCTGTATAGATTCACGTTGACATATCCATAAATTATCCATATTTGTGTCTCTGTCAATGGGTCTTCTTTAAGAAACAAACTGTCTTGGATATCGAAAATCCGAAATCCGAATTTCAAAATCCAAATCCTGATTTCGCAATCGAATTCACTCTAAATGATGATAAAGAAGCTCGTTTTTGACATTGAACCCCACAAAGGTACGTGCACTCGCAATGAAAGACATTGTAAACAAAGTTAAAAATAACTACTTCGAACTCTGGGTGGTTAATCAGAAACAACATTTTACAGCTTAAAGGGACAGTTTCACGGTTCGGCGCATGTCCATATTATATATTCGCCTGTGCACGCTTTATTGCAAGGCCCGCTTTTTCATTGTTTATGAACCAGTCGGAAGCGAGTTGCCTGATTTCGCATGCAAATAGCCATAAAATCATCAACCGTGGAATAAATCCTACGGGCCAAAACTAAATTCAACGGTCCACTAAGCTTGTAAAATCCACTAAAATCTTCTCACAATTTTGGTCATCCGTCATTTTGGTACGTCAAATCATAGTATGTGATTACTGAACTACATGTGAGTGGGGTTTACTAAGCGATAACATTGATAAAAAGCGAAAAAAGTATTTTGATTTATGGACATGCGCCGAACCGTGAAACTGTCCCTTTAATACAGAACAGCAGCGCTTTCGTTTTTATTGTTTTCACGTTCAGGCGAATGGAGCCTGATCAGAGGATCCCGGTAAGAGGATCGATGCATCTGATTCTGTCAGGCAGTATTAACAGGTGGAATTTATCAAAGCTCAAATGAAGTGATCTTTATACACACCGCAATGTCATCAATTCGCAATTTATTCAATTAGATTCGCTCAACTGCATATCGTCTCACCGATGTGTTTGATCACCAAACTTTTTTGGCCTAATATCGTAATTTCGAGAAACAAATATTGACATGACGCATACGAAAGGACAATCACATTAAATTATTGACAGTAACGTAGCTATTTTCTTTCACTTAAGACACCAACTAGGTAAAGCTACTTACATTAGACTCCCTTGAGCTACATTACAGTACTTCATAGTTTTTTTAAGGAGGCTCGAAAGGGTTTCCCACTGTTAACAGTGCGTGTAAAACAACGAAAGATTTCAAAAGTGTGGTTTCGATCAGCAGGGCAACATTTTAACATCTGAATAACACTATAGTTTGGCAATTTTTTAAAGGTCTCTCTGACGTTCCAACCGTTGCCATGGAAACGGTAAAGCGCTGCCCAAAAACCCTCCAAAACTGATTTTTTGAAAAATAGCTTAAAAACCAGTTCGGTGACCTAGATTTTTCTGAAGCATATCAAATTCCCTAATCTAATTTGTGGTATGAGAAAAAACTATCTAGCAGAATTTGAGCTATTTGTGTACAGTTTGTAGGGAGGTGAAAAAAAAATTCAACTAGATAATTTTTCTGAAATTTTCTTCAAAAATACAAAATAAAGATGCTTATTTGTATGCAAACAATCAGGATAGGTCACCGAGCTATTTTTCGAGATAAAGCTAACCAACTCTTTCAGACTTCATTTCCGGTTCTCGCGATTTTAGCGTACATTTTTATTTCCGGTCACGCGTTTTGAGTAACACCGCTGACTGTTCTGTCGTTCTGTGGGTCATTCTCGCGAGAGGCCTCGCGAAACCATCGCTTTCAATTCCTTCGCTTGTGGTGTGTTCATGTGTGATCCGCATTCAGAAGAAAACGGTTTTAAGAATGGATTTCGCATTTAATTGTCAAGTTACACATTACAGAAAATAAGCATTGCTTACAACTGTTGGAAATAACGAAGAATTGTGGAGACAATTCTTTTGTTCGATGTTACTCTTGGCGAATTCGAGTGGCGACGCGTCGATTGGTTGTTAGCGCCAATGTCAGTACTCCATACAAGCCGTTGATGCCATATCTCTAGAAAAGGTCTTGCAGGGTGTTAAAGGACAAACCAGCATCTGCCAGCTTTTAGACATTGGTCTTCGAAAGACCATCTTTTCCTTCTTGGTATAGTTTTCCGCTGTACGACTGGATAGCATCTTGTAGTCGTTCTAGGAACGTGGTTTGCTCAAATGCTTCTGTCGGCGATGTACATTTACCGTGATTGATCAATTTCTCATTCGGAACTTGCAGCGGAGGGGTAAAGAGCATTTTTCTCAGGGCTTTGACGTCTTCGAGAGCATCATGAGCATCAAACTTAGCGGAGAACAGACTTTCATATACATCGCTCAACTTGTTTGTAGAATATGATTGCAGCAGGCTGTTCGGTTGACACCGGAGGACCTTCAGTACAGGCAGACTGCCAGCGAACAACACTTTCATTTCTTTCAGCCTTCTTTTAAAGTTAGGACCTCCATTAAGAAGAAGTCTTGGCGTATCGAAAACAAAAGAATTGTGACCTAAGAGAACCAAGTAATCTACTGATTTTAAAGAACACGCGTCTACTAAAAATTGCAGGAACGATTGAAGACAGGTTTGTAAAGGCTTGGCTAGGACTAGTTTTCCGGCTTTGTATAAAATTCTTTCATTCCCAGAAAATCTCACGGTTAGGTGATGAACTGTCATGGCGGTGGAACTTATAGAGCGCTGAGGAAGTATGTAATAAGAGAAGGAGTGAAGTCCGTCGTCTGATATCGCCGAAAGCTGGAGAAATTCGGTTCTTCTAGCCGTTGAACTTGTTTTGATGTCGAACAGGATAAATTTGTAGGTTTTGGGGGGGATCAAAGGATATTTCGTTGAGCGAAGGTCTGGCAGCAGATAATGGGATCAGTTGTTCGTATTTTGTTACTTGAGATTTGCAAGTTATTTTCTTGACTTCCTTTAGAATTTCATTGTTGTTATTTACACTTTGTCCAACTTGTGGCACCAGATTAAGGCCAATATTGTGTTCGTAGCTAGGTCCTTCTTTGTTTTCGCTTCTGATAGTTGACTTTAACCTGTTCAGGTGAAGCTGCCTCCTTTTAATTTTGAATTTTTTGTGGACTTTCTTTGTTTATCTTGGTGGTTTGTACAGTGAAGGCCAGGGTTTATGCCAGTCTCCATTAATGTTTTACAAACACACTTGTGCCGTTCATTGTGCTGAGCAACTCCACAGGCAGTTCTAACATCACTGCTTTCGCTTCCACCGTAATGCCTTATTTTGACATTCTTAGAACCAATTGTGCCATTTAACGACTCGTTTCGCTGTGAATCCATGCAGGTGGCTAATTTTGATGTAACTGTTTCAGAAGCATACTCTGAAAAAAGTTCCTGCAATGCAGATTGAAGGCTGCTCTCATGCAGGTCCTTTCCATAAGGAAGCTCGTTGTGGACATATGCTGCTGGATTTTGTTGGTAACGGCACCAGGAGGGGCTGCATTTCTCATGGTTTCCAAAAGCATGCGGGACAATACCTTGAATTACGTGGGCAAGTTCTATTGGCTTGTTTTTGTGTTGGAGATCACAATATCTGAGGCAATTCACATATTCACGTATCTTATCACTTTCTGTGACAGGACATATAAATTTGGAAAGTTTTGGCGCTGACTTAAGTTATAGGCCTTGTTTTTAGTGAGCGCTTAACATGAAACTTTTTTTTCAAGGCCATAGGGAACGTTTGTTTTAAAATGGGCAGAATTGTCATCTCCAATGTTCTTGTCATATTTCATTCCTCATTCTAGAGCACGCTGAAAAAGCTCACAGGCAACACTCGATCCCATTATTTTTGATGAGGCAGTGTGGTTTTCCCACCAGTCATATGACACAGACTTTTTTGAGGCAGAACAGGTTCGGCAGGTTATGTTTCTGGTAGCAAAATCCAACACTTTGCCAATGGCAACACCAAGAAGCGCTCCATGACCAGTGGATGAGTTGTGAGCTTTTCCCTGTTTCTGCCACCCAATGTCGTACGAGCCTGTCACCCCAACCACATTTTGGGAGTCAATTTCAGCACCAGCTGTTATTGCTATCTTTCTTTCTTCTTCACTACTCTCCGTGCAACTTGCCTTGGCAACACTTTCGACCGCTTTCCCCACCTCTCTTTCCCTGGCCTTCAAAGTGACATGATTTACTGACGGAATGGTTAAACATGACAAAAGCGAATTAACGTGTGTCTGGCTTATCCCTGCTTTTAATGCTCCTACTCAATTTCCCGCCAGTGTTCGCCTGTCGCTCTTCCAGCAGCGGTGTATCGGTGAGTAGTCACGCTCAGTGCTATCATTTAGCCGTGACACAGTGTGCTTCACCTAGAAAACACCAGAGCAGTACTACAGTTTTTTATGTCGAGTTTACGCAAAAAATTTAATTGCAGCCACCTGCGAACTCCAAATGAAGTAGTTGGTCTTCTGAATTGAGTGCAATAAAACAAGATCCCTGGGTTTCTGAAAATGAGTTCGCCTCCAATACAAGAATGTCCTTGACAACTCGAAAAACTGAGAGAAAGTCTCGGCAAATGCTGACCAACTTATCGCAGTTCGCATTTCGTCTCCAGACTACAAATGCATATCGCCCGGCCTTTTGTTTGAAAAATAATAATAATAATAATAATAATAATAATAATAATAATAATAATAAATAAATAATATTTAATATTTCTAAGGCGCAAATTAGCATGTAAATACGATCAAATGCGCCTAACAAACCATATGAGTATATATAAATTAAAAGATATGCTATAAATGGTAAGATTAATTTAAAACTAATTATTTACAATAATTATATACATCAAACATACAATACAGCACAGCTCGAAAAAAGCTATCGAAGGGGCTCCACGCATCATGTATTCATTCAACACTTCTGCCAATGCGTTGCTTACACCTTCACAGCAAAATTTTCCGTCGACATCGACAGTAGCGTAGTGCCTTAGTCAACACTCCAAAAACAATTTCGCGACAATCGGCCTTCTCAGCAACAACGATCTTGTGGATTTGCGGTCCCGCACAACACACGGCTCGTTATTGTCTTTGGCGGTTACCCAATTAGAGTAAAAAAAAAAATCCAGAAATATGCTTAACAGACTTCTTTCTGCAAACTGTGAACAAGCAAACAACAAGTGTTCAGTCGGGATACTTAATAAGTGTCCTAAGTGTCACAACAACTTGCCAGTCCAATATTTGATAGCAGCAATCCCACCTTCAAACGAAACAAGTGACGGTGTACTGCCTGCCACTACTCAGCAGCTGTGGCCAACCCTGGTGGTACACTCAAGAAGCGCCATAACCTATAGACTCCTGTTGTCTCTCGAGAGAAACTAGCTCTACCCATAAACAGTTGCTCAGTGTCTCTTACTGGCCTTTCCCATGTCTACTGGCAAAGTGTCAGTCACCAGAGAAACCAGCTGCTGCCTCAGCTTCAAGGCGTTGGCACAAAGGGAATTCCAATACAATGGAACAATGGCAAGGAAACAACACCTCAGGTGCTTGTCCTCGTCTTACTTGGCCCATTCTATTTGGAGAAAATCCCTCGCACTCTGCACAGGCCCTGGCGGATCACGCCACCACTAGCATCCACTTTCGACATCCCAGCACGTCCTTCAAAACCACCTGTTCCCCAGAGAATCCTCAACCAAAAGCGTCTCATAATGGAAGCAACACTCATACTGGTTTCACCTGTTTATTATCATTTGATTTTCCACTCGGACCTTCTTCGCAATCTTTACATGCCAGTAACCTCATAAAACAATCATTTGAAGCAAACAAGTCAAGAGATATCAAAACGCCTGATGGAAACGCGTTTTGTTCGACTTCCTCCTCCAAGTTCAACTGCAAAAGGAGCATCTAGCAGTTTTATGAGAAAATACGGTGGGCCTCTTCTTTTTGTTTGTCATGTTCACGGTCGTCAAGATTTACCACAGTTACGACACTTAACAACAGGCAAAGAACAGAGGAGTGAGCTTTGAAAAAATGTGGTGATTCGCGATGGTGATCCTACTACAGACATCCTACCTGATTTTGAGCAAGAACAAAGCTTGCAAAATGCCACACTGTCATTGCAAGAACGTAATTTAGTTCAGCCTCCATCTAATGTACTAACTCTAGATTTAAAAACCGTTGATCTTTCATTTGGTCTTTATCTTAGCACATTGCCAAAGCCTCACTGCTGCGCTTTTGAAACTCGTTAAGTAGTTTACCAAAGTTTATCAGATGTCCGACACATTTTAAAAATTGAAGGACTTGCTACTAAATGCCCTAAATGTACTGAAAGGTGGACCACATGGGGGTACTTACCTCTAAGAAAGAGTGCAGTCATGAGCAAATTTTTTTGGGGTTGAAATTTCTTCTCGGAACGTTTTACTTCTATTTTTCTAGTTTATACCAAGAAGGAATGGACTGGGACAATTACATAACACTGTGACAATAACGTAACGTAGCATTTATTCATGTAACAGATTAAAACCGGTCGCAAAGAGCTGATGCTGTTGATGGCCGTCGTAGCCACGTTGTTTACTCTTTCACTGCCGTTCATTTAAATGTTCAATCCCACTCTCGTTTCTTGACCAACGACACTGTCCCTCTACATACTGCGAAGCGGAAGGGAGGGGAGGGGGAATTAAATATGCTGCTGGTAACACAGAATCTCGTTTCAGCGTGTTCCAAGGCTAAAACTAATGCTTGTCTTTTCTCTTCGTGCGCGATCACTAAGGTGCAAACTCCCCGCCTTTTACTTCCTCAGCAGAGACTGCGGATGTAGACGTATCCGTTCCGATATTGCTTCCACCTAAAGCACAACCGATTCAACGGTACCTTCGATCTAGAAAGACATCGATCGGCAAGCTTTGCCAACTCATCCCAGAGGCCGGTGCATCTGGACCCATTCATTCCCAGGACATCCATCCATTCCCAGTGCGATTCCCTGTTTCATTTTTGACCAGTTGGCTGTTTACAAACGCAGAAGAGTTGAGTTCGGGACCACCAAATAAAAATTGATTTCGAGACAGGGAGGACGATTTGAGTCCCAAACCTCCAGGTTACAAGATCAGCACTCTTACCACTACGCCACGCTGTTGACTTCTTTCTCGTATTGCTGATCTTCAATATGAAGCTGAAGGCCAAGTCATGTAATTTACAATTCATCGAACGTTAATGCAGAATATATTCTTCGTCAATCAGCGTATGTATGCAATCTATGGTGGACACGGAAACATTATGCATTTGTTTCAAGTTGGGATCCAAACGGGCGCTGAGCATAATCTGTGTCACCGTTACCTTTCAGCCCAACCGTCCTACTATTCAGTTTGTTTGTTTTTTCCTACCTTCAATCGCATTAGCTAATAGTTCGTCAATAAATCAAAACACGACGTTACCTCGCACAACTGTAAAGTATGTTGTAAACGATCTATAGCGGCCTCTGAGTCCAGAGCGTAGGAAACATTTTAAACACAGGTAATAACAGGGTTATACAATGGTGAATAACATGTTGTAAAATGAAGAGCGAATAACATGTTTCTTGTCACTTCGTCACAGCCATAAAAACGCATACATAGAATAACTTGTCAAACGACAGTTTCTATGTCTAAAAACTCTCTGGCCTGCTGATCAGAATCGCTTCATTCCGCTATAACAGTCACTTTGAAAACTTGCTCAACATTGTCTGTTAGCCTCAAGAATACGCAAAAAGAAAAAAAAAGTTAAAATTCCGCGAGATATAAAAGAAATAAATAAACAAAAAAGGAAGTACCAACCCTTCCTTTTAGTGTAGTATACGATTATTTTGTGTAACTTATAGGTTGACAGTTAAAACTTGTCTAATCCGATTTGTAAGTTGTTTTCGTTACATCCGTTTCGATTATCTATTGTCGACTCCTTGCTTTACTCGGCAATCACTTCACCTAGCATCACAAGCGGAATGGCAGACTGCACTCAACTTATTCTGGATTCCAGGAAAATTTATCTTGTATCGGTACACTCATCGCATATCTTACCCGGCCTGGACGTCTTTAAAGGAACTGCCACCCCAAAATTCATAGCTATTTCTATGTGTTCCTCTTGCGGGCGTGGCTTATGGGCAAGCCCTGTCCGTGAAAAAAAGTGCAAAGCTGTTTTTACAGAGGTGTAATGAAAAATTAACACACCTAGTTAGAATTATTTACATCGGTAGAAAAAAAAAAAAAGTTTATATGAAAGGAAGAATAAAATATTTTTTTTTGTAATAAACCTCAGCTCACTAAATACCATATACAATAATAATATTACTGCGACTACTGATGTACTGTCAACTATTAAGGCTTCTCACCAGAGTTTTTAGTAAAATGCTACCGTCGTTAGTAAGAAAACGGCTATAGGCGATTCGTGCTCTGGTTAAAGGCTATCTCACTTTGGCGCTTTCCAGATATTGCCTTTGGCAAAATCCATGGAAATTGGGGTTTTCACCAAAAACTGCAAGATCTATTCGTGAAGTTCCTGGCCAATCAACGTATTGTAACAAGCATTTTGGGGGCGATTTTAAGTACAAATGTACCTACTAACCTGAGGTGATGGATGCGAATGTTCACGTCAATACAAACATATTCTTTATTTTGTAGCAACGATTATTTTTGTGATATGCGTCGCTTCATAAGCAGAGGGAGAAAAGGGAAACTTGCTTATAGTTTGCTTTATTAATCCTCTTGGGAGTATTCATTATTTAATAATAATTATTATGTCAACAACTTGTCAAAGATTTTGTGAAGTGACATGTTCTCATTAAAGTGCCACTCCGACCAAAATTTTCGAGCTTTGTCTTTTTGCATTTTCTTAATATCAGTGGTTCTTACTCACCTGTCCAAACCGTTCTGCTGTCCGAGTGCGGGAAGGCCGTTTTTTTCGACTGTTTTTGTCGAGATTTTTTGGCTGCCATTATTCAAACACGTTCCCGAGGATCACGAGTCTTGGTCGCGAATTCACCGGATGTGACGTCAAACAAGTAACCCGTGAAATGCTTGTTTCTCTGCAAAATTTCGCTTCGCTAATTCAACCCTCTGAGATTTCAAATGCAGTTCTGCAACAACAGTGAGCTTCATTTTGCTGGGAATTTGATGTGTAGTACAACAACGTTGTGAGCAGTCAAACCTTCGAGCAGCTGTGATCTCAAATATTGACAGAATAAATGGCGGAGATTTGCTCGCACACGCCGAGCGAACTTCCGTTGCCTGAGTAAGTTTGGTATTCCATTTTTGAACGGAGTTTCCAGAGTTTGATTTTAGAACAATTTAGGAGAGACAGAGGCCATCTTTCTGTCCATCCAAGATAAGCTACTTTCTAAACTCTGTTTTTGTTTTGGTGCAGGTCGATCACCTTTGACAATGTGATATTTTATTTATCTTCTCAACCTGATGATCAATTTTTTGTCAGGCTTTACAGAGTTAACTAGGCCTAGGATACTGTGGTTGTTCAGCACATCATTTTCTCTGAATGGCTGATGAATATGATATCTGAGAGTCAGAGTGATGTAACTGAATTTATAGCATACAGTAAAGATTGAAATACACATTTGTGCATGTGTGCTACCTCTATCTTTTATTGCCTACCTGAGATTTTGGAGCTTAGGAGCAAACAATATTTTATTTGGCAGCCTCAGTTTACTTTGGTTTCAGTTAGGGCCACCTTTCAATCTGCATACTAATTTTAACAGCCATTTTAATGTTTTATTTATTTTTTTAATCACAAGCTCCCAATCTATTTTCTAGTAAAAGAGAATGTCTACATTATAAATTGGTTCTGATCTTTTATCCCATACAGGGATAAATACAACCAATCGAAAGACTAACAAGCCATATTTGTAGGTTTGATACCAAGGTTATCTCACAGTAATCTAATAATAAAGTGTTAGGTTGAAAAGTAAGGTAACGTAAATAAAATTTAATGTTCACATACAGTGCTTCTTTGGATATTTGCCTTTTCAAATAAAGGTTAATGCATCAGTTCTTTCAATAAGATTTTAAGGTGGCTGCTCTTGCATTGTGCAGCACCCACAAGAGAGCTATATTGAACATCTCACCTTTACGTGGAACTGCACTATTAAACTAAGGATTGCAGTCAGTGATTTACCTCAAAATACCTGCCATAGCTCCAGAAGGTGCCAGATATAAGTGAAAGCACTGATACATTTATAAGAAGTTAATTTTGTCTTAATCATTTCCTTTGGGCAAATTACTACCTTTTTTGCTGGACAGCTGGTAATTGGCATTGCCTCAAAAAAGAAATTGGCCCAAACTATTAGCCAATTATTGTTTATGCCATGCATGAGTGATTTATTTAACCCATGAAACAACAGCTGCAATTTGCACTTTTAATAGTCAAAACAAGACAAAATATATGGAGTAGTTGTTATATATATAGGTATTCTTCAGATTTGTTAGGACTGCGCATGTGCAGTGACACGTGTCATTCGGATGTTCAGATTAAAAGAAGTGAGTTGTGTTAACTCAGTGTTTACTTGTGTTCTGGACAATTATTATCCGTTTACAACATCTGGCGACGAGGATGGGATCCTCCAGTGATGTGGTGCTGTCTTCATGGCGATTTTGAAAATTGCGAAGTTCTCCTGTGCGTTTCAGTTGTCCGTGCACGTGGTTGCTTGCGTTATTATTTTTTGTTCGGCCGCCATTATGGCTTCGCCGCTAGTTGGTTCCATTGGTGAGTTCGATACTTCTACGGAGACTTTTACAGTTTATCATGAAAGACTTGAACAGTATTTCGTTGCGAATAGTATTGGCCATTACCCTTCTGATGCTTCCACGGCTGATAAAACAGCTGCGAACAAGAAGAAGGTTGCAGTGATGATTTCAGTTATCGGCAAGAAGACATACGGAACACTTCAAGATTTGTGCAGTCCAGAAAATTCAAAGGACAAGACATTCGAGCAGTTATGTGAATTACTTGAACGACATTTCAAACGTAAGCGATTAGAAGTTGCAGAATCGTACCGATTTCACCGTTGTATTCAAGAGGAAAATGAAACTGTTTCCGTTTACAGTGCTCGTTTACGACACCTGGCTTCCAGTTGTAATTTTGGTGAGTTCTTAAATCGTTCGCTTCGCGAGCAGTTTGTTTGTGGGATTCGCAATCCGGCCACTCGTAAAAAGCTTCTAAGTGAAGATCGTACCTTCCAACAAGCGATGCAAGTAGCAATTGCTGATGAGGTAGCAGCGAAAGAATCCATGCAAGTGCAGCAGCAATTGTCTCAACCAGTACATGTAGTCGCCAAGGACCCACCTGCCCTTTCTTCTCGCCGAAGTTCAAGTACGCCTCCAGCCTTACCGCCAGCTGGTCGTCAAGGGTCATTTCCTAAATCGCCTCGACAGTCTACCTCCTACACTTGTTTCTCATGTGGTAATTCTGATCATACAAGATCTTAATGCAGATTCAGAAATGCTGTGTGTCACAAGTGCAACGGAACTGGACATAGTGCTCGAGTCTGTAAGAAAAGTGAAGTGAATGCCATGTCTGTCGAAGAAGAGTTTCCTGAAGAACAGGTACCTGTATGTTGTGTATGATGTTAATGCTATGTCCAAGTCTGAAATTTCTATACATTGAAGATTGAGAACAATGATTGTTTAATGCAATTGGACACTGGGTGTGCTTTGTCTCTTGCGCCACTGAGCTTCATAAAAGAAGTTTGTCCTAATGTTACTCTGAAACCAACCAATGTGGTTTTGTCAACCTACACCGGTGAAACTGTGCATCCCTTAGGGGAAGTATCTGTGAACGTTGAGTACTCTGGATCACAGTACTCCTTGCCCTTGCTTATTGTACGAGAAGGATCATGTGCTTTATTTGGTCGGAATTGGCTCATGGATGTCAATTTAGATTGGAGAAACCTGCCAGGGTTGAATCACATTGGCCCCTTACCTTCACTCGCTTCCTCAGTGCCAGGTTCTACAGGTAACCAGACTTTGGACTCTGTCCTTGAACAATACCGTGAATTATTTCAGACTCAACTTGGATGCTACACAGGCACGCCTGTTGTATTAAATGAAAGTAGAGAGGCTAAATTCCACAAAGCTAGACCAGTTCCTTATGCCCTGCAGTCAAAAGTGGAGAGCGCATTGCTTAAAATGGAAAAAGATGGCGTTATTGAAAGAGTTACTTCTGCTGTCAGTGCAGCCCCTATTGTGGTGGTTGGAAAGAAAGAAAGTGACGAAGTGCGTGTATGCGGAGATTTTAGTGTAACATACAATGCATGTGCTAATGTAGAAACTTATCCTATGCCTCAGATTGAGGACATCCTTTCAGCCTTGAGGGGATGCACTGTGTTTAGCGTCTTGGATATGAAACAAGCTTACCACCAGATACCCATTGCAAAGGAATCACAGCCTTATCTCACTATCAATACTCACATTGGACTATTTGCATTTAAGAGGTTGCCAAATGGTATACATTCAGGTCCAGCCATTTTTCAGAGAATTATGGACAACTTACTGTCTGACATTCCGAAAGCAGTGAGTCGACTTGGTGACATTCTGGTGGCAGGAACTGATCAAGAAGACCATCTCCATACTCTTTCTTTGGTTTTAGATCGCCTTCTAAATGCTGGCTTCCGACTGAACAAGGCAAAGTGCAAATTCCTCCAGGCATCAGTGGTTTATCTCGGTCACAAGATAGATGGTGAGGGCTTACATCCCACTGAAGACAAACTTACAGCCATTCGCGATGCCCCAAGACCTAAAGATGTTACTGCCTTAAAGTCCTTTCTGGGACTTATAATGTTCTATTAACAATTCATGCCACATCACTCCACCGTCCTGGCACCCTTACACAGTCTATTGAAGAAGAATACACCCTGGAAATGGTCTAAAGTTGAAGAAGATGCATTTGTTGCCGCTAAGCAATTGATACTTAGCTCAAAAACATTAGTACATTACGATGAAACACTTCCCCTTTTTCTGTCGTGTGATGCTTCATCGTATGGCGCTGGAGCAGTTCTGTCTCATCAGATAGATGGACAATTTCGGCCTGTTGCCTTCGCCTCTTGTACCCTGACACAAGCCCAACAAAACTACTCCCAGTTAGAAAAGGAGGCATTCAGCATCATTTTTGGATTGAAACGATTTCGTCAGTACTTGTACGGTCGTTCCTTCACAATTTTAACAGATCATCGCCCTCTGCTCACCCTCTTTGGACCACAGCAACCAGTTCCTGCTCATGCAGCAGCTCGACTTCAAAGATGGGCCCTCATCCTGGCCTCGTACAATTACAAAATTGAATACCGCAGCACGACAGCACATGCTGATGCAGATAGCATGTCACGTCTTCCTTTGCCACAAACATGGTCACCTAAATGTGAAAATATTGAGTGCTTCTTCTTAGAACCTGAAGTTGTAACCAATGTGACTAGTCAGATGATCAAAAGAGAAACCCAGGTTGACCCTGTCTTATCCAAAGTGTACAGTTACGTCATCAGTGGATGGCGAAGGGTCGTAGATCCCACATTGGTACCGTTCAAGGATAAACAAGATGAACTGACAACCCAACAAGGCTGTGTGTTGTGGGGTACTCGGGTTGTTGTACCACCTTCCCTTCAAGAGAAAGTATTGCATGAACTTCATGAAACTCATCCAGGAATTTCCAGAATGAAAGCGCTATCAAGGTCATATGTATGGTGGCCCAATATTGATGCCCACATTGAAAGAACTGTTTTCTTCATGCAGTACTTGTCAAACTATGCGATCTGCACCTCCTACTGCTCAAATCCATCCATGGATTTTTCCAGCTCGGGCTTGGTCTCGCATTCATGTGGACTTTGCAGGACCGATCTCTGGACATATGTATATGGTTGTTGTTGATGCATACAGCAAATTCCCAGAGGTGGTCAAAATCACAAATATTACTGCTGGAACAATTATCACTGCGTTGCGTGACATATTCAGCAGGCACGGATTGCCTGAGATTCTTGTTTCTGACAATGGTCCCCAGTTCACTTCGAGAGAATTTGAAAAGTTTTGTGTCAACAATGGAATTGTACATCGTACTTCAGCAGCGTACAAACCATCCACCAATGGTCAGGCTGAACGTGTTGTCCAGATTTTGAAATCAGCAATCAAACAAGCCCAGCTTACTCACACTGATGTGTCTGCTAAAATTGCTAAGTTCTTACTTGTTTATCGAAACACCCCCCATTCCACCACAGGCGAAACTCCATCTCTACTGCTTATGGGCAGGAGATTGCGTACTCGCCTCGATTTACTGATTCCTTCAGTTGAAAAGCATGTTGAAGCTCGACAGTACAGTACGATGGTTACTCCCACTGCACACAGAGGTCTACGCCAGTTTCATGCAGGTGATCCAATACTGGCCAGAAACTATGGGAAGGGGGAAAAGTGGATGCCTGGAGTCATCACTGAGGTACTTGGTTCTCGACACTATATGGTTGAAGTGTCAGGCAATTTGTGGAAACGACATGTGGACCAACTTCTGAGCCGAGCTGTCAATGAGGACCACTCAAACAGCCCATCATCAATTGGAGAACACTCTATGCCACTTCAATTGGTTCCTCCAGTGGACTTTTCTGATGAAGTTGTTCCACTTCCCTCAGGCTCTTATATAGCCACAGCGGTTGAGTCACAGTTGACCAGTACTAGCGAATGTTCTGAAAGTCCTTTACCTGGAGCTTCTTGTTCTATTACAGACAATGACAATGTTACTGTAGTTCCTCCTGTTTTGCTGTCAGGAACTCCTGATACAAGTTCTATGTTAGAGAAACCAAGTTACTCAGACAAGGTTGCTATTTCCCCTTGTTCTGAAAGACGTTACCCTGTTAGAGTAAATCGTGGACTGCCAAGTCACTTGGAAGATTATGAGTTAAAGTGCTGACATTGCTTAACTGTTGTGTTATAGAAAAGAAACTGTTTCATTTAAAGGGGGAGATGTTATATATATAGGTATTCTTCAGATTTGTTAGGACTGCGCATGTGCAGTGACACGTGTCATTCGGATGTTCAGATTAAAAGAAGTGAGTTGTGTTAACTCAGTGTTTACTTGTGTTCTGGACAATTATTATCCGTTTACAACAGTAGTAACTATATAATATTTTTTTTTTATTATCATCAAACTTCAGCACTGTCTGCAGTCTGTGAGTTTAAATATTAATGATCATCACATAGCTAGCAGAATAGCACAATCAAATTCAGCATACCCAAACGTGCAACATGTGGGAAATGCGATGGCCTAATATTGCTTAGCCCATTGGATGCCAGATCAAATTGTTTGGGCTCAAGCCCTGACCAGGGTCACTGTGCTTTTACATATATATATATATATATTTTTTTTTTTTTATCATGCAGGTTTTAATGTACATTTACACCAGCACTGTTATAAAACAGTTGGTTCATGCTTTTAGCTGTGCACTATCAAGTTATGGTGCAAGCAGGAAGTTTGGAAAAGACTCTAGAAGCTAGAGTTGCTCTTGGCTATCACCCTGAGCAACTCTTGCCTTTATGGCATTGAAATCAAACAATCTCAGAAAATTCAAAGTAAAGTACATTTAAGCAAATCTTATAGAAATCATTTGTTTACTACTCAAGATGTTGAAATTGCAGTATCACTACTTGCCAACCAATAATTATGTGCCTTTGTGCACTGAAGATTATAATGAGTAATTTGGATATTCAAGCCAGTTTCCCTGTAGGTTGAAAAATATTTACCTTGCTTGCAAAATATACATGGAATGAAAATGCTGTGACAAAGTAAGAAACTGTACTGAAGCTGTAGTTATTTAAATTTATCTTTGGTTAAAAACTTGTGAAACTGCAGTTTGATTTTAAGTTTTTGTTGTCTCTTATATTCATCATCATGTGATAAAACAAATTAAAAGGGAAACAAAAAACTGGTTTGGGAAATTTTAAACCACATCATCAATGTACTGTTTCTATTCACATAAAATAACATCACTTTTATGTAAATTTTATTATCTGAGCCCCACTGAGTCAATCATGGCATTCCATGGTTTTCAGTGATTTATTTTCATTGCTTGTGATCAGTTTTGCACTCTTAAAATAAATCAGTGCTATTCCTCCAAACAAATATAACTTATTTTATTATTAACATCTTGACTAGTTCTATTGACTGAGAACCTGATCATGATAATGATGGTAAGTACCCAAAGCAGACTCAATTTTCGGAGACATCGCTAGCAAAAGACTCCCTCAAAATCTCGTCAAAACGATAACGATAGTAAACAGACAATAATAAGACTGGAACTTCATATAAAGATGATTTATCAGGCACTTCAATCTTTCTGCGTAGTCATAATCCGCTCACTGCACCATGACGAATGCTTTCAAAAGCATTGGCAAAAAACAAAATAGCACAAAACTAATAAAACACACTACGTACCATTTTCTAAAATTACTGTGCCGAAGTGGATCAAAAAGGCCGGGTATAATTGTGAAGTTGGACCATCAAAAGTATGTAGCCTGGACTGCAGCTTCTGATCGCTTCTTGTCTTCAGTAATTCGCGGCTTCTTGATCGTTCGTAATACACGATAATTGTACGATTGAAGGCCTGCATTTTCCCGGTTTATTGGAGGAAAATTTGACTCGGAAGGCAAGAATCCCACCGCAGAATCGCCAAACATTTTCGAGCAAAATCTAGACAAAACCCACAAAAACAAACTAAACATCGCAAAGGACAGGTCACGTGTTAGGTGTTTGACGTCACAAGAAGACCTGCCGCTGTGAAATACGCTGGCTCAGCTGGAACCAGTTTCGAGTAATGGCGGACGGAAAATTGCAGTTTTTGAAGCCCAAAATTTCGATGAAGGAAGGCTTATTATTTTTTTGTTTCTGGGTAAAAGCACATTACAGTCACCGGTAAGTTATTCTGTAACAAAAAAATTTCGAAAAAAAAAAGTGAAATTTCGTCGGAGTGGCACTTAAAATGAATTTGATTATTTATTTATCAAATTCACACAATTTATTTAATTGATCTCCTAGGATGGGAATATTTACTTTGAGAACTTTGGGTAAGAAGCTTTCCCGTGACAGGAACCTCCATCTGTCCCAACTACCCGCTAATCCGTCCATCTGTTTATCCGTCTATTCATCTATATGTCTATGTGTCTATCAGTCTATCTCTCTCTGTCTATCCACCAATTTAACAATTGGTCAATCAACGAGGCTTTAAGATCATTTTGAGGGTGACATTAAATGCAAATGTTCCTACTTACGAGTGGTCAGGGATAGCAAATACACACTTGCTTTATTAATCCTCTTAAGAGTATTCATTCCTTCATTGTAACATATCAACAACTTGTCAAGGATTTTGGATAGTGGTATGTTCTCATCAAGTGAGTTGTTGAATTCTTCCTTTATCGAATTCACGCAATATCTTCTGATCTCCTTGGATGGGGCTATTTCCTTCGAGAACTTTTGACAAGCAGCTTTCCCGTTGCAGGTTTCTTCATCTGTGTCATCTTCTTTACGAACTCGCCAACGGTCTGGCGTTTCATAAATGGAGAGCCATGCTTAAATGTAAGATGTTCAGTAATGGAGATGCCACTGCCTTTTGGTAACCAGGCCCACGAATGGGCACGCATTTCCGTAAAAAAGACGAAGGGCATCAGAACATAATGCTTTGGAAGGTTACGCCCGTTAGAAGCATACTTTCTTTAAACTGTCTCTCAGGAATTCATTTATTGTCGTACGGATAAGGTTTTTGGGATTGGCTCTTGAATTAACCTTTAGTATTTTTTAAGCCTTTCTTACTTCCTGCAAATCTCGTAGGCAAATAATGGACGTGGCAAGGATCCGGAGCTCATGTAACCTATTGACAATAACGCAACGCGTCTGCCCAATTAGCGCAACCAGCGCTATTTTCTCGCACACCTGAGCTGTTCTAGATCGGCTCTTCTTTCCGCCTTTATCCTTCAGTTTCTTAAACAAGACATTATTATGTTACTCCGTTAAGCTTGAAAAGTGGCATTGTTCAGCTAATTATTATATGGTAATAACTGAATAAAAATTATATATTCAAATCTATAAAAACAATTGTAAGTAACGTTTTTATTTTGTAATAGAGTACGTATGATTCTAATCACGTTAATACCATGTGCAGAAGTAAGTCTATAAATAAGCTATTGACGTCGTTTTCTTTCTAGATACGCTATTTTCAAGTAGCACAACATAAGGAGTAAAAAAAAATAGGAGGCTGAACAGTTTCCATTCTAAGTACAAAGTAGAACGCCAGACAGGCTGACGCAAACCCCAAGAAAATATATATAAACGAAAAACAATTGTGCGGAAAATATCCTGACTATAAAGGAAACATTGCGGGTAATCAAAACAAAACAAAAATTACAACAGAAATGTAAAGTAAAACAGATGTACTTTATCAGCATTATGTGGTATATTAAGATTTCGTCCATTGCTATGTGATCCTTTATACGTCTATGCCATGTTGAGGAGGCATTGCAACATTATTTGGGCGGCGATTAATTTCTTGGATTCAGCATTACGGATGATAGGTTACACATATTGCATTGCAAAGAAAACACAACCTCTTCTGCTCCTTCTTGTCTACGGCGCGAACGTCAGTGAAAAAAAAAGGTCCGTCACAAGCAGCAGGTATCTCGTATCCTATTCATCTTCTCGGCGAATTTACTAACTTAATTGCAATGTTTTCCTCAAAATTGAAGGCCGCCTTTGAATGCCTGTCACTTGCTGTAAATGTTTTCTTTTTTTGGTCTATTGCCACGTGCAAGAAAATTTGATTACTTGAAGATAATATTGTCAACAAGGAAAGACATTCAAATTATCATCACTATTCTCAATAAATGAAATATTAAGACGTGTCTATCCTTTTTTATCGCTTGCTGTCCTTTAAACCGTGGCGATCGGCAATTGAAGCCTTACATGCAAACCAATGGTTAATTATCAGTGCTGAAGTGGGAAACCAACTTTGAATGCCTCACGTTACCTGGCAACGCTCATGTTCCTGTCCAACAAACCATTATATCTGCAAAAACCCTAAAAAAAAAAAAAAATCGGCATGTTGACGACCATTGGAGTTTTCTACGGCAAAAAAGACACTCTCTTCAAATCGTGTGGTGTCGCGGTGGTCTAATATACAGCACGTTCGTCTCCAGATCGGGAAATCTGGGCTTGAGTGCTGTCCTGCTGTCTTATTATAAATCGTTCCCTTTTCGTGCTTGTATACACCTTTCACGCATCTGACTTATCAGGACATACACTTCCCTATTTAATCTACACGTCTCGGAAGGAACAGGTACTCTTAAGGCAGGGCGTTTAAGAGCCAGGTCTTGGAAATTAACTGGCTCCTTGGCAAATGGGTAAACCATGTCGGCACAAAAAAGGACAATCGCTTTTAGCGAGGGTAAAATATATGGGGCGTAAAATAAAAGATTAATTAGAAGAAATATTAATAACATTAAATTGTCCCTATCTTTACGTCTGTCCGTCTCTCTCTCCGTCTATTGGTCTGTCTTCTCGACTATCTATCTATCGGCCTGTCTGTCTATTCGTCTATTGGTCTATCTGTCTATCATCCTATCTTTCTCTGTCTTTCCGCCCAACTACCAATCCGTCCATCTGTCTATCCGTCAATCTGCCCATCCGTCTGTCGGTCTACCAGTTTATAAGGAGGCAGCGTGGCCTAGTGGTTAGGGCGCTGGATTTGTAAACCGGAGGTCCCGGGTTCAAATCCTTCTCCCTGCCACTAGATCGATTTGTCTTCGGTGGTCCCGAATTCACCTCCACCACGCTTTGTATATAGCCAACTGGTCAGCCTCCTGCCAGTTGGGATTTTTAACAAGTTTCTGTTTGATTTACAATATTTGTTTCACTATTTACAGTGTCCTCAATTAGTACAGCCGTGCTAAATACATTGACACTTAAATAAAGTGATTTTTTTTTTTTTAATAGGCATAAATTTGCATTTTTTTCTTACAATTTTATCAAGTATTAAATCATTCAAAAGTAAGAATTATGTCGTTATTAGTTTTAAGGCAAGTAAGCGCGATAAATTTCGTAAAATTTTCTCTAAAGTTTAAACGCCAAATTATCGTCAATCCAGTTTGCTGGCTGTTTTCGTCATATCCAAGTCCAGAGACCACTTTTCGTGATCTGTGGACCTCACATGAGGACTATTGGTTTTCCCTGAGCATCATGGCTGAAAGGGCAGACATGTTTCTTTAAAGGACAGGCACCCAGCTTCTTCTTCTCGGAATTGGTGACGAGGAGAAACGCTTTGAAAAACTTTTGATAAGCAGCTTTCCCTTTTCAGGTGTCTTGCATCTGCGTCATCCTCTCCACGAACTCGCCAACGGTCGTGCAGTTCTTGAATGAGCAGCCTTCTTTGAAAGCCGGGCATTTGGCAACCAGACCTTTGCAGTTGAAAACAAGAACGACGTATGGGCACACACCTTTCCCAAAATTAAAACTGGACACTTAGCCGACACTTCGTTCAATGTGACTACCATGGGGACCTTAAAAAGAATAAAATGAAAACACAAATTTAACAAAAATATATGTTAGACTTATATCATTTAATTGTTTTGCAAAAGTTTTCGATATCCTCATCAGTAATTATAAAACATAAACCCCGTGTTTTATTGAGAAAAGCGTAATCTTTGTTCAGTGTTTGTTAGGTAAACAATTGGAAAGATAACCCATATACCTTGTGCCACGGGTTTTGCAGCAAGTTCTAGAGATATTTAATTAAATAATTCTATGTTAAAATGCTTGTACACCTTTTATAAACTTTGTCTTGTAGTGATATATTCATTTTGACGTCTTCTCGTATTTCTTTACTAAATTTCCAACGTCGTTGGGCAAGCAGATCCAACGCCAGCGTCCTTCTCTTTGGCAGTGGTGTGGATGACTCAGAGAAACTGTACGTACGCAGCAACGCCCTTGCAGTACTCGCGCATCTCGCCTAGGCAACCTGCCACGCCTTTCTTTTCGTTTCTTAGCTTGGAAAATAGGCAAACCTTGTTGGCGAAGACAGCGGGACATTCACGCTAGGCGAAATCTATCTATCTATCTATCTATCTATCTATCTATCTATCTATCTATCTATCTATCTATCTATCTATCTATCTATCTATCTATCTATCTATCTGTCTGTCTGTCTGTCTGTCTGTCTGTCTGTCTGTCTGTCTGTCTGTCTGTCTGTCTGTCTGTCTGTCTATCTATCTATCTATCTATCTATCTGTCTGTCTGTCTGTCTGTCTGTCTGTCTGTCTGTCTGTCTGTCTGTCTGTCTGTCTATCTATCTATCTATCTATCTATCCAAAGGCTTCAAAATAGGGCGGCTCGTGTTGTTACTGGTGCTGCTTATAGTAAGCCTTCTGGAGAAGTTTTTTGAGGAATTAGGCTGGACTCAGCTAAATTCTATGAGACAATTTCACAAAAAAAAAATCGTTAACGGTCTGGCACCTCCATACCTTGCCGAAATGTTCACTTCTAATAACGCCTTAAACAATTACAGTCTGAGATCTTCATATTACGACCTAGAACTGCC
Organism: Meandrina meandrites; assembly: GCA_963693305.1. Taxonomy (NCBI): domain Eukaryota; kingdom Metazoa; phylum Cnidaria; class Anthozoa; order Scleractinia; family Meandrinidae; genus Meandrina; species Meandrina meandrites. The sequence goes on from OY855904.1 coordinate 44,450,267, forward strand.
CAAATGCAGAACAAATTACTATAAGAATAGTTTTGCTTTCAGTGGCGTCAAGGTCTGCAATGCTCTCCCTCGCTACCTCAAAGAAGAAAGGTCTTTGGACAAGTTTAAAAGAGGCTTACTACCGGCACTTTTAAAGTAATTAGTTAAAGATCGCCTTGTAAATTGTTATTTTTAAGTACATATTTTAAAGTATTGTATTAATTAGTTGATTCACGAATTTTATGGAAACCAAATTTTAACCTGTATGTTTAAATTTGATAAGATTCCGCGCATGTGAGCACTATATGCGCCTCAATAATTTTGACGATAACAAGATCGCCACGATTTTGAATTTCATTAGACTAGTGCTGACATGCAACAACTTAACATTTCAAGGAGTGAACTATGTTCAGCAGACAGGAACGGCTATGGGCACTAAGAGGGCACCCACATACGCTAACCTATTCATTGGTCACCTAGAAGAACAAATGCTGGAGGAAACTACACTTAAGCCGCTAATCTGGTTCAGATTCATTGATGATATTTTATTCCTCTAGACATTTGGTGAAATCAAACTACAACAATTCTATGAACTATGTAACAACCTCAACCCACACATTAAGTTCGAACAAACAACATCGCCTACAAACATCGCATTTCTTGATGTACAAGTCATCCTTAAGGAAGGAAAGATTACAACTGACCTATACACAAAACCAACGGACACTCATCAATACCTAAATTGGAATAGCTGCCATCCCCGACACACCAAGACAGCCATCCCTTACAGCTTGTCGTTAAGACCTCGCCGCATTTGCTCAAGTGATGAATTATTTAAAACACGGGCCTGCGAACTACACAACATCCTTCTCGAACGTGGCTACAGGGATACTCTTATCAGGGACTCTATCAATAAAGCAAGACAACTCTCCAGGGAAGAGGCGTTACGCCCCAACACCGAGAAACGAAAGACTGAAAGAGTACCCCTAGTGGTAACCTACAATCCGGCCCTCGTAGGCGTACTTAAAATCGTTGCCAACCATCACAATATTTTGCCAACATCTCAAAGATGCAAGGAAGTGTTCAGTCAACTCCCACTGATTGCTTACCGCAAAAGCAGGAATTTATCGGATCTGCTTACAAGCTAACGACTTAAGCCAACATCCACCACCGGCGAAACAACTCTACATAATGATCTCACCACTGGCATACTTAACTCAACTGACACAGCATGCAATATTTGTCACTGCACATTTCAGACCAACAGAAACCTCAAGATTCACTTTTCACACCGACACAAAGTCGCGCAAATTAGCTCCAACACCGAACCTGGTTTCTGGCCGTGCAATAAAGATTCTCGATGCGCATGCTGCAGCAAATATGGCCAGTTTACGCAAGACATAACAAGTTCAGCAACTGGCGAATGTATCGTCCTCCGTGGACACACGACTTGCGAAAGAAGAAATGTAATTTACCTAATAAACTGTGCAAAGTGCAAGGAACAATATGTAGGAGAAACGGGAAACATGATACGGACACGAGCCAACCAGCACCGCTCATACATCACCTTGGGGAACAAGAACATCCCCACGGTGCGGCACTTCAGAAACTGCGGACTTGACAATTTTAGGTTATCCATAATCGAGCGTGTCCGTAACAATAATCAAGTAATCAGAAGAACCAGAGAGGACTTCTGGATCCAAAAGTTAGGGCCCTCGATCAACGGACAAACATAAGTAACTTTATATTATCATTCTAACTTTAACTTAAGTTTTATAAGTTGTCTTTGGTTTCCTCTATAAATGTAACATTGTCGAAAAGGTTTTCGCACGCGCGCGCATAATGTTAAGCGCGCACTAATATAACCGTTGAATTTAAATTTAAATTATTTCGCTGGCACGGAACAAACAGTTCCCAGTCAAAAAACGATCTTGTCAGCTTGTGTACTCTTGAGAAAGGGCGCGAGGCCCGAAACGTCGAGTAAAAAGCACAAAGTACCAAATTGGAGTTGGTTTCTTGGACTTACCTGTTACTTATATGTCAAAACTCTGCAAGTATCCACGATCGCTACAGTGATCCTCCAATTTGAAACAACGGGAAGCATTGTTCGTGAGACCACTTAACTGAATTGACTTACTTACTACACTGTCTCCGGACACGATCGCGACTCCTGTGATCTGCTTACGAATCAGCTTTCAAAGAGACTAACAACTCCAAGCAAGGAACAAGGTTTGTGTCAGCATGTCATTTAAATTTATCGGACTTATCACACTTTTTTTGTCAATATCGTGTCATCTTAAGATCGCAAGGGAAACAGACACGCTCACACAACCAGTCTGCAAACAAGAACTTCAGTACAGCTATCATGAATTTATATACTGCTGGTACCGCACTGCACGCATCCACTGCAGACGTGTTCGAATATGCCCTTCTGTTAACATGAAACTCTCTAAGAGACATGATCATTCTTTGCTATATTTATTACTGATAATCAGCGGCGATATCCAATTGAATCCCGGTCCAGCGCCTGTTCGTAGTTTTCCGAACAGACTTTCAGGAGAATGTAAAAGGATTCTTTGGCAACTCCATCGCCTTAAAGTTAAACTTATTAACGGTGAACTGCACCAACAATTCCTAACCGAATACGTAACAAATCAAGTAATTCCACCAGGCCTCAAAATCAAATTACGCCCACAAATCGATGCTGTTAATGATGAATTTCTCAAAACATGGAACGACACCATTTCTGGCACTTCATTTCGTTTGATGGACCTCCTACTAAAGAAACAGCAAGCGAACTGCTCGTCACTGAGCAAACAAATTAATGACAAATTACTCACACTATCTAATAAACTGGATAGTGAGCAATTTCAAGAAGTCTCCATGTGGTTAGACACACAAGACAAAGCAATTCGGAAAGAAACTGATACTCGAAAACGGCGCAAATTCGAAACACACATTCGGAATTCTGCAAAGTCAGGGGCAACAGTGAGTTTCAACAATACTGAACGAAGAAATGTGACTCACCAACGCAACACAAATCAAACCACAGAAAAAGCAGCAACCGCTACCGCAACCACCGTACACACTGACACTTATAGTAACGAGGTAAATGATATCAGAAGCTCCGCTGCTACCACGCCACCATCAAGTGAGTTGCCACCGACCCAGAGGCGCAAACAACGTCGACGCAGCTACCACCGTGGGAGACACCGTAAAAAGCCAGTATCCAGGACCAACCATCAGAACACAGTGTTCAACCTCTCCGATCGTGTTTTATCCGAACATGAGATCAACATCTTAAGCAGAGGACTCAAATTTGTACCTACTCCCACACATGTGAACATGACGGAGCTCATCGCCGATGTTAAAACCTGGACCCGACGGATGCGGCTTAAAGAATATTTCTGGTGCGAAAACACCCCGCAATTGAACTGTAACAAGCAATACAAGAAACCACCTACGTGGACTCCCATTAACGGCAGAGACCAAGTCTTGGATTGCTATCTTAGTGCTGTTGGAAATGCGATTTTGGAAATGCGCCCAAACAGAAAGAAACATACACTCAAATATTACCAGGGAAGAAAGAAACGCAATAAAGGAACTTAAACAGGACAGCAAAATAGTCATCTTCGAGGCTGACAAAGGCGCAGCTGTTGTAATCCAGAACCGCGGAGACTACTTGAATGAAGCCTACAAACAACTGAATGGCAAAGACCAGAACAACGAACAGGTGTACCGCCACCTGCCTAATGATCCGACAAAAGATTTCCAACGTAGAGTAAAGAATGCAGTACGAGTAGCCCTAGACACAGGAGTAATTGATAGTGATACAGCCAACTATCTGGTGGTAGATGACGCACAACCAGCTAACATCTATTTTGTGCCGAAAATCCACAAACAGCAGCGTCCACCACCAGCGCGTCCTATCTGCAACAGCATTAAGTCTGCCACTGCCAACATATCGAAAAGGGTTGACGACCAACTCCAACCATTGGTTAAACGGCTACCATCATACCTCAAAGATGACAACGACTTTCTACAAAAGTTAGTAGAAATAAATACAAACCAGCCACTTCCACCCGAAACACTATTGGTGTCCTGGGATGTTAAGTCCCTTTATACGAACATTCCGCACCAGGATGGAATGAGAGCATGTGAGCACTATATGCGCCTCAATAATTTTGACGATAACAAGATCGCCACGATTTTGAATTTCATTAGACTAGTGCTGACATGCAACAACTTAACATTTCAAGGAGTGAACTATGTTCAGCAGACAGGAACGGCTATGGGCACTAAGAGGGCACCCACATACGCTAACCTATTCATGGGTCACCTAGAAGAACAAATGCTGGAGGAAACTACACTTAAGCCGCTAATCTGGTTCAGATTCATTGGTGATATTTTTTTCCTCTGGACACGGTGAAATCAAACTACAACAATTCTATGAACTATGTAACAACCTCAACCCACACATTAAGTTCGAACAAACAACATCGCCTACAAACATCGCATTTCTTGATGTACAAGTCATCCTTAAGGAAGGAAAGATTACAACTGACCTATACACAAAACCAACGGACACTCATCAATACCTAAATTGGAATAGCTGCCATCCCCGACACACCAAGACAGTCATCCCTTACAGCTTGTCGTTAAGACCTCGCCGCATTTGCTCAAGTGATGAATTATTTAAAACACGGGCCCGCGAACTACACAACAACCTGCTCGAACGTGGCTACAGGGATACTCTTATCAGGGACTCCATCAATAAAGCAAGACAACTCTCCAGGGAAGAGGCGTTACGCCCCAACACCGAGAGACGAAAGACTGAAAGAGTACCCCTAGTGGTAACCTACAATCCAGCCCTCGTAGGCATACTTAAGATCGTTGCCAACCATCACAATATTTTGCCAACATCTCAAAGATGCAAGGAAGTGTTCAGTCAACTCCCACTGATTGCTTACCGCAAAAGCAGGAATTTATCGGATCTGCTTACAAGCAAACGACTTAAGCCAACATCTCACCACTGGCATACTTAACTCAACTGACACAGCATGCAATATTTGTTACCCCACATTTCAGACCAGCAGAAACCTCAAAATTCACTTTTCACACCGACACAAAGTCGCGCAAATTAGCTCCAACACCGAACCTGGTTTCTGGCCGTGCAATAAAGATTCTCGATGCGCATGCTGCAGCAAATATGGCCAGTTTACGCAAGACATAACAAGTTCAGCAACTGGCGAATGTATCGTCCTCCGTGGACACACGACTTGCGAAACAAGAAATGTAATTTACCTTATAAACTGTGCAAAGTGCAAGGAACAATATGTAGGAGAAACGGGAAACATGATACGGACACGAGCCAACCAACACCGCTCAGACATCACCTTGGGGAACAAGAACATCCCCACGGTGCGGCACTTCAGAAACTGCGGACTTGACAATTTTAGGTTATCCATAATCGAGCGTGTCCGTAACAATAATCAAATAATCAGAAGAACCAGAGAGGACTTCTGGATCCAAAAGTTAAGGCCCTCGATCAACGGACAAACATAAGTAACTTTATATTATCATTCTAACTTTAACTTAAGTTTTATATTTATCATCACTATTCTCAATAAATGAAATATTAAGACGTGTCTATCCTTTTTTATCGCTTGCTGTCCTTTAAACCGTGGCGATCGGCAATTGAAGCCTTACATGCAAACCAATGGTTTATTATCAGTGCTGAAGTGGGAAACCATCTTTTAATGCCTCACGTTACCTGGCAACGCCCATGTTCCTGCCCAACAAACCATTATATCTGCAAAAACCCTAAAAAAAAAATCGGCATGTTGACGACCATTGGAGTTTTCTACGGCCAAAAAGACACTCTCTTCAAATCGTGTGGTGTCGCGGTGGTCTAATATACAGCACGTTCGTCTCCAGATCGGGAAATCTGGGCTTGAGTGCTGTCCTGCTGTCTTATTATAAATCGTTCCCTTTTCGTGGTTGTATACACCTTTCACGCATCTGACTTATCAGGACATACACTTCCCTATTTAATCTACACGTCTCAGAAGGAACAGGTACTCTTAAGGCAGGGCGTTTAAGAGCCAGGTCTTGGAAATTAACTGGCAGCTTGGCAAATGGGTAAACCTTGTCGGCACAAAAAAGGACAATCGCTTTTAGCGAGGGTAAAATATATGGGGCGTAAAATAAAGGATTAATTGTCCCTATCTTTACATCTGTCCGTCTCTCTCTCCGTCTATTCGTCTGTCTTCTCGACTATCTATCTATCGGCCTGTCTGTCTATTCGTCTATTGGTCTATTTGTCTATCATCCTATCTTTCTCTGTCTTTCCGCCCAACTACCAATCCGTCCATCTGTCTATCTGTCTATCTGCCCATCCGTCTGTCGGTCTACCAGTAATAGGTATAAATTTGCATTTTTTTCTTACAATTTTATCAAGTATTAAATCATTCAAAAGTAAGAATTATGTCGTTATTAGTTTTAAGGCAAGTAAGCGCAATAAATTTCATAAAATTTTCTCTTAAGTTTAAACGCCAAATTATCGTCAATCCAGTTTGCTGGCTGTTTTCGTCATATCCATGTCCAGAGACCACTTTTCGTGATCTGTGGACCTCACTTGAGGACTATTGGTTTTCCCTGAGCATCATGGCTGAAAGGGCAGACATGTGTCTTTAAAGGACAGGCACCCAGCTTCTTCCTCTCGGAATTGGTGACGAGGAGAAACGCTTTGAAAAACTTTTGATAAGCAGCTTTCCCTTTTCAGGTGTCTTGCATCTGCGTCATCCTCTCCACGAACTCGCCAACGGTCGTGCAGTTCTTGAATGAGCAGCCTTCTTTGAAAGCCGGGCATTTGGCAACCAGACCTTTGCAGTTGAAAACAAGAACGACGTATGGGCACACACCTTTCCCAAAATTAAAACTGGACACTTAGCCGACACTTCGTTCAATGTGACCACCATGGGGGCCTTGAAAAGAATAAAATGAAAATACAAACTTAACAAAAATATATGTTAGACTTATATCATTTAATTGTTTTGCAAAAGTTTTCGATATCCTCATCAGTAATTATAAAACATAAACCCCGTGTTTTATTGAGAAAAGCGTAATCTTTGTTCAGTGTTTGTTAGGTAAACAATTGGGAAGATAACCCATATACCTTGTGCCACGGGTTTTGCAGCAAGTTCTAGAGATATTTAATTAAATAATTTTATGTTAAAATGCTTGTACATCTTTTATAAACTTTGTCTTGTAGTGATATATTAATTTTGACGTCTTCTCGTATTATTTTATCTATCTATCTATCTATCTATCTATCTGTCTGTCTGTCTGTCTGTCTGTCTGTCTGTCTGTCTGTCTGTCTATCTATCTATCTATCTATCCAAAGGCTTCAAAATAGGGTGGCTCGTGTTGTTACTGGTGCTGCTTATAGTAAGCCTTCTGGAGAAGTTTTTGAGGAATTAGGCTGGACTCAGTTAAATTCTATGAGACAATTTCACAAAAAAAAAAAAAAAAAAAATCGTTAACGGTCTGGTACCTCCATACCTTGCCGAAATGTTCACTTCTAATAACGCCTTAAACAATTACAGTCTGAGATCTTCAAATTACGACCTAGAACTGCCCAAATGCAGAACAAATTACTATAAGAATAGTTTTGCTTTCAGTGGCGTCAAGGTCTGGAATGCTTTCCCTCGCTACCTCAAAGAAGAAAGGTCTTTGGAAAAGTTTAAAAGAGGCTTACTACCGTTCCCAGTCAAATCAAAGTCTCCTTCGAGCCACCTCATGGTATCTGGTTATTATTCGTATGAGCCTTTGTCTCTTTTCCAACTGTTTTAGTTGAAAAATGCAATAAAAATATATGAGGATGGAATGAACTTGTTGCGGAATGGGAAGGTTGGGTTTGGGGGTGCTTCCATATATACATTCTATATGCCGCTGTGCAGGGTGGGGTTTCAAGCAATTTTTGCTCAATAAGACTAGGCTAGTACATTGTGATTGAAACTTTGCACTGAAAGAACGTTATGTAAATATAAATACAAATTATTACAGGAATCTTAAAAGCAACTGTCTGCAGTTGTAATAGAGTTTCTGAAGAACAACAAGTCTCAAGTAGAGTGGGAATTTTTATGTGTTTGATAGTTACATACTGTGACTACTCTTATGAAAAGACACATCAGTTGTGTTTTATCAGCTTTGAGCTTGGCAGTTGCCATTGTAGATGTATTTTTATATCAGTCTTTCATAAATCCATCAGTACAATTTATGATCATGACAAGTTTGATGTTGCCTTCTTCTGAATTAGTGCAAAATTTGCACAGAATAAAATTTTGTTAAATCTGCATGTTGCCTTGTTGTTGTCCTTTGTAGCAAACAGTGTGACAATGATAATCTTTTAGTGACTACAGAAACTTCACTTTTGATCATCAGATGAAAACTTAATTTAATTCTGATAGTTGCCTTCAGGACAAAAACAACATTCACCTTATCAAATGTGATTTAAAACTAAATAATACATGTAGTTGAAATATAGCTTGTGTCATAAAGGCCAAATTCAATCGCAATGAGCTATATATGGTCAACACTTGAGATTAGAACTGTTGTAAATAATATTATACAAAAACGCGAATATGTTAATTTTTATCAAGTAAACAAATGCAAGTCAACTCTAAATTATCTGGTTATATATTTAATTTTCAAATTAACGTAAAATTTACATTTGGATAAATGAAAGAAACTCGAAAATATAGTTTAAGGTTTCATCATCCCGATTTCATTAAAACTGAAGCGAACATGATGAACAAATAATAACACTACATTCCAGTATTAAAACACATGTCAAGTCGGTTTGCTGCTTGCATGAGGAAAATAACTCCTACATTTATATGCACACCTAAAAGAAATAACGACAGAAACTTGTTATTATCGACGGAAACGAATGCCACAAATACAAATGGTTTTCGTTGTTTGCAGGAAATTATGAAGCAAGTTTCCCAACAAATGTTAAAATATAGCTGCAGTTCATTTGCTACAAGCCTTATACAAAATGAAATACGATGGTAACCAAGGGAATCTTACCTTTGCTTCCAGATAGTAAAGCATTCACTTCATTTGAGCTTGCAGCATAATTTCTTGTTGCGGCTGCATTATAGTCATTTAGTCTCCGTCCAAATGTATGTAAACATTTCCCAACGATCGATCAATCATCACGTTTAAGCTAGACTTTGGTGCTCAATTCTCTGCAGTCGAGTATTCTTAAGCATGATTCCATTTCGTTTAAGAACTCCACAAACGTGTATTTTGATATGATTATGACATGAATGCAACGAAAAACCCATCTGTTTTTTTCGAGCCAACAGCCGCCATACTGGATCTCTCCATGTGCTTGGGTAATTTGGGCAAGTTTCTGCCTACATCTTGATGGATACATCGCCACTTTTAACCCAATTGTTCACTTGAGCATTCTTGAGCACATTTTCTGATGGTTTGTGAGGTCTTCAAAGGTGCATTTTGATCAAACGTGTAGCGAAAGGAACAGAAATCCGCCTTTACAATTTTAGCGTCGGACTCGACACGACAGACGCCATTTCAGCTCATGTTGCAAACATGTACTGCCGCCTTTGTTCCACCCCCTCCCCCCACATATACAAACATAAAACAATGGCCCGACTTTGTGGACAAATCAAAACCTAGCGGGGGAGACAGGAGTAAATTTGTTTAATTCACTTTTAATGGCGATTTAATGCATACATTAATTGTTTAACGGAATGGAGTGACATCCAACCCTCACTATACCTCATGGTATTCATGATACCATGAGGTAAAAACGATCTTGTCAGCTCGTGTACTCTTGAGAAAGGGCGCGACGCCCGAAACGTCGAGTAAAAAGCACAATGTACCAAATTGGAGTTGGTTTCTTGGACTTACATGTTACTTATCTACTTATCTATCTATCTATCTATCTATCTATCTATCTATCTATCTATCTATCTATCTATCTATCTATCTATCTATCTATCTATCTATCTATCTATCTATCTATCTATCTATCTATCTATCTATCGGCTCTAAGGGGCTCAGTAACGGACATCTCAGGGGTTGTTGTTCTTTGCGTAATTTGGTGAGCACTCACTGCCGTGGATCTTGAAAGGTGCTGTTGAAAATTCTGAAATTTTCTCATGTACAATAGGTCCCTGAAGATCTTAGTTTGTGTTTGAAGCCAATCAATTGCTATTACAAGTTCACTACTTTCCAAGTGGTCGGTTAGAGTGCTCTGCTTTGATTCTAACCATGCTGCGGGTGCCGCACACTTTTCCTTTTGAGCCTGAATTAAGATTTCCATTAATTGTAATGCTGTTTCCTAAAGTATGTTGTTCCACTTATCATAGAGATTGCTATGTAAAGCACCAACTTGCGGTGTAAGTTTAATCTTGAGTCCCGGTGGTATTAATTTCCTATCCTTATACAGCGATAGAAAGTGTTGATGCTATTCCCCAGCATCGGTTTTAGTCCGGTAAAGTTGCCAGAGTCTTTGGAAATTCCGAAGGTAGCCCTGGTGGTGCGGTCTTTGAGCTTAGTGGACCTGGGTTCACTTGAACATCACCGCTGATCACGAGAAATACGAGTAATATTCGGCTATGACTCTTATGATTATTTGCGGGCTACAGGGCTCGAACTCGCGGCCATCCATAAACCGCCCCGCTTTGAGAGTCAATTGCCCTTTACATTGTGCTACGTCGTCACAGGTTAAGTAAACGGACCAAATAATCCTTTATGAACTGTATGCTCTTGAGTTACAAGTCGCGTTTTCGGAAGTTGTTAGTTGTAAGTATCCGATGGCATACAAAGGTAATATTAATTTTACGAATAGGGGGGTGAAGTTATCGGTTCAAATCTTTATTTGTCGAAGTTTTCGGTTACACAAGTAGGTTCTAGTTGCAGAATTAATTTTCCGAGTTTCAATGGCTTATAGCCACTTTGATTATATTACGATTTAAAGCTTTTTAATAATTAACTCCCGCTTATTTATTATGCAAGAAAACTTTATTTTAGTAGTGATTTTATTGTAATTAATCCTTAATGGCCTTTTTAGCAAAGCGTGACTAATAATACGGCGCCCACAATAAAAATATTAACAGCTCTATGCCCAATTGCTTTTATTGACTTTCTGACTACGCTATTATGCAAATTCGAGCTGTTTACATATCTTAACCAAGCGTGGCAGAGCGTGACTTATAAACCACATCATTTAGTTGCCACGAGTGTGTTTATTGAAATCACGTTCACAACACAAAAGAACAATATTTTTATAGACTCTAGGTTTTAGGCCATCGTAACTTGATTAAAAACATGAAACTAACAGTGGTAATGAACATTGTGAAGAATTGCATGTTAATAACTTGACGTTTCGTATGCTATGCAACATACATTTCCAAAAGTATGACCGTTACAAAATTTTAACGACTATTATTTATATTGCTATGAAAAGGGTCTGGAACCTAGACTGAGACCATTGATCTACAGCAGTAACTTAATATTATCGCTTAGGTTAATAGAGCAACAACCTCTCACTGCCAACGTTGGCATTTAATGAAGGTTGTTAGTTGTAAACAGTGCGCGATGGCGTACATGGGATGAGGCAAGGGCTGCGCAGCCAAAAGAGAAAATTGGAGGCATTATGTGGAGGCCTTATGTGCCACGAGGCACAAAGAAGCTAGGTAACAGGTAGTTATAAATGAATAAGGTCTCTTTAATTTTGCAATGGATGTCAGTTTTGCCAGACGCTGGAATTTCAAAATGATCCCATTTGATGTTATGGCCCGTGGTAATGATATGATCAGCGATAGCTGATAGATGATCACATTTAGTGACGGTCTTAAAATGTTCCGTTTTCATGCCATGCATGTAAACATCATTGCAGTCCCAGAAGTCAGCTTTGTAGATGACCTTAGATCCTGAGAACGATTAAGGCGGTCTTTGTACGGAAAGAAGGATTAGATGCGGCGTGTGTTCTGAGGCAATTACATCCCTCACTGACCATAACATTCTCACAATCACGATCATCAATCAGACATAACGCTGAATGAATTACTTCATGACAAAAACAGGCAATTATATGCCTCACTGGCCATAACATTCTCACAATCACAATCATCAACACGTGTGAGATGTCGAAAACCTTCTGTTATACGTGTCAATAAAAACGAGAAAGGCAAAGATACACGTGATGAAGCTGTTCATATGTAATAGTTATTGTGCGCGCCTTCGCTGTATTGTTAGTCACGCGTTGTTTTGGTAATCGTAGGCTTACTTGTTGAGGGACAATGCGTGTTGAATTTTGGGGAAAAAAAAAATCTAAAAATATAGTTTACTGCATCACAATGTGAGCCGAATTTCTGGGAAAACAAATGTGTCACAAAATCATCCCTGTCCAGAAATCTCTTCGTTTTAGTGATACGTTAGTTAAATATGAGCAAAATGTATAGCCAAGCGCAGACAATCAAAATGACTGATGATTCAAACGTTAAATTTGCTTGAACACTATTGTTCTATACAAACTAAGATCGAGCAATAACTTTGCTCTGTGTGCATCGAAAGTAATACCGAGGTCAAACAATGATTTCATCGTTTCTCCGGCTGATCCTTATTAACGTAAAGGATCAGCAGATGTAATAGATCCCGCTTTCTTCACTCTACAAAGATCTGAAAGCCGCAAATACCAAACCAATAATAAAAATCATCTGCATTATAGCTTATTATCAACATGAGTCCAATGTCATGTTTCCTCTTTTGCCCCTTTCGTTACTACACTATTTAGAGTTCAACCTTCAGTTAATTGCCATGAATTTAGGCATCTTTTGTCCTGAAAATTGTTTGCACGTGACTTATTTATGCTACACATTTAATGACAAGATCTGTTACAGTGTACTTTGAAGAGAGCCTGGAACTATACCGATAAATGGCGCTGTATTTTCTTTTATTTTACAAAGCAAGTATAGCATGACTTTCTCAGCTTTGAAATTTTGTCTCCAAAAAAAATGCCATCTCATGCTCAAATAGCGGCATGGATAATGTGACATAAATAAAAAAGCTGATGATTGATCTATGAAAACAAGTACCTCTGTACTGTGCACAATTGTTCTTCCATATTTTAATTCACCGATGCGTTTACCGCATGTCTGCAGTAGTTTCGAAACCTCGTGATGTATTGCCAAAACTTGATGTGTTACGTTACACCGTGGTATTTGCATTATTGCCGTTTTGATGGGGCATTTTGATATTTTTTTTAATACCTATTTAAGAGACCCTTGGTGAGCTACGCCATTTTTGTCAAATAAAGTACTGATTATAAGCTCTTTTAAACCAACATGCAACAAGGCTTTAATGGCTTCCCTGCGGAAAGAAAATAAGGACAGGTTTACAAGGGTCGTTTGCAGGGTAAGCCATTTTTCACGGGGGGTGACAACTCTAACAAACGCTGTTTGAGCAATACTAGGTCTTAACCTAAGTCGTCCCGGAAATTTGGAACATCGTCCCGAATTTTTGGGATACATTCCCGGAAAATTTTGGAATTCCCCGCATTGTCCCGGAATTATCGTGTGTTTCCCGGAAAAAATTGCCAAGTGTCCCGATTCCCGGAAAAATCTCCAGATTCCCGGAACAATTTTAGCTATGTCCCGAAACAGCGTTTGTTAGAGTTGTCACCCCCCGTATTTTTCAGTTTGAAGATGCTAGTTTTATGGGCTACTATCAATTATATATGGATGCATATGCAACATACTGTCGGAGGGAGTGATCCAGCGTGAAAAATGTGCTGCAGTTTGCATATCACAGAGGGTGAGATATAGTTTATCCCAGAAGTTACGTACACCAAGATCAAATAAATTGTCATTAATAATTGTGTTACATTTTTTTTAATGTCAGTTCAATGTCTGAGCATTAATTCCTGATACATTCAAGAACTACTGGCAGTGTAGTCGGAAACTGAGATGTCTAAACCACTCTTGAATTAAAAGACTCAACTTCATCTAAAAAAGATATATATCAAGGAACATGTGTTCTTTCTGCTACTTTATAATTGATCTGTGTCATCAATCCGTGGTCACGAATCGAAAATACTGACGGAAGACCGAAAATCAGGCATTTAAATCACTCTTGAACTAAAAGACTCAAATATGTGTTTGCCGTGTTCTTGTTGCTACTCTATAACTGCTCTGCGACATTGATCAGCGGTCATGCACTATCAGGGACCTCGCTGTTATGAGCAAACGCGTCTTCTTGAATTTGCCAGGTGTTGCCATTGGGATCTTTCTTGATGTCTCTCCTGACAATGCGATGCTGGATGAAATGACTCCCTGGCATCTCCACAGGCTTCATGGCTCTGAAAAGAAAATTTGGCAAGAAGGATTGAGCAGGCTCCAATTCCGAGTCGGTGTAAATAAAACTGAATCGCTTGTTCAGAAAAGGGATAAATCGCTAATTTCAGGATTGGAAAAGTGAAAAAAAAAAAAACAACAACAACAACAACAACAACATAAAAAGCTGCCACCATAAATAGTAGAATGAAAATTGGCCTTAAGCGACATTGTTTCGTTTACGTGCCATTTAAGAAACATCTCAGTGTTTCCCCATATTTTAAATTATAGCGGAGCTCTCCAGCGGCCCGAAGGGCCGCAGAGCGGAGCCCCATAACTATCGTGCGAGGATAGAAATTTGGAAGACCATGCGTTTGAGGTTTCATGGTCATCGTGGCTAGTGGCATGGCTCGCGAGCGCGTGCGCCTAGCGACGACGACGACGACGTCGCCAAAAATATGGGCCATACTCCAGGAAAAGCTTGACCTAGACATCTTACTTATTTGATATTTATCGTTCTCAAGCTCATTAATTATTCATGAGCTGATGACCCAATCAGCTCGCATCAATTGGGTCAGGTGCATGTATGTTGATACCCAATGAACATACCGATCAAGACACGGTAGATAAGTTCAAAAACTGATCAAGACACTGATCAAGAAACTTGAATTTTAATCAGTCTTCCCTGACTTTTAATTAATGAATATTTATTAGTCCGTAGTAACCTTGAAATCGGAAATAATGCTAACAACAGATAGCGTAGGATACTAAATACTATTTTATAAATTGTTTATTGGTGGATACCACTCTTCGTTCCTTTTGCTCTACTTCAATGACAAATTGCTTTGCCAACAATTCAGAGTCGAACGCGTCGATACCCAAGCAAATTGTAATCTCTAAACGAGCCTCCTGAAAGAATGGACATTTTTCTCCACCCGAGTTCCTCGCCATTGTTTAAAAACGTTAACACGTATTTGTTTTTATACCTTGTTGACGGGAAATACTGCTTTCTTGACTTAATTCTCTTCCTCGTAAATCATTTCGGCTCCTAAACCACGCGCTCCTTCCTTGCTCATGGACGGGACGCTAATGAATCATGCATGCAATCGCGTTCTTACAGAAAAGGGCACAAATTTGACACTGCATAATTTCTTATTGTTTCACTTGACAAAACATGTCACTGCATAATTTCCTATTGTTTCATTTGAGAAGCCAGCTCAAAAACTCTTGCTTCGTTTTTCATCAGGGGTTCCAAACACCTCAAAACAATAAAAGCACTCCGCCTTCGGCGTCGTGCTTTCATTTGTTTCTCGGTGTTTGGAACCCCTGATGAAAAACTTGCACTCGTTTTTGATCTATTACTTAAAAGTTAGCTATCGTAGAAGTTTGTAGGACACTGCGCATTTTTTTTTTAGTCATGTTAAAAATCGTCTAGGGATATTTCATTTCTTCTACACGAAACGATTGCGTGAAAAGGCAACAAAATCTTTAGCTTTTGCTCAACCGCGGGAATGAAAACTTGTGAAGAACGTGAGCAGCAGGACGTATGTCTTCGTTATTATTTTTCACGCCATCACTTCAGAGATTTTTTTCTCACGTCAAAAAAATGATCTGGACATTTCATAACAACTTTAACGAAGTTATTGCATGAAAAAGCGCCAAAATCTTTGCCTAGCTGTTCACGTTTAAAGCGGAATGAAGAAAATAGATCTTCGTGGATATTTCTCGCTTTATTTACCATCTATATCATTGAAACTTATTCGAAATCATTTAGGGCAACCTTGTAACGGGATAAACTGAAGTAATTGCGGACTTGAACATGATATATCGGACTACGAGTCAAAAGAACGATGTCCAGGGTTCGACCTGCCGCTGAGCAAGGCTGAAAACCACTGAATTGAGCTCAAAGAAAAGTGAACTCAAAGCCGATCAAGTTCACTGAAACGAAGGATAAAAGACTGTTAAAGCCTACACCGATGGAAAGAGAGAAACTGATCTTCGTCGATAATTCATATAATGTATATGTCGCGATCGGTGGTGTTGTAGAAAGCTTACAACGAAATTGCCGTGTTCCTCTCCGATATTATTGGGCTGGTTTGAAAGCTTTGCCCTGCAGAATATACAAGCCTTCTTCAATAATGAGGTAACAAACATAAATGATGCACTAAGCATAAGTCTAATTTTATATTGCTAGAAGTTTGAAGTTGTGTCGCTTTTCAGATCTTCCGGTAAATATTTATCAAACCTGTTTGTGTTTGTACATTTTATACAGACATTGCTTATTAAATATTTCGTTTAGACTAGTGATGTTCACTATTGGACTTTGAAAACAAATTATTTAGCTTCACGGATCAAAATCACAATTTCGGCTCGCTTGCATTTTTTTTTTTTATATATCTTGTCCCTGCTTATCAGTGAGTGTGTTGAAATATCTTCGATGCGTAAACAAATCTTTCACCGGTTTCGTTGCGAGTTACCTGTGCTTGGCTGAGTGAGTTCAGAAGTTCATAAAATTCATTCACTTCTCTACATAAAATTCTCTAAGGTACCTATAACGCGTACGATAAAACAGAATTAGTTAATCATTCCAATAAACCGCAAACGAAAAGAAGATGGTTCAAACAGTCAAAACAACATTGTAAGCTCATTCTAAGTTAGCGTGCACTACTTCCCAAATTACAAACTGCCACAATTCTTACAGAAAAGCTGCTTTAAAATGACTTACATAACCGGCACCATAAATTTTCAGACTTTGTTTTGCAGCCTCGATTTTCTCAGTTTGCGGTGGCGTGAGATCATTTTGTTTACTGTGTTTAGCAGCGAGTTCACTTTGCTTTTCTGTATTTTGTTTTTGCCTTGAGTTGATTTTCTTGCCCTGACAGTTTGGTAGTAAATCAAAACCAGGTTGAGATTCTTTTTACATTGAAAAAATCATAGATGACCTCGAGGTGTATTAATTAGTGTAAAGAAAACGTGACAAAAAAGGTTAACTAGGATTTGTTTTGCGCCGACGTGCGTACGTGAGGAAGCCAACAAAATGCTCTCGTCAAATTCAATTTTAGAACCTGTCTGAGTAACAGGCCGTCACAGGAAAGAAAATTCAGACGGGACCGCGAAATATATTGACGCGGCTTTCGTCAACATGAGACCAACCGTCATCCATGGGAGGTTTTTAACCATGAGCGATTACAATTTATTTTGTCCCTATATGGGCCACTGTATAAACTTAGAATTATAGTGTGGCTACCCATTATTTTAGTAATAAAAATAATCAATTGGGAGCTCCGCTTTTAGGCCTGCCTAAATCTTTATTATTCCAACATCTAAAACCTTACCCTAACAAAACCGAATATTCTGAGTGTACACTATTTAGACATACCTGTAGCTAGTATCGTAGTCGCATCTGTAATTGCCACCTCCCTGCAGCACGAGGAAACTCGGAACATAGCCCTTTAGTATTCCGTCGCGGGGAGTCATTTTCTCGCTGGAAGGCTCCCAACCTAGCGTCTTCCTTTGCATCACAGGTCCGTCGGCGGGGAAGTTCACGCCGACAAACTTGGATTTGTGCTCGAAGTAGTTTCCATTAAGGCTATAACAATTAACAAAGGAAATTTATCACTATAACGTGTGGGCGGGAAATGTAGAATAGATAAGATACGAAAGTGGAGATCACTTGGTGTGACGTGTTGTTGGAGGTAACATGCTGTGGTGTCAGGTAAATTGGATCGACCGTGTACTCCAAATTATACATTTTTCTATAAAGAATTTTGTCATTTAAAAATCGGGATTTGAATGTGTTACTGTCTCGCTTTTCCATTTATAGTTTATCTTAACCGAACAGGAAATTATTCATCTTTTTTTACGCCCTTTGAGGTTATATGCTTGTGTATCACTTCATTCTTTAGGTATATCACTTTATTAATCACAACACACGTTCTTACCGTATGTGCGCACTGATAGCAGCAATACCGCCATCTTCGAACGTCATCGTCCTCTCCCATGACATATCTTCGGGGAGTGATTGTTTGAAAAAGTCTGGTATGTCTTGAGGATACTTAGTAAAGCATCGGTTGCCATAAGCAAACGCTGCTGACAGGATGTCAACTGCAAAAGGCAGAGGCCCGCCCTTGGTGACGCGTAGACTAAAACGTTGATGTCCTCTGCAGAGAAAATAAAAAAACAAGCGTATGCTTATAACTCAACTATGGCTAAGGCGACGTGATTTAAATTCATTATCCCTGCATTTTTTGTTCAAGTTGACACTTACTCGTATGGTTTGCCGTTGCCTTCGCCTTCAATAGTAAAGTCGTGCCCGTTGACACTGCCTTCCATAAAATAGCTCATCTTCACGTCGTTTAAAACCTGTTTAAGAAATCAACATATGTATTGAATTCGAAGAAGGTAAAGAAAGGCCAATCTTGTTTTTATGTGGCCATGACCGTTTGCCAGCATTAGATTATATTACTATGCCGAGCACGTTCAGAGGAAAGTGCCTTTCCGAAGAAAAGGGGAGCACACAACACAATCGCGTTTGGCTATCACAGATCACTCTTTTCCGTTCAAGTGATTTGTTAGTGAAGTATGAGCAAAATTTATAGCCAAGCCGAGGCAATTATATTGAATGATAATTGCAATGCTATAATTGCTTGAAGAAGATTGTTCTTTTTAAACAGATAGAGCAGCAAAATTGCTTTGTTAAACAGTTATCTTATCCGGCGCTTCTCCAGTTGCTCCTTCAGATTAACGTATAGCTTCAGGGGATGATGCAATAGACCGCGCTTTTATCACTCTACAAAGATCTGAAAGCCAAATACTAAACCAAGAATACAAATCATCTTCATGCTCTCTTTGTACCAACATCATTTCAATATCAAGTTTCCATTTTATCCCCATCTCTTTAACACACGTACTATTGAGAGTTCAGCCTCAAGTCAATTGTTATGAATTTGTGCTACTTTTGGACAGAGAATTGTGTGATTATGATTAACTTAGGGTACAGATTAACTGACAAAATCTTTTTCGATGCATTTTTTTAAGCGATTAGTATGAAAATATATCTATAAATGACGCTTTATTTTCCATCTTTTTTACAAAGAAAGTACAGCATGACCTTCGTAGCTTGGAAACTTCGTGTTCAAAAATGCCAGTGATATTCAAATAGACTGTAGGTTAAAAAAAAAAAAATGATTGACATATGAAATCAAGTACTTCTGTACATTGCACAATTGTTCTTTCATATTTTAAGTCACCGAGTGCTTATGTTTATACATTTTTAGATTGGTTTTGTTGACATTGGAAGGTTCTGCATGTTCATTGTCAGTAACTCCATTCTAAAGATCTTCAATGCATGAATATTCAATTTCTTTAACAGGTCCAACACGAATGGTAAAAATTCGATAAACAGTAGTTTGAGAGTTTTGACTGGGTCATCTATCTGAGAAATAACATAGGTCGTCTTCTTCTATCCGCATTTTCCTGCGCTAGCTAGCTTTTCTTATAGTCTGAAACTTTTTCTGTCTGACATTATATCGACGAGAAATCAGCTATGTATTTTCACCAGAAGCATGGGTAAATGACCCAGAAATTGCAATGGTGAACATCTTGAAATAACATCAGTCGCTCTCTTTCATGTTCAAGATTTGCAACATTCACCGTTATTCTATAGCCAATTTTTTTTTTTTTTTTTTTGTAAACAAGGAATTTGTTTTCAACCACTGAACTGTTGTATCTTTGACCGGTTCGTCTTGTGCAGCGCGTACGATGGTGAGACAAAATAACGTTTTCACCCGGTCCATCTTCTTCTTCTTTTTTTGTTTTGTTTTGTTTTTTTGTTTTTTGTTGTTTTTTTTTTTTTTTACAATAAACCATGTGAAAGGAATTGTTAACGTTATTCCAAAGGAAACGAAGAAAATGAGCGGCGCTAAAATTCGAATGTCTGTGACTCGTACCCTGGACCTTTTGGACAACAAATGGCCTGCATTCTAATTCGATCGCAAGTATCGAAACAAGAAAATCTTCGTTGATGCTAGACAATCTCCGTTGATATCAAATATGGAAGCCGGTTGAAGTAACGCAAGCAGTAACCCGAGCGAAAAAGAAAATAAATAGAAGTGAAGACGAAGTATGAAATACGGTCTCAAGCCGAGTGGGATGGTTGGTTGTCGCTTGTGAACAGCTCTGTTTGATGGGTTTGTGATTGACGTATATGTTAATCATCAATACTTCGTTCAAACTTTGGAACTTCCGAATTTTGTACCAACAGTGTATTTTTCGTCAAAAAAATGGGAATGATTTGAATTCGCTCTAGTACGGCTCGACCTTTGTTGTTGAGATGGCACAGTAAGATGTAACAACACTACCCTCAAGGAGATGTCATTACGTAAACAGTCCCAACAAAAACGGCAAGTAACCCAGCTGATATTGAAATACAATGAAGTAAGCAACTGATGATTGACATAAAAGCAAGTAGGTCTGTACCATGCACAATTCTTCTCTTAACTCACCGACCCATTAAACTTTGGGATGCATTTCCAAAACTTGATGTGTCACATAATATCGTGGAGTGTTTATTGTTGCACTCCTTGTTTGGTTTGCTTGATAAATGGAATACTAATAAGATCAGTGTTGTTGAGAAGCAACAGTGTAGTATACTGTTGCGTCTTAGTAACACTATTCCACAGATATTAAAAGATGAATATTCCATTTTTTAAACATTCCTTATAAGAACGTTCAAAATTCGATAAACAGTAGTTGGAGAACTTTGACTGGGTCATCTTTCTGCGGTCAACCATTTGTCATTTGCTGCTATCATCACATCACGTTGCCGCACTTTCCCGATCCATTTCGGTGTATTTCTAAGGTCAGAACCGTTTTCGGTCTGATATCATATTGGTCGGTGCGATATCATATCGGCGAGAAATCAGTTACATATTGTCACAAAACATTATTTAAATGACCCAGAAAGCAAGACAATTTCCGGTAGAAAGTATGGGAGCTAGTACACTGGTCCGTCTAAAATGTAATAACAGCACTCTTTGTCTTAAGCCATTGTATCAGTGAAGAACTAATGATTTAAATTTGAAAACGAGCCTGTACCATGCACAATTCTTGTTTCATCTTTGAACTCGCCGATGCGATAACCGCACATGTCTACTGGTACTCGCTAAATGACTCAGAAAATTCAATAATGTGCATCTCTTGGCAACAACATGCGGGCTAACGTTTAGCTTGTTCACAGGCTTCCCAAGCTCAAAAGTCGTCTTTTTGATGTGTTTTTGAGAGCCCTTCGGCGGCCGACTGTACATACGTTGTGTATGCGACAGCTTGTGTATATAGGGAAATGTATGGGAAAATCACGGATTCTCTAAAATCGGGTAAATAGCTATCTATTTTGAAATAAAGTTTACCTATCTCAAATGTGTCGCTTACTTGTGTCTTTGCCGAATTTGAAGCCATTCCGACGCCATTTAGTGAAGTTATTCGAAGTCGTTGTCTCCCCTTCTAAAAAGAAGGAAAGGCAGACCACTCCATCGATCGCTGGCCAGAGTTCACTCCACAAATCGCTCTCTCCTCAAAAGGAAAAGTCCCGAATCGCAATAAAACCAAAGCTCCATAAAGCCCAATAAATTTCACTCCACATACGTGTGCTTCGGCGGTCGAAAGTCTCGTAAAGAACGAAAAATTTTGCTTTAAATTCGCCTATTGGGCTTTCCAGATGTGCTTGTGACCGACCCTGCGACAACGGTCGTTACTCATCCTCAACTCTGATTGGTCCATTTGAACCAAGTCACGCGCTGACAATGAGGATGAAACCAGATACTTGTCGTTGAGTAACGACCGTTGTCGCGGGGTCGGTCACAAGCACATCTGGAAAGCCCAATAGGCGAATTTAAAGCAAAATTTTTCGTTCTTTACGAGACTTTCGACCGCCGAAGCACACGTATGTGGAGTGAAATTTATTGGGCTTTATGGAGCTGTTGGTTTTATTGCGATTCGGGACTTTTCCTTTTGAGGATAGAGCGATTTGTGGAGTGAACTCTGGCCAGCGATCGATGGAGTGGTCTGCCTTTCCTTCTTTTTAGAAGGGGAGACAACGACTTCGAATAACTTCGCTAAATGGCGTCGGAATGGCTTCAAATTCGGCACAAGACACGAGTAAGCGACACATTTGAGATAGGTAAACTTTATTTCAAAATAGATAGCTATTTACCCGATTTTAGAGAATCCGTGATTTCCCCATACATTTCTCTATATACACAAGCTGTCGGATACACAACGTATGTAGAGTCGGCCGCCGAAGGGCTCTCAAAAACACGTCAAAAAGACGACTTTTGAGCTTGGGAAGCCTGTGGCTTGTTCAAAATTTCGGGGATGACGTATGGCCGATTTTTTTTAAACATGACTCAAGATGGTTAGATCAAGAATTGGTTGAAGATAAGAGAAACGCAAATTAAATGTTACATGACATGTTCATTTAGCACGCGCGAGGTCAGGGGGTCCTCTTTATTCTATTTTTTTCCTTGATAATCGACTAGGCACCAGCCTCGTGTTTAAGTTATAGGGCAGCTTACACTGTAGACAAAATTTGCACTGAATGAAACTAATCTGAATGAATCAGTTGAAATCAATGTTGACTACAATTATCAGCTACGAGCGCGATATGCTTTAAGGTTTCATTTCACATGTGAAATTTTCATTTAACCTCAGCGCTTCGATCCAAGTCCAATGCCTGGTGTGAATTTTGCAGCGACCAGAGTCCGGAAAGTGTGATAAACGGCAATTGAAACTGTTAAGTATTGCCCAGAGAAGGAAAAAAACTGTTCCGAGATTCATTTATCTTAAATCATAAAAATTTCTTAGATCAAAGTACCCCCGCCCTATCATTTCATTCAACAGAAAATTCTAAATTGGGTTTTACAAATGCATAGAAGAAGTGTATGCCTTTCAACCCATTGTTATTACTGTGAAATCCAGTATTGACGGGCCAAACTTGTTTGATAAAGAGGGGAACTCAAAACGGCAGTTTATTATGAGGAGATGAGAAAGCAAACACAATTTGACTTTCAGTCACAATTGACAACTGACTTTCAGTTTTGGACCTGATTTCTCAAGAAGGGCACCATCAATGTAGACAATTGCACAGCTAAGATGATGCGCGTCAATTTTTACAAGTACAGACTTTCGATGTGTTCGTGTCTGATGGATTCATTCGCTACACCTTTAAATAAATAAAACCGACTCAACATAGAACCTTATTCGACTTGCTTAACATGCTTTCGTTCCAAATATTGAGTGGAATTAATACTGCATTGAAGCTCAAACTGATTATTAAATATGACGTTTTAGTAAGTCAGCCTCGCTTCGTTAAGAGGTATTTTTGTCGCATAGAACCGAGTAAATTGTTATAAGCTGTTTGTCACCTGCACAATGTCTGTTTTAAATTACATGAAACGACGCACGAAAAACGAAAAGCGCTAGCTACTACTACTGAATAAGGGTTAAAGCTCACTAATCAGGTAAAAATCGATCAAAGTGCTTTTAACTTTATGGGAGAGGTATTTAGGGTCAGTGTATTTAGTCTACGGTGATAAAATAAAGCACGCGTTATAGCTACCCAGCTTGGTAACTTAAAACTATTTTTACTCATTTTCGATTGCTTTAAAAAATGGCATGTTGGACAAATACTTCCGAAAGTAGATATGATAACTCTGTATGAGCCGCTAGTAGTTCAACCTGTCACTGACTGGTGCAACTGATCTCACGTTGCATTGGCGGTGAATTAATTGTACAGCCTTCTGGAATTCGCTGGGTTAATTGTTATGAGTAAATGTATGGCGGCTAAAATAATGCCAAAATATCAAAACGCAAACGGAAAGGGAAAGTTTTATTCAAACCGACAAGGGTGTCCATAGATCGAACTTTAAGTTGGTGTTTTGTCAGTGATTTGAAGTTGGCCAAATACTAGATGCCGGAGATCAGAAAATACATGTTTACTCGCACTTTTTGAAGACAGAATCGTCGCAGCCGGTGAAGCGAAATGAACATGCTTCCCGTTAATAATAACACGCCGATCCATAACAAAGGACGGCGAACGTAGACGCGTAGACGCTTGCGCTTAGAGGTCGTGCGTGGAAAATTCGAAAATCCAGTGAATTGCAAAATAGTTATTATAGTTTGTTAGGTACTTTATAAGGTTACATTTGTTTTAGAGGTTTAGCTATCTACCCAGCCAAGGTTAATTAAAACTTAAAACTTACAACACACAATAAAAACTTACAACAGGGGTGTGGGCAGAAGAACATACGAGTCAGCTTTTGATGTATCAGTATTTAATTAAACTTCAAGCTAAGATGTGGCAAAACCTCAGTCATTCTTTTTATACAAGATCTTCAAAATAGAGGAAGACAAAGATATAATTAAGTTTTTGTGGTGAGATCTCACGTAAGTACTTCAGACAATTCGATTTTATCAAAATCAGCCTTGCTAAGCCTTCAGGCCGACTGCTGGTAAAAATTGAACGAATTTATAAAGGAGTGTTTTTTTTTTTTTTCTTACAATGATTTGGGATTAAACGATTTAAGGCCATCAAAGTGTACGTAATTAACTGATGGAACAGGTTAACAATTCACTTTTTCTCTTAATCAAATGTTAGAAAAAATGGCTTACTTTTCCAGTAGTGAGAAGTATTCACGGACTTCCCAATAAAATTCAAGGATAGCTGATAGAAGATTTATGACGTTTCAAGGCAAGGACTTTGCACGTTTTCGAGAACCCAGGTCAGTTGTGCGAACGAAGCCATACACGGCAAGGAATCAAAAGCCCTTCAGAAAACATAGACCAATTCAAAGATGTTTGCAAACTGTAATAATACACAAAATACATTGCTATGAGATTAAGCCTTATTACGAACACCTTATGAACATGCTTTTCGATTTAAGAATGGATAACTTCACGGAATTTGGTAGACAGTGCAGTTGCTCAGTATGCCGTCCTCTTTGAAGGTCAGCGTCGCTCTTTCGGCTGATCGATTCCTTCGCTTCGAATCGCACAATTTAATGGTTGCCATCTTAGAAAGTGCGCTTTATCGTTTTCACTTTATTTTATCGCTTTGACGTGCAGATTTGTACGAGCTTAATTAGAACAGCAACACCTACAAGTTCTTGTTTATATGCTATCAAAAAACCTAAACAACTACTTCATTTCCGAATAAGTCGCCGATTAAGTATTCGCGTTAAAATAAGTGAAGTGCGCGTTACTTCGGGAAGACGTTTTCAGGGTGCGGCTTGCTACTATACCTATAAAATAGTGGCACTTGGTCTTCGTAGATATAAAAAATAATACAGCTAATAATTCTTTAAATGTTTAAACGGGTATTAATTTACTTACCTGCTTTGAAAAAGACATGTTAAGGAATAGAATATCTTCTATAAGTTTTACTAGAAAACAGAACAATCTCTTTGAGCTGTCGTAGTTCACTCTGTCACTAACTAACTTAAGTGAATATACTTTGGCGGTAGAACCTTCTAAAACCTGATCCTAAACAAGGAAACAGGTTGTTGATTGACACATGGAAACAGGTTAAACTGGACGGGTGTAATCGTGCATTCATAAGATCTTGATGTATTGATCTTGATGTGTTACATAATATAAGAAAACTGATTTATTGCCGAGATGAGATAATATATTACCATGAACGATTAAAACTCCATCAACAGCAGAGAAGTTGATGAGCACCCACCTCTTTGAGCTAATGTTGGTCCTTCTGTGTCTGCAGACTTACCCAATTTATTTTACTTTTAGTCTCTCAAAGTGAATCAGCTAAGATTTACATGATTGACCTATGAGCATATATTACTCTGGATTCGAATACAACTAGTCATCCACGAATCCATTGACGCGCCAGTTTGGCAACATCCTGATGTGTTGACGCAACTTGTTGTGTTAGATAACGAGGCAAAAATGATTTGCTTTTGCCTTTTGTATCTATCTTTATGACGTTTGAAGGCAACGATTTTGCATGTTTTCGAGAACCCAGGTCATATGTGCCAACGAAGCCATACACGGCAAGGAATCAAAAGTCCTTCAGAAAACATAGACCAATTCAAAGACGTTTACAAACTCTAATAATACTCGTTTGTGATTACTTAACACACAATACATTGTTATGACATAAAGCCTTATTACGAACACCTTATGAACATGCTTTTCGATTTAACGAATGAATAACTTCACGGAATTTTGTAGACATCGCAGTTGCTCAGTATGCCGTCCTCTTTGAAGGTCAGCGTCGCTCTTTTGGCTGATCGATTCCTTCGCTTCGAATCGCACAATTTAATTGTTGCCATCTTAGAAAGTGCGCTTTATCGTTTTCACTTTATTTTATCGCTTTGACGTGCAGATTTGTACGAGCTTAATTAGAACAGCAACACCTACAAGTTCTTGTTTATATGCTATCAAAAAACCTAAACAACTACTTCATTTCCGAATAAGTCGACGATTAAGTATTCGCGTTAAAATAAGTGAAGTGCGCGTTACTTCGGGAAGACGTTTTCAGGGTGCGGCTTGCTACTATACCTATAAAATAATGGCACTTGGTCTTCGTAGATATAAAAAATAATACAGCTAATAATTCTTTAAATGTTTAAACGGGTATTAATTTACTTACCTGCTTTGAAAAAGACATGTTAAGGGATAGAATATGTTCTATAAGTTTTACTTGTAAACAGAAAAATCTCTTGGAGCTGTCGTAGTTCACTCTGTCACTAAGTAACTCAAGTGAATATACTTTGGCAGTAGAACCTTCTAAAACCTGATCCTAAACAATGAAACAGGTTGTTGATTGACAGATGGAAACAGGTTAAACTAGACGGGTGTAATCGCTCATTAATAAGATCTTGATGTATTGATCTTGATTTGTTACATAATATAAGGAAACTGGTTTATTGCCAAGATGAGATAATATATTGCCATGAACAAGAAAAACTCCATCAACAGCAGAGAAGTTGATGAGCACTTACCGCTTTGAGCTGCTGTTGGTTCTTCTGTCCCTGCAGACTCGCTTGTACTTTCAGTCTCTCAAAGTGAATCAGTTAAGATTGACATGATTGACACACAAGAATATATTATATGATCACAAACCTTTAATTTGTTTTGATGTAGGATAGTATTGACGCGTAAATTGGTTACAGAAGCAAACCAAAACGTGGCAGTTCACATGATCCCGTTGCACGTGCGTGAGCAGAAGAATTGATTGATGCTTGCCAATCAGTTTTCTCATTAAAATCCAGGGACTGCTGAAGCCTAAATTTCTCATATTTAGAGTTGAAGGATTCTAGTCGTTGGATACAACGTCAACCAAGTTTATTATTTTGATAAATGGATTAAAACAATCCTCGGTCATTTCGTCTTTCTGAATTGACTGGTACCTTTGAAGGGTTGCAACAAAAAATGTATGAAATGATTAATATATGAATTATTTATCACTTTCAAAATAATGTAAAATAAATAATAAAATGACAGTAACAAACCAGACTACGAGGTAATAATTTCGGCTGCCTGCTGGTGTGAAATCCTGTGGGGTCTTCCGCCTTAAATAATGGAGTCAAAAGACCAGTCTGACTCTTTTGTGTGTGTGAGTGTGTGTGTAAATACAAGAGTATGCGTGAAAATAGAAAATACAGTTTTTTGTTTTTCCGAAACCCTCGATTTCCCCAGCTTTCCATTAACTTATTAGAATCAAGGTCCATTTCCGACAGTTGGGGATCCAAATGGAGCCCAAATACTCTATTAGCTATAACATAATCATTTAATAAAAATATCAGAGCGAAGACGGTCAACCTTGTAAGTTTCAAATATTTTATGTGCCGCTTCCTAGCTATGACACACCTATTATTTCTCAATCTCCCAGCATAATTACTTTTAAATCTCGTGGCAGTTAAGGTGGCTCGAAGGGGTTTAGATATTCCTGTCTTTGGTATTCTATTGCAGCTACACCAATAAAGTTGAGGTTAAACTTTTAGTACAACTTTGTAAAGGTTTTACCAATGAACAAAATATAGTTGCTATGACGTCAAAATTCATTGCCATGGCAACGTCATATGAGGTCAAAGATACCTTATGTTTTACAGTTTGAGGCTAATAACTTAAAAACTAGACGGTGAAAGTTGTTGTTTTTCATATATGTTTGCCTACTGGGCAGAACAAACAATCTAACAATGTTTAAAAAAATTCTGTAGGTAGGGTTCAGAGCCACCTTAAATTAGTGAAAAAATGACGTAGCTTCGAATCCTACCTACAGAATTTTTTAAAAATTTGCAAAAATATTTCTTTCGTCAGTTGAATAAAAATATATAAAAAAGAAGAACTTTCACCTAGTAGTTTTTGAGTTATTAGCCTCAAAAGGTCCAAAATAGGGTATCTTTGACCTCATATGACGATGCCATGGCGACGATTTTTGACGTCATAATGACGTCAATTTGTTCATTGGTAAAACTTGTACAAGTTTGTACTAAAAGATTTTCCTAAAAATTATTG
Organism: Meandrina meandrites; assembly: GCA_963693305.1. NCBI lineage: Eukaryota > Metazoa > Cnidaria > Anthozoa > Scleractinia > Meandrinidae > Meandrina > Meandrina meandrites. The sequence goes on from OY855904.1 coordinate 44,479,147, forward strand.
GTGTAGCTGTGATAGAGCACCTAAAATGGGCATGTCTAATTCTCACTTAACTGTTATGAGCCACCTTAAATTAAAACCAGAGATGTAATAGTTATTGGAATGCCCCCTACACAATCACCCAAAGCCACTGAGTTCAAGGTCGTTTCAGATCCCTGTTCAACCGTTACAATCAGTCCTATTAAACATGGTGACAAAACAAAACTTCAAATACACCGCATTGAAAAGAGCTGGTGCGTTTTTTTTTTTTTTCAGGGTTACCGAAACAGTGACTACAATAAATGTGTTTTGCTATTCCACTGAACAATTAAAATGTTTACATAACCAAATGCTGAGAAAAAAAACAGCTTTGTTGTAATGGTATAAAAAAACATCCATTAAACCGAAAAATAATCTCAAAGTGATAACTTTCTGATCTACGGTAGAAAACATCAGAACAAATGAAGGAATGAATAATAATGTTATTTGGTTATCATATCACATGGGAGTCACGTTTACCGTACATTAGATGCCATGTGATTAATTGGGTCGCCCACTACTTCTCGGAACGAGTTACTTCTTTGGTTCTTAAAACAATAGATAGCAGGTCATAACAATGCCCCTAGCCCTGAATAACAATAGAGGTAGTGTTTACGGCGGGCAAATGGAAATAAAGGTTCCAGAGAGGTAGTGTCTTACTGGATTAATTACGAACTAAATTTGGTTGATATCACATTTTTATAAGCCAACACTAAAATAATAAATGATCGAAGACAATAATTATTTTTTTTATGTTTTCGCTAATGCGGAGTCACGTGAACTTTGTTTATATTGTACTGCACAGCAGGATAAGTAAATGCAGACAATACAATATGCCTTGGGGTTCTTTTTTTGTTATAAAATGTGCGGTAACAATTGTCTCCTCTGTGAAACATGCATTGTAATTGCATGTCCTGAAAAATTAAGCTTTATTTAGTTGTTTTTGCTTCCATTAATTTTTGTCTCAATCTACCCCAGTCTGTTATTTAAGTTCTAATTCGAGTTTAATTATTTACTACCGCTTGTTTATCGCATTGTTTTATTTTTGCAACATTTAGTAAAAAACAGATTTGAAAATAGCTTCCGGCAATAATACCTTACTGATATTGTCTAGTTGATAACTGGACAACAGGAGACTCGTCAATACAAGGACAACTTGTTGTTTTTAATCGCCTTCCAAGGCTTTCAGCTGAAACGATGAGGGGGGAGGGGGGGGGGGGGAATCTCAATAGCCCATTTTTTTAAAATAAAATATGAAGCTAAACTGGAAATTCCAGGGGGTAGGAGGTTACAAACCAAATAACCATCCTTGGAAGAGGTATGGATATTTTTTTCGGAATCGCTCATTATAATTAGACTGCCACTAAACTATTGAAGACATTTTAGCCTGTACTCAAAAAAAAACTTGACGTCTTTACTTAACCTGAAGTAAACTTTATGGTCTGTGATAATAATTACGTAAATTATCTCTAATTTAATTTTTTTTTTTTTATTGGAACAAAATATTTTTGCCACGAGCCCCAGAATGGTTTTAAAACTTACGTGTCAAAAAGTGCCAGTATTCACATGTAGCCTAATTAGGGTCTGAGATGCCCATATTACATAATCATTTACTTATCCTCATCGGACCCACGAGAACTCTTGAGGAAGAGTTCATATAATTTACATAAATAGCTATAAACGTCACTGAATTATATTCAAATGGGAATCAATCATGTGACAATTTTATTACATTAACACAATGTGTATTTTTGAGGTCATTTTCAAGTTGTCTAAGAGGAATGTCATTGTAAAGTCTTCGAGTCACCTGTAAATAGAAACAAAAAAAGCAAAAACAATTTAAAATAACTGCTATCTTCCAACATGCAGACTGTATTTTTAAATCAAATGGCCATTTTCAGTGTGAAAAAAAAAAAAACTGACTGCTTTCATGTTGGGCTAGTGGATCCAATAATGACATTTATGGATTTTTCTATTCCTTTCGCTTCGCTCAGCCGAATAGAAAACATTTCTACTCTAAGTAAGGACGTAAACAACACAACAGTTTGCGGAGGGAGCCGCCAGCATTTAAGTTTATTTACAGTGAAATACAAGTATAAGCGGGAAAATGGAAAAAGTAACAGTACAAGCACCGAAGCAAGCTAAGTATAAACAACAACGTATACAGGATCTATAGATAAATTTTAGCTAAAGCGGATACAGCAAACAGGAATGTAAACGTGGCAATTACAGCTATTACAAACTACAGCGAAAAGACAAAATAAGTTAAGAAAAAATACACACTATTCACAAACAAAATATGAAAAAAACTAGCTTCGAAAAAACTGGTCGGCGTCAAGTGGTGTGACATACAAAAAAACCGAACTCAATCGAACACAATTAAATGGATTGCGTTCGATTGGCTCTGATAAATATATACAAAGCAAGCCCAAAGCAAACCCATCAAAACAGGTTTTTCTTGCGCGTTTTTGCAATTTATTCTTATAACAGAAACCCCATTTATAAACTGTCCACGGCATTTAAGAGAACATTTCTGGTAGCCTTTTACTACACTACACAGCGCATCTGAAGCCATTTCTGCGAAATTTCTTCGTTAACGAAAAACACGTGCGCTACACTCCGGGTTGAAGTAACTCCAGCTTCCAAGATCTGGTTATGTATTTTCAACGCCTGTTTTATACAAATCATGAGTTCGAAAATCGAACGTTCGATTGGGTTCGATTGACTTTTTTTCTTTTTGGTGAGTTCAATTTCGTTCGATTGCCGAACCCAATCGAACTCAATCCATGAATTGAGTTCGATTGAGTTCGATTGAGTTCGATTGAGTTCGATTGAGTTCGATTGAGTTCGATTGAAATTTAGTTCGATTGGGTTCGATTGACTATGCCGGGATAAAGGGGCTAGAGATCCCGATGGGAATTATGCAATACCGGCTAATTAAATAGAAAACAAATTAGAAAATAGAAAACATTTCTATTTTTAAGTGAGGACGCAAACAACACAACAAAGCGAGAAGGAAAAAACGAAAACAGTTAAAATGTGTATATTTAGAGTGACCAAGAGTTGGTGTTGAATGTCCTCTCTGCAGTAGGTATCCTTGGCCTTGTCGGACTTCCAACGACCGTGCTTTTTAATAACACGATCGGGAATGTCACTGTTGGCAGCGGCAGAGGCTCCTCCGATGCGAAGAGAATGGAGGCCATAAAGATTAGTGTCGAGACCAATAGCCCTAAACTTCTGAATAAACAGCTCTCTCGCCCTAGAATAAGACAGCTTAAAGCCATCCCGAAGTAAATAGCCCCCGGCCTTACTCTTATACACGGAACGAAAAACGAATTGCGTTGAAGAAATGCTATCCCCACTTAATGTAGCATATCTACGTAACATATCAAAAGGGCATGTAGGATTGCTAGTTCTAGCCACCACCCTAGTAGCCCCAGACCCATACTGATCGGACTTACTCCAAGGAATAAAAAGAGAAAAATAAGTATCCTTGAAAACGATGTCACACCATCTGAGATTTCATAGCTCATTTTAAAACGCTAAAAGCCAGCAAAGGCAACAAGACAAAAACAGACATCCCTGATGTCAGGCAAAGTGGCGTCCACCCCGGCAAATTTATTAACAAGGGCATACAGATGCTCAGGGCAAATAGGGAGTCTTTTCCTGGTAGAAATAGAACTCACTGAGAATCTCTTGCAGCCCTCTAAAACGGCTTTAACAAAACCACTATCGCATGGATTACGGACGCCACACGAACTATGGAAAAAATTAACACCATAAAACGCAGAACTTATAGTAGAAGATGACTAACCTGCCTGGAGTAAACTAACAAGATAAAGCGAAAAATGAAGGTTCGTAGCGGGAAAAGACACCACATCAGGAACATTGGCAGCCCAAGCCTTCCACTTTATGAACTGTGCGTGGTATCCTTTAACTGTCGACGGAGCACTACTAACAGCAAGGATGTCGGGAACCAAGTCAGCCAGAGACTTCAAGCCTTGGAGCCCGCCCGCGACATCGGTGATGGAACTTGTAAAAAAGACAAACAAAACAAATGGTAAACCAAAAAACAGTATGCCCGAAAAAAGGCGGAACGACACAATACCACAGCAACAAACGCCATGAGGCGTACGTACAATGTAGTGTAACATGAACAAAGCCACAAGGCATAATAAACGCTATAAAGCGTAAAAACAACGGCATGAAACATAACCAATGTACAATATTGTGTAACATGAACAATGCCACAAGGCATAATAAACGCTATAAAGCGTAAAAACAATGCAATGAAACTAAGCAATGTACAATGTTGTGTAACATGAACAATGTCACAAGGTATAACAACCGCTATAAAGCGTAAAAACAATGCCATGAAACATAAGCAATGTTGCAGAGGCTGTACAGCGCATAGAGAAACGTGATGAAGCGTAAAAACAATGCGATAAAGCATAAACAACGCTAAAACGCACAAACAACGTTATGAAGCGTGAATCATGGTAAATACAACATTACAACATGTAAAAATCAATAACAACAGTACAAAGCAAACAAAACCATAACGCTATAAAGCGGACAATAAACTAAACAGCCCTAGAGGTGACGGAGCGAGAAAATAACGGGCGATCAGATCAGAAAAGACGGGCAGAACATCGAGGTAAACAGCCAAAACCGCAGATTTAAACCTAAATGGACAAAAAATTGTGTTATGGGCTTCGCGAGCAGGAGCAAAAACGAAAGAAGGGTCAGTAAACTCAATAACTTGATTAACGGATGCCCTATGCCCACCCACAGGAAAAATAATCGACCAAAAGACTGCCGACGGCCACTTAGGGACAACCAACACACCACGAGCACTGCATACCTCTAAATGAAAAATAACGCGAGAAATAAGGTACACAGGCGGTACCAGCCAATTGTTTTCACCCGCCCAATCAACGCTAAAGGCGTCAACGCCTTCGGCACCCGGGCACCAAAATTTAGAATAAAATCTCGCACACTTAGCTGAATCAGGGGATGCAAACCTGTCAACTGTAAAAGGGCCAAACGGAGAACAAACATGATCGAAAAAGGCTGCAGAAACACTCCAATTGTCGAAATCTATAACTCTGCTCAACGAATCAGCATACTCGTTAAGAGACCTGGGGACCCAATCGAACTCAAGGGACACGTTATTAACAGCACAAAACTGAAAAATTTCCAACGCCTGGCACTGAAGTCTAAGCGACATGCTACCCTTGGTAGAAATAATAGAGGCATTTTTGCTGTCAGTAAACAATTTGACCACTTTGCCCTGAATGAGCGACTTAAAGGATTTAAGTGCAAAAAGGATCGCGAGTAACTTTCTACCATTGCTGTCAAGCACGGATTCCATGGAACAAAAAGCTTTGTAAAAAAGCTCAAACTCCTCCTTAACAATAAAAAGGGCATGCCCCCCACACGCGAAGTCACTGGCGTCAGTACAGATAATGCATACCGGCGGAGTATAGTCAAATAGCTTTCTACAATTGAGCTTGACGCAATTCTCCAACCAGAAATCAATTTCATCCAAACAATGTGAATAATACTGGTAACGACTCAAATCAAGGGGAGTGTCCCAGGCATGGCGAAAGGTAACGGCCGACTGCAAAAATCTGGACATAATCAACGATACATTACCAACACAAGGTGATAAAGAGATTATCTTGCCGACAACAGAAGCGACGAAACGGGGAGTAACATAAGGTAACTTTTCTTTGAAAGCATGAAGAGCAGATATCAAGCGGTCAATACGAGGCTGGGGTATGAATAAAATAGCGTTGAAAAGGTCCCAAGAAATGCCTAACCATTCCAAACGTTGAACAGGAACCCAAACGGATTTATCACAATTCGCCACCAAACCCGCTTTAACTAGATGCAAGCGAACTCTATCGGAACTACGCTTAGTAGTCAAAAATTCCTTCTCGCAACCAGCTCCGTCGTCCAGGTACAAAACTAAATGAATACCCGAGGCCCTACAGTAGCGTACTAGGGGACGAAACGATTTAGTGAAGAGATAAGGAGCAGAAGAAAGCCCGAACGGTAAACGGTGAAGCAAAAATATTGGTTGACACCACCCCCCAGCGGCCACTGAAAACCCAAGAATTGCTGATGGGACTGACAAACATCGACATGATGATAACGCGACTTCAAGTCAAACTTAAACATGTATCCCACACAAAAAATATTGAAGAAAAACTTTCCAGCCTTCCATTCTAAATTTGGCTTTGGGTATATGTTTTTTAACATGACGCAGATCGAGGATGAGTCTGGCCTTTTCTTCTGAATTAAGGGAAACAGAAAGAGGATTAATAACTGTGGGAGGCAGAAAAAGTTCAACTATCAAACCTAAATTAAGGAGATCAGAAATAGCAGATGAAACAAAATCACTATGATGAAAAGCTGATCTGTTATTAGGCAAGCAAACACTTGGTGGAAAAGACTCGAAAGAGATAACATACCCTGAACGAACGGTCTCCAAAACCCAGGGAGGTGCCCCAATATCAAGCCAGAATTGAAAATGCGCCTTAAGACGGCCCTTTACAATGGCCGGAGCAACACCTCGCTCATAATCAAAAAAGTTCTGACTATAAAAAGCTAAACAAGGATTGTCTCCAAACTTATCTTCCAACAGTGCTTTAAGAGCCGTTTTCTGAGAGTTTCGAGAATCGAAAGACAGTCGCGAAAAATCGAATTTTTTTTTTATTTCGCCCAAACATTCCTTTAGGTGAACTTATTTGAGGAAAAATAGTTTCAAGTTCCAAGGATTCATTTAACGGGCGAAATTTAAAAAAGTTTGAAAATTGGATATAATGGCGGTTTTCACCGCTTTGAAGGTTCGAATTTTCACGCTTCTTTACCAAAACGCCGGAGGCGTAAGAATGACCGTACAAAAACGAAACTTGGCACAAATATTATCTTATCCTTATTCTTTGAAACCGTGTAAAAAGTTTCTCGAAATTTTGTTTGTAGCTTTTGAACTCGGCGTAATGTGTACACCTTGTAACAGTAAAAATCCTTTGATAAAGCCATGTCATCATTTCGTAGTATGGTGTAACGATCTCTTGGAATGAAAAGAAACTTGTTTGAGAAATGTTGCTATTCTAATTTTCACAGTTTACATTTTTAAATACCGTGACATTACGGCGTTACGGATCTCGTGCCGGTGCGACACCAAGCAACATGACAACCGGGTCACTGCAAAGGTCATTCATTTCGATATTTCTTCGCTCATGCATCAGTACAAATAGATTACTTTAACGATTAGAGGTGGGAATTCAAACACGTTATCAACAACAGCCAATCGGGGAGATGCAAAAGTGCAAAAGTGGTAAGTCGTTCATTCGCGTCAATCGTTGACTTTGAGATGTTATTCCAAGAATATCCCAGTGATTTGCATAAAATGCAACTTGCTTAAACGGCATGACAGTTTATTTTACTGCCGGGGAAGTATTTGATTCCCAGAGCTATAACTTTCCTGGTGGAAGGAACATAAACAAACGTTTCCTAAGATGTAGATTTTTTTGCCAAATGATATATACCAGAGGTCATTTAAGGTAGTCAAAGTTGGCTCATATTTGTCCCTTGTTGACAGACACAAATGGCGACTGTATAGACACGCCGAGTTCAAAAGCTACAAACAAAATTTCGGGAAACTTTTTACACGGTTTCAAAGAATAAGGATAAGATAATATTTGTGCCAAGTTTCGTTGAAGACATTTTAGCCTGTACTCAAAAAAAAACTTGACGTCTTTACTTAACCTGAAGTAAACTTTATGGTCTGTGATAATAATTACGTAAATTATCTCTAATTTCATTTTTTTTTTATTGGAACAAAATATTTTTGTCACGAGCCCCAGAATGGTTTTAAAACTTACGTGTCAAAAAGTGCCAGTATTCACATGTAGCCTAATTAGGGTCTGAGATGCCCATATTACATAATCATTTACTTATCCTCATCGGACCCACGAGAACTCTTGAGGAAGAGTTCATATAATTTACATAAATAGCTATAAACGTCACTGAATTATATTCAAATGGGAATCAATCATGTGACAATTTTATTACATTAACACAATGTGTATTTTTGAGGTCATTTTCAAGTTGTCTAAGAGGAATGTCATTGTAAAGTCTTCGAGTCACCTGTAAATAGAAACAAAAAAAGCAAAAACAATTTAAAATAACTGCTATCTTCCAACATGCAGACTGTATTTTTAAATCAAATGGCCATTTTCAGTGTGAAAAAAAAAAAAACTGACTGCTTTCATGTTGGGCTAGTGGATCCAATAATGACATTTATGGATTTTTCTATTCCTTTCGCTTCGCTCAGCCGAATAGAAAACATTTCTACTCTAAGTAAGGACGTAAACAACACAACAGTTTGCGGAGGGAGCCGCCAGCATTTAAGTTTATTTACAGTGAAATACAAGTATAAGCGGGAAAATGGAAAAAGTAACAGTACAAGCACCGAAGCAAGCTAAGTATAAACAACAACGTATACAGGATCTATAGATAAATTTTAGCTAAAGCGGATACAGCAAACAGGAATGTAAACGTGGCAATTACAGCTATTACAAACTACAGCGAAAAGACAAAATAAGTTAAGAAAAAATACACACTATTCACAAACAAAATATGAAAAAAACTAGCTTCGAAAAAACTGGTCGGCGTCAAGTGGTGTGACATACAAAAAAACCGAACTCAATCGAACACAATTAAATGGATTGCGTTCGATTGGCTCTGGTAAATATATACAAAGCAAGCCCAAAGCAAACCCATCAAAACAGGTTTTTCTTGCGCGTTTTTGCAATTTATTCTTATAACAGAAACCCCATTTATAAACTGTCCACGGCATTTAAGAGAACATTTCTGGTAGCCTTTTACTACACTACACAGCGCATCTGAAGCCATTTCTGCGAAATTTCTTCGTTAACGAAAAACACGTGCGCTACACTCCGGGTTGAAGTAACTCCAGCTTCCAAGATCTGGTTATGTATTTTCAACGCCTGTTTTATACAAATCATGAGTTCGAAAATCGAACGTTCGATTGGGTTCGATTGACTTTTTTTCTTTTTGGTGAGTTCAATTTCGTTCGATTGCCGAACCCAATCGAACTCAATCCATGAATTGAGTTCGATTGAGTTCGATTGAGTTCGATTGAGTTCGATTGAGTTCGATTGAGTTCGATTGAAATTTAGTTCGATTGGGTTCGATTGACTATGCCGGGATAAAGGGGCTAGAGATCCCGATGGGAATTATGCAATACCGGCTAATTAAATAGAAAACAAATTAGAAAATAGAAAACATTTCTATTTTTAAGTGAGGACGCAAACAACACAACAAAGCGAGAAGGAAAAAACGAAAACAGTTAAAATGTGTATATTTAGAGTGACCAAGAGTTGGTGTTGAATGTCCTCTCTGCAGTAGGTATCCTTGGCCTTGTCGGACTTCCAACGACCGTGCTTTTTAATAACACGATCGGGAATGTCACTGTTGGCAGCGGCAGAGGCTCCTCCGATGCGAAGAGAATGGAGGCCATAAAGATTAGTGTCGAGACCAATAGCCCTAAACTTCTGAATAAACAGCTCTCTCGCCCTAGAATAAGACAGCTTAAAGCCATCCCGAAGTAAATAGCCCCCGGCCTTACTCTTATACACGGAACGAAAAACGAATTGCGTTGAAGAAATGCTATCCCCACTTAATGTAGTATATCTACGTAACATATCAAAAGGGCATGTAGGATTGCTAGTTCTAGCCACCACCCTAGTAGCCCCAGACCCATACTGATCGGACTTACTCCAAGGAATAAAAAGAGAAAAATAAGTATCCTTGAAAACGATGTCACACCATCTGAGATTTCATAGCTCATTTTAAAACGCTAAAAGCCAGCAAAGGCAACAAGACAAAAACAGACATCCCTGATGTCAGGCAAAGTGGCGTCCACCCCGGCAAATTTATTAACAAGGGCATACAGATGCTCAGGGCAAATAGGGAGTCTTTTCCTGGTAGAAATAGAACTCACTGAGAATCTCTTGCAGCCCTCTAAAATGGCTTTAACAAAACCACTATCGCATGGATTACGGACGCCACACGAACTATGGAAAAAATTAACACCATAAAACGCAGAACTTATAGTAGAAGATGACTAACCTGCCTGGAGTAAACTAACAAGATAAAGCGAAAAATGAAGGTTCGTAGCGGGAAAAGACACCACATCAGGAACATTGGCAGCCCAAGCCTTCCACTTTATGAACTGTGCGTGGTATCCTTTAACTGTCGACGGAGCACTACTAACAGCAAGGATGTCGGGAACCAAGTCAGCCAGAGACTTCAAGCCTTGGAGCCCGCCCGCGACATCGGTGATGGAACTTGTAAAAAAGACAAACAAAACAAATGGTAAACCAAAAAACAGTATGCCCGAAAAAAGGCGGAACGACACAATACCACAGCAACAAACGCCATGAGGCGTACGTACAATGTAGTGTAACATGAACAAAGCCACAAGGCATAATAAACGCTATAAAGCGTAAAAACAACGGCATGAAACATAACCAATGTACAATATTGTGTAACATGAACAATGCCACAAGGCATAATAAACGCTATAAAGCGTAAAAACAATGCAATGAAACTAAGCAATGTACAATGTTGTGTAACATGAACAATGTCACAAGGTATAACAACCGCTATAAAGCGTAAAAACAATGCAATGAAACATAAGCAATGTTGCAGAGGCTGTACAGCGCATAGAGAAACGTGATGAAGCGTAAAAACAATGCGATAAAGCATAAACAACGCTAAAACGCACAAACAACGTTATGAAGCGTGAATCATGGTAAATACAACATTACAACATGTAAAAATCAATAACAACAGTACAAAGCAAACAAAACCATAACGCTATAAAGCGGACAATAAATTAAACAGCCCTAGAGGTAGGTAGGTAGGTAGGTAAAACTTTATTTATGCAGGGTGGCCCATTCAGCACAGTGGCTGGTATCCAGAGGGGCCCTGCTAAATACAATTTCTAAAAATATAAAATGTCTAATAGTTTAAAATAGTTATAAAGATAGAGTTAAAAAAAACTAATGTCTAGTGGTTAAAATAGTTATATAAAAAGAGTTTAAAAAAATTGAAACGAGTTACAAGCATGAACTGGTAGGGAAAAAAATAGATATCATAAATTAGGTGCTATAAATAAAATGGGCTTTGACAAGATTTTTAAAAGAGGAGAGTGATACAGCTTTTTGGATTTTACAAGGTAGTGAATTAAAAAGGGCTGTGCCAGAAAATCTAAAAGTCCGTTTGCCAAGACTAAGTTGACGGAGGTGACGGAGAGGTGACGGAGCGAGAAAATAACGGGCAATCAGATCAGAAAAGACGGGCAGAACATCGAGGTAAACAGCCAAAACCGCAGATTTAAACCTAAATGGACAAAAAATTGTGTTATGGGCTTCGCGAGCAGGAGCAAAAACGAAAGAAGGGTCAGTAAACTCAATAACTTGATTAACGGATGCCCTATGCCCACCCACAGGAAAAATAATCGACCAAAAGACTGCCGACGGCCACTTAGGGACAACCAACACACCACGAGCACTGCATACCTCTAAATGAAAAATAACGCGAGAAATAAGGTACACAGGCGGTACCAGCCAATTGTTTTCACCCGCCCAATCAACGCTAAAGGCGTCAACGCCTTCGGCACCCGGGCACCAAAATTTAGAATAAAATCTCGCACACTTAGCTGAATCAGGGGATGCAAACCTGTCAACTGTAAAAGGGCCAAACGGAGAACAAACATGATCGAAAAAGGCTGCAGAAACACTCCAATTGTCGAAATCTATAACTCTGCTCAACGAATCAGCATACTCGTTAAGAGACCTGGGGACCCAATCGAACTCAACGGACACGTTATTAACAGCACAAAACTGAAAAATTTCCAACGCCTGGCACTGAAGTCTAAGCGACATGCTACCCTTGGTGGAAATAATAGAGGCATTTTTGCTGTCAGTAAACAATTTGACCACTTTGCCCTGAATGAGCGACTTAAAGGATTTAAGTGCATAAAGGATCGCGAGTAACTCTCTACCATTGCTGTCAAGCACGGATTCCATGGAACAAAAAGCTTTGTAAAAAAGCTCAAACTCCTCCTTAACAATAAAAAGGGCATGCCCCCCACACGCGAAGTCACTGGCGTCAGTACAGATAATGCATACCGGCGGAGTATAGTCAAATAGCTTTCTACAATTGAGCTTGACGAGTAGTATAGTCGGGACTAAACAAATACCACTTTGGGTGCACCTAAATTTTTTCACCTCTTCACGGGACTAGTAGTCAGGGACCAAAGCCAAACCATGCTCACATAGCTCGCATGGTTCAGCTTTGGACCCTGACTATAGTCCCTTAAAGAGGTGAAAAAATTTAGGTTTACCAAAGATAGTATTTGTTTAGTCCCGACTATACTACTTAAGGAAATAAAAGGGAGTGAAAACCCCAGGCGGGGACAAGCAATTAGAGAATTGACATCGTGCAGTATAAAAGTTTTTCAATTAGAGAAATACAACATTAAGTTAACAACAATTAATTAAAAATATTTTTTCTACATAATATACGATGGACAAAATAGACTTCGAATCATTGGAAAATGTCGACCTCGAATCTCTCGAACAAGAACTTGCGAGAATAGACCCGGAAGAGTTGCGCTATTTATCGCAACTTCTTTCAGAAAACGTGCCCGCAGTTAAAAAGATAATAAGGAATGTGCTGGAAGAACCAATTCCAGAAACTGTCCAGAAGCGATTAAAATCACCTTTACAACCAAAACCTTACAAACCAATACCACCACCAAGAAATAGAAACAGAAGACAACAACTTCTGAGACAATTTGATCCCATTCCGCCGAATAACGTAAGAAATGTGACAGACTACCAGAATGAGATTCTGAATCTGTACGAAGCCACAAAATTCGAGGGTGAAGAGAGCAACGGGAGGCGTTACAAGAGATGGCGCTTTATAAAAGATCTGAACCAAGATCAAACACCAAAATTTATGGAAAAAATAAGAGAGAACGTGAGGACATCATTTTACATGAGGCACACTTATTCATATATGTTACGTAACATTGAAGACGGTACCATAATTTTCTACTACCAAAATAAAGGCTCCCCTTGGATGAATACATATGGAGAAGAGGAGAATTGGTTAATTAATATGGAGGCAAAACGTCTGGATGCAGATAGTATCGAAAGACCAAACACAAAGTGGATCTTCGAGGGTCATTTTAATGCTGATGTAAAGGTTGTGCTTGACCGTCAACCACTCATGGGAACAGGACCCTTACCAAACTGGCTGCGCAACCTTGCACATACTCGTTCAATGGTAGCACTGGATACCTATAGAGATAACTTATGTTTATGGCGTTGTATTGCTCTACACAAAGGAGCTAGACCAGATCGAAGTACAAAAGCGGCACAAGGTCTAGCCAAGAGTTTTTTCAAACTCCGCGATACACCGACGAACTGCGTAAAAACATCACTGGATAAATTGGAAAAGGTAGAAATGCATCTGAATAAGGGCACTGCTTTCTCAGGTTGGCTAGGAATCAGGGTATATGTGCCAGAGCGTGTAGATGATAAAGAAGTGGTATGGCATCTGACAAGAAATCCTGCACCACAGTTTAAAAACGTTATGACAATCGGTATTTTTGGAAAGCACGCATTCTTAATAAAAGACATTAAAAAGTTGGGAAAAACTTATGCATGCATCCATTGCAAAGCAAGATTTACACAAGCAACCCATTTACAACGTCATGCAGAAAGGTGTGCCCAAGGGAAAACCGTAATAGATTGCCCAGGAGAAAAGGTCGAAGCGCCACAGACAGCTTATGAAAAAGCATTTTATCCGAAGCATAAAGCCTCAAAAGAATCAATTCAGTGGCTTGAGTACGTAGCAAAGCATTGGAAAATCCCCATTCACCACGCAATGTCAGGACACGGAGGAGAACGTTGGATAGAGAATAGACCAGTTGATGGCTACAACCATGAGAAAAAGCTGGTGTTACAATATCACGGGTGCTACTGGCACGGATGTCCAAAATGTTACCAGGATCGGGACAAAATAATTGAGCGTGGCGACAGAACAAGAGAAGATCTCTTCCAAGCGACAATGAGGCGCACAGCTTACCTCAGAAAGGTTGGATACAAAGTAATAGAGTGTTGGGCATGTGAAGTCGGAGACAAATATATCGAACAACTGCCAGAAGCCAAAACAAAAAGTTATCCACACGCTATTTTGTACGATTTTGAGGCGTACGGAGACAATAATCAGCGAAAGGAGCCGACGTCAACACTCACAATCGAGAACGCACACGTTCCAATCTCAGTGAGCATCGGCGACACTCTTGAAAGAGAGCCAACCCACATCTGTGAAAAAGATCCGGCAGAGCTGGTCCGCAAGTTCATGGGAGAGCTGGAGAGACGCGGTAAAAACATAAGAAAAAAAGTAAGAGATGAGTTTATGCCAGCAGATGTAAACCTGATACCAAAAGATCAGAGGAAAAAAATAGAAGAATGGTGCGACCAGGTCCCAGTACTGGGCTTTAACTCAGGGACTTACGATCTTAATCTGATAAAAAAGTACTTCGCAGAAAAACTTGCGGACACAACCAACAAAGTAAGAGTGGCAAAGCATGGAAACAAAATCATGTTCATACTCACTTCTGGTTTCCGTTTCCTTGATATAATCAACTACTTGGCCCCAGGAACCAGCTACGAGAAATGGGTAAAGGCCTACGAGTGCAAGACAGTGAAATCATGGTTTCCATACGAGTGGTTTGACAGACCAGAAAAGCTGGATTACCCAGGATTGCCCGATTACCCGCATTGGTATTCAAAGTTGAAAGACGAATTCACACTAAAACTGTCAGAATGGAAAGCCTGCAAACAGTTGTTCCGAGAAAAGAGAATGAAAACCTTCAAAGAGTGGGTGTGTTACTACAATAATCTCGATGTGGCACCCGGACTTGAGGCTCTGGAAAAGATGAGAAACTTCTACACAGAGAAGGGAATCGATATAATGAAAGACGCAGTCAGCATCCCAGGCGTGAGTTTACATTACCTCCTAAGAGGAGCTATTGAACGCAAAGCAGAACTTTACAGCCCAAGCCTCGAAGCTTACTGTATGCTGAAAGAAGCTGTTGTCGGAGGTCCAAGCCTCGTTTTCACAAGGTACCACGAAGTTGGAAAAACAAGAATAAGATCACATCAAATAGCAGAACCAAAACTTTGCCAAAACATTCTCGGTTACGACGCCAATGCCCTGTATCTCTCAACAATGCTAAGAGATATGCCTTGTGGAAAGGAAAGAGTCGTTCACTATACAGGTGAGTACCAAACAGACGGCACACCAGTACTAACGCACAGGCTCAAAGAAAGAAGCTGGTTCGGATATGCAGAAATAGATATTGAGATTCCAAATCACTTACACCAAACGTTCGAGGAAATGTGTCCATTCTTTTACAACAAAGCGGTGCCAGCTAAAGCTGTGCCCGAGCATATGCTCAAATACTTATCTGCTACAGGAAGAAAACGTGGAGAAGATAAGAAACTCATGGGTACGTTGTCAGCACAGAGGATACTTGTATACGCCCCTCTACTGCTCTGGTACGTGAATCACGGTGCAGTTATCAAAAGAGTTTATCGGACAATTGACTACAAACCGGCCAAGATCTTTCCCTGGTTCGTGGAACAAGTCA
The DNA here is from genome assembly GCA_963693305.1 of Meandrina meandrites. Classification (NCBI taxonomy): domain Eukaryota; kingdom Metazoa; phylum Cnidaria; class Anthozoa; order Scleractinia; family Meandrinidae; genus Meandrina; species Meandrina meandrites. The sequence goes on from OY855904.1 coordinate 44,494,931, forward strand.
CGGAGGCTCGCCGAACAGGAGACAAGGAAAAAAGCAAAGCACTGCTCGCTGAGGTTTTCAAATTGTTGGGAAACAGTGGGTACGGAAAGCTAATCGAAGCCTTGGAACGGCAAACAAACGTCATTTACACCAAAGATGAGAAGGTAGTTGACAGAGCTCTGAGAAGCGCATATTTCTCAGATCTTGATGAAATTGGTGAGGCATATGAGTTGGAAAGTCGGAAGCCACGGATCACAATAAGAAGACCATTTCAGATCGGAATCGCTGTCTATCAGCTGGCAAAGCTGAGGATGTTGGAATTCTATTACGACTTCCTAGACAGGTATTTTGACAGAAAAGATTTCGAGCTGATACAAATGGACACGGACAGCAACTACTTGGCAATCTCCGGCAAGAAACTCGAAGACATTGTGCGACCAGAGATGGAAGCAGAATTCGAAAAACAAAAAAAGAATTGGTTGGCTTGGGACAAGTGGAGTGGTAGAACACCTGGTCTGTTTAAGATGGAGTGTGATGGAGATCGGATGATTGCACTCTGCTCCAAATGCTACTATATAGACGACCGAGGAGAAAAAAAGAAGTTCAGTACAAAGGGAATGTCAAAGAAGCAAAACAATATAAACTGGCATCGTTTCAAAACAGCGCTGGAAGGACACCATGATATGGCAACAAACAGAGGGTTTCGGATGCGGGATGCGAATATAGTAACTTACGAACAGGAGAAGCTGGGGTTGAGTGCATATTATGACAAACGATGGGTACTGCCCGACGGCATACACACCGAACCAATCGAATATCACAGTGGGGTAAGCCCCACACCCCAAGGGTAAGGATTTATTTCAAGTTAGCTGGAGGTAATTCTGTGTTGGGAGGTACAACAAGCAGCTCTTCACGTACAAAACCGCGTTTAGGTCCGTCAGCCAAATAGTAGAGAACAGGCTGATTTGGTTTGGCAAAAGAACGTTCAATATTGTAAACATCCAAGGACCAGATTGGATCAGTCGCTCTTTTCCAACCGCCTTCAAGCTCACCAGGTTGGTATAAATACCGAACATTTACAAGAGAGGGGAGCTTTTTTTCATTCAAACCAACAGGTCTCAAATATTTAGTTGCTGGTTCAGGAATTACAACCTTTTCTTTTATTGCGACAGAGGGTTTCATACCAATCAATCGAGTGACTTGGTTGTTTAGAGCAGAAACAACTTTGGGGAATCTTTTTACCCATGCCCGAGAACGCAAACCCTCGTTGCTACGCATTTCAACGGCGAACTGGTACCCAAACAAACGCTCAGCCAAGGTGCGATTGAAACGTTCAACAATAGCTTGGTCTCTATGAATTTCAGGGTGACCGCGTCTGATGGAAGTTTTGTGCTTCTCCATTTCTTTCGTAACAGCACCCATAAATTCACGCCCAGGATCAACCTGCAACATCTGCGGCCATTTCAGAGGTCCACGCGCGTAAATTGTCTTAAAAGCTTCAGCAACCTCAGAAGAATCCTTTGAGGACAGAGGCTGAGCCTCTTTGAATCTGCTGGCAATATCAACAACAGTAAGCGCGTATTTGTAAGTGCTACGGCCTACTTTGTCATGTGGCAGGAAAAGAAGATCTGCCTGATGCACTTTGTTGGGTAAGGACAAATCAAACTTTGGTCGAGGAATGTAGCGCGGAGCAGGGAGATAGATTTGCCAGTGCGCTTGTTTGGACAACCATTCTTTGGCAACAGCTTCAGGAATTATCAACTTTGTTGATGATGCAGCATCCGCTAATTTTTTAATGGCAGAGATACCTTTCCAGTAACCTTGTGGACTGTAGTAACGCCGCTCCAGTTTTCTTTCCATTTAAATAATTATGCGCGGACATATATACATGGATACAAAACTTCGCGCACATTACCGTGAACAACTGAAAAAAATGTTGTTGGAAAAGCAGGAAGCAGTAATAAAAGAAATCGTGCCGTACGAAGAAGAATGGGATCAGCAACTGAGTTGCTACCCTGAACTCCAAGACGAACCCCACCCTCCCAAACCAAAATTATGGTATTTACTTGTGGTACTAAAAAAAACCGGCATTTCTTTAGAACAGGTCGGTGACGAAATGGGGCTAACCTTTTTGGGTAATGTCATTCACCAGTTCAAGCTGTCAAATACTGGCTCATGTAACTACGTTTGTTTTTTATACAACTATTTTCAAAAGATCTCACATGACGATTGGCCGGCTAAAAACGCAGTACTGGAAAAGCTCACGAAATGTTTGCCAAAGATGAAACAAACCAGAAATAAAGCCAAAAAAAGTTTCAACAAATGGTGGCTGGTTGCAAACAGTGGGGTGTGGGGTTTACCCCACCACTAAACAGCAGTTGACTTAGATGTTCTTCTTTTACCTCCTTGGGGTGTGGGGTTTACCCCACTGTCAACGTGGTTTGAAAAACGCAGTTTTGTCTTTGCAGTAGTAAAGCTGTTGTACTTTTTGATAATACCTTTGTACTCACTGTCAGAGATTTCACCATCTTCAAGAGCGGTCGATATGAGAGAGTTGATTGAGCTGAGCGTTTCTTCAGCCAAAGTTTGTATTTTTTCGTGTTTTTTCGCTTTACGCAGAAAGAATTTGACGGTGACGATGCAGGAGGTTGACACCAATGAAAACAAGGTGGCGGTTGCGATTAAAGGGCCACCAACAACAACGCCAACCGCAGAAAGAGAAGCGGCCAGCCCAGAGCCTGTAAGAATGGTAGCAACTCCACCTGTTATCGCGCATACTGTTTGACAACGTGTGTGCCACCGTTTAAACTTGGCTGAGGTTTGGTAGTAGTGCACCAACTGGTTTTCTAAATTTGTTTTGATCAATTCTATTTCAGCCCGCCGGAATTTTGTTGCAGAATCCATTTTTCTATATATGTGTTTAAAAAATGTGGGGCGTGGGGTGAAACCCCACTCAACAGTTTTCACCATATGTATTATGCCATTTGCCGTTAATTTTCTTTAGCTCCATCCTACAACCTTTTTTGGGGGGCGTCCAAAACTTTTTGCTGAACAGTCCGGTTTTTGTGTTAAACGCCCCCTTGGCAATGGCACCTGACCAATACTTTTTAAACAAATCCTTATCACCACCTGTAATAGCCATGATTGCAGCAGCCGCATCTTGAGCCGGTTGAAAGCCTGGAATTTTTTCACCGATCTTTTTATTGATCGTTTCACCGACACCCAATCCTACCTTTTGCTTCGAGCTGATTGCGTTGCGCGCCGCGGCCTGACCCCACTGCCGTTTGTTTTTGGGGATAGCGTCAAGTGCCTTCACCATTTTTTTGTCTGCAAAGTGTTTGCAGCTTTTCTCATTTTTCTTGCCCGTACAGACGGCATAATCAACGTCATGCTGCATTGCAACTGCGTCCGTGGCGCCTGTGGGTTGTTGGTAAATCTTTAATATCTTTCCAGTTTGGGGGTCGTAAGAAAGCTGTTTTTCAAGAGGATTATACGGCCCCGTGTAGTTGTGACCAGGAAGCGTCCACCCTTTCTTCGGCTTAGGTAGCCTTCCAATAGCTTTATGCAAATCAAAACCGGCACCACGTTGGTAAAGAGGGTTTGTTGGGTCATCTACTCTATTACCCGCATAAATTCTCATGTCATAGCGGGGTGAACCCCGCCCCCCTTGAGCACCACCACCTTGCGTTTTCCGGGGTGTGGGGTTTACCCCACTGATAAATCGTGTTTTGGTAATGCCACAACTTGCACATTTTACTTTAAGCAGCCTTCTTCCATTTTTTGCGGTTGCATATGTTTCACTTCCCGATACGTTGGGTGTAAAGCGCTTTTCTTTCACACAGTATACCTCCATCCCTATATAACTAACAAAAATTATGACACCCACCTTTCACCCGGGGTGTGGGGGTTACCCCACCTGGTATCATATCTTTTGGTCTTAATCTGTTTGAGGCTTTATTCAACAAATCCCCAGACAAAGCATCGATTGTGTAATTAACAGCTTTCCTCGCGATTGGCTTGGATTTATTGGCTAACTTCTTCTGATACTCTGGTTCTCTTAGAAACTCGCTTGCGAAGTATCTTCCTTGTTTAACGCCCTGTTTGGCCAAATAAGGAATTCCGTGCTCAATGAAAGCTTCAGCAGCTGTGTCTCCTATTGTATCAAAAATTCCACCACCAAAAAATCTTTTTTGAGCGGCAGCAAATTCGTCTCTTTGCTTTTTAGGCAAACCGCTTGAGGCCACCTTAAAAACTGTATCTAAAATATTACCTCCTTCTTGAGCAGATATGAATCTTGTCTTGGTAATGCCGCAGCTGGCGCATTTTACTTTTAGTAGTCTTTTACCATTTCTTGTGGTTGCAAATGTTTCACTTCCCAGCACATTGGGTGTGAAGCGCTTTTCTTTCACGCAGTAAACATCCATCCTATATAATATACAAAAATTCATGGGGTGTGGGGTTTACCCCACTTATACTTTATATGTAAAATAATCCTTCACCACAGCCTCATTGGTGTGTGTATTTTCTGAAAACATGTCTAAGATACCTTGGAACGACCGCCCTTTGTTACGTTCGTTCAGGAAAAGCAAACAGTAGTAGCCGCAGCGCACACTGAATTCCCACTGAAGCTGGTTGTCATTCCGGAGAAAGGTTTTGTTGCCCTCGAGAATCAACTCAATTTCCCATTCTGCGGGCGGAGGTAACCCGAAAGAGTCAAAGTATTCCAGTGGGTAGCAACTCAGTTGCTGATACCCCACACCCCCAGGTAGCAACTCAGTTGCTGATCTCCAGCAGCAAACCCAATGGGTGCCTGGCCCTCCAAGATCATCCATGTTGATTATACAAGGAGAGTGCTTTTTCGCGTGGATCTCGTCTCTCGCAAATATACCCTTTATGGGGATTTTCAAGTATTGGCACCACCGCTGCAAGTCAAGATCGGTTAGGGGGACATCAACGAAGGTAGGCTTTTTTTTGGTCACCCCAAGAACCAATAAATGGCGGAGGGCGCATATATGGTGGAGGGTTGATGCGCATTCCCTTCCCTCCTGTCGGTGGAAGTTTTACATGCATGCCTGCCCCGTTGCTGATACCCCGCCGCATATGTCTGATTTGTGTCTTGCTCAAGTCAATGTCCACGCCCGTTTTGTTTTTGATAGCGCGCTGTATTTTTTTGATCTGCCTGGCGGTCAAGTGCAAAGTGTCACTACCCCCGACTATGGCCTCGTTTTTAAATCTGAGCGAAACGGCTTCTCCTGGCCCAAAGGCCCGCGCGAGGCTAACTTTCTGCCCGTCTGAAAGTGTAATCTTATGCGGATAGTAAGTCGTCATATTTATACTTATTACAAAAATTATTTCGTGGGGTAAACCCCACACCCCTTAGGTAGCAACTCCGTTGCTAAACCATAACCAGCTCATTACCCACCTGTCTGAGAACAAGTTCAGACTCATACAAAATTGCCGAATAAATGGTGTAGTCTTGTGCGTTGGCAGCCTCGTTGAGCCTGTATTGGAAAACCATCTGCTTCGGGTCGTTGGTCATGTTATCCTTGTTTTCACGTAAGTCGAAATAGACTATTGGGTACAGCGTCTCGAAGTTGTTGGGCTGGAGCTGGACACCGGTGTTGTAGTCGTTTTTGCGATACCGGTAGTTCATCAAGTCATTAAGAATGCGCAGTTTGAAGTTTTCGTCGTAGTCTAGCTCCGGATAGTACTGTGAAGAGCCGTACTGCAGTCGGCAGGTGGCTAGCTTGGCTGAATTGTCTCCGTCAATGTCAAAGGTGTCAAAGAAGTAGGGGTTTTGAGTCAAGGCGTTCTTCTTCCTTGACTGTTGAATGAAAATGAAAACATGTTTTGCGTCTTTTAGACCGGGATTTATCTGCCACTGTCCGAAAGCATCACGCCGACTGCTGCTGGGCTGGATCATTTCATTCAGGTATGTCCATTTTTGGGGTTTCAAAAAGTTTTCATTAACGTGCTTCTGCCCTTCGCTGGTGAAACGCAGCATTGGAACCCACAGCTCGAAGTTTCTCACCACTACCCTGCGATCGGTGCCATCGTTTTGCCAAATCAGCTCTTCATCCAGTTGTAGCTCAATTTCAAACTCAATCTGCATTGGGGGAAGAAGCTTGTCACTCAGCTCTTCGAAGAATGAGTACCTGTTAAGCGGTATGAGGGTTTCAACCGTTTGGCCGGCGTGGGCAAGTAAGCCTCTTTGTCTGATTCCTTGGTTAGTGGCAGCGGCGGCTGTTACATTGCTATCCGTTGTGTCCAAATACCAAAACTGATTTTTTGCTGCGCTCCTCGCATAGTCATCAGAAAAGTCCAGCAGGTTTTTGATAAATATGAGCTTGTGAATGTTGTCTACGTTGTAAATGGGTTTGCCTGATGATTTTACCACAAGTTTGTTTATCAATGAAAATGAGCCGTTTATGGGCGCTGACCGGGCGTCCGCTGCAACTGCCGCACCATCCGCGGTTGCCTCGAAAGTGAAATCCGCACGGAAGTAGGCGTTATACCAGTCAAACCAGTTGTCTCGGTCGGTGACTGTGAATTTATAGTTAGTTTTTGTCTGGTGCTGATTGTTTCCCGGGATACTAATCGCCTTGTCTAAACCGATACGAACGAACTCTGTTTTTTCCAAATGCCTGTGGCTTCGAAACATATCGGGCTATATATTTTTAAAAAAAATTATTTTAATTTTCCGCCAAATATTGATTCACTTTCAACTTTGCAGCCCGAATCTGGTTCAACTTTTTCCGTGAATCACTGCTGAGTTTTGAAGTCCCTGGGGTGTGGGGTTTAACCCCACTGGTTATCATCTTCTTCAGTTTTTGTTTCGACTCGGTACTAAGTCTAGGGGTGTGGGTAGCAACTGAGTTGCTGATCCCCACGGTTTTACCCTTAGGTTTTACACTTGGGGTTTTACCCCACAAAACGGTTTGTATCTTTTCAGCCCCCTTTTCTGATGCTTTTTCTGCGGCTTTTTTCAATATTTTTTTAGAGGCTTCATTTACAGCTTTCTTTAATGATTGGCGGCCTATAGCCATCAGGGTGTCTCTAACAACCCCCGTACCTTTGTGTCTGTATCTATAGTAACCCCTTGGCACGTCATAATATCTCGTCCACTCACTCGGATGATTCATTATTATACTTAGGTGTAAATTATTTTTCTTTTTCTTCTTCTTCAATGATGATACTTAAAGCCACATCTTGGTCATTCAGATCTATAATGTTGTTGCGCCCGTCCGTGACTTTGATATTTATGCTATTGATTCTGTTTTTGTTCACCGGGTGCCACAGGAGACGGCGAGGCTCTTTTGAAAAGGGGTAGCTGACTGTGAGTTCAGCGGTTGAAAAGGAGAACATAACGTCACCCCCGATGTTGTCCACGGCCCTTGTAATGAGATCGCAATGGATATAGATCCAGTCGACGCCTCTTGTTATATTTGGGACGCGCTCGCTCCTGTTGTTCGCTCCGTCTATTGTTTTCTTGTCAAAACCCAGCAACGCAGCAAATTCACCTCCACTTAGGTCAAGCTCGTAGCCGTCCTCCAACAAAATGACCGTCCGATACGTTGTGGTGTGAAAATACAGCTGGAAAATAAACTTGGATTTTTCATCCTTGGGATCCACTCTTCCGATTAGTGACTGAATGGTGGTGTTGAGGCCTTTGTAATCATACATTCCGTCCGGGATTGTTATGGTTTTCCAGTTCTCTGTTTTTTTTCGCCATTTGAACTCGTTGTTGTTGTACCGTTTCGCGATGTTGTACCACGAATATGACATGGAAACCAGCTCATTTAACGCCGCCTTGTACCTTTTGTAGGGATCTAAAACGATTGGGGGGTCAAAGTTAATTGTGAAATCATGTGACTTGCTGTTGGCGTTGTTTTGTTTGGCCAGCTGCGAGTCGAGCAACAGGTTGAAATGGAAATGGGTTGTCATGCTTATATAATATTACTCAAAATTTTGTAGGCTTCTTTTTGCGTTATTTCCTTTTGCTTTACCAGCATCTTCAACATCGACTCGACCTGTTTTTTCAGCTTCAGTGAAGTGTTGCCCGCCTGTATAGACGCCAAGCTTAAGTGTAGCCTTTCAACCAAAGCGTTTAGATCAACACTTCCGCTTCCTTCCATTTCCTGATCGGGCTACTTTTCACTTCGGGGTGCTACCCTACCTTTTCTCCTTTCGAGAATTTCTTCTCTTGCCTTTTTTATATCTCCCAATGTGTAGCCGTAGAATTTTGATTTTTTGCTTTTTACAACATAGCCCGGATTGTCTTTATTTTTTGTTAACATGCTGCTCAGTGTCTGCAGGTCAACTGACTCTGATCCCTTGATACCTGGTTCTTTTGGTGGCCCCCATTTACTTGGTTGAGGTTTTACCTCACTGGGGTGTGGGGTATCCCCACGTTGCTCTTCTTCCGTTTCTTCCTCTTCAGCAAAAGATGGTAAAGGTGATCTTGGTGGTGATGCTGTGTAGTATGATGGGGGTGGTGATGGTGGTGGTGGTGGAGTTGGTGGTGGAGTTGGGGTTGGTGTTGGTGGTGGAGTTTCCGCATCCGGTTTAAAATCTTCGTTGAAGGGGTTGTTTAAGTCAAACTCCTCCATACCATAGTCTGGGATTTCTTCCTCTTCTTCGTTTGGCGTCGCCCCTACTTGGAGTTTGTCAAGCCGTGATGTGATCGGTTTGAACAACTCCTCACCTGAGACCAGGCTAAACTCTTTATTAATTTTGTTGTTTTTAATTGCCGTGAGGATTTTGTCACTCTGCTGCTCAACTTCAGCCTTTTCACCGACAAGTTTTTGCCACTTCTTCATGGACATATTTTTGCGGTATATATATCAAGAAAAAAAAATGAAAATTCCGAATTACGATCCCAGTTTGAGCGCAAAAAGTAAATACAAACAGGGGCACGCCTCTATGCCAGCAGATACCTTTCGGTTGCTTATTTGCGGGCCGAGCAACTCTGGTAAAACAAATATTCTTTTGCATATGCTTTACAGGTTGTTGGTCTACGACAAAATCTATCTTTGCGCAAAGAACCTGCATCAAGACAAGTACCGACACATGATTGATGATTTCGATGAAAGAGTCAATCCTGTGACTGGCTATAATGTTATCGTGGGCGCCAACGATGTTATTCCTTTGGAAATGCTGCCCACTGACAACCAAAAAATTGTAATTTTCGATGACATGGTTTGTGAAAGCAACCAAAGGGATATTATCGAATATTTTATCAACGGGCGCCACCGCAATTGCAGCGTCATTTATCTTTCTCAAAGCTATTTCAAGGTCCCAAAAAACATCCGAGATAATTGTAGCCACTTTTGCGTTTTTGGCTTTCTTCCCAGAGAAAATAACCGTATTGCGGATGAATTGGGAATTGACAGAGAGCTGCTTGAAAAGGCCACCAACGCGAAATATTCTTTTTTATACCACGACTGGCCAAAAAAAACCACACTCAAAAATTTTGATGAAAATATATAGAAGAATGGGATATCTTAACGGTGCTACGGGCGCTACTCAAACACGCGAGGAGGCCACTTCAATCCGAGGGGAAACCGGCCCTGCCGGCCCTGCTGGTCCAACTGGCGCAACTGGTCCTGCTGGCCCTAAAGGTGAAAAAGGTGTAAAAGGTAATACTGGTCCGCAAGGTCCTAAAGGTGAAAAAGGTGATGCTGGAGAAAAAGGATTAAAGGGTGATACTGGACCGCAAGGTGCAACCGGACCTGCTGGCCCTGCGGGAGCAACAGGACCTACAGGACCTACTGGACCCACGGGACCTGCGGGGCCTACTGGACCTACAGGACCTGCGGGTTCAAAGGGTGCTATTGGTCCAAAAGGTGAAAAAGGGGAAAAGGGTGATAGTGCGGATTTATCAACCGCCGATATTACCGGAGATATTCTCATGAAAGATCATGCGATCAGACAGCTCGCAAATCCTGTCGGCGACCAAGATGCTGTCAATCTCACTTCAATGAAAAAATATGTAGGCTCAAATTCTATTACAACTGGGCACACCAATAAAAAGAATGTTTTTGCTTATGTAAATCAAGATGATTTGACGGCTGCCAACAATGTTACTTCTGTTACGTTTCAAGGTTTTACATCCAACCTTCACGCTGTCAATAAAAGAGCTTTCACTTTTAATCTTGTAAGAACTGGTGTCAATTCTTTCAACTCGCGTTTGAAGCTGAATAAAAAACCCCTGACCGAAGGAGAATACACTATATGTGTCGAGTTCTTTTACCCGAAAGTTGGTACCGATTGGTTTATAAGCGCATCAACCCCTAACCCGGTTGATACTCTTAATTACCATACCAAGCACTTCAACACTCACAGCCCGAAATATTCACGCACCATTATTCATACGCACAAATACAAAGACAACGATGATACTATCTATCTTGATATTACAAATACGGGTTATGACGGCTCTTCACCACTTCAAAAGGCTGCTTTGATTATTTACGGGGTGAAAGGGTATCAAACAGATGTAGATGGAATTGTTTACGATAATGTTTTCGTTTACGATGACGTCGGTGATTTTGTTCTTCAAACAAATCTGGATATGAATGGTTTTGATATAAAAAAATATGCTCTTGATCTTCCGGGCTTCAAAATAGACAACAATATAATCAAGTTACAAAAAGATTTAGATCTAAACGGTTATGCGTTTAAAAACTTTCAATCAAGAATAATACTAACTGGAGAATGGAAATCCGATGAAAATAATTATGCAGGAAAAACTTATGTTAAATTCGGTAATAACATTCGTGTAATGGTGCCATTCCCTTGCTTAATTGATGGTATCTCAGCTTTAATTATAGATACGGGTTCCTCTGAATCTTATGAAAGAATAGGTTTTGTTTTTAAAATACCTGGCAGTTTATTATCTGAGCGTACATTTAAAAGCACAAATAATGCTAATGGTTTAGAATACCAATTTGCGTCACTCAATTATGGAGGTGATAGAATAAAATTAAACGCGGGACGGTATTTTACAGTTAATTTATCTGATGCCGACCACCCACGTATAAAACTATCTAATACAAAACACGTATTAGTAAGTTTAATTTTAATAGATGATTTTAATTTTAGGTAGTCACGCTTGTGTCATTTGTTACGCGACTACTCCGCGCCAACCCACGTCGAAAGATTTCTTGAAGGCTTCATCGTAATCATCTTCATCATAAATAGGATAGCCGACATAGTGATTGTCTCCATTTCTGAGGCACAGATTACAGAGATTATTCGCGGGGCAACTCCTTCTGCTACATTTATAACAGAACAAGACCCTTACAATTTGTTGATTGCGATAACAAAATGGGGCTTCATGGATTGCAGCATTCACCTCACCCCAGCCAAGAGCTTTTCGCTGTCTGAGCTTCATTGAAGTATACCCTTTGCGGATTTCTTTTCGAACATCGTCCCAGCCAAGCATTTTACGCTGCCAGAGTTTTATTATAATATACTCCTTTAGGATTTTTTCTCGAAGTTCTGGTGGAAGTGCTTGTATTAATTCCAATGTGTCTGCCATGTTTATACACTTGTTGGTGTATTTCTCTAATTGCTTGGTAAAAGAAGATTTATTACATCTTGTGGGCTCATTTTTTTCATTTGGGCAACAATGTGATCTATTGCAATTGGTGGATGATTTTCTTGGTTTTTGTTGGGGTTGAGTGCGCGATATATTTCAAAATCAGTTCTCGTTCTGTTTTTTTGGAATTTTGTTTTTTTCATGCTTTGTTCCATAAGACCGCTTCTTCCTCTTCCCATCTCTGTGTTTTATACTGCACGGTGTCAATTCTCTAATTGCTTGTCCCCGCCTGGGGTTTTCACTCCCTTTTATTTCCTTAAATAGTATAGTCGGGAAAAAACAAATACTATCTTTGGTAAACCTAAATTTTTTCACCTCTTTAAGGGACTATAGTCAGGGTCCAAAGCTGAACCATGCGAGCTATGTGAGCATGGTTTGGCTTTGGTCCCTGACTACTAGTCCCGTGAAGAGGTGAAAAAATTTAGGTGCACCCAAAGTGGTATTTGTTTAGTCCCGACTATACTACTTGACGCAATTCTCCAACCAGAAATCAATTTCATCCAAGCAATGTGAATAATACTGGTAACGACTCAAATCAAGGGGAGTGTCCCAGGCATGGCGAAAGGTAACGGCCGACTGCAAAAATCTGGACATAATCAACGATACATTACCAACGCAAGGTGATAAAGAGATTATCTTGCCGACAACGGAAGCGACGAAACGGGGAGTAACATAAGGTAACTTTTCTTTGAAAGCATGAAGAGCAGATATCAAGCGGTCAATACGAGGCTGGGGTATGAATAAAATAGCGTTGAAAAGGTCCCAAGAAATGCCTAACCATTCCAAACGTTGAACAGGAACCCAAACGGATTTATCACAATTCGCCACCAAACCCGCTTTAACTAGATGCAAGCGAACTCTATCGGAACTACGCTTAGTAGTCAAAAATTCCTTCTCGCAACCAGCTCCGTCGTCCAGGTACAAAACTAAATGAATACCCGAGGCCCTACAGTAGCGTACTAGGGGACGAAACAATTTAGTGAAGAGATAAGGAGCAGAAGAAAGCCCGAACGGTAAACGGTGAAGCAAAAATATTGGTTGACACCACCCCCCCAGCGGCCACTGAAAACCCAAGAATTGCTGATGGGACTGACAAACATCGACATGATGATAACGCGACTTCAAGTCAAACTTAAACATGTATCCCACACAAAAAATATTGAAGAAAAACTTTCCAGCCTTCCATTCTAAATTTGGCTTTGGGTATATGTTTTTTAACATGACGCAGATCGAGGATGAGTCTGGCCTTTTCTTCTGAATTAAGGGAAACAGAAAGAGGATTAATAACTGTGGGAGGCAGAAAAAGTTCAACTATCAAACCTAAATTAAGGAGATCAGAAATAGCAGATGAAACAAAATCACTATGATGAAAAGCTGATCTGTTATTAGGCAAGCAAACACTTGGTGGAAAAGACTCGAAAGAGATAACATACCCTGAACGAACGGTCTCCAAAACCCAGGGAGGTGCCCCAATATCAAGCCAGAATTGAAAATGCGCCTTAAGACGGCCCTTTACAATGGCCGGAGCAACACCTCGCTCATAATCAAAAAAGTTCTGACTATAAAAAGCTAAACAAGGATTGTCTCCAAACTTATCTTCCAACAGTGCTTTAAGAGCCGTTTTCTGAGAGTTTCGAGAATTGAAAGACAGTCGCGAAAAATCGAATTGTTTTTTTATTTCGCCCAAACATTCCTTTAGGTGAACTTATTTGAGGAAAAATAGTTTCAAGTTCCAAGGATTCATTTAACGGGCGAAATTTAAAAAAGTTTGAAAATTGGATATAATGGCGGTTTTCACCGCTTTGAAGGTTCGAATTTTCACGCTTCTTTACCAAAACGCCGGAGGCGTAAGAATGACCGTACAAAAACGAAACTTGGCACAAATATTATCTTATCCTTATTCTTTGAAACCGTGTAAAAAGTTTCTCGAAATTTTGTTTGTAGCTTTTGAACTCGGCGAAATGTGTACACCTTGTAACAGTAAAAATCCTTTGATAAAGCCATGTCATCATTTCGTAGTATGGTGTAACGATCTCTTGGAATGAAATGAAACTTGTTTGAGAAATGTTGCTATTCTAATTTTCACAGTTTACATTTTTAAATACCGTGACATTACGGCGTTACGGATCTCGTGCCGGTGCGACACCAAGCAACATGACAACCGGGTCACTGCAAAGGTCATTCATTTCGATATTTCTTCGCTCATGCATCAGTACAAATAGATTACTTTAACGATTAGAGGTGGGAATTCAAACACGTTATCAACAACAGCCAATCGGGGAGATGCAAAAGTGCAAAAGTGGTAAGTCGTTCATTCGCGTCAATCGTTGACTTTGAGATGTTATTCCAAGAATATCCCAGTGATTTGCATAAAATGCAACTTGCTTAAATGGCATGACAGTTTATTTTACTGCCGGGGAAGTATTTGATTTCCAGAGCTATAACTTTCCTGGTGGAAGGAACATAAACAAACGTTTCCTAAGATGTAGATTTTTTTGCCAAATGATATATACCAGAGGTCATTTAAGGTAGTCAAAGTTGGCTCATATTTGTCCATTGTTGACAGACACAAATGGCGACTGTATAGACACGCCGAGTTCAAAAGCTACAAACAAAATTTCGGGAAACTTTTTACACGGTTTCAAAGAATAAGGATAAGATAATATTTGTGCCAAGTTTCGTTTTTGTACGGTCATTCTTACGCCTCCGGCGTTTTGGTAAAGAAGCGTGAAAATTCGAACCTTCAAAGCGGTGAAAACCGCCATTATATCCAATTTTCAAACTTTTTTAAATTTCGCCCTTTAAATGAATCCTTGGAACTTGAAACTATTTTTCCTCAAATAAGTTCACCTAAAGGAATGTTTGGGCGAAATAAAAAAAAAAATCGATTTTTCGCGACTGTCTTTCGATTCTCGAAACTCTCAGAAAACGGCTCTTAAACTCCTGGGACACATCGGTCTGAAAATGTTCAACATCTTTGCCTGATGGTGTCATGCCTTGATCAGTACACAGCAACTCTGACACACTAGAAGACAGGTCACCCAAGAACTGCGAACGCGAATCAGCACTCCAGTTAGCCTAAAACGCACTTTACAGGGTCGTAACGAGGTATATGGGATCAGGGATCGAAGGCCTGTAAAGGGGTGGGATCAGGGATCACAGGCCGGGATCTGGGATCACAGCACGTGGGATCGGGATCAGCAGCGTTTTTCATGGAATCAGGGATCAGGCTGTCCTAGGTGATAATACAAATTATAAAGTGCGCTTTCACAGGGAATTTTAGAGCTTTTTTGCTATTTTGTGATTTTGTGGTTTATTTCAAATAGTATTTGAAGGCATTCGGATTCATGACCGGACAGTACTGGCTAGTCACGCAATCGTTGATAACTTAACAGGATTTGACAGTGTTGCAATCACGCTGCATGACGCTTAATCATTAACATGTCATATGATCACGTTGGCCTATTACGTGTTGGTCTACATGTATGTTAATCGATATGTTAGAGTCTGGTGTACGCGATAGAGAGATCAGATAGATTTGGTTGATTTTCAATGGGAAAACAAACAGAAGAAGGACGATCGCTTTCAATGTGATTTTAGTTTTGATTTACAGCTTTTCGTGCTTGTTAAAATCTGCAAGATATTCCATTTTTGGCCAAATTTAATTTTATGAACTATCAACTTTCCAGATCACGTTCCTCGTCACTCAGAGTTTTAAAGACACTCATCGAACAGATAAGTACAAATCTTGGATGTGTTTCAGCAATTTTGTGACCATATTATGGATACGAGCTCACACGAAATCGTTTGTAACAATAGTGTGGTGTCCGCAAGGCGAGAGAGTTGACTGTAGATGGTGAGATATAGTTTGAATTATTTCAGGACATTTTAGTTATTTATTGGCGTAAAGCGGGAGGGGGGTGGGTCCCAATAACGAATCGCGCGCCTATTTTCTAGACCATTTTTTCGAAAATGAGCTTTATCTGATTACGAAATTCGCGTGGCATTTTAATGCAATAGCCTAGTCAGTGCCTCAGAAGCAAGACTTGTCCATTTTGGTTTTATTACCGTTAATTCATTTACGAGCAATTATTTTCGCTGGAACTACGATTAACGGTCCTCAAAATAAGCAGATCCCGCATCATACTGGACTGAAAATATTCACGGATAACGACCAGATTTTAGCTGTTTTTTTTACGTCTCACGCGCTATCGTTTTTGCTCAAATTGCGCGCCACGAGTAACCCTTTTACCACCCTGACTCCTACCGAGAATTGAGGAAATTTGCTGACACTCAAAGCGACTTGAAGTGACCATTTCAGTTGAAGTGCGAGTAGATGAAGTGTCGGTTCCTTCTTTGCCATACTCTCAGAAGCCCTCGGTAAAGTTAACGTGTTTTATAAAGAGACTCATTCTTTCCTTTGTTAGTATCAATAAGGGAAGATCAACTTCAAGAGAAAATACAACTGAAATTCACCAATTTAACTGTGCACCCACCTATCACCCATTTTGGTGTCTATGCATGTATGTTACTACTTCTTTATACCATCAGTACACAACAGGAGGATATCACAACAGTATTCAGGGCATACGAGCACTTCTACAATAACAACCCTCGCATTCTATCGCATTATCTCAAAGAAATGCTCAAACTATTTTTAAAGGAAGAAAACTTGTGTTTTACTGAATTCAATGGGGAAAATTATCACTAAATCCAGGAAACAGCCATGGGAATGAAGAAGGTATTACTTTACCATCATCGAAACAAGAATGTCGAGCCAAAGCAAAATAGTCAACAATATGGAAACGTTTTATCGATGATGTTTTCGGCCTATGGGACGTTGACTGACAAACAAGGAAACAATTTCCAACCAATAATAAGACTTACAGCTGAAATCTCAGCGAAGGAAATTTCATTCCCAGACACAGTTGTATATAAAAGAAAACAATTCCAAAAGGAAGCTTTCCTTGACATTAGCCAAAGGCGAAGGTCTCGGGCTACTTCCCAGGGGGGGGGGGGGGGGGGGGGGGGGGGGGGTCACTCCCAGATATAGGCTATATAGGTATGTGCGGCGGGATAGGGTATGGTTTTTGAGGTTCTTGGTCCTTAAATAGGGTATCATTTTTGCTCCTTTTGGCATTGTGTTCCCGTCGTTATCCTTAGATAGGGTACCTTAATTCTATCAGCTAAAATAAATGCCCTACTAAACGTAACAAAAAAGATTTGCCTGTTTTAACTATAAACCATCCGTTCAACTAGTAGCAAAGCAATTTTGTAAAGATTTGTGTTTTGCCGTGTGCGGCTAGCCGTTATTTGGATCGTCAACCAACGCTTCTCCTTTCCTTGAATAGGGTGCCATTTTTCGGGTTTGGGCCTTAAAAGGGTGTCAATTTTAGATCCGAAATTTATGGGAGTACCATAAACTACTCCCCACAGTGTAGCCCAACAATATGAAATGGCTGCGGTTATTTTGGTCTATTCTGCATTGCGCATTATAAGCGACAAATATAAAGATCGTAGATCTTTGTATTTTTAACTAAAATCTCATGAATCAGGCAGTATCACGCCCGTTTGTTCGATTATTTGTGCGGTAAGAACTATTTAAAATTAGGGCGGATCAAGAATATAAAAACTGAACAGGAGAAGTGGTAGCCAAGATGATCGGGTTGCTGATTTAGGAAGAAGCGCAATGTATTTTTTTTTTATAAAAGAAAAGGTAAACAGCTCGATCGTGCGCTGGCGCGAATGTTGTCAATAGTGATTACGACGAAATCAATATCGAGGCAAAATTATAAAGAGGGAATCTTGTGGGATCGAAAATTTTTTGCGGGATCAGGGATCAAAATTGCCATCTCCTTTGGGATCAGGGATCAAAATTTTGGGTGAAAAAAATGGGATCAGTTATGAAAAAATATACCTCGTTACGACCCTGCAACTTTGGCTGTTGCCAGACAGTACATTATAACAGTTAAGAGATCAACAACTACCTGAAGCTATTATAATCCACTCTGTCAGTATTCTGACAAACAGTCATTTCGTCGCGTATAAATAATGAAAGGATGCGATTCTTGTTAATTTGAAGTAGCTTAAAATTCAGATCACAAGCATAAATACAATTACATGCCTGCCTCGATGAACTGACTGACTCTCAAAAACTTTTTTTTCTCCGAGCTCGACTTTAATTCCAGTTAGCACGATTCTATCGCTAGCATTTTTATAAATCTTCACACATCATAAACGTCGAAGACATAAGCTTAAACCCGTGTTCAAAATAAAATCGTTGCACAATGAGAAACGCTTAGTCCTCAGGTCCCTGTAACCTTCTGTTAGAAATGTTTGCGAAACGTTTCCCTCGCCGTTTCTCCTCATTACATATTCTTCTTAATCGGGAGTACTAATAGAAGAAGGATACCCTGTGCTTGGAAACTCGTTGTGATCGCGTCAAGAAGGAAGAACATCGGCAAAGCAATCATATATAACTCAAATTATAATATAGATAGGAGTCTGCGCGCGCTCTGATTGGCTAAAAACCTATGTTTTATCAGAGTATAAAACATAGAAAAATCATGTTTTATTGTTTTTCGTCAGCTTTCTTCGAGTGCTTCGCGCCTCGTTGGCTATAACCACTCGTATCCAACAAGGGCGAATGGAATATTTGTTTTTATTAAATTGCTTTTTACTGAAGTATAAATCCACTGGACATTTCATTTTGATGTAAACGAAGTGATAGTATGAGGAGGCGGGAAAATTTGTGGCGCGGTGTTCACTCCTTGAGTTTAATGAAACACGCAACGACAGCGAGCGAGAGAGTTTTCTTTCGAAGATTTTCCTCGACAATTTCCTCTTAAATCGTCTATTCATGCTGGAAAATTGCGACAACAATTAAGGTTTACGGGAAGATCCGAAGCGATAGCTTTTCTGGAAATTATACGCCTTGTGCAAGACAAGCGAAGCAAGTGTTTACATATTGTACTTGTTTACGGCTCCACGGCTGTCATCAAGACTACTGCTGAAACGAAATTGCACTCAGAGTCGGCGAAGTTTATTGAAGTTCAAAAGGACAAGATAAAGATTGAAAGGTAACAAACTTACGTCGAACAATGAATGGAATTGTGTCAGTTTTCTGGTCTTCCCGTAAACTATTTGCTGCTTTTCATCTTCGTTCAATCGCTCTTGTTGTACATTTACAAGTATTTTAATTTAACTTTCCACTCGCGGCTCATGTTTTCTACATTTCCCTCGTGTTCTCAAATGCCCGTCGTGTTTTATGACAGTATAAAACATGGCTTAGGCTTCTTTATTTGTTAACTACATAACTCGTCGCCATTTTGAATATGTTCTTGTCGAGAAAATATTTAAATAAGCAAGCAACCGTGGACGATGATCAAACTGGTATACTTTGGATCAATAATGATCTGATCGGTTTAAAATAGCAAAATGAAGACTATAAAAAATGTAGAGACCGATACAACGTAGAAAGGTTTTAAATTTGTGTACCCTCCATGGGATTTGGGTTACTTTGGTGTTGACACGCGCACGACACGTTCGCACGGTTATAACACGACACGCTTAGCGTGTCAAGAACGTGAATATGCGCATATCTAATAGGCAAAACAAAAGATAACGTGTTCCGTGTTGGTCGGTATTATTCTTACCTGCTTGACACGGAAAAGCTTTGTGTTCTTGACACGGTACGATATGCTTTGTTACTTGACACGGTACGAGAAGGCCTTGCAGTTGCTTGACACGGTAAAAAATGTTGACACGGTACGAAAATGCTTTGTTCTTGACACGGTACACTTCTTTGGCTTGTAGCGTGCAACGTAGCTCAATATCGTATCTAATATTAAATTGACGAAAACACAGCCGAGATGACACATAAGTAACTCATTAAATTTTCAGTTTGATCATATATACTCTTGGTACGAAAAGCGAAGAACCCAACCCAAGTGAACTCGCTCCGTGGTTGTAGGTCTTTCAAATAAGAGTAATGTGTGTGTTCATTTCATAAGCTCGATGGAATCTTAGCTTCTTTCTAGTGTTTCGGTTGTTGAACTATTGGATTTTTAATTTTTTAACCTTTTATTTTTATGGTGTTTATTCCGGCTGTTTCGTGAGACAAAACCCTAAGCTACAAACAAGTTTGTAATCTGCGCATGTTAAAACAGTTAAAGGAGTTTTGGCAGCGTAATATATCCTGTGCCCAAGTTCAGGAGTTGCCATAAAACCATTATGGTAATAACCGGGAGGGCACATTGTATACATTTGTATTATGCTCACTGTTCATACAGTTTGAGCACTCTTTGGATTGGGTGGAGAACCTCATAAGAGGTGTTCACAATTGGCATAGTGCTTTGCTCACTGCTTGCAGTTTGAGCACTCTCGTGACTCCACAATGCAATCCAACAATGTGCAACCGTACATCCTGTGCCCAAGTTCAGGAGTTGCCATAAAGCCATTATGGTAATAACCGGGAGGGCACATTGTATACATTTCTATATATATATATATATATATATATATTTTTTTTTTTTATCCCCAGTTTACTTTCGTGACCGTTCGCCCAAAACGTTGTCGGAAACCCCTTCAAACTTTGATTAACGGAAATCTTTGAAATGTTTCCGCGTGTGTTTTGATTTCTGACTTCGCCTATCGAATAAGGCCTGGTTTAAACGTCGCATTTTACAGTGCGCCGAATACAATACTTATTCCAGTCGATTTGAATTAGAAAAAAATGGGCATTTGGTTTTAAACGTCGCAGTTAATTGCAGACCATAGTTAGTCCAAAACCCAAAATTATCCGTCGTGGTTCAGTTTGTCCACAATACCCAAAATCTGGTTATGTCACGTTGTTGTTTTTATTAGCTGCTGGATTCTGAGATCGTTTCAGGGATGAAAAACTGAAATTATTCAAAATATAGTGTTTTATATCTCAGAAGATGATATTCTTCAACATGAAAACGACTTAGCCTATGTTCTTACAAAATCCTTTGACTGCTTCCAATTCGTTCACGATCAAGTCGTAAACGTCGGTCTGTACATAGTTAGTAGAGGGGACTAACTATGGTCTGTATTAGGCATCTAGTGTCAATAAGGGGGGTAGTGTGCTAAGAATTTTCCTTACTTCTGCCTGAAACCGAAAACAACCCTTTGCACGTTAAGCGTGTTTGCACGGAATTGTGTGTTGACACGGTAAGCAAATGTTATTGACACGGTACGCATGTGTTTTTCACACGGTAAGCGTGTGTTTTCGCACGAAAAGCGTGTATGTTTTCGCACGAAAACCGTGCTTTATTCGCACGGTCTCGCACAGTAGCTTTTGTTTGCAAGTAGACACGCACCATTGTCCATTCCTTTGTTTCTAACGTGCTGTATGAAACAAAAGAACATTATGTTAAGTGTTAAACCGTGTCTCTTTTGTCCTAAAGTGCGAACGTGTCGTGCGCGTGTCAACACCAAAGTAACCCAAATCCCGTGGAGGGTCACATATTTCGGCTGGCCAAACCAGCCTTCTTCAGGTACAATGGGAAATTACATTGAAAGAGTTTTATATGTAGTGATTGCGGTCTTTTGTGTAATACCGGAAATAAGTACACCTAATTCGATGAGCAATGACCAATGAGCAAAACTGTCCGCTTGCGGACAGGTTTGGCGAGCACCTCCGCTCGGTGGAAGGGTACAACAAATACCAACGGTACCAGAATGGTGGATTTCCTGTGGCTGAACATTTCAACAATTCACAATTCTACATTTCACTGTCTGTGATCAAGGAAGTTTCTGTTTAAAAGACCCTAGTCCCGGATGGCAGGACCATTAACTTGAAATTCACAATTCTACATGTCACTGTCTGTGATCAAGGAAGTTGCTGTTCAAAAGACCCTAGTCCCGGATGGCAGGAACATTAACTTGAAATTCAAAATTCTACATGTCACTGTCTGTGATCAAGGAAGTTGCTGTTCAAATGACCCTAGTCCCGGATGGCAGGAACATTAACTTGAAAATTTAAATTTTACATTTTTAATTCTACTGAAGTCATAAAAAGCTCTGACGTTTTTCTCGTTTTTCACCGAGCACCTCCGCCCGTTTGTCGGAGAAGATCCAATGACAGAGACAGATAATTCATAACTAGCCATTCTCTACACGTCATAGACTAAACAATCTGCAGAACACAGAGATAAGACCAATTAACCTCATTTTTACATATACTGACAAAAGACTGTTCCTTAGTTGGCCGTGCCATAGCAGTTCTGGAAACATTGGCAATTATTTTTTTTTTCTGCTTTAGTTTTTGTTTTTGTTTTGCGAAAGATTTAAAAAAAACGTGCTAGGGTACTTATATAGCAAATCATATTATTGATTTTGGGAATCTTGTTATTTGCCCCAGGCAATTGCTAGGAAGCAATCGAAAACTCCTTTCGATATTTAAAGCGCGCTTCAAACTTAAGACTCCTGCAAGGAATCTAAGGCTGTGTTAATTATATTAGGAAATCCGGATTTCGAACTTCCCAATAAAACGCAAAATCCAAATCCAAATCAAAAAAAAAGGATTTTGACGTACCAAAATGCATTCGAGGACAGATTTTCGATCTGCATAGATTAACGTCGACATATAAATTATCCATATTTGTGTCTGTCAATGGGTCTTCGTTAAGAAAAAAAACTGTCTATATGGATATCGAAAATCCGAAATCCGAATTTCAAAATCCAAATCCTGAATTCGCAATCGAATTCACTCTAAATGATGATAAAGAAGCTCGTTTTTGACATTGAACCCCACAAAAGGTGCGTGCACTCGCTACGAAACACATTGTAAACAAAGTTAAAAATAACTACTTCGAACTCTGGGTGGTTAATCAGAAACAACATTTTACAGCTTAATACAGAACAGCAGCGCTTTTGTTTTTATTGTTTTCACGTTCAGGCGAATGGAGCCTGATTAGAGGATCCTAGTAAGAGGATCGATGCATCTGATTCTGTCAGGCAGTATTAACAGGTGGAATTTATCAAAGGTCAAATTAAGTGATCTTTATACACACCGCAATGTCATCCCTTCGCAATTTATTCAATTAGGTTCGCTCAACTGCATATCGTCTCACCGATGTGTTTGATCACCAAACTTTTTTGGCCTAATATCGTAATTTCAAGAAACAAATATTGACGTGACGCATACGAAAGGACAATCACATTAAATCATTGACAGTAACGTAGCTATTTTCTTTCACTAAAGACACCAACTGGGTAAAATTACTTACATTAGACTCCCTTGAGCTACATTACAGTAATTAATAGTTATTAAGCCATGGAAATGGTAAAGCGCTGCCCTAAAACCCTCCAAAACTGAGAGGCTGTAGGCAGGTGAAAAAAATTTCAACTAGATAATTTTTCTGAAATTTTCTTCAAAAATGCAAAATAAAGATTCTTATTTGTATGAAAAAAAATCAGGATAGGTCACCGAGCTATTCTTCGAGATAAAGCTAACCAACTCTTTCAGACTTCATTTCCGTTTTTCGCGATTTTAGCGTACATTTTTATTTCCGGTCACGCGTTTTGAGCAACACCGTCGACTGTTCTGTCGTTCTGTCGGTCATTCTCGCGAGAAGCCTCGCGAAACCATCGCTTTCAATTCCTTCGCTTGTGGTTTGTCCATGTGTGATCCCCAATCAGAAGTAAACGGTTCTAAGAATTGATTTCGCATTTAATTGTCAAGTTACACATTACAGAAAATAAGCATTGCTTACAACTATTGGAAATAACGAAGAATTGTGGAGACAATTCTTTTGTTCGATGTTACTCTTAGCGACTTTGATTGGCGACGCGTCGATTTGTTGTTAGCGCCAATGTCAGTACTCCATACAAGCCGTTGATGACATATCTCTAAAAAGGTCTTGCAGTGTGTTAAAGGACAAACCACCATCTGCCAGCTTTTCGACCATGCTCTTCGAAAGACCATCTTTTCCTCCTTGGTATAGTTTCCGCTGTACGACAGGATAGCATCTTGTCGTCGTTCTAGGAACGTGGTTTGCTCAAATGCTTCTGTCGGTGATGTGCATTTGCCGTGATTGATCAATTTCTCATTTGGAACTTGCAGCGGAGGGGTAAAGAGTATTTTTCGCAGGGCTTTGACGTCTTCGAGAGCATCATGAGCATCAAACTTAGCGGAGAACAGATTTTCATATACATCGCTCAACTTGTTTGTAGAAGATGATTGCAGCGGGGCTGTTCGGTTGACACCGGAGGACCTTCAGTACAGGCAGACTGCCAGCGAACAACACCTTCATTTCTTTCAGCTTTCTTTTAAAGTTAGGACCTCCATTAAGAAGAAGTCTTGGCGTATAATACCATGTGCAGAAGCAAGTCTAGAAATAAGCTATTGACGTCGTTTTCTTTCTAGATACGCTATTTTCAAGTAGCACAGCATTAGGAGTAAACAATTAGGAGCCTGCACTGAGTTTTCATTCTAAGTACAAAGTAGAACTCCAGACAGGCTGACGCACGCACAAAAAAAAAAAATATATATATATATATATATAAACGAAAAACAATTGTGCGAAAAATATCATGACTATAAAGTAAAGGAGGCGGGTAATCAGAAAAAAACAAAAATAAAGTAAAACAGATGTACTTTATCAGCATTATGTGGTATATTAAGATTTCGTCTATTGCTATGTGTTCCTTTATACGTCTATGCCATGTTGAGGAGACATTGCAACATTATTTGGGCGGCGATTAATTTCTTGGATTCAGCATTACGGATGACAGGTTACACATATTGCATTGCAAAGAAAACGCAACCTCTTCTACTCCTTCTTGTTCACGGCGCGAACGTCAGTGAAAAAAAACGTCCGTCACAAGCAGCAGGTATCTCCTATCCTATTCATCTTCTCGACGAATTTACTAACCTAATTGCAATGTTTTCCTCAAAATTGGAGGCCGCCTTTGAACGCCTGTCACTGGCTGTAAATGAGTTTTCTTTTTTCTTTTTTTTTTTTTGGTCTATTGACACGTGCAAGAAAATTTGAATACTTGAAGATAATATTGTCAACAAGGAAAGACATTCAAATTATCATCACTATTCTGAATAAATGTAGTATGAAGACGTGTCTATCTTTTTTTTTTTTTTTTTTTTTTTTTTATCGCTTGCGGTCCTTTACACCGTGGCGATCGTCAATTGAAGCCTTACATGCAAACCAATGGTTTATTATCAGTGCTGAAGTGGGAAGCCATCTTTGAATGCTTCACGTTACCTGGCAACGCCCATGTTCTTGCCCAACAAACCATTATATCTGCAAAAACCCTAAAAAAAAATCAGCATGTTGACGACCATTGGAGTTTTCTACGGCAAAAAAGACACTCTCTTCAAATCGTAGGGGTGTCGCGGTGGTCTAATATACAGCACGTTCGTCTCCAGATCGGAAAATCTGGGCTTGAGTGCTGTCCTGCTGTCTTATTATGAATCGTTCCCTTTTCGTATACACCTTTCACGCATCTGATCTATTTACTCTAGACGTCTCGGAAGGAACAGGTACTCTTAAGGCAGGGCGTTTAAGAGCCAGGTCTTGGTAATTAACTGGCAGCTTGGCAAATGGGTAAACCTTGTCTGCACAAACAAAGGACAATCGCTTTTAGCGAGGGTAAAATATATGGGGCGTAAAATAAAAGATTAATTAGAAGAGATATTAATAACATTAAATTGTCCCTATCTTTACATCTATCCGTCTCTCTTTCCTTCGATTCGTCAGTCTTCCCGACTATCCGCCCATCCGTCTACCTGTCTGTACGTCTATCCATCTATCTGCCTGTCTGTCTATCAGTCTATCAGTCTATCTGTCTATCATCCTATCTTTCTCTGTCTTTCCGCCCAACTACCAATCCGTCCATCTGTCTTTCCATCAATCTGCCCATCTGTCTGTCCGTCTACCAGTAATAGGCATAAATTTGCATTTTTGTCTTACAATTTTATCAAGTAATAAATCATTCAAAAGTAAGAATTATGTCGTCATTAGTTTTAAGGCAAGAAAGCGCGATAAATTTCATAAAATTTGCTCTAAAGTTTAAACGCCAAATTATAGTCAATCCAGTTTGCCAGATGTTTTCGTCATATCCATGTCTAGAGACCACTTTTCGTGATCTGTGGACCTCACTTGAGGACTATTGGTTTTCCCTGAGCATCATGGCTGAAAGGGCAGACATATGTCTTTAAAGGACAGGCGCCCAACTTCTTCTTCTTGGAATTGGCGACGAGGAGAAACGCCTTGAAAAACTTTTTATAAGCAGCTTTCCCTTTTTAAGGTGTCTTGCATCTGCGTCATCCTCTCCACAAACTGGCCAACGGTCGTGCAGTTCTTGAATGGGCAGCCTTCTTTGAAAGACTTTCATTTGGAAACCAGACTTTTAAAGTTGAAAACAAGGACGGCGTATCGGTACACACCTTAGCCAAAAGCTGGACACTTTGCCGTCAATTCGTTCAAGATTACCTCCATGGGGTCTTGAAGAGAATAAAATGCAATTAAAAATTTAAGGAAAATATATATTAGGCTTATATCATTTGATTATTTTGCAAAAGTTTTCGATATCCTCATCAGTAATTATAAATCATAAACTCCGTGATTTAACGAGAAAAGCGTAATCTTTTTTTCAGTGTTTGTTAGGTAAACAATTGGAAAGATAACCTTTATCCTTGTGCCACGGATTTGGCAGCAAGTTCTAGAGATATTTAATTAAATATGTTAAAATGCTTTTACATCTTTTATAAACGTTGTCTTGCAGTGATATATTCATTTTGACGTCTTCTCTTATTTCTTTAGTAAATTTCCAACGCCGTTGGGCAAGCGGATCCAACAGCAGCGTCCTTCTCTTTGGCAGTGGTGTGGATGTCTCGGAGAAACTGTACGTACACAGCAACACCCTTACATTAATGATGTAATGTATATGAAATGATTCAGGCTTCTTAATTCCAAATGCTTATATTGGAAATTCACTGCGAAGATCACATATCACCTTCACCCTTGCATTACTGGCACATCTCGCTCAGCATCTCTTCAAACTCTCCAACAGTTTGGAAACCTTCAAACGGACATCCGGTCCTAAATGAAGGACACCTACCAGGCACGCTTTTCTTTTCATTTCTTAGCTTGGAAAATAATTTATGGGTAAATCTTGTCGCCGAAGACAGGGCATTGACGCTAGGCGACATCGAAAGACACATAAGCTGGATATTGGAGAAGAAAGCATTTTCATTTTTGAGCAATATAACATAACAATATCCAGGCATAAATCATTTTAAACGTAAGGCAAAGCATTTCGACCATCCATCCATCCATCCATCCATCCATCCATCCATCCATCCATCCATCCATCCATCCATCCATCCATCCATCCATCCATCCATCCATCCATCCATCCATCCATCCATCCATCCATCCATCCATCCATCCATCCATCCATCCATCCATCCATCCATCCATCCATCCATCCATCCATCCATCCATCCATCCATCCATCCATCCATCCATCCATCCATCCATCCATCCATCCATCCATCCATCCATCCATCCATCCATCCATCCATCCATCCATCCATCCATCCATCCATCCATCCATCCATCCATCCATCCATCCATCCATCCATCCATCCATCCATCCATCCATCCATCCATCCATCCATCCATCCATCCATCCATCCATCCATCCATCCATCCATCCATCCATCCATCCATCCATCCATCCATCCATCCATCCATCCATCCATCCATCCATCCATCCATCCATCCATCCATCCATCCATCCATCCATCCATCCATCCATCCATCCATCCATCCATCCATCCATCCATCCATCCATCCATCCATCCATCCATCCATCCATCCATCCATCCATCCATCCATCCATCCATCCATCCATCCATCCATCCATCCATCCATCCATCCATCCATCCATCCATCCATCCATCCATCCATCCATCCATCCATCCATCCATCCATCCATCCATCCATCCATCCATCCATCCATCCATCCATCCATCCATCCATCCATCCATCCATCCATCCATCCATCCATCCATCCATCCATCCATCCATCCATCCATCCATCCATCCATCCATCCATCCATCCATCCATCCATCCATCCATCCATCCATCCATCCATCCATCCATCCATCCATCCATCCATCCATCCATCCATCCATCCATCCATCCATCCATCCATCCATCCATCCATCCATCCATCCATCCATCCATCCATCCATCCATCCATCCATCCATCCATCCATCCATCCATCCATCCATCCATCCATCCATCCATCCATCCATCCATCCATCCATCCATCCATCCATCCATCCATCCATCCATCCATCCATCCATCCATCCATCCATCCATCCATCCATCCATCCATCCATCTATCTATCTATCTATCTATCTATCTATCTATCTATCTATCTATCTATCTATCTATCTATCTATCTATCTATCTATCTATCTATCGGCTCTAAGGGGCTCAGTAACGGACATCTCTGTTGATGCAATTCCCCAGCAATCACTTTGGTTTTAGTGCGGCAAAGTTGCCAAAGAGTCTTTGGACATTCCGAAGGTAGCCCTGGTGGTGCGGTTATTGAGCTTAGTGGATCTGGGTTCACTTGAACATCACCGCTGATCACGAGAAATACGAGTAATATTCGGCTATGACTCTTATGATTATTTGCGGGCTACAGGGCTCGAACTCGCGGCCATCCATAAACAGCCCCGCTTTGAGCTACGTCGTCACAGGTTAAGTAAACGGACCAAATAATACTTTATGAACTGTACCCTTACCAAACACAACACTATTTTAAATCTGTTTTTAAACTATTTTTGAAAACTATTTTTGAACTATTTTTGTGAAACAGATTAAAAATAGGTGTTTAAATTATATTTTGAATATAGTTTTTGACTGTTTTGAATGGTGTTTTAAGCTATTTAAAACATTATTAAAACGTATTTTGAAATGGTGTTTTTAAGCTGTTTGAAACAGCATTAAAACATATTTTGAAACTTTTTTTAAAATTCCACAGAAACAGATTGGAATTTAAAATATAGTTATTACAAACAGTATACAAACAGGTTACAGATATATTTTAAATCCTCACACCTAAAAATAGGTGTTTAAATTATATTTTTAATATAGTTTTTGACTGTTTTTAATGGTGTTTTAAGCTGTTTAAAACAGTATTAAAACATATTTTGAAATGGTGTTTTAAAGCTGTTTAAAACAGTATTAAAACATATTTTGAAACTTCTTTAAAATTCCAGACTGAAGCAGGTTGGAAACAGCATTAAAAATATATTTTAAATTCTCGCACTATTTGTAAACTATTTTTTTATACTACATGTATTTTAATTCTGTTTTTGGAACCAACAGTCTTGAAATTGTGCTTAAATTATATGTACATGTATATTTTGCTCTGTTCGATGTAGTGTTTTACATGTAATGTGCTTAAGACAATGTTAAATATAAAGATCACGTTAATATAATAAAAAAGCATAAACAGATAGTGTGAAACCAGTATAAAAATAGCCAGCAAAGAAATAGTTTCCACTTTTCTGAGAAATAAAGAAAAATTAAAGTGTGACAAAAATGCTGGGAGATGAATACCAGACATATCCACAATTTGAGTATCAGCAGAGCAGGCAAACAAAAAATAGCATCCACTGGTTGGGCTTTGGTAATCATTAACCAGAAGGGCTGTACAGATACAGTGTACATACATGTACAGTACCCGAGAGTTCCAACAGGCAAAATTTTGTTGATCACGGCCAGAAGAATCAAGAATATTCAAGTCCTCAGGCGGTTATTTTTGCAACTAGACTCTCACCAAGTCAAGTTGTCAGTGCTAATTAATTGACAAATTGAGTCAATGTGGGTGTATTGGATATGGATGGTTATTTTTATGTGAAAATTCCTTTTTTTGTGAAATGCAAGGCACTGGATGCTTAAACTAAAGCAGTGGCAATTAAACCATAAAATTACATGTAAATGTGCCTCTCTTCGCTTTCCTGAATTTGCAAAAGTTGATTACATGTAGTAAATAAAGCTCATGAATTTAAAGTTTTTGCAAAGATTATTTATTCACTTTTCAGGGACAAAAGAAATTTTCAGGAAGTGAACATTGTACATCATACAGCACATGCATCTATAAATTGGCATTACATTATTTAATTATTTCTCCCAACTTGTCAACTTTGTCTGCAGCCTTTCCCTTTTTGGTCAGCTTGTTCTGTTGGTTTCCTTCTGAAAAGATAAAAAAAGGAACTTTTAGACTCTCACATAGATGTACTGTAGTTGTCGTAGAATGTTGCAATGCTAGGTAAAAGGTTAAGTCTACATACAAGCCAAGTGGCCCATCAGGCTGGAGCTTATCCCAGTTTCCGTAGCATGAAGCAACCACAGTATTTCTACTCCCCATTGGATGGGATGCTAGTCCATCGCAGGGTTACCCTCACCAGTAAATTTGCCAGTACCCATTTATTTATACACCTGGGTGGAGAGAGGTACTACCCGTACGAAAATGTCTGACCTGACAATAAGATTTCGAGTCTGCGGTGAGTGTTGCACTTTATCAGTTATCGAATAAATTTGGCATAAAGTTAAGAAGTGATGTCTGTCGTGACTGCAGACGAAGCAACCGATTATTAGCAGTTTTGAAACATCTGTTGAAAAGGTGAGCCATCTTAAACCTTTTTTAAGCGATGACGATGACGTGATCGATTAATCTCGCCGTGCGAGTGGACAGGATCTGTTGTTGTCTGTTGTCTGTTGCCTGTTGTGATCAACCGATCTGTAGATTCGAACCGAATATTGGGAAAAGAAATCAAGTCAACTCAACAAGAAATCGTCGCATAGAACTCAAAGCAAAATACTCCTGGGCCGTTAGAAAGGACTAATTTAAAGCATAAACGAAAGAAACAAATTATATTTGATGCGTTCTATAAGATTTAGTAAACAGAAATCTCTCCATTCTTTAAAACAAAAGGTGTAAACAATTTTAGACAGCGTTTGACCTTGCATCGTATATCGTATATCGTATGTCACGCCAAGATAACGCAATTTTTGTTGAACAATCGTTCAGCACAGAAGTTGTCAGTTACTTTTATGTACCCTAATTTTTTGACAAATGTCCTGAAAATTATCAAAGACCCCTTGTGAAACGCCATCGCTTTTGCATGCATCGCGTGCCGTTTATTTATATATGTAATAGAGCAGTTTAATGGTCGAAAACGAAATTGCTTGCTTGCGTAAACAAATCAGCTGTAGATTATCAGTGAATGCTGTACGAAGCACACCATTGAAATTCCTGGGTCACTTACTCATGTTTCGTGAAAATACAAAACTGATTCTTTGCTGACATCATGCCTCTCCCACCCATGTCCAATACACCCGCATTGTAACGATCCGTTAAAAGCAAATACAGATCGTTCGATCCGTACGGATCGTTAGGGACCCTTGCGGTCCGTAGAGTAGAGTTTCAGTTCGTCCGATTGGTACGGATCGTAAAGGGCCCTTGCGGTCCGCAGAGTAGAGTTTACGGATCGTATATCGCATCTCATTAAATCAAAGAGGCCCCATGTGTTACGGATCGTTCGATTCGCAATTCGTGCATCTCATTAAACCAAATCGAAGAGGCCATGTGTGTTACGGATCGCTCGATTCGCTTTTCGTGCATCTCATTAAATCAACAGTAAACAACTCGGGCATGTAGTTGAGTGCGGTTTTGTAATTCTTGCTTGAAAGCGAATATTGATCGTGGCAAGAGTGCGCTAGTGAAGATATAAGTGTATATTCTTCGTTCTAAACGTGGAAAACACCAGAAATGCTTTCTATGAAACGGGCACGATTCGTAATCCTTGCACGAAAGGGAATATTGATCGCAGCAAGAGTGCGGTAGTAGAACAGACAAGATGCAAGTGTATATTTTTCGTTCTAAACGCGGAAAACACCAGAAATGCTTTCCATAAAACGCGCGCGGTTCGTAATCCTTGCACGAAAGGGAATATTGATCGCAGCAAGAGTGCGCTAGCAGAACAGACAAGGTGTAAGTGTATATTCTTCTATACGTGGAAAATACCAGAAATGCCTTCTATAAAACGCGCACGGTTCGTAATCCTTGCACGAAAGGGAATATTGATCGTGGCAAGAGTGCGCTAGTAGAACAGACAAGAGGCAAGTGTATATTCTTCGTTCTAAACGTGGAAAACACCAGAAATGCTTTCTATAAAACACTCGTGGCTGTGGCTTGAAATTCTGGTTCACAATTCTTCCTCGAAAGGAAATATTGGTCGTAGCAAGTGCGCTAGTAGACAACATTTAGGTGTACATATATTCTTTGTTGCAAATGTGGGAAACACCAAAATTGTTTTCCTATAAAACGCGTGCGAGCAGTCTCTCTTTTGCTGCGAAAATCGACGAACGGTAAGCGGCGAAGGGCTTCGCCGCTCTCTCATCCCGGCCTCGCCGCTTACCAGGGTACGTACAAAAAATCGTAACCATTTTTCCAGGACTTTTCAAGGACTATTCAAGGACCAAATTGAATTTTCAAGGACCCCCTATCAGGGGGGTAATTTAACAGATGGTATATAAATGCTGTAAATGTGTTTGTTCCATCTCCTTCTCTACATTCTTGAAGGTATTTAAATGCTATAAATGTGTTTGTTCCATCTCCTTCTCTACATTCTTGTCTTTTCTCGTTATTGGCTGCTTTTACAACCGTGTTTTAGAGTTTGAAGGTGCTTTACACAGGAAAAGAATACCATAGTCTATGCAAAGCAATTTGGTTTCGACGGCACTATTTTTAAAGTTGAAGAAAATTCAAGGACTTTTCAAGGACTTACACAGAAATTCAAGGACTTTTCAAGGAAAAATGGAATTCAAGGACTTTTCAAGGACTCCCCCTAAAATTCAAGGACTTTTCAAGACTGTGCGAACCCTGCTTACCGTTCGTCGATTTTCGTAGCAAAAGTGCGCCAGTAGAAACAGACAAAATATTTATAATAAAATCTTATTTTATTTAAAGGACGCACTTTACTGTTATGATTGCATGTCTGTATTAATTTTGTCATTGTAAAGATGTAATAAACATATGCAGAAGACCGTTTCTTCAAAAATGTGGTCTCTTTTCTAGGGTCGAGGATTTTAAAAATGAACATTTAAAATTACTGCTTGTTACTATTATCTTCCTTAGTGGTGTGACATGCTCTCATAATTCTACCCCAAAAGCCTGTTTATTTATTTTATAACTGTTTCTAATTGTTTTATAGAGGTTATATGATCATTCTAATAACTGGTTCGCTAAAAATTGCTTTCAGTGGCAGATCCAGACCTTCAGCTAAGGAGGGGCCTGCTTGACTATGAGTGTTGAATTCTGCGAAGATAATTCAATTGTGGCTCTTAATTCAAAGAAAATGTGCTATTTCCAAAAAAATAAGGTGGGGTCTCGAGCCCTTCGGGACCCTCCCCTGGATATGCCAATGACTTTTATTTATCAGAGGAACTGAACTCTGAAAATGTTTGACACTCCTTTGCAATTGATCATGAGATGCTTCTATATATCTTACAATGGAAGAATTTAAAAATGAACATTCAAAAAGATCTGCCACTGATTTTATCAGAGGAAACTCTTAAAATGTTTAACACTCCTTTGCAACTGGTCATGATGTGTGTTTATATATATATATATATATATATATATATATATATCTATATATATCTAACTGGATTTGCAAAAACAAGGCTCCAGAAATTTCACGGACACTGATAGTTTTGATACTAGCCCTGAATAGAGAGCTTTCCACAAAGCATAATTGTAGCTCGGATGAATGTAAAAGCCGCTCCTTTTGCCTTTTGTGGCCAAAAATACTAACTTCAGAGTATTTTGCCCGAATCATGAACTATACTATTTAATTAAGAGTGTTAACAACATGACATATCAGTCTAATTTGACACCAAGATAAACCTGTAAAAACATTCGGCCGAGAGCTTGTCTTTAGCTTTCTAAAGGCATTGACTTCTCAAATAAACTGAACTTTAGCGTCCTACATCGACGTTTGATTCAATTTCAAGCAAACCAGGCAATATATCAGATATATCTGAGTAAAGCGAAACGTTGGCATGTGTTGTTTATGTCAATTATCGGCTCATTGTCGACCGGAAAACCACGCGATAACATTCCCCTCCACTAGCGAATCAAAAAGAACTCTGACTGTTAGCTAAGCGGAGAACGCCTAAAATTGAAAATAGAAGGAAAAAGGTCTACTCACATAATCGCTTGAAGTGATTTCTTGGCCCTGTTGTTCGACATGATTCTTCTCACAAATAACAATGTCCCGGATGTATTTCAATTTAATGAAGCGGGAAATACCCGTCCCCAACATACAACAGAGAAAAAAACTAACACTCTAGGCACGCTCAAATTCAAGCCAAATATCGCCACCATCGATTAGAAATGTGCCCTAACGACTGCTTCCGAGCCCTAATTCATGTGCCTAGAGCCTTTTGCTGTCTAAAAGAGGCACCACGTTATCGTTACGTCCAACCGCTCCGAGCCTTTAAGTCGACCTGCTTAAGTCGGAAGTAGGATAACAGACGACGCAAACTTGCAAATCGTTGGACTTTCACCTTCACTAGACTTAATGATGCCTTCAGGCGAACCTCCTTTAGACAGCAAGTTATAGAAAGCTAACTCGATCAGCTTACTGATACTAGTCTGTCCGAAAATAAAATTCAAACGTGTGTACACAGCGCATCAGAGACTGGGACTTGGACTTGACTAACCCCCACCCACCCCACACAACTGTACCTAAGGGTGCGAAGGGGGTGGGGGGGGGGGGGGGGGGGGAGATGGGAGATTGAGAGAAAACACATATCCACAGAGAACTTGTATGCTTTTTCTACTAGGCACGTTACATAAGTTCATTTTTTTTTTTTTTTTTTTTTTTTTTTTTAAGCCGAACTGCATAAAGAAAGTAATACTTTCTGGAGCCTTGTTTTTGCAAATCCAGTTAGATATATATATATATATATATATATATATGTTCATTTTTATATTCTTCCATTGTAAGATATATAATATATATATATATATATATATATATATATATATATATATATATATATAATATATCTTACAATGGAAGAATATAAAAATGAACATTTTAAACCATGCACTGTACAAGTATCAATGATGTAAAAAGTGAATATTTCAATTGCAAGCTATATATGCTGTGTCGTTGTTGATATTGTGCTGTTGTATAAAATAATCATGCCTACATCAAGAGTCAGGTGATTTGAAATTTCTACATGAGGGAGCGTCTATTGCCTTTCTATTTATATCTTCATTGTGGTTGTCCACATCATATAACACCCAGCGTTACCAATCGATGAAGTTGATGATCGATTTAAATCGATATCAGTTGATGGCAATCAATATCAATTAATCGATTGATATTGATAATCGATGACCAATCGATGACAAAGATTTTTGTGACCTTATCGATTGGCATCGATTATTATCGATCGGCATTGATTATTATCGATTGGCATCGATTATTATCGATTGTCATTGATTGCTATTGATTGTCATCGATTGTTATTGATTATCCCAATACAGTTTTTGTACTCTCTAAATTACCTTAAGCCTGGTTTGTGATTCAGTGTTCTTTCCAAAATACAAGAAGGAGATTACTTTGCCAGATTCAACAATTTTACAAATTATAAAGATCGCATTTATATATTAAGTATCTAATGTTTCTGGATTGTCCTTTCCCTGTCTTGGCATCTCCACCTCCCCTTTCCGGGCCCTTTTGATCCACCACGGTAGCTCCTATCACACCCAGGTGTCACGGTACTAGCGGATGAACAATAAATTAACAAACAACATACATCAGAGATAAATTCAATGCATAAGTGATTTACTCTCCACAGAGGTTTTTTCCAATTTATTCTTGCTTTTGAGTTGCGAAGTGGTGAAACACGAGACATACACGAGGCAGCGAACACTCACCGCTACGCGACTTGTTTGTCGTCGCTTCGTGGCTCAATTTCACTTGCAACTTCAATCGATGCCAATTGATGAAATTTTTTGTGACTATCGATTGGTCATCAATTTGCTGATACCAATCGATATCAATTAGCTAATTTTATCGATTGATATCAATTCATCGATTGAATTTCTGATCATCCATTTCATCGATTGGTAACGCCATCGATTCATATGTTTTGTTATATACAACACAACTTTGACAGCCAAGAGAATAACTTCAGTGTTGACACCCTGTAATTAAAATAGAAGAAAATTGGTATTAATTCTTTATTTTGACAATGGTTGGTCTTAACATTTGCCTTTGGATTCAAGGGTTGTCTGCTGTATGCTACAATTTAATTCAAATTTGAATTTGTTTTGTATTGTTAGATTCACATGTTTGGTTGACTTTCACTGGGTTGCCTAATGCTTACAAAACTCAAATGCATACTTCAATTGACTGATGTTGAATACATCCATTTCAGTTTTATGTGCACATCAGCTATCTTTCAAATCATTTGACATTCACTTTTCCAAAACCTTTTGCCCATGCTGTCTAAATAGGTTAATCACAAAAGTTTTATTTCAGGGTCTGTTTCATGGCAGATATATGTAAATGATCATGAAAATTAATGTTCTGTTCATTTTATTGATACTGATGGAATTTTCTACTAAAAATAACTTTTTTCTTCACTAATCTTGAAACTTGTTATTCGTTTTCATCTTAGGAATCAGGTGAAGTATTAAAATAGTACCTTCACAGTTGTGTTCACATACTTCATCAGTATCATAAAATGTAATTGAATAACTTATTGGATAGATATTGCAGTTACCTGCAGTTTATTGCTTTTGTGTGGATTGCAATTTGCCTTGCACCATCCATCCATGTGGTTCTGAAAGCGGAACTAATCCACCACCATCTCCATTGCTGCCATGCACTTGGATGTTGCTGTGATGGTACTTCACACTGGATTTTTTGAAAACTTTTTCAAGTGACAAGCATCGTCATAACAAAATGCTTTCTGGAATAGGGGATACATAAATTAATGTGAATAATTGAACTCAGGTTATATATTCAATATGTATTGCAGTGCAACTACTATAAGTGGACCCACCCACACAATTTTAAGGTTTACAGGCTTTGAGAGGTCCATGTCTGCCATTTTTTTTTTCTTCTGTATTACTCAATGTACCAGTAACTTCTGAAATATAAATTGGTGGATTGAATTGTTCTTGTTCTTAATTACCTGGGTTCATTTAGCTAAGTTGTCTCGGTGGTGTCCCTGAAAATAGTCTTGCTGTTAAAATCATTGTGGAGGGGAGGGTATTGATATCTTTTTTAGGGCCTTGTAATCACTAATGGGAGGAAGCTAAATTGGCAAATTTGAAATATTTTGCACTCATTTCAGATAGTAGGTTTACATGGTGTAACATTAAAGGAGGTAGTATAGTATTGAATTACACTTAATTAATTTGAGTTCTAAACATACCTATGCTCCCAGGAGGGGGTGGGGGGGGGGGGGTACTCAGGATTCAAGTGACGGGGATGATAGAAGGATTTTTTTAGGGTTTGAAATTTTCAATTCTGGGATTTTATTGGGTAGGAAAATTTGGCAAGCATATTTTTGGTGGGCTTGATTTAAGTAGGGATTTTCTTGGGTGTTATTGACCTAGGCAAAGTGCTCTTGGATGTCTCTAGTGTTGTTAAACCAGATGAAGGAAAGATTATTCATGATCTGATGATATGAAGAATAAACAAACACAAACATTCAAACCACTCTTTGAGAGCAGCCCCCTTTTCCAACTAGACAACCTGACAGAAATTCACCTAGGCAAAGCCAAAACTAAGGACGTCTACCAGTTATAAAAAAAAGACTTACACGAGGTGTCAGACTGGCCCAACAAAATGGAATCAAACCATGCAGCTGGATGGAGATACATGGAAAAAAAATATTTACCTCTCTGAAAAAACATTTGTAAGGAAACAAAATTAAGAGAATTTCAATAATTCAAACTCATTCATAGAATTCTGTGTAGTAACAAAAAAGGAACTTTTTCCATATGGAATCAAAACGGATGACGAATATCTCTACTGCGGTGAACATGATTCAATTGATCACACTTTTATTGATTACAAATTTGTTAAGAGCTTTGTAAAAAATGTCATCGACTGGTTTAATACTGTCAATAATTTGAATTTTACTCCAACAATGGAAGAAAAACTATTTGGCATCATGTCTGGTCCATACCATTAAAGAAATTTAATTATACAACCATGTTTATGAGATTCTACATGACTACACCTGTAAGATGCAAAGCAAAGCTATCCACCTCTCTACAAGTTTTCCTTGATAAAGTGTTATCTAAATACAGAATAGAACATCTTTCTTAATCATTGAATAGAAAAAAAACTCTTCCTCCAAAGCACTATAAGTAACAGGCACCTGTAACAATGTAAAAACAGCACTTGTAACAATGTAAATACTGTACTTGTAAACACACTTATAATCCTTTGCACTTGTAGCACTTGTAATAATGTAAACATTGTACCATGTAAACACATGCAGATAACAAATAAAGATCAATTTAAAAAAAGGTATTTTAATTAGAGGACGTGATACTTTCACACCTGTTTGCGCACAACTAATTATGCAAATTACCGTCGTGTGTCAAGCCGACGAGGCATAATTTTTACAACTTTGTGACATTCTACTGATAGAAGAATGGTCATCACAACGAATAGAGTGCACTGTCATGATAATTTGCTCTAGAATTAGTTGATCATTGCTCCACATTATTAATTAGGCATGTATTTGCGCAGTAAATAAATTTTATTGTCTTTATTGAATGAATTAATTAGGGCTAGTAAAATGGAATAACAGCTTGCCCTTCGTCTCACCCTACAGAGGTGAACACTTTTCCATGTTGAAATTCTTATATATATTGCCTCTATTGACAATTACACAAATGGTTACCAGCAAAAATGTGTGCCTGGAGAGTAAGTGAAGAGGTTAAAATAAATTATGTGTTATTACTCAATTTGTTGAAGTTTACTACTTCCTTTCCAGTTAGACTACTTAGAAAGCCAACTGAGCTACGAGAAACTTGTTGTGAGCTTGGCCATTTACTAGGTTGATATGTGACACGTGTCCTGCATACTGCTAGGATCAGCAATGTTGCTAACATAATAACAGCACAAAAGTTGAAATAATCCATGTTTCTAAAATGTTCTACACATAACAAACTAATGATTGCCTTAGAGTTCAATCGCTGACATCATAACAGCACAAAAGTTGAAATAATCCAACTTTCCAAAATGTTCTTCAACATAACAAACTGACGATATTGGCTTAGAGTCCAATAGCTAACATAATAATGTCACAAAAGTTCAAATAATCTTCAGGAGTTTCAAAAAAGTTCTAAAACATAACAAACTAACAGTTGGCTCTTAAAGGTGAAATGAACCAAAATTTAGAATTTTCTTTTCTTAGGCCAATTTGTTGAATAAGAACCAAATAAACATATTCCGAAATTTCAAAGTAATTGGACTTTGCAAAACAGAGAAATTTCAAGTTGAAAAATTATTTTGGCCTTCATAATCGTAGAGCGCTCGGGAAAATTGTTGGGAAATTTTCAGAACTAAAAATTGTGACGTCAGTATTGGTGTGCTGTGAAATTGTGGGAAATTCAAAGTCTTTTAGTGATGAAGCTCACAAGAATGGAACATCGTGGTGTTTTGTGCAGCGCTAAACTGCTTAAATAAGTACGTTTAAGTTTCCAGCAAATCCAAAGCTCAGGAAACAATGGCTTTTGAACATGAAAAGAAATTAGAATTTAAGCCAGACAAGAACACTTGTATTTGTGCGGTTCATTTTACCGAAGACTGCTTCAGAGAAAATCTGGTGATACGTAGGTTTCTGGGTTCTGATTTCAAGCCGCTAAGCCTCCACCTCAAAGTGAAAGAGGATGCTGTGCTGACTATTTTTTTTTTTGTTCGAAAAAGAAATCACAGGGAAGAATGCCTCCCAAAGCACAAAGACCCCACTGTCCGTTCAGCTTTTGCTAAACAAAGGAAGTTAGAGGTATGCATTTTGCAGCCTTTCTTACTCTACCTAGAGCTAGATAGTGTTTTTGTTATGATTATTAGCACTTTTACTTTGTTGGTTTGGCTGGTCATGATCAAGTATTAAAATTTGAGGTTTCTTTCAAATTCACAAATTCCTCAAATTTTAATACTTGCTTAAGAAAAAAAAAATAGTCCTCAAACAAAAAGTTACACTTGCAGCCAAAAATCACCTCAAATATTCTGTCGTTTGGATTATTGGCTAATATCAAACAACTTGCAAGACTTCGTGGATTCAACAGCTATCACTCCAGCACTCAAAACAGATCATGCTGCCATAATGAACTCATCTTAACTAACTCCAGACAAGAAGCCAAAGGTCCAGGCTACTGGAAAATGAATGTCTCTCTTCTGGAGGATGAAAACTATCTCAGTAATTTAAAAGATAATATTCCAGAATGGAAAAGGTTAGGTGTAGAAAGCCTTTCTGATAAGCGCAGCATTTGGGACTGGTTGAAGTTAGTATAACATTCGAAATCATGCTATTTCATACTCTAAACAAAAGGCAAAATAACGTAATAGAAAACTAACAGAATTACAAACTGCATATGAAGAAGCAACAAAGAAGTTTGAAGAAGACCCTACCCCTATAAATCAAAATTGTTTAAATGAAGCAAAAGAAATTTTCGAACATTTTTATCAAGAAAAAACTAAAGGCATAATTGTTCGTGCCAGAGTTCGTTGGCACGAACATGGCCAAAGAAATACAAAATATTTTTTAAATCTAGAAAAACGAAATAACGTGAAAAAACATATCC
This sequence comes from Meandrina meandrites, assembly GCA_963693305.1. Classification (NCBI taxonomy): domain Eukaryota; kingdom Metazoa; phylum Cnidaria; class Anthozoa; order Scleractinia; family Meandrinidae; genus Meandrina; species Meandrina meandrites. Next base: position 44,535,439 of record OY855904.1, read on the forward strand.
GGAAATTATTTGTTAGTGGGGTGATTACAACGGACCCTTTCAAAATAATGAATGAACAAAAAAGTTTTTATCAAAATTTGTACAAGTCAACATTTACGGAGAATGATAATAAATCTGGAGATGATTTTTTAAGACAATTAAATATACCTAAATTGTCAGAAGAGCAAAAACAATCTTGCGAAGGAGCCATATCTCTTGAAGAAGCAAAAGCAACCTTGGACACTTTTCAAACTAATAAATCACCTGGTAATGATGGGATACCAGTTGAATTTTACAAATCATGTTGGGACCTTATTAGTGATTCTTTCATAGAATGTGTTAATGAAGCCTTCAAATATGGAGAAATGTCTAGCTCCCAAAAACAAGCAGTTATTACATTAATTGAGAAACAAGGCAAAGACAGGACATTTATAGAAAATTGGCGCCCGATTTCTCTCATCAATGTGGATGCGAAAATAATGTCAAAGACAATCACAATTAGAGTTAAAAATGTCTTACCATATATTATTCATCAGAACCAAACAGGGTACGTCAAGGATCGTTACATCGGAGAGACAGTTAGATCTATTTTTGATATAATGGAATTCACAGATACTGAAAATGTTCCAGGCATTTTGATTTTCATAGATTTTAAAAAAGCCTTTGACACATTAAAATGGAGCTATCTCTTGAGATGCTTGAACGCCTTTAATTTTGGTTCCGACTTCATAAACTGGGTAAAAACATTTTATCAAAATATCCAGAGTTGTACAATCAATAATGGCTTAGCCTCGGATTATTTTACATTGGAGCGTGGCGTGAGACAGGGTGACCCCCTTTCTCCCTAGCTTTTTCTTTTAGCCATTGAAACCTTGGCTGTTTCCATTCGTAAAAACCCTGAAATCAAGGGAATTAAAAAAGGAAAATATGAAACAAAGTTGCTTCAATATGCAGATGACACAACTGCAGTTCTTTCAAATTTAAATTCGGCGAAAATCTTATTTCAACAACTAGAGGAATTTAAAAATTTATCTGGTTTAGAGTTGAACACCTCAAAAACAGAAGGTATGTGGATTGGGTCTTCTAAAGGTAATGAAGAAACACCGCTCGGAATAAACTGGCCACGAGAGCCTATTAAAGCACTGGGGGTTTATTTCACGTATGATCAAACACTCCTATACGAAAAAAATTTTCACGATAAACTTGATAAAATGAAAAGGCTCACTAATATTTGGTCCTCCAGGGGTCTTTCTATTTATGGCAAAGTAACTATAATCAAATCACTTCTCATTCCTAAACTGGTATACATCTCCACACTACTTCCAACTCCAGAAAAAATTATTAAAAAAGCTAATCATATAATTTATACATTTCTGTGGAAAGGGAAAGACAAGGTGACAAGGCTTTCAGCGATCAATAACTTAGAAAACGGTGGTATAGGAATGATAGATCTAGAAAGTATGATTAAAGCTCTTAGGCTAGCTTGGTTGAAAAGAATTTTTAACAATAATGAAAACACATGGAAGTCTTACTTGATGTACCTGTTGAAAGATGTCGCAGGCCCATTTATTTTTCAATGTAATTACGCAATGAAAGATCTCTTAATAACTTCTCTGTTTTACAGGGAACTTCTACACTGGTGGGCAGAATTTCGTGATCACTGCTCGAACAAAAAAGATTGGATTTCTGTAATTTGGAATCATAAGGAGATAAGAATTAATGGGAAACCAGTCTTTTACAAGGAGTACTTTAAATCGGGAATCTATACTGTAAGCGATCTCCTATTACATCTGAATAATATTGAATCCTACAATGAAGTGAGTCACAAAATAAACAAGGCTAACTTCCTTACATGGACAAGCCTTAGACACGCGATACCTTCGAACTTAAAAACAGCACAATGTTATTTCAGTATAGGCGATCCTTCTTTCAGGTGCCGAAATACTATATTTGATATAAGAAAAAATAAATCAAAAGACTGTTATACCTTGATAATTAGTGGAAAAGCCAAACTGCCAAATAACGCCCAGAAACTAAAACACAAATTTGCCTTAACTGAGGAGGAATTGAAACCTCATTGTTTTCACCAATAAGAAACTTTACCAGTTCAAAATGGTGGAATCCCCATTATGTGTTTTCTGTAATGAAGAAGAGGAATCCCTGGAGCATTTATTGTATTTTTGTAAGTCATCAACATTCTTTTGGAAAGAACTCTTATCTTGGCTCGTGGATGAAGTAATTATTTTGCTTAATGTCTCTCATTTGGACATTCTTTTTGGAAAATTTGACCTTGACAAAGATTTTCTTTTGGTTAATCATATTATTTTGCTGGCTAAATACTTTATCTACAAGTGTAAATTCTCCAAGGCCAGTCCATCACTCACAGTCTTCAAAGCTAAGTTAAAAGCAACTTATAAATTGGAATTATATATAGCAAAAAAGAACGGAATTCTAATTAATCATTACAAAAAGTGGGATCACCTTCTCTCTTGGCTTTCTTGATAACTTCTATATAACCAATATATGGTTAATGATAATTAAGTAGGCCTAACTTTGTACTTTCTGTTTCTGAATTTTCGACCTTAGATAAAAAGTTTTTCTCTTTTTATGCAGTTTATTATTTAATATTAGTAGTGTAGCTGTTTTTTTTGTAAGTAGTGTGGCATTTGTATTTGTATCGTAATTTAGAGTAAGGAACTGTAATGAATTGTAAAATAGTGTACCTGTATTAGTTTTGTACGTAGTGTGTAAAAATTTCAATTTCAATAAAAAAAAAAAATGTTTAAAAAATAAAAAATAAAAAAAAAATAACGCCCAGAAACTAAAACACGAATTTGCCTTAACTGAGGAGGAATTGAAACGTGTTTTCAGTCTTCCTCATACTGCAGCTTCTGAGCCTTACGTCAAAGCCTTCCAGTTTAAAATCTTAAACTCTATACTCCTCACTAATAAGAAATTATTTAAGATTGGATACAGCGAACATGATAGATGCACTTTTTGCGATAAAGAATCAGAAACGTTACATCATCTTTTTTACTACTGCCCTCACTCTAACAAGTTCTGGCAAAAATTTGAAGAATATTACCTAACAGTAAAACATCAAAGAATAAAATTAAGTTTGAAAGACGTCATACTTGGTAAAATGGAAATTTCACACACCTTACTCGATTATTTATTGTTAATAGCAAAAATACACATCTGGGATTGTCAAAGAAATGGTGTACGCCCTTATATTGAAGGTTTTAAATCTAAAATTAAAATAAAGTTTGAAACCGAGAAGTATATTGCTATAAAAAATAATAAATTAAGGATTTTCAAAAACAAGTGGGAGAACTGGGAAAGGGGAGAACTGTAAGATTACGAGAACTGTTATAAGTATTGCGTTGTAACTAGTGCGTGTAACGTAGTGTAAGCATTGTTATTAGTAGTGTAAGCATTGTTATTAATTATAATATAAGTAATTATGTAATGTCAATGTAATAATAATGTAAGTAATTATGTAATGTCAATGTAATAATAATGTAAGTAATTATGTAATGTAAAAAATGTAAGTAATTACTTGTGGAGCTTGTGACAGCATTTGCGCGGCTGTCGCTTTGTCATTTAGTTTTCGCGTGTATGTGTATGTATTTGTTTGCTTTATTAATAAAAACACCGGAAAAAAAAGTATTAAAATTTTAGTTCGTTAGTTCAATATCGTCACCAAATCATTTGCTTCCATGCACGTGCCATGCTTTTGATGCGTATAAAATTAGGCTTCAAAGGTTGTATTTATGTTGGGTTTGCAACCGTTAATTTCGAGCACTAAATAACAGGCACCGGCTAAATAAATATGGACCAAAAAACAGCTAATACCAACAGAACTCACAGTGTTTGAGGGGACAGAGTGTAAACGCTCTGTATTTATTTCAGCACTGAATTTTCTGACTCAAACTCTCAAACTTTACATTACTCGCTCTTTAAACGATGATCGTCTCTTCGATCGCAAAGCTGTAAAATAAAATTATTACGTGACAAAATTCAAAGCTTGATCCATTCCTTCCATTTCAGTGCGCCGTCATTTTGGAAACGTTTTCGTGAAGTCTTCAGAAATCTTCATACTTTTTGCTATAGTTCACGCTTTAAGGCTCGGAAAGCAAAATTTCTTCCTGACTTTCTCTAGCGTTTGGTTGCTTTAAAATCGCTAAAGAAAGAATGTCAAAATTTTGGTTCATTTGACCTTTTAAGTCCAATCGCTAATATAATAACAGCACAAAAGTTGAAATAATCAGAGTTTCCAAAATGTTCTTCAACAGTCAGACTTACTTAGCTTAGAGTACTACACTAACTAAAATAAATCCCAAAAGGAAAGCGGCTTTCCTTATGCATGAAAAATCATCGCAACAACGTTGTTAACAGATTGTAGACAGTATTACATTATTGTCACTAATAGTGAAACACATCTAAAAAGAGCAAGTCTGTGATAGGGTAGGGTTTTGGGGGGTCTTGTCTAGAATAGGGTTCCAAAATCAGCTGAAGGTGGTCTGGCATAGGGTAAACCTTTCAAAGTCCCAGTGGCGCACCCCCACTCAAAAATATACTGAGTACCTCCCCTGGGATGTGAACCAATTGGACATACCATGCAGAATAATTACCACACAAATTTACACAAGGAAATGATAGTACACTTATTTAACATGTTAACTGCATCAGGAACCCGGCCAGACCGGGGAAAACCGGGGTCAAAGCCTGGTCTGAAAGCCGGGGTGAGCCCGGCCATAAGCCGAGCTTTGGCCAGGCTGGCCAGGGGATAAAAAAACCGGGGAAGCCGGGGCCACTGGGCCAGCCCGGCCTGGCCAGACCAGGGAAACCGGGGTCAAGGCTTGGCCTGAAAGCCAGGCTTTGGCCAGACTGGCCAAGGAATATACGTATGCTAACCAAGAAATTTAACATGTGCTTAATTTACAATCTTTTTCTGACTTTACCGTAATATTTATAGAAAATTGGAATACACATTCAGTACATAATGCATATAACGAGCACATTGAATGTAATCAGAACTTAATTGGTTATTAAAAAAGCAAAATTTAAAAAAAATTGTTATTATAAAAACAGGAACATAAATTTCAAAATTAATAAATGGAATGCAATTTACAACTGACAGTCTGAAGGGACGGTTTGTATACATAGAAACACACAGCCATTCAGAACAGTTTGAATTTTTTTATTAACAGATGCCTTTCGTTGACATTTAAATTCATCACTTGAAAACTGTGGCTATTATGTTTTCTGACTCAGACAAGGAAAAACAGACTTAGCTGCTGGCTGATGAGATGTACATGAAAAAGTTCTGCCCTTTTTACAGTTTGGCTTGTCAGTTTAGGTTTCCTTGTTCTTCTTTTGCCTGTAAAAAAAAATTAAATGCATTCCCGATTAACCTCTTGGTATTTTAGTAACTGTGTTGATTTGGTATTGTTATTACTTGTGCTCATGAACTTTATTGCACGTGAACAGTAATAGGTTACAGTCAGCTTACAAGATCTGAGCGGCAACAAGAAAATGTCGGATACATGTAAGTCTGTTCTGGGAAATTTACACAAAAAAAAATCCACAATACACAACAGTCTTATAATTTACACCCTGGTGAAGCCTATCAGCTGCTTGGAGTCAATTTGAATTCGGTTATATTACATGTAATTACTCCTGAACGAAATTATAAAATGAAGACTGTTGTAATTGACATCACACTCGGGTCGAATTTAGTGACATTCGTTAAGAATGCTGCCAAACATATGCAACGCTGTCGTGCAAATAAAGTGTTTTGCTTCTTTAAAAGTCAAGCCTCCAGTTCCATGAAAGTCCAGCTGTTTTTTTTTTTGGAGAAATAATTGTAAGCTTTAAGTTCGTACTCACCGAGCGCGAAGCACTTTGAAAACGGCTTCCCCCACTGTGTCATGACGTTGTATATTTTAGAAACAAGGTCTTTGATCAGCTCCAAGAATCGCAAACTTTAGAACTGTTCGCCTTTAACAAAGCACAATCTGTTCTCTGTAATTACTGTAGGCGAAACACAATTACTGACTCTCCAGTTTAGAATCGTTTAGAATACAAAACAATCTCACGAGCCCATCAACAGCAGCAGAATTCAAAACAACGGCGCCAAAAGGAGAATGAACAACGAAACAACATGCCAATAGTCACGTGGGATAATTTGCGTAACATGATTGGTTTCTCGACGAATTCCGCTGGAGAGTTTAACTGCGGTCTCAATAATAATGGAGGCGCGGTCGCAAGGTGATCGATCAGAATCAAGCAAGAAGGTTTCTGTCGGTTTCTGTTCTTTGCGATCGCATTCTGGCGAAGTTGTCGAGGCTAAAAAGAAATAAATGGTCAGAATGAAACACATATCAGGTGGTCAGTTTATCTCCAAAGTCTTATTTCATTTACGGTGCAGAAGATACTGAGGTGAGAATGCAAAATGGACTCTTCGGTAGGAAAACATCGAGCGAATTGCTCGTTTTCCTACCGAAAGATTATCCTTCTCAGTGTTGTAAAATTCTTTGTTATCAAGTAACCTTGGTAAGCAAATATACTTTTGTTGCAGAATGCTCATTATTTACTTTTAGAAATTTGAATTCTAGAAATCCCAAGAATTCCTTGGAATATTCCCAGAAAGCTGAATTTATGTCGCATTTAGGGAATTGGTAGAATATTAGCACAACTGAAATCCTGCAGAATTTGGATATGAAATGTTCAGTTAGACTGCATGGCACTACACTAAACGAACGATTTAAGTACACAAGTAGAATGCAACACTACACCACCGAGTACAAGATGTTTTACATTAATTCTGATTTTATTCAAAGTTTTCGGTTAGTCACCTGAAAAATTATGAACAACATGTTAACATTTCAATAAAATGCAAATAAATTATTTTTGTATTAAGATTTTACGAACATTCCTGCTTCCAAGTATCAATTTTAACTTCAAATACAGTTGATGATTTAACTTTCAAATGGAATTGTATGCTTTCCGATGGAAAGAAATCACAATTTATAAATGATTTTTGACTTTAAGAGATGACAAGGCTCGTCTTTCCAGGGCAATACACCCAAAAATGCTTGGCTTTTGCAGACTGGAAAGAAAGAAAGAAATAGTCTGGCACGAAGGAAGCCAGTCTTTTTGGCCGAGGGTTGCCAACAAAGTCTGGCCTATTATTGTAAATAACATGTCAAGAAAAGCCAGACTTTTGTGGCCAGGGTTACCACAAAAGCTTGACTATGGCCAGGCTAGCCAGGCTTTTGTGGCCAGGGTTACTGCAAAAGTTTGGCTATGGCCAGGCTAACCAGGCTTTTGTGGCCAGGGTTACCGCAAAAGCTTGGCTATGGCCAGCCTAGCCAGGCTTTACCAGGCCGCACTTTCCTGGTAAGCTCGGCCTAAAACCCGGAAAGCCCGGCCTGGCCAGGCTTTGCCAGGCTGGCCGGGTTTTTGACCGGGCTGATGTTTCTACTATCTAAAATAAAGATGTTGAAATTGAAAATTAAAACAAAACTTTTGATGTAAAACAATCAATAGAATTCTATTAAATAATCTAAACAGCAAATAAGCCCAACATTTTAATGTAAATTTTGGCCATGTTTAACAGCACAGGAAAATTTAGGCAGAAAATAATCATGTTGCCCTTTTGGAACCTCCCGAGTCACAAGAGAAAATTGGAAATAATATTAGCTGATTTATTATGTTCTTATTCCTCTTTGACAATCACTTGAATCGAATCATAAAAAAACAAGGCGGTTCTTCATTACAAACCTCTCATCTATATCCAAACCTGAGTTTCTTATAATTTAAGCTTAATTCGAGAATCAAGATTTTAAATCAAGGTTTTTTTTTTATAAACAAGATTTCGTGCAGAAGATGTGCTTCGACATTTTTAATGGTTTTCAAGACCAAGATAAATTAATTCGAAAAAGGGAATCCAGATAACTTTTCATCTAATTACAATAAAAACATATATAAATTTACCTACCTCAGAATACCGTTAGCCAGTTGCATTTTCTTCACAAAAAATCCCACCATCGCCAAGCAACAGCCGCCATATTGTCAGAGCCCGCAAAGGATTGTCTCCATCGAGTGAGCATGAACGATCGGCTCGACGCGCTCGAGTGAGACTCGAACGATAATTTCGTCGAACGACGGAAACCCGAAATGATTTATCGCAAAACCCGAAGAAAAGTATTACTCGCTGTAAAAATGCCAACCAAAACAAAAGAATAAGCCTTTTCCCTCCACGCCTAAAGCTATTAGGAAAGCGAACCGATCTGTACGAAACGAACGATCCCCGCGAACGACCATCTCCAAAGCGACTTCGGACGCTATAATCAAGAGGACGACTTTTCAAAGCTGCAATATAATTCGTTAACTCTAAAAATCTACTGAGCATAAGGAAACTCAACGATCCGTACGGATCGAACGGATAGTTAGGCCTTCAACTCCCCTTACTACCGTAAGAGCCCTAATGAGATGCAATATATACGAGAGTGTCCTACTTCCGTTTTACAAGTGACTGGATGTCTCTCCCAGTATTTTTAAGAAAGCCAATGCCATGCACAATTTTTAAGAAAAACCTTACAAGGTTCTTAATGGATGAACATTTTTAAATGATAAACAAATATTTTTAGTTGTACGACGTGTGTTTAATAGATAACTATTTGTAATTAGTTTTTAGGACGGTAGGTAGTTTTCGTAGTTTCAATTATTGTATATTTTATACTTTTAGATCTGTGACATTTGTACTTCCTATTTTTAGTTTTTAATACTTTTTTATTTCTATGGAGGACCTCCCTGAAAACCACGTATTTACGTGACGGGCGCTTCCTCTTTAAAGATTGTTTTATTATTATTATTATTATTATTATTATTATTATTATTATTATTATTATTATTATTATTATTATTATTATTATTATTATCCGTCAACTCTACTCTACGGAGCGTAAGAGACCTAACGATCCGTACGGATCGAACGGATCGTTAGACCTTCAGCCCCCCCTCACTGTAGTAAGAAGCATGGATTTTTTCTAAGTCTCCCTAATGAGATGCAATATACGATCCGTAAACACTACTCTACGGAACGTAAGAGACCTAACGATCCGTACGGATGGAACGCAGTGAATATGCCTTTAACGGATCGTTACAATGCGGGTGTATTGGACAACCCTCACATCATGACAGACAGAAACGGTTCCAGACTGTAAAAAGCCTACGTGATGTGTTGATAGAAGTAAAGGGAGACATGTTATATCACAGGTCAGAGTTCTCAAACTACAATTAAGTGAGTTTTGCTGTTCTTGTTGGAACTGCTTAAGGAGTACAATATCCATTCATATTATATTATCTCACAGCACTAATATAACAGTAATCTTCAAGCACTCTTAGCATTTCAATCATCAGTCAATTCCATCGCCAAGGCTCGGCTATAAATTTTGCTCGTGCTCTTCAAAGGTATCCATTGATCGATAAACTAAAAAGTGAACTGTGATAGCCAAACGCGAATGTTCGAATGACATTTCCACTGTCTCATTCCCATCATGTCTTTTGCAATGCATTCAAGCTAATTTTGACACCTTTGATTGTCGCATTGGATAAAGATACTTTAAACTTTAGCGGAATTGTTCTCATAGTTTGCCGCAGTTCATTCTATTTCGGAAGGGGTTTAAGACATCTGGAGCAATAGCTACCTTGATGAACTTGCAAAATATCCGTTTAAAAGGTCCTTAAGCATACGGGAAAAGAGCACAACAACATTCCATAAATTTTATCATATATATATATTTTTTGTGAGGTGCTGCTGTGTTCTATGGCAAGTCCCTTTCCTATGAACATGCCACAACTCAGTAATATAGTCTAATACCGGGGAACGGTCATGGTCTCCTGAAATCAAAACTGGCCTTTCTTTATGCATTCTTCTTATGCAATATATGTTGATTCAGGTAGTTATCTGGGTATATTTTTTATCCAGGTGATTCAGAAAGACATGAGGATGACCTATTTCATGGATGGCAGTATCAACGGGAACAAATTTACTATTGAAGGCGAAGGCACTGGCAAACCATACGAGTAAGTGCGAGATTGATCAAAGATACAAGTCATGTATAATGATGCCACGTCGCTTTAGTCACATTCCAGGGATGATAATACGCTTCTTTTCTTTAATTTCAGGGGGCATCAAGAAATAAGACTACGCGTCACCAAAGGCGAACCCCTGCCTTTCGCGTTTGACATAATATCAGCAACATTCTGTTATGGCAACAGACCTTTTACAAATTATCCTCAGGAGCTAACCGACTATTTCAAACAAGCATTTCCTGAAGGCTTGTCTTGGGAAAGGTCGATTACATAGGAAGATGGGGCCAGTGCTGCAGTCACTGCGGATTTAAGGTAGAAACGTTGTTTTCTTCGCTTTGCAATTCATATAACGTAAGTTTACCTGAAACTTTAAGAATACATTTAATGTATGTACAAGCACTGAAGAAAAAAAAGATAAAAACAGAGAATTAAAAGAGAGAAATCGCATTGCTATTAATATCAAATATAAATAAAAAAAAATGTAAAGATGTATAAGTGCTCTATGGCAGTGTTTGTAGAACGATATTATTTCTGGCGAATACCATTTAGAGTACAAAGTGTATGAAATTTATTTGCACCACATCGTGCTACTTTCAACAGAATTTCAACATCCATCTTTCGGCATCGCCTTTCAAAGTTTCTCGACAAGCTAAACAGACAAGGATCGAAAAATACCAATCACACCAATCACATGCCGGTGTTTCATGTCACTTCTTTGGAAATGAGCCACAAGTTTATAAGCCGATGGCTTGTGGGCTGTGGTTGGTGGATTTCGATCCTTGTCTGTTTGTCGTTTCGGAAGAGGAGGTCGAAAGATATAGCCGCTATGCATAGTTTCCTTCACAGCACGAAAATGGAGATTTACAGAAATTAAGGGTGGCTTAAATCTCCTTAAAGCTGGTCATCCAACTTTACGCCATCAATTAAAGGTTCTTAAAGTTGGTTAAACCTGAGATTTACGCTACCGTGCGTAAACCTGGCGTAAATTGGCTTAAATGTTTCAGTCTCTTTAAGCAAGGTTTAAACATGAGTGTAAAGCTGGTTTAAAGGTCAGCTTTAAAAAAACGTAAAGGTCGCGTAAAGCTGATTAAATTACAAATTTACGCCTGCTTTACTTCAGCTTTACGCCACATTAAAGTTATGTTTTCATGCTGTGCTTCTAACATCTTTTCTATCCCACATTTCCCTTCCGTCTGTTTCCACTTATACATTGCCTTTGTTGTGACAGCCTTAAAGGGAACTGCATCGTGCACAAATCCAAATTTATTGGCGTTAACTTTCCCGCAAACGGACCAGTGTGATGCAAAAGAAGACGCTAGATTGGGAGCCATCTACCGAGAAAATAACTGTCCACGATGGAGTACTAAAGCTCTATGTTACCATGTTCCTCATGGTGGAGGGAGGCAACAGTTACAGATGCGAATACCAAACTACCTACAAGGACGTCGGCTTAGTAGGCACAAATATTAGTCGGTTCTGTTAAGTAAAGTTTTATGGCGATAGATAATAATTCAGAACAATTAGAACAAGCTAAGATGTTTGTAAACGAAACAGTGTTAAAGTTACATTTTCGTTCTACACTGAAAAATCCCTATTGCTTTGTAACTTTAATTCCCTATACGACTATCTTTAGCAGCAAAGGAAAACGAAAGAGCCATTGCATTTTATTGTTACTAATTCGGAATTAGAGATTATTGAATCGTTGCTATCATATTTTCTTTCTAGAGCCAAGAAGGATGCATGTGGAAATGCCAAAGAGCCATTTTATCCAGCATCGCCTGGTCACATACGACATTGAGAAGGATACCAATGGCAACACTACTGAGCTACTAGAAGATGCAGTTGCTCGTTGCTGAGCTCAGGTCCCGGTTAATGGTCACTGTTGATATCGCAGAGCAATTTTAGATTTGCAGCAAGGAACACATAATAATTAGTTTGAAAACTTAAAAATCAGTGAAAGTTGAGCCTTTTCAGTCAAGAGAGATTTAAATGGTAGTTTTCCGATATCGCGCCCATTAGTGCTTTGATGTATCAGAAATTAATGTTCAGACGTTGAAGTGACATTAAAAGAAATACAACACAGTTGTAATTGCGAAGTTATTTGATCTTGTAATCTTCTGGAAATTAAACTTCTTCGCACTCTCCGATCACTACATTACAGCCCGGGTTTCACACTGGACCACACTTCCCAACTACAAGTCGGATTTAATAATAAAAGTAATAGTTGAAGCGATAGAAGTCGACCATCGCGATGGCCCGCTAGGTAAATCAACTATTTCTCTTGTCATTTTGTGCTATAATTAGTTTTCATTAAACAGCGTCAACAGTCCTGTGTGCCCCTGGGCAAAGTGAAACTTAGACCACATTTAGAGACAACAATATTTGCTCAGTTGAAATTATAATGCATTGAAATGCAAGAAAACTGCAAAGAAGACGAGTCAAGACATTCGGAACAAATCACTTTGATCTCCCTCGTTGGCCATTTCATAAATTCTAATACGTAAACATATGGGTCATATTTGTTTAGCTATTTCCATTACATTTTTAATATCGCCACAATACCACAGTGTTAAAAGAGTTGTTCAAGAGGCGGGGCAACCAAAATATTCAAAATTCCAATAGCAGACGAAACTGTGCAAGAAATTGGAGATTTTGGGGTCGGGTAATAATAACATTTCACAGACTCAGAGCGAGAGCGGATGTGTAACTGAATTGCATACTGTAGCGGGACATAGATAAGAACTAGTACCAGGCCAAAAGTCTTCGGTTCTGCAAGCTTATTCTTCTTGGATGGTCTTCAGAATACAAGCTATGCTCTTAAGAGGAAGTTTCAAGAAAAATTCAACAAGGTTCGGCAAGGCTAAAAAAAAAATAGTTCGCTCATCTTCTGCATATAGGTAGCCCTTAGTAAAAGTAAAATCTTTATGTTGTTTTTGTCTTCAAATATTTTTATTTTTCTGAGAGAAACGACATTTTCGATTTCGCGTCCAGACTCGATTCAGAGGGTCCAAATTGGGCTGAAAATCATCCCATTCGCATGCCAAAACGATCAAGCGCAGAAAAAAGAATACATCGGTTTATTGCATGACTCTTCCTTGTCCAAAGAACCAAAGAAGCATAGTTTCAAGAATTTTGGTTTAATCTAATTATTTAACGGTAAACAAAACCAAACTATTCTCACGCGCCATGAAAGTCGGTCGGTCAAAAGAATCGTCATTTTCACCTTGAAATATAGGTATTTATATTGTAGAAGGATGATACTTTCAAAATATCCAAAGTTTGGTTTGGGCCAATAATTAAGCAATGGTCAAAAAATTATTCAAAATCGTACCAAAACGGCACTAAATCACGCCAGCCTTCGAATGCGTGACAAAAAGCATTACCGGCCACCGTATTTGTTCCTTAAATCAATTTAATCGCAATACTAAGCAATATTTAGGCATGAATCAAAAGAAATATGTTCACCTTTGCTCGATTATGATGTCCTGACCGTTGCAATACGTTTCTTTCCTGTCATTTCTTCAATGGCTTCCCGTTTAGTTCGCATGCCGCTCAGTCGAACACGTCTTGAGACTGGTGAATTTGAAGGAACCACTGCTGGGTTTTTATCCATGTGTGTATCGTCATGATTAACGGGCGCTACTTGTGTTACTCGATTAAGCCATATTTCAGGTTATAGCCGGCAGAACGTTTTCAATAAGCCACTTTGCAGCGACCGTTGGACTCCATTATTATTCGAAAAGTGAAGTATTTAATAAATTGGCATACTTTCGAGACAAATGTGACATTTTTGTGGTGCGAAACCCACATTGTTGTAAGTAAGTAAGTAAGTACGTAATTCGGAAAGCCGATGAGACGCGGACGCCGCAGTCGATGGTTTATGTCCGAAGTATTTTCGTGACAAGCGTTTTATCATGGGTCTGAGAACGAGGTTGCGAATTCGCAGTCGATATTTCTTCGCAGATAAAATGTGAAACGTCGAAGCAACGTTTGTTTATGCGTTTCTCTGGGCAGTGGATTTCGGAGGAAAGTTTCATTAGCGATGGTTTTGTGCTATTTTATTCTGGGAACCAGACAGAGCTCTCGCTGAAGGAGATATTTCTTGATGTGATTTGTGGAGTACTTTTCGAGAAACCACTTTCGAGCTTGTTAAGCGTAAACACCGTAGACAGGGCGAATCAGCCATGCGGAGCGAGCTAGCAAATATAAACATGCAAATCATCCATTCGCGTGCAATTTGTCGCTAAATTTTAGCTAATTTTGGAAAGCTTCCACTTTCTGATGCAATTTTTCTGCTCACCACTTTCTAAATGCTTCCCAAGAGACTAACATTGATCACAATCGTCTGGGTTTTCCGAAGAAACGGCCATTTCATGTTTCATACCCTTCATAAGAAGTACCCAACGGAACCGCTCCACAAAATATCCGCTCTGCAAGTTGAACTTGAACTGGCTGGCAAATTTAGGAATGAGATCCAGCGCTTGCTGGGACGGTTTTCCTTGGAGAAAATTTGCTGGGATTTTATAAAATATCGATTGTACCTGGGGAAAATGAACCAAAATCCTTTTGCTGGCTAAGAAGAAAACGACGCGCGGATAAACGAGAATTTAATAACTAACTAACTTGCATTTGTAAACAATAAAAAGTAATTGTTAACTTTATTTCTATTGTTTTTCTGCTGTCACTGAAGAGGTAAAACAGATCTGTTTCCTTTTCTGTATGTAATGCGAGCATATGAACGATTTAGTCAGTCAGTTAAACAGTGCGCTCGGCCCAAAGCGAATGCGTGGCTTTCTAGCCAGCGTTTTATGGAATAACTACGCAGAGGATAACCAGCTTGACCGAAAAAGTTCTTGGTGACCCTTGCACCAGGAGTGTGGTCAGACTGCGGAAAACCACGGCCAAAGCTCGGCCAAAAAGCCGCGGTGAGCTCGGCCAGAGGCCGCGCTGGCCAAGGGATAAAAAAACCGCGGAATCCGCGGTCATGCGGCCAGCGCGGCCAATGCCTCTAAAGATGACAGGCCTTAGGAAGGCCAGGTTAGCACTGCCCCATTGATGAACAAATCCGCGGTTTCCGCGGTCATGGGGCCATTTTGGCAAAATCGAGCAGGAATAATTTTTGACTGGCCGAGGTAGCTTGGTAAAATCGCTCCTGTTACGTACGTTAAAACGCGACAATCAACTGCACCTCTTCAGACGCTTGGAAAAGTGCAGTATTCGACTCACCAAATGTGAAGGCGCCATCGATTTCTTACGACTTTGTCAGAACTTCGGCGTGATTCCAACCTTCGCGAAAGTTGATGCTACAAGATCCAAAAAGTAAAAGAAATCTTCTTCTAACTTTGAAAGAGAAATCGTTGAGGAGGAGTTGAAAGGCAAATTGTCCCAGCTCAAACAACTGAAAGAAGACTTCATCAACAGCTTCAGCGACTTACGCGAAACTTGCTCGACTTTCAAATGTGTTGTCATCATCAGGATACTTCGGTCGCTGCAAAGATCTCAGTGTCAAGAGACGATGAAGTGCCACACTAAGAAACTTTCTCGATTAATATCCAAGGACATCGACATAGACGAACACATTAACAACATTTCGTCATGTCGCCTCTCTTTCTTCGAGAAGCTTATCTTATGCAGAGGTCTAAAGTTTTCTCTTCCCCAGCACTGCTCCAGCAAAGATATCCAAGCTAGCTTCGAAAAAGCATTTTGGAAATTAGATCCTCTCATCCAAGATCCCGAGAAAAAAGAATTGGCATCCGCCACCTTGCGCTCGATTGCACTCAACTACATGGCAAAGAAAGGCCCCTCTCCTCCTAAGGCGTTGCTAAGGGCCCTTAACAACCTCAAACGAAGAGATGATATTATTATTTCCAAACCGGACAAAGGCTCAGGCGTTGTAATTATGGATAAAGACGAGTACCTTCGTCTACTATGTGAGGCCTCGATCAACGACTCTACGAAGTTTGCCCACATTGATCAACACCGTCCAAAATCCAGAGGGAGACCTCCAAAAAATTTTCACCCACTGCTAGAGAAAGAAAAAGAACTACACAAGAAACTTCATCAGATCCTGCCTAAAGACACAGCCCAACAACTTTGCCCTAAAGGCTCCAGGCTTGCGCATCTATATGGCCTCCCAAAAACGCACAAAGCAAGGCTTTGCATGCGACCAATCTTGTCAGCTTCTGACACATACAACTACCCGTTGGCGAAATGGTTAGAGGAAAAACTGAAGCCACTTTCCACCAACAAATATTGCATCAGTGATATTTTTGACTTCACTGACGAAATACGAAACACTTACATCGAATCTGACCACATCCTCGTATCTTACGATGTGTCTGCACTATTTACCAATGTTCCTCTTAAAGAAACCATTGGCATTCTCGTTGACAAAGCTTTCGACAACGACTGGTTTAATGAGACGCACAGCATGCAACTCCAAAAGCAACAACTGACAGAGTTATTAGAAATCGCTACTTCGAACCAACTGTTTCAATTCAACGGTGAACTGTACGAGCAAACAGATGGTGTAGCCATGGGCTCGCCACTTGGTCCACTACTGGCCAATGTTTTCATGTGCCATATAGAGAACCAATTAGAACAAAAGAACATGATCCCGTCTTTCTATCGAAGATATGTCGATGACACTCTGGTCAAAATGCCCAACACAGAATCAGCGGCAGATTTCCTTCAAGTACTCAACAGTGTCCACCCAAGCCTGTCCTTCACCATGGAATTTGAACATGAAGGCTCTATTCCATTCCTCGGCACCTTAATCACAAGATGTGGTAACAAACTAACAACAGAAGTCTATAGAAAACCAACCGACACAGGACTTTTGTTACATTTCGACAGCCACGTTGATAACAGGTACAAAAACGGCCTAGTTCATACGATGGTTGATCGAGCGTACCGTTTATCTTCTTCTCAGGAAACCTTCTCAAAAGAATGCGACAAGTTGCGCACAATCTTTTCAAAACTGCGTTACCCGAACACATTGGTCAATTCCACAATTGAAAGAGTTAAGAAAGGAACTGACAAAGAGCCGCACGCCGTGACTCCATCAGAGCCATCTGTTTACATTAAATTACCCTTTAAAGATCAACGATCGGCAAATCGCGTCCGCAGAGAAATCCACTCCCTGGGATCGATGATTAATGTCAACGTGAAACCCGTCTTTACCAGCAGAAAACTATCGCAAACTTTGAGTGTAAAGGAAAACAAACCCCCGATTGTCAACACGCAATGCGTTGTATATTCATTCCAATGTGATTTGTGCGATGCAAATTATGTCGGGTTTACTACTCGACACTTACATCAACGCATTAGTGAACATCGTTATTCTGCCATCGGACGACACCTTGACACGCACCATGAAAACAAAAGAACAAAGATCGGCCACCTTTTCAAAGTCTTAAAGAAATGCAGAAGCAAGTTGGACTGCCTAATATACGAGATGCTCTTCATTAAAGACATCAAACCATCTCTCAACACCCAGAGTGACTCCATTCGCGCCAAACTATTCACTTGACACTTTTTATAGAATTTCTTTCATTCTTTCTTTTTTTTTATACATATATATATATATATATATATATATATATATATATATATATATATATATATATATATATATATATATATATATATATATTTCTATTGTTTCTTATTTTATACCCATAGGACACACAAATATTTCTATTGTTTCACGTTTTTTATATATTCTTGTTGTAATTTTATAACTTTTGACTTGATAATCGCGTAGAGTAGCGCCGAAACGTCGTCTGCTTTTTTAAAAGTTTTTAAAAGTTTTTACAATGATATTTCATAACATTTTAGCATTTAACTTTTTAATCAAATCGTTTTCAAAATCGCTCCTGTTACCATGTTATACAATTATTTTATCCCTCGAAAGTCCCTTTAGGAGGACATTAAACAAATTAAACCAGTCATGTGGCACTTTGGCCATTAATTGAGATCTCAATTAATGGACAAAATGCTACTTGAGAGCTGTAAACATTTATATTGACTGGCCAAGGAAGCTTGGTAAGTGCGGCTTGTACTATTAATTATACATATTTTGTCCCTCGTTTCAGGCCCCTTTTAAGAAGGACATTAAATAAATTATATATGAGACTAACTCACTTTGAATTTTTTAATATATGCATCACTTGATTACTCAGATGTGATAATTTCTATCTTAACCTCTAATACAAAAAGATTGAAAATCACAAATGGATCGATGTGTCAAAACAGTTCTTAAATTGCAGAACTTAAATAATCAAAATGTAGCAACTGCACTTCTCCGTTGAGTGCAACATGAAACTTTTTTCCTGTAAAAACTGTAAGTAATGCAAAATAAGCTAATTTGAAAACTGAAAACTTCTGCTGTCATTATTGACAGGAATGTCATTTTTATATTCATTAATTTTCTATCACTGTCACTGCATCTACTTATCCTCCTCTGAATGGTTTTCCGTTTCCTTTCCCTTATTTTTTTAGAAAGTCTGCCAGGATCTGATTAATCTTGGAGGCATCAATTTTTGGGAAGACTTTCATCACTGTATCTGAAAAAAAAAAATCAAATTTTTACATCAGTTAAAAAACTATAGAGAATATAGTTATTTAGTAGATTAAAGGAAATAACTACAGTAGCCTGGTCAACTTTCAAGTCTGACTAGTAAGACATTAGTTTTGAATAGTACTTAATTGAAACCTACTCTCATATGAACAGTTAACAGTCAGCTTGCAAATTGCAAGATATCAGTGGCAAAAAGAAAATGTCGGATAACACTTCCCGGAGCAACTACAGAATTCAGGGCCACTTTGGCCACCTCATTTACATGTGTCGGAACTCTTTATAGAACGAGGCATAACACAATACATGCTATTCTTATTCAATGACATGCAAATAAGTGGCCCTGTATTCTGTAATTTAGCTTGCTTGCTTGATTGCTTCATCGCTGTCTGTCGAGAGGAATGAAAGGACAAGACTGAACCCGCGCTCGAATGTAAGTCTTTTGTTTGTTTAAGCTGACTTGTTCTTTTCCATCGGTTTTCCAGCCGGCTTAAATTCGATTCAGTGTATTCATAACATGCCTGTAGGAGAAACAGCCTATTCAGCTTAAAACTAACTTCTTTTGTGTTGTCTGACAAAACCGTTTTATGAAACCAGACTTTTACTGTCATTTTCGAGCTACCGTGAACGGCTAACTTTTTAGCGCGTTTTCTCACGATCGAGCAAAACATTCAAGTTTGTCTAGATAAACTGTCGCGTTTTGCAAGTGAACCAAAGATCAGTCAACGAAAATCGCTGTCTCAGCATTTACCAGAAATATAAAGCCGCCATTTGCTGTCGACATTCATTGAAGAAACATAAAACGTTGACGCAAAAGTTTTCGAAACCTGTGTTTCATGACCAGAAACACACAGGCCGAGTTGCCAAAACTTGACATGTTTACGCTCCAAACGCGACGGTATGTCTAGGCAAACTTGAATGCTTTACGCGTGAAAATTCGCGGAAAAAAGTTCGCCGTTCACGGTAGCTCGAAAATGGAAGTATCTTTTTTAGTGAAACGGACTGAATTTGCTTTGCTAACGGCAGTGTTATTCACAAAAAAATAATCATTTCGCTTAGCGAAATTTACCGCTGAGAAATTTCGAATACGTTTTCTTCCGTAATAATTTTGTAATTCGTCGCGCAGACCAAGAACAAATGGCAAGCGCTTTGCTGATAGCATCACTAAATTTCAAAGCCTTTTGCAGCATCACAGTAGCATCTACGAAATGTCACATCTTGCTCTTTTTTTACTTTTCCATAAAGCAGTGCATGATAAAGTTTTTTTTCATATAATAGTGTTTTCTTTTTTTCACGGATTGCAAAACGTTCACTCTCTAGACACTAATCCTTGATTTTATTTAGATACCGACTCATGCCATGCAATTCAAAAGAAGAGATTTCTTTATTTTTGCTAGGATAACCCTATGCTAACCCTAACCCTAACCTTACCCTAACCCCTAGGGTTAATGTTTGTAGAGTTAAAACAGTAATCGGTTCAACTTCGCTGATTTCATTGTTTCGGGAACAAAAGGTTTCTTTCGTCAAAGTCCAGTTTTTGCATGCGTAATTTGTGGGAAACAAGGCAGACAACAGCGGAAAAAAATACAGGAACCTGTTTAACAGACGTAAACAAACTCGCATGCGAAATTTTGAGTTGTTTTGACAATGTTCAATTTTGCCAAGATTTGCCAAGGACGTTTTTGTCCGCGGCCTTTCAATTTAAAACTATATCTACAACAGAAGGATTAGTGCAAAAATTCTGCATGGTATGATCTACCGCTTAATTTACAAATATCTGCCAGAAAAAATAAAATGATTCGAAAATTCTGCACGACATCTGCCACGTAATTTACTACTTTATCGACAACTGCACAATATCATCTGATGCTTAAATAGGGACTATACAAGCAACAAAAACCTGCCCTGCTGTGCAAAATGTATCATGTCAAAACATACATGTCCATTTCAAAGCGACGATCTCCTGCAATCTTTAAAGTTCGCTGAAAATACAATGTGAATTGATTTTAGAAATAATTGAAATGGTACCAAAAATACTGTTCTCCTCCAGCCGTTAAACAAAAACAGGATATTAAATAAGCTCATACCAACAGAAAATCTGCTGATTTTATGCTGTAAAAATATCAGCAAATTAACATTTATCTGCTTTTCCATATTGCAGCATAAATCTATTTACGTAACGAAAGTCTACAGCAATCTCGGCTTTGCTGGAAAAGGAATGAAGAAGTTCCTTAACCAGGCTTTCCGTAACCAACATTAACATTTTTTCATTTACATTACTAAGATCCTAATTTTTTCCTACTGTACAAACTACATTATTTGAAACTGACTTTTCCCAGGCCAAATATTACAACTCAAAAGATAATTCTCTGAATTTTAAGAATTCTAATTCCCTTAAATTTTCTGATCTGTGGCAACCCTGCAGCTATCTAGACAATGCACAGTAAAAAATTCTGACACTAGCTTTTTTTTGGATTCTAAAAATGTACTATTGTTATTTTAATTTGTAATTATATATCTTTTATTGGTACTGTCCTTGCTGATGTTGCTTGACTCCACTGTCAACTTTTGGCAGACAACATGTTGATCAAGTGCTCAACAAAATTGCCTGCCTTCCATTATTGAGCATAGCAAGAAATGCATTTCCTATAAGAGAGAAGCATAAGGTATGTAAGAAATATGCACATCAAATGTCCACCCTGTGTAAGGAGAGAGTTAATGAAAGGTTTATTTAGCCAATGTTTTTTTTTTATTTTTTTTTATTTTTTTTGTTTTTTATTTAACAGAATAGCACTAGATGAAGTTATAAAAGATCTTTAATTCCCTTCCACATACTAATATGCCTACTGAGACAGTGGGAGATCTAGGAAAGGGGCCAAGGAGGCCCGGGCCTCTACCTTATTTTTAGGCCAAAAAGAGGTCCGTAGGGTCCAGAAAAATTATTTTTGGAGTGCCCCCATATTCCAGGGTCTGGGTGATTGCCCCCACCCCCTCCCTTATCTGAAGGTCTTGATCCACCACCGTGAGATGGCCTCATAAGAATTTTGTTGTCAGCGTCATTGCTAGTTAGTACAATGTACATATATTGTATCAACAAAACCCTGACAAGACAGGATGTAATGGTGTCATCAACATTTGAATGACATATTTTCATTTTCAGACTGCAGCACAGTTGTCTCATTCATAGCCAATGAGTAGTCATATGGGATCATACAGATCCATTTTGACAGGTACTCATCAAATGACGTAATCAATCAAAAACTCCGCCCCTTTTGACGACAATAGATTGCCATAGCAACCGAGTTTGATGGATGGGTTTTTGCATTGTCATGACAACGGATCACATGACCTGATTTGTCTAAAGGGGAGCCTCATTTTGGTGTTAATATGGACTGAGCCTCGTTTGGCTGTTTCAGTGACCGGAAGTGAAAACAACAAACCCGAAATAGTGTACAAAATATTTATTTTTCCTAAAATGCTTACAATGCGGGACGTTCTTGCCTCAGGTCCTAGTGACCGGCGTATATACGTATATAAAAAGATAGATTTTTGGACATACTATATATCCTGTATGTTTTATTGCGATTGCTTAAATATTCTGGAAGTTACGGAGGGGGCGCGGAATCCCCCCCCCCCCCCCCCCCCCCCCCGGTCTGAAAAGATCCAAAAAAGCCCGGTATGAATAGGGTTAAGGTATGTGTTTAATGAACATTTAATTAATTGAAAAACAGAAAGGCTGACCGTACGGTTGGATTGAACCATAGCTCAATCCAACCGAATGGTCAGCCTTTCTGTTTTTCAGTTTTTTGTATCCCAAATTTTGCTGATCAGATCCACCAGGATCCGGACCCTTTGCTTTGTCCGTTGACCCTTTCTCAAGTTTACAGTTTTCATATATGCAAAGATTCCATTATCAGCAGCCGGCGTGCCAGAGCGCGTGACTCGAATGCTGTTGATCGGTCATTCGGTCTGATCTAAGACTTGTCCAGGACTCTACGATTGTGAGGAATTATATATACCTACGACATTTGCGTTTCACCGATACAACTAAATGAGCAGAAGCTTTGAAGTTTATTTATAAGGCCTTCCTGCCTTTGGCGCCAATAATATGAAAGTCTCAGCCATGTTTATCATACATATTTCAGGGCGGCAATTAAGCTCGTTATTCCCCGACTTCCCTATAACATATCTTGATGCTTAAGCAGCTCTTAGCCTATATAAGTCGGTCATTTTTTTCGCAGATTCTTGGCGCGCACGAAAGGAAGTGATCAATTGCAAATCAAGGATAATAAAGAAAAGGGACTGGGGAGAGGGAGCAAAGTTGACGGTCAACCTCTCAAAATAGCGCATAAAAATATTTAAAATCTGTTTGTACATAGGCCCTGCTGTTAGTATTTTAAAACCAAATTGTAAATAGTCTACTCACCTGAACAAAAATTTAAATACGTTAAAAACAGACTCTTTTATGTGTATTATGAAATGCTAATCGTGAGTTGATGTTCAAAATAGGTTTCAATTATAATATTTAAAAAATATTTTATACTGGTAACTTGTCAACTACATTTCAAATATCTATTTGAAACCTCTTTGTATACTGGTAGTTGGTAAACTACATTTTAAATCTACAACCATTGCCGATATTGCTTTCAAAACAGTGTTTATTTAGCATTTTTAAAGTATTTATACTAACTGTTTGTGGTCATAGTCTCAAAACAGATTTTACATCCACTATTTTAGCACTGTTTTAAGAAAAAAATACATTAAAAACAGATGGAAAATCTTTCCGGTGTCACAGAATACGTTTTAACTATATCTAAAATACAGTTCAAACAGTGAGTAAAACTGAAATTTTTTTTACAAAATAGCACAAAAATACCCTATGGTGGCTTCAAAGTAGTGTTTAAATCGTCAAAATACTGTCAAAACAGTTTTAAATCATTTTAAAAACAGCGTTGATTTGGTCACGCATTCGAAGGCTGGCGTGATTTAGTGCCGTTTTTGTACGATTTTGAATATTTTTTTGACAAGTGCTTAATCATTGGCCCAAACCAAACTTTGCACATTTTGAAAGTATCATCCATCTACAATATAAATACCTATTTTTCAAGGATATCCGAGATATGGCACATAGTGAAAAAGACGATTCTTTTGACCGACCGACTTTCATGGCGCGTGAGAATAGTCTGGTTTTGTTTACCGTCAAATAGTTAGATGAAACCAAAACTCTTGAAACTATGCTTCTTTGGACAAGGAAGAGTCATGCAATAAACCGGTTGTATTTTTTTTTTCTTCGCTTGATCGTTTTGGCATGCGAATAGGATGAAAATGGTCGATTTTCAGCCCAATTTGGACCCTCTGAATCGAGTCTAGACGCGAAATCAAAAATTTCGTTTCTCTCAGAAAAATAAAAATATTTGGAGACAAAAACAACATAACGTTTTTACTTTTACTAAAGGCTGACTATATGCAGAAGATGAGCGAACTATTTTTTTTTCCCTTGCCGCACCTTGTTAGATTTTTCTTGAAACTTCCTCTTAAGAGCATAGCTTGTCTTCTGAAGACCATCCAAGAAGAATAAGCTCGCAGAACCGAAGACCATTACCCTGGTACTAGTTCTTATCTATGTCCCGCTACAGTAAAATGCATTTCGGTTCAACATCGAGCTCTCGCTCTGAGTCTGTGAAATGTTATTATTACCCGACCCCAAAATCTCCAATTGCTTGCACAGTTTCGTCTGGTATTGGAATTTTGAATATTTTGGTTGCCCCGCCTCTTGAACAACTCTTTTAACACTGTGGTATTGTGGCGATATTAAAAAGATTTTAACAAGAAGATTAACGAAATAAAAGTTCCTTGACGTTTCGACGACTTCATGCCGTCATTATCGAAAGTGAAATGTGATATTAAAACGGTAATGGAAATAGCTAAAAAAATATGACCCATATGTTTACGTATTAAAATTTATGAAATGGCCAACGAGGGAGCTCAGAGTAATTTGCTGAGAATGTCTTGACTCGTCTTCTTTGCAGTTTTCTTGCATTTCAATAAATTATAATTTCAACTGAGCAAAATATTGTTTTCCCTAAATGTGGTTTAAGTTTCACCTTGCCCACCGACACACAGGACTGTTGACGCTCTTTAATGAAAAATAATTATAGCACAAAATGACAAGAGAAATAGATGATTTACCTAGGGGGCCATTACCATGGTCAACTTCTATCACTGCCACTATTACTTTTATTATCAAATCCGACTTGCAGTTGGGAAGTGTGGTCCAGTGTGAAAACCGGGCTGTAATGTGATGAATGGAGAGTGCGAAGAAGTTTAATTTCCAGAAGATTACAAAATCAAATAAATTCGCAATTACAAATGCGTTGTATTTCTTTTAATGTCACTTCAACGTCTTACAATTAATTTCTGATACATCAAAGCAGTAATGGGCGCGATATCGGAAAACTAGGCATTTAAATCTCTCTTGACTGAAAAGGCTCAACTTTCACTGATTTTTAAGTTTTTAAACTAATATGTGTTCCTTGCTGCTAATCTAAAATTGGTCTGCGACATCAACAGTGACCATAAACCGGAACCTGAGTTCAGCAACGAGCAACTGCATCTTCTAGCAGCTCAATAGTGTTGCCATTGGTATCCTTCTCAATGTCGTATGTGACCAGGCGATGCTGGATAAAATGGCTCTTTGGCATTTCCACATCCTTCTTGGCTCTAGAAAGAAAATATGATGGCAACGATTCAATAAGCTCTAATGCGAATTAGTAACAATAAAATGCAATGGCTCTTTCGTTTTTCTTTGCTGCTAAAGATAGTCGTAAAGGGAATTAAAGTTGTAAAGCACTAGGGATTTTTCAAAGTAGAATGAAAATGTAACTTTAACACTCTTTCGTTTTCTTGCCGTTTACAAGCATCTTAGCTTGTTCTAATTGTTCTGAATTATTATCTATCGCCATAAAACTTTACTTAACAGAACCGACTAATATTTGTGCCTACTAAGCCGACGTACTTGTAGGTAGTTTGGTATTCGCATCTGTAACTGTTGCCTCCCTCCACCATGAGGAACATGGTAACATAGCCCTTTAGTACTCCATCGTGGACAGTCATTTTCTCGGTAGATGGCTCCCAATCTAGCGTCTTCTTTTGCATCACAGGTCCGTTTGCGGGAAAGTTAACGCCAATAAATTTGGATTTGTGCACGATGCAGTTCCCTTTAAGGCTGTCACAACAAAGGCAATGTATAAGTGGAAACAGACGGAAAGGAATTATGGGATAGAAAAGATGTTAGAAGGAAACTATGACCATATTGCACCCGCTTTCAGTGTTACATGCATAGCGGCTATATCTTTCGACATCCTCTTCCGACACGACAAACAAACACGGATCGAAATCCAACAAACACAGCCCACAAGCCATCGGCTTATAAACTTGTGGCTCATTTCCAAAGAAGTGACATGAAACAACGGCATGTGATTGGTGTGATTGGTGTTTTTCGATCCTTGTCTGTTTAGCTTGTCGAGAAACTTTGAAAGGCGATGCCGAAAGATGGATGTTGAAATTCTGTTGAAAGTAGCACGATGTGGTGCAAATAAATTTCATACACTTTTTACTGTAAATGGTGTTCGCCAGAAATAATATCGTTCTACAAACACTGCCATAGAGCACTTATACATCTTTACATTTTTTATTTATATTTGATATTAATAGTAATGTGTTTTTCTCACTTTTAAATCTCTGTTTTTATCTTTTTTTTTCAGTGCTTGTACATACATTAGATATATTCTTAACGTTTCAGGTAAACTTACGCTATATGAATTGCAAAGTGAAGAAAACAACTTTTCTACCTTAAATCCGCAGTGACTGCAGCACTGGCCCCATCTTCACATGTAATCGACCTTTCCCAAGACAAGCCTTCAGGAAATGCTTGTTTGAAATAGTCGGTTAGCTCCTGAGGATAATTTGTAAAAGGTCTGTTGCCATAACAGAATGTTGCTGATATTATGTCAAACGCGAAAGGCAGGGGTTCGCCTTTGGTGACGCGTAGTCTTATTTCTTGATGCCCCCTGAAATTAAAGAAAAGAAGCGTACTATCATCCCTGAAATGTGACTAAAGCGACGTGGCATCATTATACACGACTTGTATCTTTGATCAATCTCGCACTTACTCGTATGGTTTGCCAGTGCCTTCGCCTTCAATAGTAAATTTGTTCCCGTTGATACTGCCATCCATGAAATAGGTCATCCTCATGTCTTTCTGAATCGCCTGGATAAAAAATATACCCAGATAACTACCTGAATCACCATATATTGCATAAGAAGAATGCATAAAGAAAGGCCAGTCTTGATTTCAGGAGACCATGACCGTTCCCCGGTATTAGACTATATTACTGAGTTGTGGCATGTTCATAGTAAAAGGACTTGCCAAAGAACACAGCAGCACCTCACGAAAAAAAAAAAAAAAAAAGAAAAAAGAAAAAAAAAAAAAAAAAAAAAATATATATATATATATATATATATATATATATGATAAAATTTATGGAATATCGTTGAGCTCTTTCCCCGTATGCTTATACCTTTTAAACGGATATTTTGCAAGTTCTTCAAGGTAGCTATTGCTCCAGATGTCTTAAACCCCTTCCGAAATAGAATGAACTGCGGCGAACTATGAGAACAATTGCGCTCAAGTTTTAAGTACCTTTATCCAATACAACAATTCACTTTTTAGTTTATCGATCAATTTATACCTTTGAAGAGCACGAGCAAAATTTATAGCCGAGCCTTGGCGATGGAATTGACTGATGATTGAAATGCTAAGATTGCTTGAACACTACTGTTATATTAGTGCTGTGAGATAATATAATATAAATGGATATTGTACTCCTTAAGCAGTTCCAAAAAGAACAGCAAAACTCACTTAATTGTAGTTTGAGAACTTTGAC
The DNA here is from genome assembly GCA_963693305.1 of Meandrina meandrites. Lineage (NCBI taxonomy): Eukaryota > Metazoa > Cnidaria > Anthozoa > Scleractinia > Meandrinidae > Meandrina > Meandrina meandrites. Next base: position 44,563,045 of record OY855904.1, read on the forward strand.
CTGTGATATAACATGTCTCCCTTTACTTCTATCAACACATCACGTAGGCTTTCTACAGTCTGGAACCGTTTCTGTCTGTCATGATGTCAGCAAAGAATCAGTTTTGTATTTTCACGAAACATGACTAAGTGACTCAGGAATTCCAATGGTGTGCTTCGTACAGCATTCACTGATAATCTATAGCTAATTTGTTTACGCAAGCAAGCAAGTTTGTTTTCGACCTTTAAACTGCTCTATTACATATATAAAAATGTACGATGTCTGGTTAAAAGAACGGCGAAAAATCTATCGCAGTTGTTTATGTTACACGGCATCGCTAGTCGACTCTTTCAAGCCTGAAAGTCACTTCCAGTTGTTTACTGATTCTGGAATAAATTTCATACTAAAAATATCTTGAAACAGCTAGGCGCAATGGCCCCTGGCCTGAAGTCGAAATTTCGTCTGAATCACAAAACAAGACCTTTGCTATAATTTGGTGTGGTTGCTTATTTGGATACTTCCTGAGTTGATGCCATCTCGACAGTAAAGTTTGTTGCCCAAGAACATAATGACCCTGCCAGCGCTTAAACCTGGACCGCTCGACGCGAGTGTAATGAACTAACTGACCATTAGGCTACCGCTTTACCCAAAACACGGAGTATATTGGGATAACTCTTCAGTTTTTAAGGCATGGTTTACAATACCAGTTTAATTGCGACAAAATTCAAGATTTTTGATGTTAGGAGGTGTTTCGACAGAGTGTAGTGTATAATTTGAACGAAGAGTTTTTATAAAAAGACTATCTGATGTCCCGCGGTATAAAATAACTAATCTCGGGGCGACAAACGTACATCAAAAACATTGATCAAGGCAAAAACATAACCGAAAGTGTAATGTCGTTCTGATCATTAAAGTAAATCCGATGTTTGTGCCAATTTTATTGCTGTCATTAGCACATTCTTGTAATACACTGTACTTGTCTTTCTCACTTAGCTGTCGCGAAAGCAATGTTGTAAAATTATTTCAAAACATTAGAGAGCAAGTCACTATTTCTACTAAACCATTTTTTCCACTTTAAAGTAACCTTAACATGATTAAATTTCATATCAAGCTTTGTTGTTCAAACTTGAAAATTGATACCGTTTTTTTCTTTTGTTTCAAGAATTCAGGCTTGACTGTTTAATCTGCTTTCCTGCAACTTTACCGTGTTATAAAAGTGTCAAGGATTGTTTTTTTTTTTTATGTTTGGATGCTTTCACGGACATTCTCAGCAAAAACGGCTAGAAGAAAACAATAAAATAAAGGCGCTCTCTTTCTAAATAAACTGTCGAGTGTTAAACGCTTCGTTCTCAGTTAAAAAAGGTAAAATACCATTAACTTTAGAAAGGCTTATTTATGGAGGCTATTTAAGAAGTGGCATTGGACTGTGCCTACAACTGAATGACGCTATATTTCCCTCTATCTTTCAAATACGGAACGGCTAACTTAGGAAGCTTTGAAACTTATTAAAAAAAAAGTGCATTTTGAAATTCACTCACTTGCTTTGAAAGAGCCATGTTGATCAAAAATATCTTCGAACAGTTTCTTGAAAATGCAGCAATGAGCTGTAGTACTTCACTCTCTCACTGTCTCGCTCAACTGAATGTTCTTCACGGTGAATCAGGTTTTTAGCAAGACAGAATTCAGAAATGAAAGTTAATTATTGAGATATAAAAATAATTGATCTTTCATCATCGAAATAACCGATGCGTTGCAAAACTTGATGCCTAGCGGGTAAACAAACTTATGGGAGAGGCTGGACTAAGAAGAGGAGAATAAGCAAAAATGTGAACAGAAAGACAAGGCCATTAACAAAAGGCTGAAAAAATATAAGCACGACGTAAAATGTCCTTAGTAGCGATACAGAGCCCGTTAGAACGAGCTAAAATTGTTCATAAAGGTCGTTTCAATCACTTATTTTGATTAATAAAAAAAATGTGTTATCAATCAAGATTAGTTCGTAATTAAATACACTTCTGTCAAATTTTAACTCGCCGATGCGTTAACCGCGCACGTATACTAGTTTCGCAACCACTCCCAACAAGAACCGAAAAATCGATAAACAGTAGTTTGAGAACTCTGACTTAGTCATCTATCTGTGATCCACCATTACAGTAATCCTTTACTTGTATCAACACATCGCATATCCGTATTTTAACTCCAGCTGTCAAACATTCACTCGTACTATCACGCGTATCTGTCATGTAATATCACGAGGAGCCGCAAGCGCTAATTTTTTTTCACAGCTGCGGGCGGCACATCAAAGAATTTTGAACTGAATGGCAAATTCCTAGAATATTTTTATCTGGTGAGTTGATTCGAAGGTGTTAAAGATCCACGGGATCCAAAACCACATGTCAATTAATATAACACTCTTCCCTTTCCCTAAATCGATATGCGCTTTGTACATAAAGGCTAATTACAACAGAATAAACAAAAAATGGACGTAAATGCTTGAGTTTTAGAAAAGTCTTTGTCTGAATTGTTAGCCGTCATCTCCGTTCTTTCGACTTTTGGATAAATACCTTTTAGCTCTGCCTTACGCTTTTTTTTTTTTTTTTTCATTTTTAATGCCGCTTTTAGTTCTTGGATTGTCGGTCGTTCTCCAAGGAGCAATGTTACTAAAGAGTTCTTCGCATCAAGAACGTTCAGAAAATGTGTGAACAGAAATGCCAGCGCGTATATACCGCTTGGTCTAAAAGATGGTTTCCCGTCCCATCGCAAAATTTCGGCGCACGGTAACTATCGAAAAACACTTTTGCCAGAATCAAATATTACGGGGTGAAGTACAGGTCTAATTAAAGCGATGTTTTTGCAAAGTTAGTTGTACTCATCAGGCATACGCTACCCAGGACAGTACAGGTCTGATTAAAGCGATGTTTTTTGCAAAGTTATTTGTACTCATCAGGTATACGCTACCCAGGACAGTACAGGTCTGATTAAAGAGATATTTTTTGCAGAGTTATTTGTACTCATCAGGTATACGCTACCCAGGACAGTACAGGTCTGATTAAAGCGATATTTTTTGCAGAGTTACTTGTACTCATCAGGTATACGCTACCCAGGACAGTACAGGTCTGATTAAAGCGATATTTTTTGCAAAGTTATTTGTACTCATCAGGTATACGCTACCCGGGACAGCACAGGTTTGATAAAAGCGATGCTTTTGCAAATTTTGCAAAGTTAGTTGTACTCATCAGGTATACGGTACCCAGGACAGTACAGGTCTGATTAAAGCGATGCTTTTGCAAAGTTATTTGTACTCATCAGGTATACGCTACCCAGGACAGTACAGGTCTGATTAAAGCGATATTTTTTGCAAAGTTAATTGTACTCATCAGGTATACGCTACCCAGGACAGTACAGGTCTGATTAGAGCGATATTTTTTGCAATGTTATTTGTACTCATCAGGTATACGCTACCCAGGACAGTACAGGTCTGATTAGAGCGATATTTTTTGCAATGTTATTTGTACTCATCAGGTATACGCTACCCAGGACAGTACAGGTCTGATTAGAGCGATATTTTTTGCACTGTTATTTGTACTCATCAGGTATACGCTACCCAGGACAGTACAGGTCTGATTAAAGCGATATTTTTTGCAAAGTTAATTGTACTCATCAGGTATACGCTACCCAGGACAGTACAGGTCTGATTAGAGCGATATTTTTTGCAATGTTATTTGTACTCATCATGTATACGCTACCCAGGACAGTACAGGTCTGATTAAAGCGATATTTTTTGCAAAGTTATTTGTACTCATCAGGTATACGCTACCCGGGACAGCACAGGTTTGATAAAAGCGATGCTTTTGCAAATTTTGCAAAGTTAGTTGTACTCATCAGGTATACGGTACCCAGGACAGTACAGGTCTGATTAAAGCGATGCTTTTGCAAAGTTATTTGTACTCATCAGGTATACGCTACCCAGGACAGTACAGGTCTGATTAAAGCGATATTTTTTGCAAAGTTAATTGTACTCATCAGGTATACGCTACCCAGGACAGTACAGGTCTGATTAGAGCGATATTTTTTGCAATGTTATTTGTACTCATCAGGTATACGCTACCCAGGACAGTACAGGTCTGATTAGAGCGATATTTTTTGCAATGTTATTTGTACTCATCAGGTATACGCTACCCAGGACAGTACAGGTCTGATTAGAGCGATATTTTTTGCACTGTTATTTGTACTCATCAGGTATACGCTACCCAGGACAGTACAGGTCTGATTAAAGCGATATTTTTTGCAAAGTTAATTGTACTCATCAGGTATACGCTACCCAGGACAGTACAGGTCTGATTAGAGCGATATTTTTTGCAATGTTATTTGTACTCATCATGTATACGCTACCCAGGACAGTACAGGTCTGATTAAAGCGATATTTTTTGCAAAGTTAATTGTACTCATCAGGTATACGCTACCCAGGACAGTACAGGTCTGATTAGAGCGATATTTTTTGCAATGTTATTTGTACTCATCAGGTATACGTTACCCGGGACAGTACAGGTCTGATTAAAGCGATATTTTTGCATAGTTGCCTGTATTCGTAAGGTATACGCTACCCACGATAGTGCAAGACTAATAATTTTCAATGCATTATATGTTATAAAAAATTACAAGAAAGCTTGCCGGTAGAGGCAGAGGGGCCTCCTCTAGTAGTTATGAATTCAATGAAAAGTAATAAATTTAAGCTTGGTTTATAGGGCATTCGTTTCGTTTTGTCGTCCCGGATGACCGGAAAACATTTCTCTTCTAAATTACATGTCTTTAAAACAATGTATGGAACAGACTTACGTAGGATCCTCCTTACTTATGATTGATTTAAGCAATGAATGGACCGCGATGCGAACATGACCCAAATAAACAGACTCGACATACAAAGCAGCTTTCAGGAGCACATGCTTTTGCGCTAAAAATCAAAACGGACCTTCACCATCGATCGACGACAGAACATTTCATTTTCGGTGAGCAAATAAAATCTATTCCATCTGAAATATCTTGAAGCAATTTGAAATCTTGAAAGGCAAAGCCGTTCTCGATGAACGGCATATCAAGTCGCTGTAACTCGCCATTTCGACTTCGCCAGAACAGGACTGGTTTTTTGTTGTACGTTATCCCACTTGACCAGCAATTCCTCTTAACAGCAAGAGAAATCTGAGGGTCGCGAAAAATTTCTCAACAAGAGAGGCAAAATATATCGGTCTACTTCCGAACGCATGGATTACGCTCATATATTTAGAGCCATATAGACGACCATAGACGCTATTTCTGTTTATAAGTGAAGAGATTTCTTACATATCGCGTATAAAAAGCGTAGAAAAAAAAAATATGAATGTTAATTCTGGAGTTAAGTTTTGAACAAACAAAACCGCAAAGCGCGTGACTAAGTGAATATTACATAACAGATACGCGTGATAGTACGGGTGAACGTTTGACAGCTGGAGTGAAAATACGGCTATGCGATGTGTTGATACAAGTAAAGGATTACTGTAATGGTGGATCACATATAGACGACTAACTCAGAGTTCTCAAACTACTGTTTATCGATTTCTCGGTCAAGTTGTTGGGAGTGTTGTCAATTTTTCTCAATGCATCGCTAAGTTGCGAAACTAGTATACGTGCGCTGTAAACGCATCGGCGAGCTAAAATTCGACAGAAGTGTATTTAATTACGAACTAATTTTGATTGATAACACATCTTTTTATTAATCAAAATTAGTGATTGAAACGACCTTTATGAACATTTTTAAAGATTATTGTGTCTTTTTTTAGCAGTGCTAGATCGTTCTAAGGGGCTCCGTAAGTTTACGTGGTAATTATATTTTTTTCTGCCCTTTGTCAATGGCCTTGTCTTTATGCTAAGATTCTTGCTTATTCTAATTTCCCTACTGATATGCACGCAAATATCGTGCACCTTTCGAAGGAATATACTTAAAAAAAAGGAATGCATTTCCTGGTAGAAATTGCTTTCTATTTTGCCCAATAACAGCAAGAGAAATCTGAGGGTCACGAAAAATTTCTCAACAAGAGAGGCGAAATATATCGGTCTACTTCCGAACGCATGGATTTCGCTCATATATTTAGAGCCATATAGACGACCATAGACGCTATTTCTGTTTATAAATGAAGAGATTTCTGACATATCGCGTATAAAAAGCGTACAAAAAAAAATGAATGTTAATTCTGGAGTTAAGTTTTGAACAAACAAAACCGCAAAGCGCGTGACTAAGTGAATATTACATAACAGATACGCGTGATAGTACGGGTGAATGTTTGACAGCTGGAGTGAAAATACGGCTATGCGATGTGTTGATACAAGTAAAGGATTACTGTAATGGTGGATCACATACAGATGACTAAGTCAGAGTTCTCAAACTACTGTTTATCGATTTCTCGGTTCTTGTTGGGAGTTTTGTCAAGTTTTTGGGAGTGTTGTCAATTTTTGGCAATGCATCGCTAGGTTGCGAAACTAGTATATGTGCGCGGTTAACGCATCGGCGAGCTAAAAGATGACAGAAGTGTATTTAATTACGAACTAATTTTGATTGATAACACATTTTTTTTATTAATCAAAATAAGTGATTGAAACGACCTTAATGAACATTTTTTGATTATTGTTTTTTTTTTCTTTAGCACTGGTAGCTCGTTCTAAAGGGCTCTGTATCGCTACTAAGGACATTTTACGTCGTGCTTATATTTTTTCAGCCTTTTGTCAATGGCCTTGTCTTTCTGTTCAGATTTTTAATTATTCTCCTCTCCTTAGTCCAGCCTTTGCCATAAATTTATTTACTTGCTAATCGCATCAAGTTTTGCAACGCATCGGTTATTTCGATGATGAAAGATCAATTATGTCTAATCTAGACCAAGTTATTTTTATATCTCAATAATTAACTTTCATTTCAGAATTCTGTCTTGCTAAAAACCTGATTCACCGTGAAGAACATTCAGTTGAGCGAGACAGTGAGAGAGTGAGGTACTACAGCTCATTGCTGCATTTTCAAGAAACTGTTCGAAGATATTTTTGATCAACATGGCTCTTTCAAAGCAAGTGAGTGAATTTCAAAATGCATTTTTTTGAAGAATAAGTTTCAAAGCTTCTTAAGTTAGGCGTTCCGTATTTGAAAGATAGAGGGAAATATAGCGTCATTCAGTTGTAGGTACAGTTCAATGACACTTCTTAAATAGCCTCCATAAATAAGCCTTTCTAAAGTTAATGGTATTTTACCTTTTTAACTGAGAACGAAGCGTTTAACACTCGACAGTTTATTTAGAAAGAGAGCGCTTTTATTTTATTGTTTTCTTCTTGCCGTTTTTGCTGAGAATGTCCGTGAAAGCATCCAAAAAAAAAAAAAAAATCGTTGACACTTTTATAACACGGTAAAGTTGCGGGAAAGCAGATTAAACAGTCAAGCCTGAATTCTTGAAACAAAAGAAAAAACTGTATCAATTTTCAAGTTTGAACAACAAAGCTTGATATGAAATTGAATCATGTTAAGGTTACTTTAAAGTGGAAAAAATGGTTTAGTAGAGATAGTGACTTGCTCTCTAATGTTTTGAAATAATTTTACAACATTGCTTTCGCGACGGCTAAGTGAGAAAGACAAGTACAGTGTATTACAAGAATGTGCTAATGACAGCAATAAAATTGGCACAAACATCGGATTTGCTTTAAATATCAGAACGACATTACACTTTCGGTAATGTTTTTGCCTTGATCAATGTTTTTGATGTACGTTTGTCGCCCCGAGATTAGTTATTTTATACCGCCGGACATCAGATAGTCTTTTTTTAAAAACTCTTCGTTCAAATTATACACTACACTCTGGCGAAACATGTCCTAACCTCAAAAATCTTGAATTTTGTCGCAATTAAACTGGTATTGTAAACCATGCCTTAAAAACTGAAGAGTTATCCCAATGTACTCTGTTTTTTTTTTGTTTTGTTTTTTTCGTATGGGTGAAGCGGTGGCCTACAGCTGGTCAGTAAGTTCATTACACTCCGCGTCGAGCGGTCCAGGCTTAAGTGCTGGCAGGGTCATTATGTTCTTTGGCAACAAACTTTACTGTCGAGATGGCATCAACTCAGGAAGTATCCAAATAAGCAACCACACCAAATTATAGCAAAGGTCTTGTTTTGTGATTCAGACGAAATTTCGACTTCAGGCCAAGGACCATTGCGCCTAGCTGTTTCAAGATATTTTTAGTATGAAATTTATTCCAGAATCAGTAAACAACTGGAAGTGACTTTCAGGCTTGAAAGAGTCCACTAGCGATGCCGTGTGATATAAACAACTGCGATAGATTTTTCGCCGTTCTTTTAACCAGACATCGTACATTTTTTAGTCTAATGCGCATGCGCTTTAGACTCTATGTAGTGGAAAAAAGCTGTTAGCAATCCCAAGGGAATGGTTCGGTATCGATAAGCGTTCGGCGTAATTGTGCTTAAACAATAGCCCGCCTCATTGCGGGCTTGATGCGATGATCGTAATCCAATCAGGAAGCAAGGATGTTGTTAACGAATCAACGGTCGAACGGAGCTCGAGCGCGACACGCACTTGTAAAATAAATTGTCATGTATGTAATTGGAATAAATGTTTTACAGTGCAAAATAATACGAATCCTCGTTTTCAAGTGTGAAGCCACTGAAAATGTTCTCCTTCCAGCTGCATTTTTTTTTTTTTTTTTTTTTTTTTTTATAATCCCTTGGAAACGCAACGTGAAATCGACATCTTTTGATGAAAAAAAATCCGGAAGTGACATTTGTGTTTATAAAAAAAATGGAAAATTAAATAAGATTGTAGTCAGCAATTGATTGTTCAATTCAACTGAAGCAGGATTTCATTCACAGATTGCAAAAGAGTTTTGTTTTCACGATACAAGATTCAATCAAGAGCTTGAAAACAAGACAGTGTAATCAAATTACATTTCGTGCGAAATTTGCATAAATATTGAAACTTGCCAAAAAGTAGTTAAGACAGAATGAAAACTCGCTTTAATAGTCATTGAATTCTGATCTGATTGTTATTTCCATGTATTGACTATTTGAAAGCTGTTCTCAGTCATGAAAACAAAACTCTTTCATTTAACCGCTTGCAGTGTTTAATAGACGTGAAAATATTTCGCTTAATTAAATTACATTCTGCACGTAATGTTTTCTGTTTTCTTTGCTCTCCTGTGTCAAAACGTTTAAGGAAATTGAAATCTTTGTTGAGCAGTATTGCATAAATTGCAAAGCAATTGAAAAATATATATTTTGGCTTATTTTGATGTGATTAAGGATATTTAGAATACTGAATAAGTGGCTGTATCTTGTCTATCTACGGGGCGGACCATTATTTTTTTGGAAGCTGGGGGATGAAGATTTTTCCAAGACAAACAATTTTTTTTTCCTGTATCGTTGTCTGTGAAAACATTTGTTTTCCTGCAGATATTTTTTTTCATGCTTGCAAAAAATTTAGTTGGGCTTTTTTTTTTGCTTTTGCAAACATTTTTTTTTTCAGGATCCCCCCCCCCTCTCTAAATCTGTACGATCTTCCTATGGTCTACAATGCACTAATCTCTTAACATGAATCGATGAACTCAAACCCTAAGTAACAAGTTTTTCCTATTTCAAATATAACATTTCGTCAACTTTCTGATTATATATACTTCAGAGAACAAATATTATCGACTTCTTCTGAACCGATCTTACTACCAAACCTCCACTACACCTCTTGCTCTATGCCGTAAATACCGAAACTACTTCAACATATTTCAACCGCACTAACAATCTATGACGCATTAGACTCATGTACCCACTGGGTACTATTTTTATATATGTAATAGAGCAGTTTAAAGGTCGAAAAAAAACTTGCAAATTAGCTATAGATTATCAGTGAATGCTGTACGAAGCACACCATTGGAATTCCTGGGTCACTTAGTCATGTTTCGTGAAAATACAAAACTGATTCTTTGCTGACATCATGACAGACAGAAACGGTTCCAGACTGTAAAAAGCCTACGTGATGTGTTGATAGAAGTAAAGGGAGACATGTTATATCACAGGTCAAAGTTCTCAAACTACAATTAAATGAGTTTTGCTGTTCTTGTTGGAACTGCTTAAGGAGTACAATATCCATTTAGAAGAAGAGGAGAAGAAAAAATATCGTTTATTAAGAGTATAACACTTTGCAGTCCTTGGGCTGAATTACGTGTACTGTTACAATTCATAAAAATATTTAAACTATATATTACAAGATTAAAAAATATTAAAAGCTATTAACATTATAATATATTAAGAACGATTAAAAGCGATCTATGCAATGTAATTTAAACGATTGTCTATAATAAAAGAGTTTTTAAAACGGTTCGTACTACAAACTGGTGTGTCGAACACTCTCCTGTTGCGAAGTTGGTGACTGTCAGTTGACCTTTTAGGCAGCAGATTGACTAGTTTGTGGTCTTTTGTAATTACAATATCATTAAATAGGTTCTTTGAAAGCAAATCAAATTATCTCACAGCACTAATATAACAGTAGTGTTCAAGCAATCTTAGCATTTCAATCATCAGTCAATTCCATCGCCAAGGCTCGGCTATAAATTTTGCTCGTGCTCTTCAAAGGTATCAATTGATTGATAAACTAAAAAGTGAACTGTGATAGCCAAACGCGAATGTTCGAATGACATTTCCACTGTCTCATTCCCATCATGTCTTTTTCAATGCAGGTAAATAATTTTGATTGTCACATTGGATAAAGATTCTTTAAACTGAAAGAAAAAGTTTTATTTAGTGGCATTATTCTCATAGTTTGCCGCAGTTCATTCTATTTCGGCAGGGGTTTTAGCACATCTGGAGGAATACCTACCTTGATGAACTTGTAAAATATCCCTAAGCCGGGTCCTTAAGCATACGGGAAAACAGCACAACGACATTCCATAAATTTAATCTTTTTTTTTTTTGTTGTTTTTCGTGAGGCGCTGCTGTGTTGTATGGCAAGTCCCTTTACTGTGAACATGCCACAACTCAGTAATATAGTCTAATACCGGCGAACGGTCATGGTCTGTTGAAATCAAGACTGGCCTTTCTTTATGCGTTCTTCTTATGCAATATACGTAAGTTATCTGCGTATATTTTTTTATCCAGGTGATTCAGAAAGACATGAGGATGACCTATTTTATGGATGGCAGCATCAACGGTAACAACTTTACTATTGAAGGCGAAGGCACTGGCAAACCATACGAGTAAGTGCGAGATTGATCAAAGATACAAGTCATGTATAATGATGCCACGTCGCTTTAATCACAGTCCAGGTATGATAGTACGCTTCGTTTCTTGATTTTCAGGGGACATCAGAAAATAAGACTGCGTGTGACCAAAGGCGATCCCCTGCCTTTCGCGTTCGACATAATATCAGCAACGTTCTGTTATGGTAACAGAGCTTTTACAAATTATCCAAAGGAGCTAACCGACTATTTCAAACAAGCATTTCCTGAAGGCTTGTCTTGGGAAAGGTCGATTACATGCGAAGATGGGGCCAGTGCTGCAGTCACTGCGGACTTAAGGTAGAATTAAAGTTGTCTTCGTCGCTTTGCAATGCATATAACGTAAGTTTACCTGAGACTTTAAGAATATATTCAATGTAAAAACACTGGCAAAAACAAAAACAACAAAAAACAAACAAACAAAAAACAGGGAGTTAAATGAACGCATAACTATCAATATCAAATATAACTAAACAAGTAAGAATGTATCAGTGCTATATGGGAGTGTTTGTAGACCAATATTATTTCTGGCGAATAGCATACATAATTTACAGTACAAAGTGGGTAGAATTTATTTCTGCCACACGTGCTACTTTAAACAAAATTTCACATCAGGTCAACAGCTTTACTTTCGAACATCGTTCAGCCTTACGTTTCAACATCCATCGTTCGGCATCGTCTTTCACAGTTTGTCGACATGACAAGGATCTAAATACACCAATCATACCAATTACATGCCGGTGTCTCACGTCACTTCTTTGAAAATGAGCCAATAGTTTATAAGCTGATGGCTTGCGGGCTGTGATTGGTGGATTTCGCTAATTGTTTGCTCATTTGTCAAACGATAGCCACTATGCACGTAACACTGAAAGCGCGTGCAATATGGTCATGATTCCTTCTAACATCGTTTCTATCCCACATGTTCCCTCTGCCTGTTTCCACTCATACATTTCCTTTGTTTTGACAGCCTTAACGGGAACTGCATCGTGCACAAATCCACATTTATTGGCGTTAACTTTCCCGCAAACGGACCTGTGATGCAAAAGAAGACGCTAGACTGGGAGCGATCAACCGAGAAAATACTTGTCCACGATGGAGTACTAAAGGGCTTTGTTACCATGTTCCTTGTGGTGGACGGAGGCGGCAGTTACAGATGCGAATACCAAACTACCTACAAGTATGTCGGCATAGTAGGCACAAAAATTAGTCGGTTCTGTGAAGTTAGGTTTTTTGGGCGATAATAAAATAATTCATAACAATTAGAACAAGCTATAATGTTTGTAAACGGCCAAAAAATGAGGCAGTGTTAAAGTTACACTTTCGTTCTATACTGAATAAATTCATTATTGCTTTCCTTTTTCAATTCCCTTTTCGACTATCTTTAGCAACAAGAAAAAATGAAAGAGCCATTGAGTTTTATTTCTACTTCGGAAATCGCAATTCGAGCTTATTGAATGGTTGCCATCATATTTTCTCTCTAGAGCCAAGAAGGATGTGGACATGCCAAAGAGCCATTATATCCAGCATCGCCTGGTCTCGTACGACATTAAGAAGGATACCAATGGCAACACTATTGAGCTGCAAGAAGATGCAGTTGCTGTCGATGTCGCAGAGCAATTTTAGATTACCATCAAGGAACACAAATTAGGTTAGAAATTAGAGAAAAAAAATAGAGAAAATTGAGCCTTTTCAGTCAAGTGAGATTTAAATGCCTATAGTTTTCCGATATACCGGCCAGTACTGCTTTGATGTATCAGAAATGAATGTTCAGACGTTGAAATGACATTAAAAGAAATACAACGCAGTTGTAATTGCGAATTTATTTGATCTTGTAGTTTTCTAGAAATTATATTTCCTCGCAGTCAGAGAAATACATTGCAGCACAGTTTTCACGTTTGATCGCACTTCCCCTCCAAGTCGAATTTGATAATGGAAGTAATACTAGGAGTGATAGAAGTCGACCATCCTGATGAAGATCGTCAACAGTCCTGTAGCCCCTAGGCAAAGTGAAGCATAAATGACATTTACAGATAAAATATTTGCTTAGTTGAAATGAAACAAGAAAACAAGAAGACTCAAAACATTCGGAGCAAATTACTCTTAGCTCCCTCTTTGTCTATTTTATATTCGCAAATACATGGGTCGTATTTGTAGCTATTTTTATTACCTTTTTAAGAGATGACTCCATCGGTTAAAGGGACAGTTTCACGGTTCGGCGCATGTCCATATTATATATTCGCCTGTGCACGCTTTATTGCAAGGCCCGCTTTTTCATTGTTTATGAACCAGTCGGAAGCGAGTTGCCTAATTTCGCATGCAAATAGCCATGAAATCATCAACCGTGGAATAAATCATACGGGCCAAAACTAAATTCAACGGTCCACTAAGCTTGTAAAATCCACTAAAATCTTCTCACAATTTTGGTCATCCGTCATTTTGGTACGTCTAATCATAGTATGTGATTACTGAACTACATGTGAGTGGGGTTTACTAAGCGATAACATTGATAAAAAGCGAAAAAAGTATTTTGATTTATGGACATGCGCCGAACCGTGAAACTGTCCCTTTAATGTTGGAAAGCGGAAAAGCTTTTGAATTTTGGAATTTTTGGTGTTACGATGTTACGATGTGATGATTACTCCCTGAATTGAACCGAAGAGCAATGGGAACTAGGTGCATTGTTTGTATTCTTTATGAGGTCCGCCATCTGGTCCGCCAAATAGGTTTTTACGACCGAATCTCAAATTTTACAACTTTCATCGCTTAATGTCGTCGTGTTGTCTGCTGGCTGTTGCGATCGACAAATCTGTAGAACCGAATAGGACTGGGAAAAGAAATCAAGTCAACTCAACAAGAACTCAAAGTAGAATACCCTGGGCAGTTAGAAAGGACTAATTTAAAGTATAAACGAAAGAGGCAAAATATATTTGTTGCGTTCTCTAAGATTTAGTAAACAGAAATCTTCCCATTCTTTTAAAACAAAAGGTGTAAGCAACTTCAAGACAGCGTTTGACCTTGCATCGTATACGGTATATCGGATGTCACGCCAAGATAACGCAACTTTTGTTGAACAATCGCTCATCGCTCAGCACAGAAGTTGTCAGCTACTTTTATTTACCTTAATTTTTTGACAAATGTCCTGAAAATTATTAAAGACCCCTTGTGAAACGTCGTCGCTTCTGCATGCATTGCGTGCCGTTTATCAATATCGTCTCAATACCACTGTGTTAAAAGATTTCTTTAAGAGGCGGGCAACAAAAAATATGCAAACATGACATATGCTTTCAGAGCAAAAATGAGCAAAGTCGTGCAAATGTAGAAAATTGCTCCACATTTGCTACCCCACTCTTTGTGGTACAAATGTATACTTTCGCCACACATTTACTATTCGTGAAAATACCTTACAAATGTGTTTTTTACATAACATTTGCCTGTTTAGCAAACAGGAAGTAAAAGCGGCCATTACCGCCTTTGCACCCGTAGCAAACACCGTGCTAAACACGAAATTCGCTATGAAGCAAACTTGGTCAAAGTTAGGCAAATTCGGTCTTTACACCATCTTTTCTACAGATTTGCTACCCGCGAAAATCATTTTTTCGTCCAGTGTTACAACACAATAAAGCGAAGTATTATGGTGGAAAACCTGATAAACCTCCTTCTTATTGCCCCTCGCAAGGAGCACACGTCTCGATCTAGACACTCCTGGATAGGGGCGAAAAGATTAAGATCGACACGTGCGAGTCTTGTTTATTTCTGGCGAGATTTTCTTGGATTTGGCTGTCCGCTATATTTATTATATGACGTTGACCCGCGGGCGAGCGGCAACCTCCTCTCATGGAAAACGAGATGTTTCTCGGAAAGTATTTTGGAAGTTAAAGTAATACTGGATGAGATGTACGAAACTATTCCGCAGGCAAAATTATTTTTTTAGTTTGATGGTTAACCCTATCCAGACCGGGGGAGGGGGGGGGGGGGGGGTGCGGAAAGTGCCCGCGTTGACTTTGAACGTTTATAACTTTTTCAAGACTCAACCAAACGCTGTCAAACTTTATCAATTTTTCTAAAATTTATCGGGAATAAATTGGTAGGATAGGTTGTTGTGTCTGGAACTTGACGTTACCATGGCAACGTCATTTTTGTCTTTTCATTAATAAAAATAACTTGGATTCAGCTATTTTCACCTATTTTAGGTTTTTTTGCACTGTTTTATAGATTTTGAGTATTTTCAGTAATTTTGGGCGGTTTTCTGATGTTTTGGAAAATGTTGAAATCCAAGATGGCGGATCCAAGATGGCGGCTGTTTTGACCTCATGATGTAATTGTCACGTGATGTGACGTCATCACCGCACGTGACGTATATAAAAAGATAGATTTTTGGACATACTATATATCCTGTAAGTTTTATTGCGATTGCTTAAATATTCTGGAAGTCTGAAAAGATCCAAAAAAGCCCGGTATGAATAGGGTTAATAAGGCTCGAGAAAAACGTCGCGTTGCTGTTTTTGTTTCGTTTCTTTAGAAACGAAACGGTATTGTTTTGGATTCGATGTGAACTATTTTACACAGCAGGCAAACAACCTCGTAAAAACATGTTCTTCAAATATCGGAAATATTATAATCTTCAGCAACACCAAAAATTATTGAAATATTTGACGGCTACAATGCTTTTAAGTTCGACTAAAGCGATTTATAATACATCAAATATTTTCCGCGCTCGCGATTGGTCTAAACACGTCACGTGATGTAGCCAAAACTGGGTGATATCAGATGATATTCCCCAAGTGATATTCCCCAGTTTTGGAACTCTGCGATTTACGGGTCGCCCACTACCTCTCGGAACGAGTTACTTCATTGGTTCCAAAAACAATAGATAACAGGTCATAACAATGTCCCTACAATCTTGGACAAAACTGTTGAAACACTTAGCAAATTTCCACTTATTTAGCCAACACAGTTCAGTTTTGCAACCCCCTCCCCCCCCTCCCCCCCCCCCCCCCCATTTCAATGTTGTTAATGCTTTAGTGTTTTTAAAACAAAGCCTGTTGAACCGCAAATCTCAAGAAACAACATTGAGTAGGGGGGGAGGGGGATAAGATATTTTGAACGCGCTTGCAAGTCGAGACATTTGTGAGAAATGCGTGAAAATCGTATGTTTCAACTAGTTTTGTCCAAGATTGTGTAAGCTGCTTTTTCAGGAATTTTGAGGAATTACCATATTTCGGTGAGCTAAGGAGCCATGTATATTTAAAACTATTCGAATTGCTTTTGTACAAATAATTTACGCCTCAAAAATATTATTCATTCAAATTTTACAGGCAAAATAGCGACTTCTCAGGTCAATGGCGCACACATGCTTTTTTTTTCTATGGCGGTCGAATATGCTACTATGAGTAGGGCAAGCGCTTTTGAAGACCAGTGGTCGTGTTGTAGTCATTTAAAAAGTATTTGACCAAAGAATCTAGTTCTAAACTATAATAGAGAGGGCATTTTGCAATAATAGCTCACTTAAAAATAGCCAGGTATCAGGGCTCACGTTACAGTATCCCGCGCTAACCCGCAGGATTTTAACACTGAATCTCGCAATTCTCGAAATGCTGTTTCTCCCCTTGAATTTAGAAAGCAATAGATGAAATCGTGCACCAGTCGATTAACTTTGAATGATCAACACAAAGAAAGCGAAAAACTACGGTTAACAGAGCTTTTCAACGGTTAACAGGGAAGTCTTTTGAAATAATAGAAGATGTCAAGGTATCTTTCATGAATAGCTGTTAATCGGTGTTAACCGTTTGTTAACCGTTCAAATCACTGAAAATCCTTTTGTTAATCGTTCAGAATCACAGTGTTTACGCTAATTCAAAGTTGCGGCAGACAACTAAGGGTAACTGGTGCGAATTGAGAGAGAAAAGTCCCATTAAGTACATAAAAACAGTCGTTAGCAATAGTCTGTTATTAACCGCCTGTTTGTCACGCCGCATCCATTTTGTCACGCTTGAGACGTTATGGCGTCACGCCATTGCTTTTCACGTAATCCCACTCAAAAAACGCGTGCAACTTCATGCATTTTCATTCTTTTCCTATGGAATGGTAAATACGTTAAGTTTTGGGTTATTTTCCGTACTGAATGTTTCGTTTTATGACTTCATTTGTCTGAATTGTACTCTGGTCGTTTGAATGTATAACTGATGTATCGACTAAAGCGTAACAAATTGTTCTAATTACCATCAATGACGCACATAAATAACAAACTTTGTATTTTATCTGAAGTTTTAAAATGCAGACATTTGATGGAAACTTGCATCAGCCCTTCAATAAAGCCATTTGCTATTGAAATCCTTGAAAAGAATCTGACTGAGTTGAATCATTGAAAGTTCTGTTGACTCGATTCGTAACGAGCCTCCGAAAACCATTTTAATTGATGATTCCGTGGCTTCATGAAGGCATGTTGTGGCAACGAGTAGTTGGTGGTAAAGAACTCGAAGCGTACAAAAAGCTAAAGGCGTTTTATGGCAGAACTTAAACGCGTTTTCTACTTGTTAGCCAAAATATCGTTTACACAATCTTGGACAAAACTGTTGAAACACTTAGCAAATTTCCACTTATTTAGCCAACACAGTTCAGTTTTGCAACCCCCTCCCCCCCCTCCCCCCCCCCCCCCCCCATTTCAATGTTGTTAATGCTTTAGTGTTTTTAAAACAAAGCCTGTTGAACCGCAAATCTCAAGAAACAACATTGAGTAGGGGGGGAGGGGGATAAGATATTTTGAACGCGCTTGCAAGTCGAGACATTTGTGAGAAATGCGTGAAAATCGTATGTTTCAACTAGTTTTGTCCAAGATTGTAGCCCTGAATAACAATGGAGGTAGTGTTTACAGCGGGCGAATGAAAATAGAGGTTCCAGAGAGGTAGTGTCTTACTGCGATTTACTTTCGCACGTTTAACTTTTATCCCTGGCTAATTGCTAAAATGAATAAAACTAAACACTTGGAGCAGACTAATAATATTTTGAGCGCTGACAAATTTACTTTGACGTTTAAAAGCTTTGAGGAAAGGTCGCTCAAAATGCGGCCTCGCAGGCTAAAATATTTGAAGGATAATAAACGCAATAGCATCCATTTGGCTTCAAAAATATGCACGGATATTTGTCCTTGGACATGATCTGTTCCTCGAAGCTCACAGTTTTCCTCGAGCTTCGCTCTCGGAAAACTGTTCGCTTCTCGGAACAAATAATGTCCGCGGACAAATATCCGTGCATATTTTCGAGCCAAATGGAGGCTATTGTTTATGTATTGGCGAAAAATATAAAGCGAGCTCTTTCCGTGTTTACAGTCAAACGCCTCCAACCATAGCCACCCGACAAAGTTTTTGACATCTTTATGACAAGTTTTTGATTACTTTGATGAGTTGTACGGCTTCCGGTTGCTTTAAACTACCAATCAGATGCCTTGAAAAATGGAAGGCGGGGTAACAACCGCTGCATGATTCGTCTTCAAACGTCAGAGTTTGAAAGGCTTTCAAACAACGTTTCGCACGAACGATTATGCCAAGTTCCACTGGCGATAAATAAATTTTATGCCTACAAAAATTTAATCAAACTTAACTTTTCGTACAGGAAATGTCTTCTGGGTTTGTAAAACCGGTTGAAACTGAACGTTTCACAGATCGTTCGTATGAACCGTTGTGAAGCCGGAAGCCATCAAAGTAATCAAACCTTGTCAAAAAGATGTCAAAAACTCTTTCTTGTTAATAAAACTTTGCTTTGCCCCCCTTTGCTTTGTTGTTGTGCGCATGCTCTGCTAGAAAAACGGAAGTGAAAAATTGGAAAAAAAACCGAAGGCTCAGGAGTCAGAAGAAAATATTCAGAACTCCACTCTCGATATGCAACTCGTAAAGTCAAGTGGATCAACGCTTTTATGGGTGATCTAAAGGCTCCTTTGAAGAAAAAATAGCTCAACGGAAAAAACTGCGATAAAGCAATAGCGCTGTTTGAAAGCAAAACATGCACGTCAGATTGGTTCACAGATCGTGTAAGCTTCCAGATCTGGAGGACAAACGTAAACAAAGGGAGTCGTAATGCCAAGTTGTGGACGTATATTGGCAGAAAACGAATATATTTTGTCTCTGGAAGAAATCTTTCGAGGAAGGCCAGTGGTCGAATTTACATTTTTAATACATACAGCATTGTAAACGACGGCCGTAAGAGCATGGAGCAACTGCACCGATCGAAAGCTCATTTTGAAAATCAAATTTTCATTGAAATGCAATCGAATAGGCAGGTAAGCAATAATGTGCCGTATTTTCCACTACAGTGGGAGACTACAGTTGCAAGATTGGTTTCACCCAAAAAGATGGAATTTTGGCGGTCCGCAGCAATAACAGATATGTATCGATTTGATTTTTAATTAGCTTTAATGAAAGCACCAAAGAATTCGCTTTCGCTTATCGTATTGGCATATCGCATAGCCTACGAACGCAGACGTGTTTCCGCCAGTCGCTTTAATTATATGAGGAATTAGAGTCCTTTAGGAGGAACGTACGAATAACCTTAGACAAGACAAAGTTTGCTAGATTGACCGATGAGTCAGGGCAAAATTATACTCTTCTTCCCTCGAAATGTTGACAGACTCAGGAAGATCCGCGGAAGTTGCATCATCATCATCACCGGCTACACCTTCTATTCGAACCTACACGATTTCAATGGACAAAAGATAGTGAATTAACTGAAGGAAAGGGTATCCTAGTTTTTATACACTTGGGAATTAAGCATGAATATACCTGTAGAGAATATGCATGTCGTCTTGCTGAAGAAGTTTCTTCGCGAAAACAATGTGAGCTTGAAAGGATTAACAGTCAAGGCGCAGCTCGTTGCAAAGTAAGTTCCCTTTTTGCCTATGTCTGAAACACTCGAATCATTTTGGAAAAACCGCTTCGAATCCTGGCCGTCTTTTATTTAGTTAAAGAAGTACGAAGGTTTATTTATTTTGTATTTTATTTTAGAGCGAAGGAAGTGCTTCAAAGGAGATCGGTCGATACAACAGCGACGCAAAGTGATCAAACTCAAGTCACGCAGTCTTCGAAAAAAAGTGATACTGATCTCCTTAGAGAAAATGCGGAAATATTTCAGTTTTGTCCCCCAGAAAGAAACATGAGAAAAATATTCGATGGCCTTCTCCCTTTTACAGTCAATTCCATCGTGAAGTATGTCAGAACCTATAGTGGAAAAACATCAAACAGCCGCCCGACTACATGGTCATGAAGCCCTTTGAGCGTGGTGTCAACTTTAATTGAAGGGCATATTCATGTTTTGGCTGAGCATCACGTAGAAAGTGATTAGTTATATCTGAGAGCGCTCGGCTATAGAAGTCTGCGAACAAGTGAAAAATTTGAGCTTTTAGCACCTCGATTTAACGATCTGCGTCGCATTTGGTCGCGAAGTGAACGTCAATATTTCTGCATTAGATAGACGCATCAGTAGAATGCATTAAAATCATCTTTCGCTTCGGAGAGGTGCCTGACCAAGGAAATTTAGGGGGAACGGCATCAACATTTCGCAAGTTCTGCGAAAATCTGACTCCTTGCAGTGCAGTGAACAGGTGTTTGTTCGCTCGGCGATTTGGAAATGTTGCGAAACATCTCTCCGAATTCACATTTCCAGACAAATCTAGTGAAACTTAACCTTGCCACCTTCTTAGAAAACTACAAATGTAAAATGATATAAGACTGAATTGTTGGTTGATTATATGAACAAAACATTTTACAGCGAGAAATCTTCATTTTGCTGATTGTCGAAATGACGTAGCCCCGGGCCAGGTATAAGCACAATATGTAATTGCCCATCACGCGGCCAAAAGTAATTTTCCACCAAACCGAATCTGCTTTAGTTCTAGCCTCGGTGAGTTTCAAGCAAAATTATTTTGTCGCGACTTTGAGAGGGTGGTTTTTACAAAAACTGCCTCTTAAATGAGTGGGGACATATAGCGGGAATATAGAGCGTCATTTATGTAGAATCTTACGTAATACTCGCCATCTCAAAGTTAAAAATACGCCTTTCCGAATTTAAAGCAGAATAGCATAAAAATGGATAGCATAAAAAGCAATGTGAGTGTTTATTTTGTGGAAGGAATTCAGTAGTTGTCCGCTATCTCACGACACCATGATTCGCAAATTATTATCCCCAGTTACCGCTTTTCTGTACCAAGATAATACCACTGGTGGTTAAATAAATGTCAGTGACAGTTGTACAGAATGAAAGCCTACCTTTCACCAGAGTGTTTCGAACTAGCGATTTATTTTGTAGAAAGAGTTCGTGTTTTTGCGAGTTGTTAAAATGACGCGCGGAGATGAAGAAATTTTTTTCACCGTCTTCAAGTTTGGTCTGGGATCAATTTATCAAGGTTGATAATTAACATTTCAAATCATGAATTGGTCTTTCAGCGTGTCTAATTGTAATAAAAGTTTACTTCAGAAAGGAATTATTTGTCTGAATTTAGTATGCATATGGTATATTTTTTTCCACTCGCACGTTTATGTTAAATGCCGTTAAAGAGCCAGGAATGTTTGAGGGGGTGGGTGCGCGCTAATAAAAGCCTTCTAGACTGGGAGTCAATGGGTTAATGCATCGCAAATCGCTTTCAATAGTAACATTTCCCCAACGCATACTCTATGCAAAATAGGCGAATCTCGAAGAGATCTTTGATTAAAAAAGCTGCCTCTTAAATGAGTGGGGACATATAGCGGGAATATAGAGCGTCATTTATGTAGAATCTTACGTAATACTCGCCATCTCAAAGTTAAAAATACGCCTTTCCGAATTTAAAGCGATTAATTAGCATTTAACGTTCGACAGATAAATCGGGAATGGCATGTGGCGTTTGAGTTGTTAGCGAATGTTTGTAGTTCGTTCTGTCCTGCAGTTTTAATTCATAGTTGAAATGAATAAATCTGCCAGAAAACGATACTTCAATGTCAGTTTAATTGGCCTGCAATTTATGCAATGAATTACGGAACTGACCAGAAGACCGAAAGGAAGTTAGGCGGTGTAAAGACAACTATTTCTGCCAGATACACTGGACAGGAAAGTTAGGTAATTTAACGCATCTGACACCGGCTGCGCAAAACGCTCGCCGATAAAGAATTGTAAAAGTCACTTCTATAAGCGTTTGGTTTATTGTTTGGTTTGCTTCTCAGGTTGGGCTACGTCACCAGGCTTGGTGTTCTTTGAGTCGGTTGTTCAGTTCGAATTCTTAGCTAGACAGACAGATGACTTGTCCACTCTCGCTTCTAATCATGCAAAGAACGGAATATTGCGTGAGTGATAAATAAATACTACACTTTTATGATTCTGTACAAACGTAGCCTCTTATCATATTGGAGCCGTACTGAAGGTCATTTAGTAGATGCTATTTTTTATTATAGATCTTACTGTATTGCGATTTTTTCAGATCTTGTTATTGAACATAATTATAAAGAGTGTATATGCATACGTTAATATTCTACAGCATAGCGTACAAACGTTTATGGGGCTAAAAATGTAAACAAGACATTTCAAAAACCGTCCAACTTCAAGCAAGGGTTAATTGTGCAAATGCAAAAGGAATATGATGCTCAACTGAATCTTGTGCTAAGTGTAAACTTAAGATGGTTATGCATTTATACTTGTTTTGGCAATACCTTCAGATAATTCTGACATAGAAAAAAAAATGGGGTTAAGTGATGCAGGCATGGCGACGGCTGATCGATGAACCCCTCGCTCCATTTTTTTATTAAAACCAACATTCCACAATTGACACGATTTTCGTCTAAACGGTGAACCATTTCTTTGTTAATTTGGTCTCCGAGGTTTTTCAATGAAAAATACTTTACCTACCTGCATTGATTTTTAGCCGTCAGACAGATGTTTTCATATGTCAAATATCAGTTGTTATTGTAAAGGCCGCCGTCTACAGTTTTCACCTGGGGGGCTTACGGTTTGATTAAAAAGAAAAAAAAAAAACAAAAAAAAACGAGCATTGTCAAAATTGGCAAGAGTGTAGATGAATGGACATAAATTTAAGCAAGTTACATTGAAAAAGTAGACATGATAATTGTAGTGGTTAACTGGATGAGTCGGTGAAAGAGTGAACTACGGCTGCTAAGCAATTTTTTGCTCGACATGTCTCTTTCAAAGCAGGTAAGTGAATTAAAATAACAAATTTCAAAGCCGAGTTATGCAGTAGTGTTATGTTTCATGTTTTGAAGATAATATTTGCCAATTTGCAGGAGCTATGATATAAATCAGCCATCTGGAGGATAGGAAAATGGCTAACAGCGAAATAATCTTGAGTTGCAATGAAGGTAAGCTGTATTTATGACAAAATCTGCTTTGATTTCCATGTAGGCGTGAATTGTAGTAAATATTTGCTCATGTGCTGATGCAAACGGTCTTATATTTTGATATGCTAGAAATGAACATGGGTTTTGCGAATTTTGGCCCTTAAAGGACTACATTTTTCAGCTGTGTAGGGAAAAGTTATCAGCTAGGTGCCAAATTTGATAAATGTGATTCTAAATGAAGGTCGTTTTTCAGCCTTTGTTCAATGTCGCTTCCCTGCCGTTACAATAACGTGACTTCACATTTCCAGAAAAATCAAGTGAAACTTAACCTTACGACCTTCTTAGAAAACTAGAAATGTTTATCAGTAAAATGACAAGACTCAATTGTTGGTTGATTATACGAATGAAATATTTTACAGCGAGAAATGCTAATTTTGTTAATTGTCGAAATGACGTTGCGCCGGGCCCGGTATAAGCACAATATCTAATGGCCCGTAACGCGGCCAAAAATAATTTTGCTGTGAGTTTCAAGCAAAATTATTTTGTCGCGACTTTGAGAGGGTGGTTTTTTAAAAAAACTGCCTCTAAAATGAGTGGGGACATATAGCGGGAATATAGAGCGTCATTTATGTAGAATCTTACGTAATACTCGCCATCTCAAAGTTAAAAATACGCCTTTCCGAATTTAAAGCGATTAATTAGCATTTAACGTTCGACAGATAAATCGGGAATGGCATGTGGCGTTTGAGTTGTTAGCGAATGTTTGTAGTTCGTTCTGTCCTGCAGTTTTAATTCATAGTTGAAATGAATAAATCTGCCAGTAAACGATACTTCAATGTCATTTTAATTGGCCTGCAATTTATGCAATGAATTACGGAACTGACCAGAAGACCGAAAGGAAGTTAGGCGGTGTAAAGACAACTATTTCTGCCAGATACACTGGACAGGAAAGTTAGGTAATTTAACTCATCTGACACCGGCTGCGCAAAACGCTCGCCGATAAAGAATTGTAAAAGTCACTTCTATAAGCGTTTGGTTTATTGTTTGGTTTGCTTCTGGTTGGGCTACGTCACCAGGCTTGGTGTTCTTTGAGTCGGTTGTTCAGTTCGAATTCTTAGCTAGACAGACAGATGACTTGTCCACTCTCGCTTCTAATCATGCAAAGAACGGAATATTGCGTGAGTGATAAATAAATACTACACTTTTATGATTCTGTACAAACGTAGCCTCTTATCATATTGGAGCCGTACTGAAGGTCATTTAGTAGATGCTATTTTTTATTATAGATCTTACTGTATTGCGATTTTTTCAGATCTTGTTATTGAACATAATTATAAAGAGTGTATATGCATACGTTAATATTCTACAGCATAGCGTACAAACGTTTATGGGGCTAAAAATGTAAACAAGACATTTCAAAAACCGTCCAACTTCAAGCAAGGGTTAATTGTGCAAATGCAAAAGGAATATGATGCTCAACTGAATCTTGTGCTAAGTGTAAACTTAAACTTATTTTACTAAGATGGTTATGCAATTATACTTGTTTTGGCAATAGCTGCAAGATAATTCTGAGATAGAAAAAAAAAATGGGGTTAAGGTTACTGATAACCTTTTCTGGTTGGAATTTTGCAAAATTGCAGAAACCTACCATTAGATAGCCCACTCTTCTGGTTTTCTTTTCTAAAAAAAATTATTTTGTTACGAAGTTTTCTAGCAGAGTTATTGCAAATTTTGTGTTTTGCGTGACTAAAAAGTTAATCCCCAAAGCTGTTATGACATGTCAACACTTCGGACCTCTGGTGAGTTTCACGAGGGAATACATCCGGAGATGCTCCAATTACGTAATGTGTTCACGAAGAGGTTGTGTTTTATTTGTGGTCCATGCGAGGAGAAATGTGAGGCGAATTTATTGAGAATAAGCAAAAACGTGAGAGTTCACCCTGGGTTAAAAGTAAGAAAAAGCCCGGCCTAAGAAAGCGAACAAAGATTTGCTTTTTGGAACGGCCTTTACCCCTTTGCCTCGTTGCATTCGAATTACGCGCGCCCGATTTCGTTTTTCGTTTTTATGACCACGGATAACAAATACAATGGCTGCAGATCGAGCGGCGAATAACTTTTCCCCGCGAATTCGAGACTGTTTTGTAACAAGCGACATAAGGGGGCTGTATGTTAAATTTTTATTGGTCGGCGGCATGGGCCGCATTCACACCCGCGTTGACAATGTGTGAAAACTAATAAAATCTTTTCGGCCCAAAAACTCGGGGTTTATTTTTCCACCATTAACCTCTCTTCAAATGAATTAATATGGTATGTAGATTTGTCGGATTTTTACGAAATTTGGCCAAAATGATCGTGAGATATTGGTGCACAAAAGTGCGTCGGGCTTTAAAAATATTCGAAATATTTTTCCTGTGTCACCTCTTTGCGTGACGCGAAACGAAAAATTTCCTACTGGCCAACTTTAGAGCCTATTTTCTCAGAAACCAATCGAAAGATCCAAAATGCCCGACACACTTTGATAGGCTATCAAGTGCTGATCGATATAGTGCAGTTTGTTTTGATGTAAGAGATAACGCGGGTGCGGGTAATTCAGCGAAGCGAACATCGATAATTTCAAGTTTGAAGGCTCGGGCGCGCTAACCAAAGCAATAAATTTCCAATATTTTTATATATTTGGATTCTACATTTCATAACCTTTCATAACCATAGATATATAGTTATCCATGGTTCCACCGAAAATGACGCGCGTACGAAACATTTTCCGAACGGCACTCGAAAAGGTTATCAGTAACCCAGACATGGCGACGACTGATCGATGGACCCCTTGCTCCATTTTTTTTATTAAAACCAACATTCCACAATTGACACGAGTAGCATAGGTTTGGGCAAACCAAGACAGAATTTGAAATTCCATCCGAGACAAATTCAAATTCTCCCTTAATTCCTCGACAAACCATACTCGGGATGAAATCCTCGATAAATTATATATGTTTTAAAAATTGAATTTTAGGTTTAAAGAAATGTTTCATAAATAATAAGTATGTATAAACAAACAATAAAAGAGTTAAAGGCCCTTGCCAAAGAGCGAGGCATCAAAGGTTATTACAGAATGCGTAAAGCGGAGCTGATCGAGGCGTTAGAGGAGGAGAGTGAGATTTTTTACTCAGCGAATGAACAGACTGTACCGGAGGTTGATATCCCGATTCCAGCACCATCAAGAGTAACGCAGATAAGGAATCTTGCCACTGATTTAGCAGCGCCCGTAAAGAGTGTAATAAACAGGTTTACAGGTTGGTTATTAAATTATATCCCTGAACCTATCAAAAGCGCTGTGAATGAAAGAGTCGAAAACCTGAAGGAGAGAGTGAACAGTATTTTTAGGAGGCGGGAAGAAGTGAGTAAACCTATAGAGGATGTAAATTCACCTGAAAAGGATAACCTCACACCCAGAGAGTACAAGACAGCTATAAAGGGTTATTTTAAAACGTTCAGAGTTAACAATATAAACGGCATGGATGAGAAGACGTTTATGAATAACGTAAAACCGAGGGTTATAAATCTCATAAAGAGTAAGGGGTCAATCAAAGTCAAGTTAATTCTCACCGTAAGGTTTACCAAAGAGAATCCCGCCACCGGTAACATCGACATTAATGTATACTCCTTCGCATCAAAAATGGAGATTGTGACAGAGTCAACCGATATCTCTGTTCTTTACGATCATATGGTAGATGTAATCTTTGAATTGATACAGAATTTTCAAAACAGAGGTTCCGGTTGGCAATTCGACAGAGTCGAACACCTCGACATAAACATTAACCCTTACAATCCTCTGTCTGCCTCTTCTTATATTGAGTTACCAAGTAGTTTATACATGAAAAAGGCGATCATCAACGTGAAGAATGAGAATGATAATGAGTGTTTTAAGTGGGCAGTAACCTCAGCAGTGTTTCCTGCTAAAGAACATGCAGAGAGACTCAGCAAACAGATGAGAAAAGACTCAGAAAAGTTTGACTGGATAGGTATTGAGTTTCCTGTCTCACTTAAACAGATAGATAAGTTTGAAAATCAGAACAATTACGCAATCAATGTATTCGGTTATGAAAAGGTAGTTTACCCTTTAAGAATAAGCAAAAAGAAAGATCAGGTGATAAACCTTCTCCTCATCGCTGACGAAGAGACCAATCACTACTGCTGGATCAAAAACATGTCAAGACTTTTATCTTCTGATGTTAGTAAGCACCACGGTAAGAGACATTTCTGCTACAGATGCTTAAACTCGTTTCATTCAGAGAAATCACTGGATAAGCATAAAGAGTACTGTCATAATAACGAGGCTGTCAAGATTGAGATGCCGATCAGAGAAGACGATGAAGGAAATACTTTTCCCGTCTATATAAAATTCAATCATTTTCATAAGAAGATGAGAGTTCCCTTCGTTGTTTATGCTGATTTTGAATGCTTCACAGAGAAGATAGACACATGTCAACCAGAAGAGGGTAAAAGCTTCACCAATCAGTACCAAAAGCACAGACCCTCAGGTTTCAGTTATCTCATCAAATGCTTCGATGATGACATTTTAGCACCTCACCTTAGACATTACACAGCTGAATCTCCTGATGATAACATCCCTCAATTATTTATCGAGTCTTTGGAGAAGGATATCAAGGAGATCTATAACAAGTTTAAAAAACCAAAGAAGATGGTGATGACGCGGGAGGATAAGATCAACTATAAAAAGGCAAATCACTGTCATATCTGTGAGGAAGAGATAGATAAAGATAAAGATAAAAAGGTTCGCGACCATTGTCACCTCACCGGTAAGTTTAGAGGAGCAGCCCATAACAAATGTAATTTAAAGTTTAAAATACCCAAATTCTATCCTGTCATATTTCACAATCTCTCAGGTTACGACAGTCATCTCTTTATCAAAAACCTCGGTAAATCAGAGGGAAAGATAGACTGCATACCCTGTAATGAGGAGAAGTACATCTCATTTACCAAAGAGATAATTGTTGATAAATTCATAAATGAGGAGAAAAAAGAGGTAGAGGTAAAGCGTAAAATAAGATTCATCGACTCTTTTAAATTCATGGCGACTAGCCTCGACAGTTTGGTAAAGAATCTTCCGAAAGAGTCTTTTAAAAATATTACAGAATTTTATGAAGGTGACCAGTTAAAACTTCTATTAAGAAAGGGTGTATTTCCCTACGATTGGTTTGACTCTTTTGACAGACTCTCTTCAACATCACTTCCTACCAAAGAGGCATTTCACTCAATATTGAATGACAGCGAAATCTCAGAAGAGGATTACATTCATGCACAGAATGTCTGGGAAACATTTAAAATGAAGACCATGAGAGATTACCATGACCTCTATCTAAAGAGTGATGTTCTCCTTCTCTCTGACGTCTTTGAAAACTTTAGGGATGTTTGCCTTGATAATTACCATCTCGACCCGATGTTCTATTACACAGCTCCCGGACTCGCTTGGGATGCGTGTTTAAAAATCAACAAGGTCGAACTTGAGTTATTGAGTGATTACGATATGTTAATGATGGTTGAGAAAGGAATTCGAGGGGGTGTCTCTATGATCTCGACGAGATACGGAAAAGCAAACAATCCTTACATGAAAGATTACGATCCCGATCAACCGACTAAGTTTATCTCTTATCTCGACGCAAACAATCTCTACGGTTGGGCAATGTGTAAACCTCTGCCGACTAAAGGTTTTAGATGGATGAAGAGAGAAGAGTTGAAAGATTGGAAGAGTATGCCGTGCATACTTGAGGTCGACTTGGAGTACCCTGAACATCTTCACGATCTGCATAACGACTATCCGTTAGCACCGGAGAGACTCATCGTGAATAAGGTGGAGAAATTAATTCCTAATCTTAACGATAAGAAAAAGTACGTTATTCATCACGAAACCTTGAAACTCTATCTCTCTCTCGGATTAAAACTGACCAAGATTCACAGAGGGATCACATTCAAAGAGTCAGCGTGGCTAAAACGGGAGGATAACATTCACACATTCGCTTACGGTTATAAGGGAGGCAACTCAGTATCAGACGGTACGACTTGAAGCTCCTCTCTCACAAACGATCTCTTCGGACCATCGAGAAGATAATATAAAACAGGCTGTTCTGGAGAGATCGCCACACGATTTATATTATAGACCTCGATACTCCAGATAGGATCGGTCGCTCTCCTTCTCTCTCCTCCCTCATCCTCACCGGGAGAGAGAAGATACCTTACCTGAACACCTGAGGGTAACCTCTTCTCTTTTAATCCGACAGGTCTTTTATAATTTACTTCTGGAATATTTACCTCTTTTAAACCGAGGGCTTTATCAGGTTCCTTTCCTGTGATTCTGATCACCTGAGAGTTTAACGCTTTCATGACCGCGGGCAATCTCTTCACCCAGACTCTCGATCTCCCTTCACTAACCATCTCCTGCGCGTACTGATGGCTGAATAATCTCTCTCCCAAAGTCCTGTTCGCTCTCTCAACAAATGCCTGAGCTCGATGGTTACCCGCTTCACTTCTCTGTATCTTTACGTTGTGACTGCTCATTAACTTTGTAACATAACCCATAAACTCTTTACCGGGATCTACGATCATTGTCTTTGGCCACTTAAGTTTTCTTTTATAGATCCTCTCAAAGGCCTTCGCTACCTCTTGACTCTCTTTCGATGTTAACGCCTCAGCATCTTTATATCTCGAGGCAACATCGATCACAACCAAAGCGTAACGAAAGGTCTTTCTTCCCACCTTATCGTGAGGAAGAAAGAGAAGATCCGCTTGGTTAATCTCATTCGGTCTACTCACACTCCAATGAGGTCTCGGTAAATACTTCGGTGGAGGTAAATAGATCTGCCAAAGTGCCTGTCTATCTAACCAATCTCTCACATCACCCTCACTAACTTTAGCCGCGGAAGCCAACTTCGATACAGCAGAGTACCCTTTCCAATAACCCTCCGGACTGTAGTATATTTTTCTCATAAGGTTGTTAACGCTAGTTTTCTCGTTACTCATTTAAAAATAATCTTTCTCTCTTTTAAAATGTCGCACGCTGTATCCGAGATTATCAATCCTAACCGAGTACCGAGAGAACCGTTCGGCCTTAAGGCGGAGTCCTCTCTCAACAGGATCACATTTAATCCGTCCTCAGCGAATCCCGGAGAGACCATCAGTATTTACATTCCCAAACTGTCAGACAACGTGGTCATCGTACCGGGAAGCGTTAAACTTCTCTTTGACATGAAAGTCGGTGGTCATGCAAACAACACCCTCGTAAATAACGTCGGTCGAAACCTCGTTGAACAGCTCAAGGTCTCTTTCGGAGGAGAGACACTTCAGACCACAGAGAGATACGATCTCTTTCAGACCTATCATGATCTCTTTCTCGAGGATAGAGATGACAGATTAAAACAGGGAATCTCATCCGAGAATATGAGAAAACTTCGAACACCTGCAGGGGATAAGAGCACAACTGACGCAAATGAGGTCGCCCTCGCCACAGTTCACAACACCAAATACGTTATACCTCTCGACCATCCCGTTCTCAGTGATCACGGAGCTCTCTATCCGAAGGCTCTTCCTCATCCTATGTTGTTTGAGATAACTCTTCCGAAGGTCGATCAGATAGTGAATCATGATAAAAAAGAGATGGAGAAAACACCGCCGACATATAATATTCACAACCTTGAGTTGGAGTATCGCTGCATCAATAGTGAAGACCTGTCTAGTAAGGCCGCCTCTTCCTATAAGGTCGGCAAAGGATTCTACTACGAGAACGTAATCCTTCACAAAAGTTTTCCCATCTCAAAACCGGACGACAGCGTAATTAACGAGCACGTCAATCTTCCGAGAAAGTCGATGACGGGTATACTCTGTCTGTTTGAAGAGGATTATAAAGAGGGAGAACGAGACTCTGAGAAGTTTGTAAATCCTGACATTAAATCGATAAACATCAACATCGACGGCATGCCCAACCGACTCTTCTCAAAGGGGATGGTACCGTACGACTTTTGGGAATCAATAAAGAGACGAATGGGCGGTTCTGGTAAGATGAAGGAAGAGGATTTCTACACAGACAAGTTCGCTCTTTGGATCGATTTGAGAACCTTTCCTGACAACGGTATTCACGGAGGAGGTCTTCACATAAACACAACACGAGACGGAGTCAAGTTAGAGATAAAGAGGAAGGTCGGTGGAACGGGAAAAATCAACTATTACATGTTCGTGGTTGCTGACGCATTTATGGAGATCATGAACACAGAGTTGAAGTCGATCAAGTACTGAGGGTATCGCATTTATAGATAGTGATAATAAACGAAGTTCATTGTAAATATATTTTTACTAAACTAAAAATATATTTGTATAAAAGACCAAAAAGATAATGATAAATGGAAGAGTTAAGAGACAAGATTCCCTTTAACATGATCATAACCGGACCTACAAACTGTGGAAAAACAAAGTACCTCATTGATCAGCTCAGAGGACCCTTCCGAAAAGTCTTTGAGTACATTGTTCTTATCTGCCCGACATACGCCAAGAACAGGACATATCACGGGTTCGCCGAAGGGGATAAACGCTTCTTAGTCCTCTCTCCGGATGCCTCCAACTCAGATGAGATCGATTCTCTTCTTACAGACGTATCACTTCTCTTCTCCGTGACAAACACCCTGTTAATCCTTGACGACTGTGCCGTCTCAAAAGACCTTAAGCAACGCTCTAATAAATTCATCGATCTCGCTTTCTCCGGGAGACACGATAGATTGAGTGTATGGGTGTTGACACAGCAGTTGACCTCGATCGCGAAACCCTTCCGAGAGAACGTCTCCTGCGTGGTAACTTTTCACAATCCCTCTCAGGTCGGCATGAAGACCCTGTTTGAGGATTACGGAGGAGATTTAGACACGGAGACGAAGAGACTATTTAACAGAATGTTAAAGGAGGAGAGATACTCATATATCCTTTTGAGAGTTATCTCGAAATACCGTTTTAAAAGAAGTGTGATATTAAGAATTTAAAGGTATCATAAATCATATTAACAAAGATGGCAAACGTTGAAGATTATATCGAAGATATACCTGAAGAGATTAAGGATACCACAGAGCAGGATGATCTGGAGACTCATAGAGAATCACTCGCTATTCTCGCATCTCTCGGATCGACAGAGGAGTTTCTCGGTAAAGCGATGAGTCTGGGAGATATTAAGAGACTATCTCCCAAACAGGTGGAGAAGTACTTCAATCGTTATAAGACGGTCATGGGTAAGAAGGTATCTACCGGTCTTGTGGAGTCAGCCATCTCTGCGGCATCCGTTCTTATCTCCTATGTTATTCCCGTGGATGATGTGGAGGCACTGAATGAAGACTTGAAGAACGATGATCTTGTTAAACGTGAACTGTCGAACTTTGCAGGTCTCTTGGTACTGAAGGGAGGAAGATTGGTAGCGTTAGCTAGCGGACTCTTTAAGGTCGCTAAGCACGTAAAGTTAAGACCGAGTGAGGAGAATTCTAACAAAAATCAAGAGAATGAAGAAGACTCTTAATAGTGACTGAATAAGACTGTTAAGCTTAGCTTAAACATTTCTTAATAGTTAACTAAACATGTCATTCGGAGTATATGAAGAGAAGTGCAGAAAGATATTTCAAGAGTTATTCAAAAAAGAGTTCAAAACGGTAAGACCCGATTGGTTAAAGAATCCTTGGACTTATCAGAACCTCGAGTTGGACGGTTATAACCCTGACATAGTCACTCCTCTCGGTAAAGGTTTGGCATTCGAGTACGACGGTGTGCAGCACTCGAGGTTCGCTCCCCTATTTCACTCATGTGTGGGTGATTTCGAGTATCAAGTTATGAAAGACTCTTTGAAGGATGAGATGTGCAGAGATGAAGGAGTTCTCTTAATAAGAATACCTCACTACATTCCTTATTGGGAACTCAAGCCTTTTATTATCGGAAGATTGGTAATAGAGGGTGTTGAGCCAACCAATACAGGTTCAACAGTATGTAGAAAAATGATTTAAAGAATTATAATGACTTATTAAAATGTCTCAAGAGAAAGTGATAGTTCGCAAAGTTAACATCTCTGAGAAAGAGAAGCACAAAGTGCTACGTGAACTTCGTTCACGTGTACTAGCTAACGCTCCCAGCATTGTGCGTTACGTAGATCACAGAGTGAACATCCCTGAGGAACAGAGAGATAGATTCTATTCAGCCATTGATAACAATGAGGCTGTCACCATAAGATTTAAACACAAGGATCTCTGAGAAGGTGATGATCTCATCACCTTCACAATGCAACAGTTTAAAAGAATCGCAAGCGCTTTTGGTAAAGGAAGGGGAGTTACCATAAATATGAGTGATGATCAGGTACAGAGACACGAAATCGTTGATGCGGATGATTATTTCTATTCACCGTTTTAAACTATCGTTAACAGCGTAAACTTAAATCAACTGAAACGGTTGATTTAAATAGATGCTTAAGAGTATGTAGAAAAATGATTTAAAGAATTCGCATCACTTATTAAATAAAATGTCTCAAGAGAATGTGCGTTACGAACATTTTAGAGTGAACATTTCTAAAGAACAGAGAGAAAAGTTGCTCTCTGCCATTTGTGATAGGGAAGCCGTCTCCATAAGATTTAGACATGAGGATCTTTCTGGAGGTAATGATCTCATCGCTTTCACAGAGCAAGGCTCTAAAATAATCACAAGCGCTTTTGACAAAGGAAGGGGAGTGATAATAAATATGAGTAAGGATCAGGTGCAGAAACACGGGGCTTTTATGGATGAGGATGATCTTATATTTTTACCAGTGTAAACTCTTAAGCTTAACTATCTAAACCTGTTTAAAGACATCTTCTGACATTACTAAAACATGTCAGAAGATGTTGAGCAGATCACTAAGACCCCTATTGAGAGTAATGTTAAAACAAAAGAGAAAGATCCCAAGAAGGTCGCCGCAGGAAAGAAACTCGCCGAGTATAACCGAAGGGCTAAGGAGGCGTTGAAAGAGAAGATGAGACGTGATGCTGAGAAGGCAACTGAACCTGAGGATAGAGAGACAGGAGAGTCACAGAATAGTAAGGATCTCACAGCAGAGGGTTGGATTCCTGAGATCTCTTTCACAACCGCGATCTCCATTGTCGGTATCGGCTTGACCGCGATCAATCTGTTTATGAGTTACAGAAAAGACACAAAGGTTGATCCTCCCTTAACGGAGCCACCCACTTACGATCGGCAGGTTGTACAACCTGCGATAGAAAGACCACAACAATCAAAGATTCCCATACCGAAGATGGGGATGCTATGAACTTCGTTCAGAGCCACCTCCTACGTCTTTATTTAAAGATCTTCTCTCTTAAGATAAATGTCGAAAGAGAAGATCTTCAAGACTATATATGACGCCTCCGTTCTGATAGGTATCTCCTCAGGGTTCGGTTACTTTATCAAAATGGATGACCCCTCAACAAGCATTACAGACTACCTTAAATGGGTAGCCATCCTCTCCGGTAGTATTTACTTGAAAGATTATATGCAGAGAGAAGAGATACTGAAGAGGATCGATTCCCTTAATTCGAAGAAGGATACCTCGAGTAAGAACCTTAACTCAAAAAAAGACGATAAAAAAAATCTCGATCTTAAATCAAAGA
The DNA here is from genome assembly GCA_963693305.1 of Meandrina meandrites. Classification (NCBI taxonomy): domain Eukaryota; kingdom Metazoa; phylum Cnidaria; class Anthozoa; order Scleractinia; family Meandrinidae; genus Meandrina; species Meandrina meandrites. The sequence continues at coordinate 44,598,279 of OY855904.1, forward strand.
GAATTATAAACCTCGCCAATCCCGTCGGTGACAAAGATGCTGTAAACAAAGAGTACTCGGATTTAAAGGTGAGTAAAGTGGGAGATAAGATGGCAGGCGTTCTCGACATGAGCGGAAACGAGATAAAGAATCTTAAAGAGGCATCCTCGTCAGATGCCACATTCGCTGCGAACGTTAATTACGTTAACAAAACCATCAGCGATAGCAACGCCACTATACAGACCCAATATCGAGATCACGTCTCTGAGAGATTTGATTACGCCGTCGACAAAGAGATGGAGAACGATTTCAAATACGCTTTGGAGGGAAACCGTGGGAATGAGTTTGTTGATGAACTAAACATTAAAGGAATGGGAGTGATTACGAGTAAAGATTTCCACCCCATCAACAAAAAGACGGTTCATTTCGATCTCGAATTTAAAAAAGATCATTTCAAGAGTAGTTTCGCTGTCAACCTCCGTTACGCTCCTAAATCTTATAAGTACACGGTCGTGTGCGAAATGTTTTGGGACGACAGTGTAACGAGTTCTATCGAATTGGCCACGCTGAGAGCCTCCTCTTTAAACACTTCCGAGGTCATATTTGCACAGCAATCGAACGTTTTTGAGAACCACGTGAGAACTTTGGTAAGAACCCAAAGAATTTTCAGTTGGAATCCTGATAAATTGGTCTTTGACATTGTGATAAAGTACAGATCGGGGGTCGCTTACCCCCAAAAATTACCCGTCTACATCGTGTTTTACGGAAGTAAAGGGTTCTTTAACAACATTCCCACATCTGTTTGGAACTCTTGGAGAGTGTTTGACCAAGGAGACGTTTCGATGCAGAAGGATTTAATACTCTATCAAGACCCTGCTGTCGACAAAGGAGCGGCGACAAAAAAATACGTCGACGATAACATTAAGTTGCAGATGAGAAAAATCTTTTATAAAGGTTATCTCTTACATAACAATGAAAACGTAGTCAAATTTTATGCAAACGGAACGAGTGATCATACAAAGTACGTTAGACAGAGCGATCCCTCTGATTTCATCGTGAATGAGGAGGACTATGAGAAAATAATAATCAAGAATCCGGGAGTTTACTCTATCTCTCTTATCGATGGATTAAAGACCGGTCCACATGATGATAACGGAACTGTTCAGTTCATTTTAAATCCCGCACCCTTTCTTAGTCTTAGCGATAATATTAACATCACGGTACCCAACACAGGCAAGGGTTGGAAAACGTATAATTTTATCTCCGTTTTAGATATTTACAAAGACACCACATTAAAGATACAGACCACAGATGTCTCCACCATCTTTGACGGTTTGGGTAACGGAAATAAGAAGTACGGTATGATTCTTATAAACAAGATAGATTAAAGATTTACTCCCCTCTGTAAAATGAACAACTCTGTTTCTTTAATGTTGAGTGTTGCTATGGTTCTATTCGGTATTTATCTGATCATGAAAAGAGTTAATTCTTGTGAATGCGGAGTTAAGATACCTGAGGGAGGAGGAATGTGTGAATGCGGAGAGTATAATCACCGAATGATCATAAGGAGAGAACGGGAGTTGAAGAGAATCGAAGATGAGAAAAATAAGGGGAATGATTACGACACATTCTTGTAGATTTATTTAAAGATAATCACCGAAGAGTAAAAATGTCAGAGAATAAACTTGTGAAGACCGTCACTGATGCATCCGTTCTGATCGGTCTCTCCGCAGGAGTCGGATACATTGCGAAGAAGGCTATGAAAGAATCGTTCATAAACGACCCATCATCCAGCATTGTCAACTACGGTAAATGGGTCACCGTTCTGTCAGGAAGTATGTACTTGAAAGAGTATTTGGAGAAACAGAAAATTCTTCCCTCTTAATAAAGGTTATTCATTGATATTAAAGGTTTCACCAATAATATTAACCTTCGGTATGGCGACGATTGCGTTAATGATAGGTGGAGCGGTGTTGAACGCCACCGCCTTTGTCGGAGGATCCTATTTGGCAAAGTATCTGAGCGGATCGAATACGGATACGGAACGAGTAAGACACGACAAAGCCTTGGAAAAGTACCAAAGAGATTACGCAGCTTACCAAGAGAAGAGACAGAGACTTTTAGATTGGTATAATCAGCAGAGGGATGAGGAGCATCAGGCTTCACAGAATCTCTCGAACACTGATGAGGCTTTTAAACTCTACTCTCAGACACATCCTGATTACTCTCTTCAAGAACCCCGACTCTCTGATTACTACCGACCGAGTGACGACCAGAGAATGGGTGAGATGGTCTACGTCGGAGGAGGGATGTTGGCTTTGGGTTACGTTGCTAGTAGATTATTTTAAGTTTAAAGATATCAAGGAAATAATAAGTTTAAAGATTCTTTACTTATCAAGTAAAGAATCATGGAAGTTGACCCGACAGAGACTGATAGAGATAATCCTTTTGAACCGGTCGACCCCGGTGATGACGATGATGATGATGGAGAGATGATACCTATGACATCCACATCGAGAAGAGATAGAGGTTTTGATAATCGCAATTATGAAGAGACCTCTTTTATTGATGAGAACACACCCCTTATAAGGAGAGAAGAGAGGAGAGATGACGCTTGGGAAAGGATCCGAGAGAAGTATCCGAAAGTCAATCCTGCAAACTCCTCTTTCACATCTGACATAGATGAGTATGATCGAGTGGTCGTGAGAATGAAAAGAAAGGGAGGTAAGAGTTACCCTCTTTTCAAACCGGATGGTGAACTTAATGAAAAATTACCGAAGACCATAAAAGAGAGTTTAGGGCCCACCGCAGAGAAAGTTATCGAGACTAACGAGAATGAGATAACGAGGCGAAGAGAGAAAGTCAAAGATCTCGAGTCTTCTCGTAAAGATGCAAGAGATGATCAGATAGAGAACATCGATCGTAACATTGATCAGCAGAGAGAAGAGATAGAGAATCTGGAGAGAGAGAACGAAGTGATAGAGGAGAGAATGTCACTCAGAGATAGAGTCAAAGCCATCTTTAAAAAGTACGGTTTTACAGTGTTCGCTGTTCTATCAGCGGTCGGTGCAGTCATCGGTGTGATCGTAACTGATCTGAAGAGCGGTCTGTCAAAACTCGGTAAAGGAGTAGGTAAGGGTTTTAAAGCTATAGGAAAGAAGTTGGGAGAGATACTTCCCGGAATGATCGGTGCAATAGCAAGTTTCATCTTTAAAACAGCGGGCGAGGCGATCGGTTTTCTCGCAAAGAATGCGTGGTTGTTGATAGTCGCTGTCGTTGTCTACTTCGTTGAGAAGGTTAAAAATAAGAGTAAGAGAAAGTAAATGGAGAGTTACAGAGAGATATACCCTCAGTTGCCGACCGATAACGGTGATACTGGGACTACTGACGCAGGAGGTAACTTCAGATTAAAACAGTGTGCAGATTGGCTATCCTGTCTCGAGAAAGATCTTCAGGATTGTGAAAAAGTATACAAAAAGTATAAGCGTGCAAGGAGTGCTCTTTTGAATCTGTCTACAGGCAGCGGAACTCTCTCTGTCGCTCTCTGCGGAGGAGGGTTGGGTACGGGACTTACCGGAGTCGGTCTTCCCGTCTCTATCGCATTAGGTGTTGTCGGAGGTGTCTGTGCCTTAACGAGCGTAGCGACAGCGAGTCTTGCAAAAGCTGTATCCGTGAAGGTGAGTAAGCATGAAAAGACCGTCTCTGTCTGCCAAGCGAAGATAAACACGATAAAGGACGTCGTTTCTAAAGCGTTGACGGATAATAAAATAAGTCATGAAGAGTTTGTTCTGATAAAATCTGAGTATGAGAAGTATTATGAGATGAAGAGATCGATCAGAGAAAAAAACAAAACACCGACGCTTCCGCAGGTGGATGTAAAAAAGATGGAGGAAGAGATTCGTGCAGAGATATTAAAAAAACTCGCCCAGTCAGAGTGAGCTGTAACTGTCTGATAGTCCTATCGAGAGATGAGTCATTTAGAGATCCTCCCTATAATCCTTACTTCGTTTAAAAAGATATGATTGATAAATAGATATGAGTAATGATGATAAAACTTTATGGAAGAGATTTCTCGAACGGTATCCCCATGCCGTCCTGTCTAAATTTTTACGAGTATTTGAAAGATACGATAGAGAGAATAAAGAAGAGCATGTCAAATTTGTCGGAAGAGACGGTTCAGAGTATGAAGTCTTCGATAAGAAAAGATTTGAGTACAGTCTGTACTTTCCCGACGAGATGAAGAAAGCGTTGGGTCTTCCCGTGGATTTTCCGTTAGAGTTGACACTGAATCCTCATCCCTCATTACCGATTCCTGCGGTCGATTTCGGTGAGAGTCGACCGCTGAGAGGTCTTAACTTGAGAGAGAAGTTGAAGAGATTGAATATCTACGCAACGCCAACAGATTATTTCTCTGTACCCGTCAGAGACATATTTACGAATACGGTGATTAAACACACCTCTGCAAAAGAGTCCCATGAGTGGTTGAACGGACCTAATATGCGGTATTGGCCGCAGCAGCTTAACTTCGCTGTCTGGTGTGCAACGACAGGTTGCGGGGTGAGCCTTCGCTTGTTATTAGAGGAGAAGATGGGGGGAATCGACGTGACTGACCATGAACTCAAACTTCCTCCGCAGATACGAGCTATTCTCTGGTTTCACGTCTACTTCACAATCAGACGAATTCTGTTTCAGATGGGGGGAATACAGAGTTCGATCGCTTTACCCGGTGATCCACCCTTTAATGAAAAGGATAACAGATACGACATTCCTTCTTATAAGAGAATCTGTAAAGAGTTTAACGTGCCGAGTGATAGTGACTTTCGCTGCCATAAAGGAGAGAATCACGGGTTGGGATCTGTTTACATTTGGGTCTCTTGGGTCGGTCCGTCTAAGGCCGGTCATGAATCTTCTTATCCAGGATTTTTCAAATTCAGCGAAGAGGGAGGAGAGGGATCTAAAGGTAATCTTCTACAGTACATATTGAATGATATAGATAATGGTTACGAATACTTTCTCACACGTGTATCTAACGGATTGACGAACGCCGGTCAGGCGAGACTTAATCAATCTATCGAAGCCCTTGTTTACTGCGTATTGGGTGCGCAGGTGAACGTAAGAAGCGGAATTCTCGGAAACACGGGAAGTGCGCAGGAGGTTCGACAAGAGTTTCTCGTGTTATTGGAGGATGCGATTAAACAGCCGGACATAAGTAAGAGTGTACAGAGATTTCAACTCGCTGTGCAGGAGGCGAAAGTTAAGCTCGATCTGGCCGTCTCTCCGGGTACGTGGTTGATGTCTTCGAGAATGGTAATCAATACGGAGAGTACGATCGGTTATAACAATAGACTGAAACGTGTTGAACTGACCATGAAATTGGGAGTGAATACAGATGTTAATTCAAAGAGCGTGTCGGTCGGTATAAAGCATAACCTCGGAGAGAGTAAGGTACTGTTACCTCACACTTCGGTTGTGAAAGAGAAGGTTGCAGAGAATAAGAGTAAACCTGTGGTTGAAGAGAAAGAGCCTCCTAAACCACCGCCGGCTAAGCCTGACTCAACAAAACATGAGATTAATCTTGCGGTATTGACAATTATCGCTGGCGGATTAGCTTGGTATATGTTTCGATGAATGAGATGAGAATTTTCATAACTAGACTCAAGTTATGAAAAATAAAGTAGGGGTTCACTTGCATTCTTTACAATGATACTTATGTCTACCGTGTGGACAGATACCTTTTCCTCCGCACTCTTTACAGAAATTTTTTTTTTTACCATGATAACAGATCTGTGACCCTCCACAATCTTTACAAAAAGATTTTTGTTTACCATGAGGACATATACCTTTTCCTTTACAGTCTTTACATTGGTATCTCATTCGGTTATGCTCACAGATTTCACTACCTTTGCAGTCTTTACAACTTGATTTACGTCGGTTGTGTTCACAGATTCCAAGACCTTTACACTCTTTACATTGGTATCTCACTCTATCATGTGAGCATTTTTTTCTTTGGTGCTGGAATCGGGATATCAACCTCCGGTACAGTCTGTTCATTCGCTGAGTAAAAAATCTCACTCTCCTCCTCTAACGCCTCGATCAGCTCCGCTTTACGCATTCTGTAATAACCTTTGATGCCTCGCTCTTTGGCAAGGGCCTTTAACTCTTTTACTGTTTGTTTATACATACTTATTATTTATGAAACATTTCTTTAAACCTAAAATTCAATTTTTAAAACATATATAATTTATCGAGGATTTCATCCCGAGTATGGTTTGTCGAGGAATTAAGGGAGAATTTGAATTTGTCTCGGATGGAATTTCAAATTCTGTCTTGGTTTGCCCAAACCTATGCTACTACACAATTTTCGTCTAAACGGTGAACCATTTCTTTCTTAATTTGGTCTCAGAGGTTTTTCAATGAAAAATACTTTACCTACCTGCATTGATTTTTAGCCGTCAGACAGATGTTTTCATATGTCAAATATCAGTTGTTATTGTAAAGGCCGCCGTCTACAGTTTTAACCTGGGGGCTTGCGGTTTGATAAAAAAAAAAAAAAAAACAAAAAAAAAACGAGCATTGTCAAAATTGGCAAGAGTGTAGAAGAATGGACATAAATTTAAGCAAGTTACATTGAAAAAGTAGACATGATAATTGTAGTGGTTAACTGGATGAGTCGGTGAAAGAGTGAACTACGGCTGCTAAGCAATTTTTTGCTCGACATGTCTCTTTCAAAGCAGGTAAGTGAATTAAAATAACAAATTTCAAAGCTGTGTTATGCAGTAGTGTTATGTTTCATGTTTTGAAGATAATATTTGCCAATTTGCAGGAGCGATGATATAAATCAGCCATCTGGAGGATTGGAAAATGGCTAACAGCGAAATAATCTTGAGTTGCAATGAAGGTAAGCTGTATTTATGACAAAATCTGCGTTGATTTCCATGTAGGCGTGAATTGTAGTAAATATTTGCTCATGTGCTGATGCAAACGGTCTTATATTTTGATATACTAGAAATGAACATGGGTTTTGCGAATTTTGGCCCTTAAAGGACTACATTTTTCAGCGGTGTAGGGAAAAGTTATCAGCTAGGTGCCAAATTTGATAAATGTCATTCTAAATGCATGAAGGTCGTTTTTCAGCCTTTGTTCAATGTCGCTTTCCTGCCGTTACAATTACGTGACTTCACATTTCCAGAAAATCAAGTGAAACTTAACCTTACCACCTTCTTAGAAAACTAGAAATGTTTATCAGTAAAATGATATAAGACTCAATTGTTGGTTGATTATACGAATGAAATATGAAATATTTTACAGCGAGAAATGTTAATTTTGTTAATTGTCGAAATGACGTTGCGCCGGCCCCGGTATAAGCACAATATCTAATGGCCCATAACGCGGCCAAAAATAATTTTGCTGTGAGTTTCAAGCAAAATTACTTTGTCGCGACTTTGAGAGGGTGGTTTTAAAAAAAAAAAACTGCCTCTAAAATGAGTGGGGACATATAGCGGAAATATAGAGCGGAGCACCATGGGTAAGAATTTTTGGTAAACCCACGAGGGCAAGAAAATTTGGTGCGTACGCCCGCCCACCCGCACGCCCGCCCGTACAGACTCTCGGGGAGGGGGAGTGGAGTCCTAAGGCAGCCCGACCGGGGGTGGGGGGAGGAGAATAGGTTGAGGGAGATGGGGAGCACCTGCCATCTCTACTTATCCCTACTTACGTAAGTAAACAGAGCTTACAACTTTGATCAATTGACAGCTGTCAAATCAAGGTATACGCTGACCAGTATCACGTGGCCATATCGCGGGCTCACATGTGGAACTCAGCGAGGTCGCGTGTTTTTGTGAAGTTGACCGCTGACCAGATGATGGTTTTTTAGTTGATCGCGGGCTCAAGTCCTGGTTTTGTTTACACATTTTTTAATCATCGCGTTAATTCAAATTTAAATAATGGGCAAAGTTAATAACCGAGGAGCTCAGCTTTTATTCATGGTTAGATCTATTGTAAAAAGTTTTTTTTGGTTAAAAAAATGATCTGCAGACACTTCATTTCAACTTAAATGAAACGATTGTATGAAAAGGCGGCAAACTGGTTTGTACGTTGTTCACTGCTGAATTGAAAGACGGGAAGAAAGCGTGCTGGAGGGCATAGATCTTCGTGAATATTTCTCGCTTTATTTACTTATCTACAGCATGGAAACTTATGCAAGTGATGCAAGTGATTTAGGATAACCTCTTAACGGGAAGATCCGAAATAATTGTTGACATTAACATGATATATCGGAGCCGGTCAAGTTGACTGAAGTGACGGATAAAAGACTGTTAAAAGCTACACCGAAAGGAAGAAAGATATTGATCTTCGCTTATAATCCAGATTATGCATATTATGTCAGTGGTGTGAGTTTATTCCGAACATTGGACGAAACTACCGTTTTCGTTGCTTCGTCTCCGATGTTGTTTGGCTGGTTTGAAAGCTTTGCCCTGCAGAATTTACAAGCCTTCTCAAAATATGAGGTAACAAACGTAAATGTACACATTTTGTTATGAGAATCTGTTGATACTTCATTTATGAGCGAATTCGATGTTGTGTCGGTTTTCAGATCTTCCCGTCAATTATAAGTTTAAACCGCTTAAATTTCGTCAAAACGGCTGCTTTCAAACCTCTTAGCTTTAATCACTTTTGCACACTTTTCCCCATTAAATGTTTCGTTTCAAATGTTGTGTTGTTTTAGTTAGTGAAGTTAACTGTGAGGTTCATCGTTGGATTTTGAAAAGAATATTCAATTATTGAGCTACAAAAACATGATTTCGCGCGCTGCATTTACAGAAAAATCCCGCAAACAAATCAAAGTAAAAAACGAGTAAACCTTCGGCAACGATACTTCACACCAACCGCAACGATTAAACGATTTATCATCCAACTGCTCTATTTTACTCACTTGCATTTTTGTCATTTTTTTGAGTGTGTTGAAATATCGTACGCGTGATAAATTTTTAGATTCGTAAACGAGTATTTACGTCGGTTTTTATATTGCGAGTTGCCTGTGCTTGGGTGAGTGAGTTCAGACTTTTCCTAACGCACATTTGCCTGTTAGACGAAGGAAATTCATTCACTTCTCTGCATAGTTCTCTAGGGTATTTAGCAATGTGTACGATAAAACATGCAGCGTAGTAATCATGCAACCAAACCAAGATGGTTCAAAACTACATTGTAAGCTTATTAGACAGCGAGCACCACTTCCTAAATCACAAACTGTCACAATTATTACACAAAAAACTGCTTAAAAATGACTCAAACCGGCTCCCAATGAATTTGCCGAGTCAGTTTTGCCGCTGTGATTTTAATTTGTTTGTTTTGGCGTGAGTTCATTTTGTTTAGCCGCGAGTTCACTTTGTTCAGTTCCTTGAGTTGATCGTTTTGCCTTGACTGTTTTGAAGTAAATCAAAACAAGTTCCTTCGCCTTCATCAAGGAATTACCCTTAGAGTTATGAAAAGTCTTTACACTAAAATTTGATGTGTGCGCCTACTTGTGTACGTGCATGAGGAACCCAAGAAAGTGCAGCGACATGTAGAAATAGTGTGGCTACTTATTAATTGGGAAACAGTGCAAACTCGAGCAAAAAATAATAAATAGGAGCTCCGCTTTTAGGCCTGCCTAAATCTATATATTTAGCATTTAACGTTCGACAGATAAAACGGGAATAGCATGTGGCGTTTGAGTTGTTAGCGAATGTTTGTAGTTCGTTCTGTCCTGCAGTTTTAATTCATAGTTGAAATGAATAAATCTGCCAGTAAACGATACTTCAATGTCATTTTAATTGGCCTGCAATTTATGCAATGAATTATGGAACTGACCAGTTACATTAAGTTACAGTTAACTGACCAGTTACATTAAAAAAAAAAGTAGACATGATAATTGTAGTGGTTAATGTCTAGAGAATTTTACTACAGACATAATATTTTGGGATTTTTATTTTTCCGGTTTAATTTACAAATTTCAGTGTGACAAAAGGTGGCTAATTTGAGAGTGGAAGATTATCTTAAAAATAAAAATAAAAATGAAAGGCTTAAACTACATGCAACTAAAGAACGACGTTTATTCTTCTAATATTTCCATTGTGCTACTAAAACTGTGAAATACGCCAGCGCCAAATGGAAGTGGTATCGAGCTCAAACATCGTCATTCTGTACCACCGCGTTCCCATGAATAAAATGGCAACCTTTACAGTGACCCGATTTATGGTAGAGAATGGTCATTCGTCTGGGACTAACTTTAGGCAGACGACAATAATTCGTCTAGTAATTCGTCTGTGTATAATTAAGATGAAACAAACAAATTTAGAAATGCTCCAAAAAAAAAATATTATGTCCGCCGGCGAGGCTCTGTTTTTTCCATGGCTTGTCCGAGGTATGGTTCCCGTATCAATTAGTTATATGAAATTGTAATTGCACGAACCGCTCTTTGAAAGAATACGATGCCAGCACTCTGTAAGCAGTAGTATAGGAGGGACCACGGTTTCCTTTTATTTGTGGAATTAATTATTTTTTTTTTAATTATTGTTTACAAGGCTAAAAAGTTATAAAATTTAAAAAGAAACCGAACGTTTTCGACTTGTTGTCATCATCAGGGTTAAAAGCCGTCCGTGATTTACATCGTTTCTATACTCAAGTTATTCCCGAAGGGAACAACTGCGCAACATAGCAATTGACTTGTTTGTTCAAAGTTGGGCTCCTTTGTTGGACAATGAGTCCCTCGATGATCTTTCTCTTAAAGTACGATCTTGCAGAACAAAGGACTCTCCACTGGAATGAGTGGCTTGGGTTTTCCGAAAGGTGGCGTGCTGGTTCCGAGGTGTGGCAGATGTTAGAATGTTCAGTTATTCGCACTTCAAGATTTCGCATTGTTTCACCTACATGGTTTTCTCCGCATGAACGTTCTCCTTCGTAGATGACGTGGGACTTGTGAAGGTTTTTGTCCTTGAGACTAAAAAGGCTTTTGATTTGTCGAGTTTGCCACAGAATTATGAAAATATACCTGAAATTGGTGAAAGAGTTCAGTTTTGAAATAAACTTTTTGCTTGTGATTTCATTCTTCTTGCAGTAGGGAAGTTTCATGCAAATCTTTTTCCGTTCTTCGAAAAGAAAATCGGGAATCAAGCGCTCATCTTCAGATGACTTGCTCGATTCGAAATTGTCGATGGTGCAGGATAAAAATTTCTTTGGGTAACCAGCATTTAAGAAAGTGGTCTTTATTTCTTTTATATCGCGGTCAAGATTTGTGGAGACAGTTTTGGCTCTGTGTAGGGCTCTTGTAATACAATTTCTCTTCCATTTCGTTGGTACTTCTGATGTCCAGTGTGTAGGTAATTTTCCCGGTTTTTTGTAGACTTTACAGTCAAAACCGTCGTTGCCGTAGGTAAACGCAGTGTCCAGAAAGTGATCCAGATTTTCTTCAACAGTGAAGTTAATGTTAGGATGGTAGTTATTTAGGCGGTCGAGAAGTTTGTCTGGTTCGTCCTTTCGTTTTTTCGAGAAACAGTCATCCACATAGCGATCGTAAAAGGTGGGATTATAGGGGCGGACTACATCTGCTTCATGTTTTGACATAAAGATGTTGGCGACGACCGGGGATAGTGGGTTGCCCATGCCACAACCATCTGTCTGTCTGTAAAGCCTGCCATTGAAACTAAATACAGTATTCTTGGTGACATTGTTGAGGAGACGTCGGAAGATAAGTTTAGAACTTAGCTGAGGCAGCATGTTTTTCTCACAGATTGCGTCGATTATGTAGTTAAAGGTTTCATCAAGTGGTACTTCGGTGAAAAATGACGAAATATCATACGAAACTAGAATTTCATTTTCATCCAGAGTGCGGTTCTGTAATCGGGCAGCAAAATCAGTAGTGTTTTTGATATTGTATTCATTCTCTGTAAGAGGCATAAGGTATGAGGCAAGAAACTTAGCTGTGTCGTAGTAGAAGGTTCCGCAGGTACTGACAATCGGTCGGAGTTTTAGGTTTTCGTTTGTGATTTCGCTGTGATTGTCAAACTTGTGTGTTTTGGCAGTCCCATAGAGAAACGCTGGCTGGTTCGAAGTTGGTTTGATCTTGTCCAGGGGAAGTGATGACTTGAAGTTACGGACTAAGAAGCTTTGGAAAGACTTGAGGTCTTGGAGTGTAGTGTCCTCAGTCTCGGTGTATTTTCCGTTAGATATGCCTTCTTTGATCATGTCTTCGAGCTTTTCGACATAGACTTCTCGTTGCATGATGACCACAGAGGAGTCTTTGTCGCCAGATAATACTACAAGGTTAGGATCAGACGCAAGTTTTTGGAGAACTTTATAAGTATAGTCAGGAGTACTGTATACGTTTTGGTGGAAAAGATTTGTTTGGGTACGAAGGAAATGTTTGAAGTCTTCAAGATGGTCACTGGAGACGTCTTTGTTCACCACTGTTACTAGGTTTCCAATGGTGTAAGCATTTTTTTTGGGCTGTTGAATTTTGAAGTTATGCTCGTGACAGTGCCCCTTTAGACAATGGTATAGACCCAATGTGCTTTTTTGAACTCAATTATAAACAAAGCATGACCAATCGAACTAATCCTTTCACAAACGAAAAATAAAACAATAGCGTGTATGCACTTCAGCGGCCACGCCACGGTTTGAACGAGTTTTAAGCACGAAAGCGAATTGCCGAGTAAGTAATATTAATACTAAACACACAGATAGTATATCAAGCTAAACCTTTATTTCGGTCGTTTAGTATAGTTTAATAATCGTCTTCATCCTGTGTCTCGGAGTATTTGTAATGTGAGCTTCTGTGGAACCGCCGTGATTGTGTAGAAGGCCTTTTCGGTTTATCATCCAAATAATTTACTAACCGAATTTGCCGACGTTTACGCTTTTTAGGCGGGGACATTTCCACTGTAGGAGGAGGGGTCAACATTGATGGAGGGAGGGAGGGAGGTAAGGGAGTGGAGGCTGTCATGGAAGCAATTAGTTGTGGGTCTGCCGCTTTAACCGCCGGTTCAAAATATGGCGCTTGAACAGGCGCCGCTGGTATAGTTACCGGTGTTGATACGTTGCCTGTCGGATCACTGGTAGAATTCGGTTTTCGCTCTTGGGTTAACATTGCTGCCTCTGGTATAGAATTGAGCTGGTGTTTGTATGTCAAAAACTTGTTTTGTAGCTGCATGTATTGCCTTACTTTATCGTAGTCTGGAAGATCTGTACGATACAAAAGATTATCCATATTATGCTCCAAGCGCTGCATCTGCAGAATAACCGAGGGAGCCATGAGGTTTTGTTGTTTAAGATATTGCAATAGTTCTTGAGAAACCTTGTCTCCAATTTCGCCTTTGTCGAACCTTTCTTCACCAGGTAATACATTTGTTCGCAATCTGCAACTATCCTGAGTGGTTGGTTTAAGGTCAACAAAGAGATAACCAAAGGGTCTCTGTACCGCGCCTTCGTACTGTTTCATAAACCAAGCAGTTTGTCCAGGATACATTTGTTTTGCTAGCGTCAAAATCTGTAGTTTGTAGCGGGGGTTCTTGAAAAGGACCAAGTAATTGCAGTTTAAGCTGATGCTTCGATTGCCTTTGCCTTGATGGAACAGGTTTTGCACAATGTAAATGACACTCACGTTGCGATGATGCGATCCTTTAGTAAACAGGTTCATGAGTCGGTTATCACCTCCAGCCTCAATCACCTGGTCATCGATGACAATCAAGTTTCGTATATTAACATCAAAGTAGGAATCTTGTTCCAGGTTCTCAGGGATGCCCTTGACAAATTCAATTCCAGGTATCGTCATCAATAACTCGGTGTAAGCCGGTTCCCACCGAGAATAACACAAAACAATCCTCTCCGGAGGAGGAAAGATTGCCTTTTGGGCCTGCTGCAACAAAGATTTAACCCAGACGGATTTTCCCGAACCGTTCATATCTGCAACCATACAGGTAAACGGATGCTCCAGGTGAAACCGCTGACACTTTTCTCGAGAAATGGACTTAGCTTCAAATGGAGCGAAACCGGAAATAGCATGTTTACTGCTCAAGTATCTTTGCATATTATCTTTCCTTGAAAAGTCCTTCTGACAAATAGGACAGAACCAACTCATAGTCCCAACTTAACAAGAACTGAAAAACTAACTCATGTCTCACACTTTTATAACAACGAAGCACCTCAATTATTTTTTTTTGTTTTCTCACTCCTCCTTCCCCTCCCCCCTTACACCGCCTCCTCCTCCATTCTTTAGAATTCCTCCTCTACATTTCCCAAAATTTTTACAGGGTTTATTTTATTGGCTTCGAGAACATCAAAGTGCGCTAGATTTTGAAGCTTGATTCTATTTTACCTAAACGTTTACTAGATGCTTTTTTAGCTTTTAAGCTGAACTTGTTGGTTTATTTTTCACTTATTTTAAGTTTTTTCGGCTGTTCCGATATTTGTAAAGGAACGATCCTCTAGGATCGAGTGTTCCTCATTTTTGTGTTCCTATTAACCTTAAGAGGACCAGCTTTTTACAGAGTAGGAACATAGCGTTCACTGTAAGGTAAGACAAGAACACTTTGTTCCCAGTTGTCAACTGCAAGTGGAACACATTGTTCCCAAATCAGTGATTTAGGACTGTTTTGTTCCGAGTTCCTATTTGTGCATGGGACACATTGTTCCACAATTGATAAATAAAGACTGTTTTGTTCCGAGTTCCTATTTGTGCATGGAGCACATTGTTCCTAACTTGATAAATTAGGACTGTTTTGTTCCGAGTTCCTATCTGTGCGTGGGACACATTGTTCCGAAATTAATAAAGAAAGACTGTTTTATTCCCATTTTGCTATCTGTGAATGGAATATATTGTTCCGAAATCGGTCATTAGGAACACATTTTGGACTTTATTGTTCCGATTTTATATCTGCTAATGGAACATTTTGTTCCAAAAGTGGTATTTCGGACATTTTTGTTCCCTGGTCCCAATTGCGTATGGAACATAATGTTCCCAAAGTCATCGGCCAGGATTAAAGTTAGGACTGTTTTGTTCCGATTTATCTATCCGTTAACTATGTATTGTGTCCCTGAATTGAAAAAGGCGCGTACAGACCTACTTGGCCAAGTTTGGGTTGTATCTCACTGTCATGAATTTTACACAATAGCGATGAGCGTGGGCAAGCAAGGGCATGTTTTGGCAAGTTGAAACGTCCTTTGTTTCGGCTACTGTAAGCGATACTAAGATCTGCCTTTTTCGGCCAAATTCATAGTTAGTTGCGTGCTCCGGCGTTCCTATATATTTTTATTCTAAACTGAACCACGTGTAAGTGTGAAAGAAATTGTATATTCTGGTTTACTGTTTACTGCATTTTTCGGATATGCGTCGCTTTCCGAAGCGGCGGTAATGCTCTCCCAGATCCAAAAATCATGTCTGTTAATGTACTGCAGGCCTTACATATAGCGAGAAAATTTGTGACAATTACGTAACGTAACATTTAGTCACGTAACTGGTCTAAACTGGTCGCAATGGGAGCTCGTCGTAGCCACGTTGTTTGCTCGCTCGCCGCCGTTCAAAAAAGTGTGTTGTGTCTTACCCCTCACTCGCGCCTTTAGCAACCACCCAGTCCGTCCTCAAGTAGTGGAGAATCCGTTTCAAATATTCCAGCTACTATCTAGTAAAGTCAAGGCGTTGTTGCCGGTTTAAGCGAAGTTGTCAAGAAACTGGTTGGAGCCATTCAAGCCGTTCAATACGCACAAACCACTATTTCATAAGCGCAAGCTCTTTCGCTTGAAAACCAGGCTGTCTTTCTATATGTGTAACAAACTCGCGCCTAAAGACTCTCCCTTTTACTACGTTTCGGCAAGATACAACATTTCAAGATGACATACACGACCTTCTCTATTGAGTTCTCAAACTCATTAATAATTCATTAAGTTAACTTCCAATCACGAGATGTATACCACAGCACGTGCATGCGTTTGGATATCCAATGAAAAACAGTATACCATCTCCAGCGAGAGTGGTATATACCACTAAAAGTATGCACATCGACAACTTGCACAAATTCGATGAATGTTTATTAGTCCGCAGTATACTTGAAATTTTTAACGATACACTCATGAAATCGGAAATAGTGCTAACAACAATTCCTTAAATGCAGATAGCGTCGGATACTAAACACTATTATAAAAATTGTTTTGGTGGATATAACCCTTCGTACTTTTTGCTCTACTTCAATGACAAATTTGCTTTGCCAACAATTCAGAGAGTTGAACGCTTCGAAAGCTAATGGAAATTGTAATCTCTAAACGGGCCTCCTGAAAGAATGGAATTTTTTCTCTTCCCGAGTTCTTCGCCATTGTTTAAAAACGTTAACGCGTATTTGTTTTTTATCCCTTGTGACAGAGAATACGGCTTTCTTGACTTAATTCTCTTCCTCGTAAACCATTTCCGGTTCCTAAACCACGCCGCTCCTTCCTCGCTCATGGCTGGGACGCTAATAAATCATACATGCAATCGTGTTCTTATAGAAAAGAGCAAACATTTGATACTGCATAATTTCTTATTGTTTCATTTAACAAAACAAGTCACTGCATAATTCCCTATTGTTGCAATTGAGAAGCGTCTGCTTGTTTAAAAGTGAGAAGTTATTTCCAAAACTCGAGCTTTTGTTGCATCGGGTTATCCAAACACCTCGCAACAATAAAAGCAATCGGCCTACGGCCTCGTGCTTTCTCGGTGTTTGGATATCCTGATGAAACACTCGCTCTCGTTTTGGAAATAGTATTTCAAAAACAGACTGCTCAAATTCCCGCCACTGTTCGCTTGTTGCTCTTCCAGCGGCAGTGTATCGGTGAGTAGTCACGCTCAGTGCTATCGTTTAGCCGTGGCACAGAGGGCTTACCCTAGAAAACACCAGAGCAGTACTACAGTTTTTCATGTCGAGTTTAAGCAAAAAATTAATTGCAGCCAGCTGCGGACTCCAAATGAAGCCGTTGGGATTCTGAATTGAGTGCAATAAAACAAGATCCCTAGGATTCTGAAAATGAGTTCGTCTCCAATACAAGAATATCCTTCACAACTCCAAAAACTGAGAGAAAGCCTCGACAAATGCTGACCAACTTATGGCAATTCGCAGTTTGTCTCCAGACTACAAATGCATATCGCTCGGCCTTTTGTTTTTCAAACACACAATGCAGCACAGCTCGAAAAAAGCCATCGAAGGGGCTCGACGCATCATGCATTCATTCGACACTTCTGCCAATGCGTTGCTTACACCTACACAACAAAATTCTCCGTCGACATCGACAGCATCCTATGAAATTCCCTAGCGTACTGCCTTAGTCAACACTCCTGAACAATTTCGTTACAATCGGCCTTCTCAGCAACAACGATTTTGTGGATTTGCGGTCCCACACAACACTCGGCTCGTTATTGTCTTTGGCGGTTACCCAATTAGAGTAAAAAATAAGTCCAGAAATATGCTTAACAGGCTTCTTTCTGCAAACTGTGAACAAGCAAACAACAAGTGTTTAGTCGGGATACTTAATAAGTTTCCTAAGTGTCACAACAACTTGCCAGTCCAATATTTGATAGCAGGAATCCCACCTCCAAACGAAACCAGTGACGGTGTACTCCCTGCCACTACTCAGCAGCTGTGGCCAACCCTGGTGGTACACTCAAGGAGCGCCATAGCCTATAGACTCCTGTTGTCTCTGGATAGAAACTAGCTCTAACCCATAAACAGCTGCTCAGTGTCTCTTGCTGGCTGTTCCCATGTCTACTGGTGTCGTGTCTTTTCCCGCGAAAAACATAATTATGTTAATTTATTTCGTTTCTATATCACGTGATTTTGATTTTTGTCAGATTGTGAGTTTGCCACGAAATTTTAAGCTCTTTCTCGCTTCTTTGCATTTACGGATTTTCTTATTATGTTGATGTACTTCTGTTGCGGTGCACAGATGTCTTCGTATATGGCTGTTGTATTCCGCTGGAGCAGCGCTGAATGGGCCAAGCAAAATCTGAGTTAAGAAGAGCTGGAAATTCGTGTCTTCTTGTTGTTCATGTGTTCGATCCCTCGAGTGATTTCAACCACATTTCCTTAAAATTTCGTGAAGACGTCGCAGTTGGATTGATTTGGATCGGTTTATCGTTTGATTTAGCTGGATTGATATTATCCTGCGGAAGTAATCTTCGTTTAGAGGTACATTTCAGCTGGCATTTGCATTTGTTGTTGTTGTCGTCATTCCTCGCAATATGGCGGAAGGTCAAAGTGATGTTTATGCTCTGGACGCCATGAATGTAGCGAAGCTGGAGTGAACTGGTTTAACATTGGTTTCGTTTTGGAAAATCTATGTACGTGAGAGCGGATTGCAGTGGTAAAACGGCGGAGAGACTCGTCATTTGGAGGTACATTTTCATTGTTGTTGTTATTGTAAGTTTAATTCAATACAAGATGGCGGAAGGCCAGAGAGACGAGATATCTGACTCTGTCGAAACAGTAAGAAAGAGAACCTTAAATCCCTTCGTTGATGATTCTGTGATTTCTGAGAGAATTGCAACATTAAAGCGGTCGAAGGCTGGGCATCTCAGTGAAATTACGAAGATTTATCGTAAACTAGATGGCTACTTGGAAGATTACAAATTATCAGTTGAAGTTGAGATCGAAGCCCACCGTTTAGATACCCAGTGGAAGCGTTATTCACATGTCTATTATGAGTTGATCAAGTTATTAGCGGATGAAAGTGCTGAGAAGATGCACGAGGAGGATCGTTATGCTAGGAACAGCGAAATTTATTATGATTACGCCAAATCGATTGATCAATACATGGCTGGTTTAAAAGAACAGATTACGAGTGCCACCGATGGTAAAGGCCCTGAAGCAGATAATTCTATGGATCTCACCGAGATATTCTCGCCTAATCTGCCACTATTCGAACGTGGGGAAGATAATCAAAGTACTTGCTCTGGCCGCTCGCGAGGCTCTAGTGCATCCAGGTCTAGTCTAGTACGTGAAGATGCAAAGTTGCAGAAGATTCTTTCCGAAAAGAAATTAGAGCAGTTGAAAAGGACTAAAGCTAGGAAATTAAAGGAGGAACAGTTAAAGTTGGATAATCAAATTGCAGAAGCTGAGGATGCTGCAGAGTTAGCTAATACGAAAGTTCAGTTTTTTGAGGAATGGAGGATGCTGTAAGTGTTGTTAGTAGAGCGAGTAGTGTTCATGACATAAGGAGTAAGGAGCAACCCAAGGATGTTAAACCTAAGCTCACATTCAAAGAGTCGAAGGATCAGTCGAAAGGGCTAGACGTTATAGAACATGAACCTGAGTTGAAGGATGAAAGGCCTCTGTCACGCGTACCATTAGCTGAAAACTCAGTGCCCACAGACATTCCACTATTCAGCTCAACTCCGGGTGGAGCAGCAGTACTAGAAGTTAATGTTAAAGAGTCAAATTTGGATCCAGTTGCCACCCCGTTTGTGCAAACAACTTTACCACCAAGTGGTGATTCTCAGCCTGGTTATGTATCTCCTTTTAACAGTACTACAGAGACTATGGTGACAAAGCTTACAGCTAGTATAGACTCAATAGTAACTAAATCTAACCTTCCTCCTTTGGATGTAGTGAAGTTCTCTGGTAACCCATGCGAATATTTCAGATTTAAGGCACGTTTTGATGAAATGGTTGGTACTCAGAACATTTCAGAAACTCAGAAAATGTCACGTCTTTTGTAATTTCTTGATGGCCGAGCTAGAAGTGCTGTGGCAGGTTTTGAAGGAGTGCCTGGTGGACTGTCAAAGGCTCTTAAAATGTTGCAGCAACGTTTTGGGCAACCACACATAGTGACAAAGGCATGTGTTGATGCTTTGATTGATGGGCCAAAGATATCAAGCAATGATGGACCAGGATTGCGGAAGTTTGCTGACCACTCAAGGACATTGTATGAGACTTTAACGTCAATGAATTCTCTCTCTGAAATGAACATGACAAATTTGGCCAAAATGGCAGGAAAGCTTCCCATCACATTCCAATTGAAGTGGCGAGATGAAGCTCTGCGGATAAGGGAAAAGGGAAGGTTCCCAAGCCTCAAGGATCTAGTGGAATTCATTGAAAGGCGAGCTGATGCAGCTAATGACCCAGTGTTTGGAAGGGTTGGTGAGACGCGTAAGTTTGTGCCGAGAAAAGACACAAGAGGTGGTCGAAAACAGTTGCCTCCTATCTCTGCTGAGCCCAAAGTGATGACCATGGCTACACAAGTTGGAACAAATCGGAGTGAAACTCCATCTACATGTATCTCAAATAAGGATTCAAACCCTGCAGCACAGAAAGGCGTTCAGGGAGGGAGATGTTATAGTTGTGAGTCTACACGCAAGATAGAACATTGCCCTGACTTCACGAACAAATCTGTAAGGCAGAGAGTAGTCTTTGCGAGGTATAAGGGACTTTGTTTGAACTGTCTGCGAAAGGGACATTTTGCTAGTCAGTGTCAGTCAACCTTTAGATGTAAACATTGCCAGCAACCTCACCATTCCTTACTGCACAAGGCAGCCGAAGACAAAGAGGGATCAGCAGCAAATACCCCTGAAAACACAGATCTAAAAGAACGAGCTAATGTGAATGCCACAACTGCAGGGCCTATTGAAGTATCTAGTCACATATACTCCATGACATCGAGGACCAAAGGTGCCTTACAAGTTGTACCTGTTGAGGTGATAAACAAGGAGGGACATTCTGTCACCACTTATGCTCTGCTTGACACTGGTAGTGAAGAGACATTTCTCTCTAAAGCAATTTCTGATAAACTTGGATTAGAAGTCAGCAACTGTGATACTTTGGCTGTGTGTACACTGTCGGGAGAGTCTTTAGTAAAGGTTGGCCAAGCGAATGTCCGAGTGAAAGCTGTTGGCAGCTGTCAAGATCGTACTGTAACGATTAAGAACGCTAAGGTCGTAGACAATCTTAATATCACAACGACAAGAGCGAAAGACTTGTCAAGATGGCCTCATTTAAAAGACCTCAAAATCCCTGACGTTGATGACAAGCAAGTGACAATGTTAATTGGCGCAAATGTTCCTGAAGTACAAATTCATGAAGAATGCAGGAAGGGAAAGTCAGGGGAACCGTATGCTGTTCGCGCTGTACTGGGTTGGGCTGTGCTCGGACCAGTAGATACCACGAGTGCCTCGTGCCCTCAGCCAGTGAATGTTAACTTTGTTAAGTATGGTGATGAGATGTTAGACCACCAAAATAAACAATTCTTGAGGCTGGAAGACAATGACATGAACAGGAGCTCCAAGAAAGGGATGTCAATTGAAGATCAAGAAGCACTGAAATGAATGGAGAGCTCTGTCCGTGTAGTAGAAGGTCATTATGAAATCGGAATGTTGTGGAAAGGTGACTACCCTTGGATGCCAGACAACAAACAAATGGCAGAAGCAAGGTTACAGTCTTTAAAGAGAAAACTAAAACGTGATGACGAGTTTCACAGAAAATACAGAGCATTTATGAACAACCTCATTAGTAGAGGATATGCCAGGAATCTGACTGAGGGAGAGGTGGCTCGCCGAAGTAGTCGGACATGGTATTTACCACACCATGGTGTATTTCATCCTCAAAAACAAGACAAAATCCGAGTTGTGTTTGATGCGGCTTCAATGCATAATGGAGTATCACTTAACAACCAATTGCACCAGGGTCCTGACTTGACCAACAGCCTATTGGGTGTTCTGCTGAGGTTCAGACAGTATCCTATAGCACTTGTAGCGGACATAGAGGGTATGTTTAATCAAGTCAAGGTGCCACCAGAAGATGCTGATGCATTAAGATTCCTTTGGTGGGAAGACAGTGACCTCGAGAGACCCTCAGAATTTCAGATGACAAGCCATATCTTTGGTGCTACAGACTCGCCCAGCTGTGCAAACTTTTGCTTGAAAAGAGCTGCAGAAGATGGTAGAGGAAGATTCAGCGATGATGCTGTAAACGCTGTTAACAAAGATTTTTATGTGGATGACTTTGTCAAGTCAGTAAGAACAGTTAACGAAGCAAGTTCATTAGCAGTTGAAGTAACCTGCCTACTCAGTGAAGTCGGCTTCAGGCTTACTAAATGGATGAGCAACAACCGACAGGTGCTGTCAAAGATACCTGAGGAAGAGAGGGCGAAGCCTACTCTGGATTTGGATCTTGAGAAACTGCCCGTAGAAAGAACATTAGGAGTTCAGTGGGATGTGGAAAAGGATGTCCTCCTGTTCAAAGTTCGTGAACCCCACCAACAACCTACAAAGCGTGGAATTCTTTCAGCAGTCAGTTCGCTGTATGACCCCATGGGATTTGTTTGCCCAGTTGTCTTAGAAGCTAAGAAGATTTTACAAAGGTTGTGGAAGTTGAATCTAGGATGGGATGACGAGATACCCGAAGAATTACAGAGCCGCTGGAATAGGTGGAAGTGTGAGCTGTCTGCCTTATCACAAATTCAAGTACCGCGATGCCACCTCGTTGATAGTGCAGCATGTGATGTATCCCTTCATCTATTCTCGGATGCTTCTGAAGATGGCTATGGCATGTGCGCCTATCTAAGATTTGTTTATGCCAGTGGAACTATTAGATGTTCGTTCTTGGTTGGAAGGTCCAAAAGTTCTCCAGTGAGACCAATTTCAATTCCCAGGCTTGAGTTGCAAGCAGCCACTTTATCTGTAAAGATGTACCGGGTGCTTGTGGATGAACTGACATACGAGATAAGCGAGGCTACATTTTGGTCAGATTCGCAGACGACACTACAGTATATCAAGAACGAGACGAAGCGGTTTCAAACATACGTTGCCAACCGTGTTACTGAAATAAGTGAATTTACCTCACCTGATCAGTGGAGGCATTGTCCGGGGAAGAGCAATCCTGCTGATGACGCCTCGCGTGGTTTAAACCCGCAGAAAGTTTCTAGTCAGCAGCGCTGGTGGAAAGGGCCCAACTTTCTCTGGGAGGCAGAAGAATGCTGGCCAGGTGCAAGATGTGAAGAAGTCCCAGACAGCGACCCGGAGGTACGGACTTCAGCAAATGCTTACCCTACTACTGTAGAATCACATTCAGTTGAAAGCCATGTTAGTGATTGTAGTAAAACGCATAAAGCACAAGAAGTGGATCACGGAGGCCTAAAGAAGCTTATAGAAACCTGTAGTTCATGGCGAATCTTGCAGCGCCGAGTCGCGTGGTTAGTGCGATTTTGTCATTGGATCCAGAATGAGCGAGTTGCCTGTTCTATCGGACCATTGACTCTAGAGGAGTTGAGTCAGTCAACTCAAGTCATTGTTCGCAGCATTCAGAGTGAATGCTTTCCTGAAGATATTAAGCAAGTGAAGAAGAGTAATGAAGTGAAGAAATCTAGCAACCTAAGAAACCTGAGACCAGTATTAGTAGATGGAGTCCAACGAGTTGGAGGTCGATTGCAGAGGGCTGTGGTGCTGTCGTGGGACGAGAAACACCCGATGATTCTACCCAAGCGTCATCCTGTGAGCCAGTTGGTTGTTCGTCACTACCATGAGTCTGCTGCCCATAGTGGAAGAGAACAGACTTTGTGCGAAGTGCGCAGGATGTTCTGGATTATTGATGGAAGATGTCTAGTGAAGAATACTATTAGAAACTGCATAAAGTGCCGACGAATGAACGCTAAACCTATGGAGCAGTTTATGGGGTCCCTACCAAAAGCAAGGCTAGAGGCGTACCAGCCTCCATTCACATTTACTGCTGTTGATCTGTTTGGGCCACTAACGGTAAAGTGGGGCCGCGGAACTGCGAAAAGATGGGGATGCTTGTTTACTTGCCTTACGACTCGTGCCGTCTATCTTGAAGTAACGCCATCACTTGAAGCGGACGACTTCATTATGGTTCTCCGCCAGTTCATAAGTAGAAGGGGACCGCACAAAGAAATTTGGTCTGACAGAGGGACTAACTTTGTAGGAGCCAACAGGGAGTTAAAAGAGGCCATTGCGGGTTGGAATGAAGAGAAAATAGAACGGCATTTACAGCAGAAGGGGATTAAGTGGGTCTTCCAGCCACCTGCCGCTCCCCATATGTCGGGAGTATGGGAACGTCTTGTACAGATTACGAAGAAGCACTTGAAGAGTGCAATAGGAGATGCACTTCTTACTGATGTTGAACTGAGGACACTGTTAGCTGAAGTGGAGTCTATAGTCAATAATCGTCCCATCACCGCTGTTTCAGACGATCCTGATGATTGTTCAGCCCTGACGCCTAACCATTTCCTTTTGCAGAGAGCTACTCAACTCCCACCTGGAGTATTTGTGAACGAGGATCAGTTCTCCAGAAAGCGATGGAGAAAAGTGCAGTTTCTTGCAGATCACTACTGGAAGAGGTGGATACGAGAGTATGTGCCAGCCCTTCAGAGTAGGCCGAAATGGTTCAAGTCCAAGAGAAATGTGCGTATTGGTGACCTAGTGCTCCTAGCAGAGGATAAATTGGTGCGCAACTGATGGCCAATGGGGCGTGTGGTGGAAGTGTTTACCGGAGAGGATGGAGGAGTACGGTCTGCTGAAGTCAAGACCGCAGGCGGTGTGTTTCACCGCCCTGTTGTCAAAATATGTCTACTAGAGGAAGTTGCTGATGATAAGTGAACACTGAACTGTCGACTAATGATAAGAGACAAGATTTGTTGAGTTAAAGACACTTCGTTAAGTTTATACAAACGAACTGCGTAGTTTATACAGCCCGTTTGTGGGGCCGCTATGTCGTGTCTTTTCCCGCGAAAAACATAATTATGTTAATTTATTTCGTTTCTATATCACGTGATTTTGAGCTTTGTCAGATTGTGAGTTTGCCACGAAATTTTAAGCTCTTTCTCGCTTCTTTGCATTTACGGATTTTCTTATTATGTTGATGTACTTCTGTTGCGGTGCACAGATGTCTTCGTATATGGCTGTTGTATTCCGCTGGTGCAGCGCTGAATGGGCCAAGTAAAATCTGAGTTAAGAAGAGCTGGAAATTCGTGTCTTCTTGTTGTTCATGTGTTCGATCCCTCGAGCGATTTCAACCACAACTGGTAAAGTGTCAGTAATTAGAGAAACCAGCTGCTGCCTCAGCTTCAAGGCGTTGGCACAAAGGGAATTCCAATACAATGGAACAATGGCAAAGAAACAACACCTTAGATGCTAGTCCTGGTCTTACCTGGCCCATTCTATTTGGAGAAAATCACTTGCACTCTGCACAGGCCCTGGTGGATGACGCCACCACTAGCATCCACTTTCGACATCCCGGCACGTCCTTCAAAACCACCTGTTCCCTAGAGAATCCTCAACCAAAAGAGACCCATATTGGAAGCAACACTCATACTGGTTTCACCTGTTTACTATCATTTGATTTTCCACCCGGACCTTCTTCGCAATCTTCTCATGCCAGTAAGATTTGAAGCACACAACTCAAGAGATTTCAATGTGCCTGATGGAAGCCGCATTTTTGTTCGACTTCCTCCCCGAAGTTCAAGTGCAAAAGGAACAGCTAGCCGCTTTATGAGAAAATATGGTGGGCCTCTTCTTGTTGCTTATCATGTTCACGGTCGTCAAGATTTACTACAGTTACGACACTTAACAACAGCCAAAGAACAGAGCAGTGAGCTTTGAAAGAATGTTGTGATTCACGATGGTGATCCTACTACAGACATCCGCCCTGATACTGAGCAAGAACAACCCAAATTCTACACTGTCATTGCAAGAACGTAATTTAGTTCAGCCTCCATCTAATGTACTAAGTCCAGATTTAAAAACCGTCGATCTTTCATTTGGTCCTCATCTTAGCACATTGCCAATGCCTCACTGCTACGCTTTTGAAACTCGTAAAGTAGTTGACCAAAGTTTACCAGATGTCCGAGACATTGTAAAAATTAAAGGACTTGTTGCTAAATGCACTGAATGGTGGACCACACGGGAGTACTTACCTCTAACAAGGGTTGCAGTCATGAGTAAACTTTTTTTGGTTTGAAATTGCTACTTGGAACATTTTACTTCTATTGTTCTAGTTTAACCCAAGAAGGAATGGACTGTAGTGGGACAATTACGCAACACTGCGACAATTTCGTCACGTAGCATTTATTCAGGTAACCGATTAAAACCGGTCGAAAAGAGCACATGCTGTTGGTGGTCGTCGTAGCCACGTTGTTTACTCCTTCACTGCCGTTCTTTTAAATGTTCAATCCCACTCTCGTTCCTTGACCAACGACACTGTCCCTCTACATACTGCGGAGCGGAAGGGAGGGGGGTGGGGATTAAATATACTGCTGGTAACACAGAATCTCGTTGCAGCGTGTTCGAAGGCTAAAACCAATGCGTGTCTTTTTTTTTCGAGCGCGATCACCAAGGTGCAAACTCCAGCCGATTACTTCCTCAGCAGAGACTGTCGATGTAGACGTATCCGTTTCGATATTGCTTCCACTTAAAGCACAACCGATTCAACGGTACCTTCGATCGAGAAAGCCATCGATCGGCAAGATTTGCCCACTCATCCCAGAGGCCGGTGCTTCTGGATCAATTCATTCCCAGTACATCCATCCATTCCCAGTGCGATTCCCTGCTTCATTTTTTATTACGTCTGTTTCGCTAGCGCTGCCATATAACGGAAGACAGAATAGGCGTATGAGTTGAGGGGTAAATCACCCAAACTTTAAATTTCTCATTGGATTAGGTTATAAAATAACGTTAACAGGATTGTAACAGGTTTCAACAAACATCAACACATTATTCTCTCATACTTTTTATTTATTATTTGTTCAAATGATCGTATATTTGTAATGGCCTGTAAAACTTCATATACCAAACAAGGGCGAGATATAACAACGCCTCGTCCAAACAAACCCTGGGTATATGGGGAAACATGTCCCAATTCTCCGAAATCAATAACATCATCTATAAGTAGCCGCAGCCTTGGGTCTTTTCTTCTTAATACCTGGAATGCAATTATGCTCTTTTTCTGCTTTCAATTCAAATATAATAATAATAAATTAATTACTTTATTTAGGTGAGGATGTTTTCTAGAACTGCTGTAATAAGTGAGGAGATGGTAAATAAACAAAGAAATAGTGTAAATATAACCGACACGTGTTAAAAAATCCCAAGTCACAGGAGTTGAGTTCGGGACCACCAAATACAAATTCATTTAGGGACAGGGCGGACGACTTGAGCCCCGAAAATCCAGCACTCTAACCACTAGGCCACGCTGTTGCTTTCTTTCTCGTGTTGCTGATCTTCAATATGAAGCTGGAGGCCAAGTCATGTAATTTGCAATTCAACGAACGTTAATGCAAAAGAAATGCTTGGTCAATCAACTTATGTATGCGGTCTTTGGTGGATACGGAAACATTATGTATTTGGTACAAGTTGGGATCCAAACGGGCGCCGAGCATAACATGTTTCTCCGTTACCTTTCAGCCCAATTGTCCTACTATTCAGTTTGTTTTTTCCTACCTCCAATCGCATTAGCTGATAGGTCGTCAATAAATCAAAACACGGCTTTTCCTCTTAGAATTGTAAAATATGGTGTAAACGATCTATAGCGGTCTTAGAGTCCAGAGCGTAGAAAACCTTTTAAAGACAGGTAATAAAAAGGTTATAAAATGGTGAATAACATTTTGTAAAAGGAAGAGTGAATAACATGTTTCTTGTCACTTCGTCACAGCCATGAAAAACGCATACATAGAATAACTTGTCAAACGACAGTTCCTATGTCCAACAACTCTCTGGCCTACTTATCAGAATCGCTTCATTCCGCTATAACAGTCACTGTGAAAACTTGCTCAACATTGTCTGTTAGCCTCAAGAATTCGCAAAAAGAAAAACAAAAAGGTAAAATTCCGTGAGATGTAAAAGAAATAAATAAACAAAAAGGAAGTACGGACCCTTCCTTTTAGTATAGTATACGATTACTTTGTGTAACTTATAATAGATTGACAATTAAAACTTGTCTAATCGATTTGTAAGTTGTTTTCGTTACATCCGTTTCGATTATCTACTGTCGATTCCTTGCTTTACTCGGCAATGACTTCACCTAGCATCACAGGCGGAATGGCAGACCGTAGTGAACTTCTTCTGGATTCCTGGAAAAGTTATCTTGTATCGGTACACTCATCGCATATCTTACCCGGCTTGGACGTCTTAAAAAGAACAGCCACCCCTCAATTCATGTCGATTTCTTTGTGTTCCTCTTGCGGGCGTGGCTTATGGGGCAAGCCCTGTCCGAAAAAAAAGGCGCAAAGCTGTGTTTTACAGAGGTGAAATGGAAAAATATGTTTTATTTACAATTAACATACGTAGTTAGAATTATTTACATCGGTAGAAAACTACCCGCTAATCTCTCGATCTGTCTATCCGTCTATCCATCTACATGTCTGTCTATCAGTCTATCTCTCTCTCTCTCTATCTACCAATCTAACAATTGGTCAATCAACGAGGCCTAAGAATCATTTTGAGGGTAATGTTAAATACAAATGTTCCTACTTACAAGTGGTCAGGGATAGCAAATACACACTTGCTTTATAAATCCTTTTGAGAGTATTCATTCGCTCATTGTATTATATCAACAACTTGTCAAGGATTTTGGACAGTGGCATGTTCTTATCAAGTGAATTGAATTCTTCCTTTGTCGAATTCATGCAATATCTTCTTCTGATCTCCTTGGAAGGGGCTATTTCCTTCGACAACTTTTGATAAGCAGCTTTCCCGTTGCAGGTACCTCCATCTGTGTCATATTCTTTACAAACTCGCCAACGCCAGTAATGGAGACGCCATTGCTTTTGGTAACCAGGCCCGCGAATGGGCACGCATTTCCGTAAAAAAAGACGAAGGGCATCAGAACATAATGCTTTGGAAGGTTATGCCCGTTAGAAGCATACTTTCTTTAAACTAAGGGAAAACAAACAATGATATTCAGCTCCTTATCTACTCACACATATTCCTGAAGCTGAAGTTGATGGCTTTTTGTAATAGGGACAGTTTAATTTTGGTAGATGTTATATGGCTGTTTAACCATTTTCTTTTATATATATATATATATATATATATATATATATATATATATATATATATATATATATATATATATATATATATATATATATATATATATATATATATATATATATATATATATATATATATATGGCTGAATAAAGAAGTGAAACCCATCCCGTAAATACAACATGTAAGGTAATTGAGTGAAAAGAAGAAAGAATTGCCCTGAGCGGGAAATATATATATATATATATATATATATTATATTATATTTATTATATATATATTATATTATATATAATTCTAACACTGAGCTCTTTAACGAAGAAACGTAGACGAGTGATTGGCAAAACTTGAATCGGTTAATTTGTTGGAAATGGTAACAATATGTACTATAGGGAATGAAGTACGTATACGGAGACTCTAAAGTTTCTCCTTGACTGCTAACAATTCCAGATTTCAGGAACCCTTCCTTTTGCCTTTTACTGAAATTATTTGTCAGTGGATTCCCATAAACAGGTGTATAAGGAATTTAAAGACTTAGAAAGGTGTTGAGCTCATCATAGATTTCACGTTGCTTTTGGTCTCTGCGAAGAGCAAGTCTTTCATCAACCATTAGCTACGCTTTCGCTGAATGTAAAGCGTGCACTGCTTCATGGGTACACTATGTAATGCAAAATAATTGCCAAGATTAAGATTTGACCTCTGTCTCTCATGAATTCACTTATTGTTGTACGGATAAGGTTTTTCGGATTGGCTCTTGAACTAACCCTTACTTTATGAGCCTTTCTTACCTCGTGCACATCTCGTAGGCAAAGAATGGACGTGGCAAGTATCCGGAGCTTATGTAACCTATTGACAATAACGCAACGCGTCTGCCCAATTAGCGCAACCAGCGCTATTTTCTCGCACACCTGAGCTGTTCTAGATCTGCTCTTCTTTCTGCCTTTATCCTTCAGTTTCTTAAACAAGACATTATTCTTTTACACCGTTAAGCTTGAAACGTGGAATTCCTCAGTTAAGTATAACATGGTAATAAATGAATAAAAATTATATATTTAAATGTATAAAAACTATCGTAAGTAACCTTTTTATTTTGTAATAGAGTACGTATGATTCTAATCACGTTAATACCATGTGCAAAAGTAGGTCTAGATATAAGCTCTTGACGTCATTTTCTTTCTAGATACACTATTTTCAAGTAGCACAAAATTAGGAGTACAAAACAAATATATATAGATATATAAACGGAAAACAATTGTGCGGAACATATCCTGACTATAAAGGAAAGGAGGCGGGTAATCAAAACAAAACAAAAATTACAACAGAAATATAAAGTAAAACAAATGTACTTTATCAGCATTATGTGGTATATTAAGATTTCGTCTATTGCTATGTGTTTCTTTATACGTCTATGCCACGTTGAGGAGGCATTTCAACATTATTTGGGCTACGATTAATTTCTTGGATTCAGCATTACGGATGAAAGGTTGCACATATCATTGCAAAGAAAACGCAACCTCTTCTGCTCGTCTTGTTTACAGCACGAACGTCAGTGAAAGAAAGGTCCGTCACAAGCAGCAGGTGTCTCGTATCCTATTCATCTTCTCGGCGAATTTAGTAACCTAATTGCAATTTCCGCAAAATTGGAGGCCGCCTTTGAACGCCTGTCACTGGCTGTAAATGAGTTTTTTGTCTATTTCCACTTGCAAGAAAATATGAATACTTGAAAATAATATTGTCATCAGGAAAAGACATTCCAATTATCATCACTATTCTCAATAAATGAAATATGAAGACGTGTATATCCTTTTTTATCGCTTGTTGTCCTTTAAACCGTGCCGATCGGCAAATGAAGCATTACATGCAAATCGATGGTTTATTATCAGTGCTGAAGTTGAAAGCCATCTTTGAATGCCTCACGTTTGCTTGCAACGTTGATGTTCTTGCCCAAAAAAACATTATATCTGCAAGAAACCCTCAAAAAGTCGGCACTTAACATGTTGTCGATCCTTCTAGGTGACAACCATTGGAGATTTCTACGGCAAAAAAGACACGCTCTTCAAATCGTGTTGGTGCCGTGGTGGTCTAATATACAGCACGTTCGTCTCCATATCGGGAAATCTGGGTTTGATTGCTGTCCTGCTGTCTTATTATGAATCTTTCCCTTTTCTTGCTTGTATACACCTTTCACGCATCTGACCTATCCGGACATACACTTCCCTATTTAATCTAGACGTCTCGGAAGGAACAGGTAATCTTAAGGTGGAGCGCTTAACAGCAAGGTCTTGGTAATTAACTGGCAGCTTGGCAAATGAGTAAACCTTGTCTGCACAAAAAAGGACAATCGCTTTTTAGCGAGGGTAAAAAATATGGGGCTTAAAATGAAAGATCAATTAGAAGAAATATTAAGGCTATTTAATTGTCCCTATCTATCCATCTATCGGTCTATCTCTATATAAATCTATCCGTCTGTCTTTCTTTCTATTCGTCTGTCTTCCCGACTACCCGCCTATCCGTCCATTCATCTATCTGCCTATAAAAATCCATCTATCTGATAATAAAAATGACATAAAATCAAGTACGCATTGGGTATAAGTATCATTTTCGTTTTGACTGCTACCAGTCTGAGCCCAAGCCCGATAAAAATTGTCATATGCTATATATGTGTGGCTAAATTAAGCGGATATACAAAAACATATATTTTAATACCTTCCAACCTTACTTGAAATTCGGCATAGCTCTAGTTCTATCGTCTGGTATATTTGTTTTCCAGATCAACATTGCAGCAGACATTATGGGCTCGTATTGAATTTGGGACTACCATGGATTAGTACTGTGTTGAAGTCAGCGTACAATGTAGATGTCATGCTCCCTTTGGTGAATACTGTGAGACAAGCCATTCCTTGGCCATGGTTTAGCTAAAGGCTTTATCTCAGTGTAAAACATTGGTTCAACGGCTTACAATATGAATTATATAGAGATAGTAATTGCCTTGGTTTGGGTTAGTTCTCGGTCTGTCGTAAAATTACTTGGTGCCATACGATAACGTTTATTTGGTTGAATTCTAAAATGAATCTGTAACATACAGCGAGGACACATGTGATTCAGGGAAGCCGTCGCGTCAGCACAGCACGTCAGAAAGACCTGGCACGCCTACCTAACTGACCGGTTACATATGTGAAATCCCCCTTTTCTAAACGAAACTAACGACAAGAAGTCCTCCTAGCTGTATAACTACAAAACATAATAACTGAAAGTATTTTTGAATTAATAAGATCATGCAAGTTCTATTGCAAAGCATCAGGCTTAATGTTAAAAATAACGTGGATGTTCATAGTCCTCCAGCCTCTTTGGCTTCTTGTGCCGCTTGACAGAGGTCCTCCGAATGCGCAGTTCAGGCATCATGCATACGGCTACTGATGCCTCAGGAGCTCCTGGAGTGAGTATTTCAACACGGTAAAATCATCAGGACTTAAAATACATAATTCTATTTAAAATTACTTAATACCTACTTTACATAATACATAGAATACTGGGCAGTTGTGGATGATGCTGGCGACATTGGTTGGACCGGCTGAACTGTGTCTGACTAAAGGGATTGGCGTCAGAAGCTGCGAAGCGGGTGCTTCAGGCTTTTCCATGATGATGGCAGGGCAACAAATACGCCCCTGCTGAATCCGCACGGGGTCGCAAAATTGAAATGGGGAGAGGATTTTGGTACCACAGTCCTGGTATTTCCTTTGTCTTTCTTGTCGGACAGAGACCTGCGTGCTTCTTGGGCAAGTTTAGAAAACAACAAGGTTTTTGGTGTGAACAGCTTGTCTTTTGACATTCGGCTCAACTCAATTGTTTACTTCATATCCATGTTTAGATACCACTTTTCATGATCTGTAGTCCTCACTTGGGGATTATTGGTTTTCCCTGAGCATCACGTGGCTGAAAGAGCAGACATGTGCTTTGAAAGGACAGACGCCCAACTTCTTCTTCTCGGCATTGGTGACGCGGAGAAGCGCTTTGAATAATTTCTCATAAGCAGCTTTCCCTGTGCAGGTGTCACGCACCTGCGTCATCTTCTCCACGAACTCGCCAACGGTCGTGCAGTTCTTGAATGGGCAGCCTCCTTTGAAAGCCGGGCAAGAGAAAAGCGTAATATTTTTTCGGTGTTTGTTAGGTAAACAATTGGAAAGATAACCTTTCGCCTTGTGCCACGGGTTTGGCAGCAAAGTTCTAGAGATATTTAATGAAATATGTTAAAATGCTTGTATATCTTTTATAAACTTTGTCTTGTAGTGATATATTCATTTTGACGTCTTCTCTTATTTCTTTACTAAATTTCCAACGCCGTTGGGCAAGCGAATCCAACGGCAGCTTCCTTCTCTTTGGCAGTGGTGTGGATGTCTCGGAGAAACTGTACGTACGCAGCAACACCCTTACATTGCTCGCGCATCTCGCCTAGCTTCTCTTCAAACTCTCCAACAGTTTGGCAAACCTTGTTGGCGAAGACAGGACATTGACGCTAGGTGACATCGAAAGACCGGGATTCAATTTGATATCGCCGCTGATTATCAGTAATAAATATAGCAAAGAATTATCATGTCTCTTAGAGAGTTTCATGTTAAGAGAAGGGCATATTCGAACACGTCTGCAGTGGATGCGTGCAGTGCGGTATATAAATTCATGATAGCTGTACTGTAGTTCTTGTTTGCAGACTGGTTGTGTGAGCGTGTCCGTTTCCCTTGCGATCTTAAGATGACACGAAATAGACAAAAAAAGTGTGACAAGTCCGATAAATTTAAATGACATGCTGACACAAACCTTGTTCCTTGCTTGGAGTTGTTAGTCTCTTTGAAAGCTGATTGGTAAGCAGATCACAGGAGTCGCGATCGTGTCCGGAGACAGTGTAGTAAGTAAGTTAATTCAGTTAACTGGTCTCACGAACAATGCTTCCCGTTGTTTCAAATTGGAGGATCACTGTAGCGATCGTGGATACTTGCAGAGTTTTGACATATAAGTAACATGTAAGTCCAAGAAACCAACTCCAACTTGGTACTTTGTGCTTTTTACTCGACGTTTCGGGCGTTGCGCCCTTTCTCAAGAGTACACAAGCTGACAAGATCGTTATTTGACTGGGAACTGTTTGTTACGTGCCAGCGAAATAATTAAAATTTAAATTCAACGGTTATATTAGTGCGCGCTTAACATTATGCGCGCGCGTGCAAAAACCTTTTCGACAATGTTACTTTTATAGAGGAAAACAAAGACAACTTATAAAACTTAAGTTAAAGTTAGAATGGTAATATAAAGTTGCTTATGTTTGTCCGTTGATCGAGGGCCTTAACTTTTGGATCCAGAAGTCCTCTCTGGTTCTTTTGATTATTTGGTTATTGCTACGGACACGCTCGGTGTTGGTTGGCAAGTATGTACAAGTCATCCTTAAGGAAGGAAAGATTACAACTGATTACGTCTATCTATCTATCTATCTATCTATCTATCTATCTATCTATCTATCTATCTATCTATCTATCTATCTATCTATCTATCTATCTATCTATCTATCTATCTATCTATCTATCTATCTATCTATCTATCTATCTATCTATCTATCTATCTATCTATCTAAGTGTCCTCCAACTTAAGAATACTGAAAAAGGTTAAACCTTTTCTAAATAGTGAGAACATCGATACTTTATATAGGTCAATTATTGAGCCTTATTTCAGTTATTTTTGTCTTGTCCGGGACTCAATATGTGACACATTAAGTAATAGTCTCCAAAGGCTTCAAAATAGGGCGGCTCGTATTGTTACTGGTGCTGCTTATAGTAAGCCTTCTGGAGAAGTTTTTGAGGAATTAGGCTGGACTCAGTTAAATTCCATGAGACAATTTCACAAGGCCATTATGATGTTTAAAATTGTTAACGGTCTGACACCTCCATACCTTACCGAAATGTTCAATTCTAATAACGCCTTAAACAATTACGGTCTGGGATCTTCAAATTACGACCTAGAACTGCCCAAATGCAGAACAAATTACTATAAGAATAGTTTTGCTTTCAGTGGCGTCAAGGTCTGGAATGCTCTCCCTCGCTACCTCAAAGAAGAAAGGTCTTTGGAAAAGTTTAAAAGAGGCTTACTACCGGCACTTGTAAAGTAATTAGTTAAAGATCGCCTTGTAAATTGTTATGTTTAAGTACATATTTTAAAGTATTGTATTAATTAGTTAATTCACGGATTTTATGGAAACCAAATTTTAACCTGTATGTTTAAATTTGATAAGATTTCGTGTATAAATAAAAGATTCCATCCATCCATCTACCTGAGTAGGCATAAGAAGGATGACTTCCAGTTTATATCCGGTGGTAAATAATTTCTTTTAAAGATATTTTAATGAAAGGAAGACAAGCAAATCGGCCTCCAGAAGAATCCAAAGTGTATAAAGTAGCAATTTATAAATGGAATACTAGATATTCAGCGATGATATATGTACAAAGGCTAAATTTGGCCATTTAAGGAGCATGGATTTCAGGGAAGCACTGGAATAGGGTATCTCCTTGTTTTGCTATGAAATTCCAACTTTTTCACGCAGTAGGAGACGAGGTAGATTGCATTGTCTCCTGCATAATAGCACCAAATTTGGTTTTCTGCATGCAGAACTCGGTCAAATCGATGCATAGGTGTTTGCAGTGTTTGAAGTTCTGTTTTGATTCTGTTTTATGATGTCACGATGTGGACAAAACAACAAAGCAACAAAAATTGTTAGGATGTATGAAGGAAAATGACTGATTTTTACTCTGACCTGATTTCTATGTCATTACTACATGAATGTTTTTACTGTCAACCTTACCAAGCCTACTACTGGGTGATTTTGTGTACAACCATAGCTGAAATGTTCTTATTTTTTGTTTCTGTTATGACACATAACGAAATGTTGAAGGCACGGTGGCTCCTTGTTTTGCTATGAAATTCCAACTTTTTCACGCAGTAGGAGATGAGGTAGATTACATTGTCTCCTGCATAATAGCACCAAATTTGGTTTTCTGCATGCAGCACTCGGTAAAATCGATGCATAGGTGTTTGGAGTGTTTGAAGTTCTGTTTTGATTCTGTCTTATGACGTCACGATGGGGACAAAACAACAAAGCAGCAATAATTGTTAGGATGTATGAAGGAAAATGACTGATTTTTTACTCTGACCTGATTTCTATGTCATTACTACATGTATGTTTTTACTGTCAACCTGACCAAGCTTACTACTGGGTGATTTTGTGTACAACCATCGCTGAAATGTTCTTATTTTTTGTTTCTGTTATCACACATAACCAAATGTTGAAGGCACGGTGACCTAACGGTTTGTGTGCTGGAGTCTGTATCGAGAGATCCAGGTTGGAGTCCTTGTTGGGACAATTCTGTTGTATTCTTTGGGAAGGCACTTAACTCCGTCAGTGCCTCTCTCTAGCTAGATATTTTGTCACTTGGTTCCCCCTGTCTTATGCTTAAGGAAACAAACCAATCTACTTAAAAAAACAGGCCCTGTATCAATAATTACTGACAAGTGGAAAAAGGATATTCTACAGTCATTATTATGGATGGGTGAATCAAAATAAAACTACATACATACAAACGTAATCTTTGAATTTCTCAATAATTTTTATTATCTATCATTAAGAAGTGAATCCATGAGTTTTAACAGCTATAGAGAAATGTGGTATGATTTGATGCTGTTTCCTTGACTAGTACATGTACCTGCCTATAGAAGGTAAATTTCTCCCCTTTTTAAAATTGAGCCGAATCCCTCGGCTGCATTGCCTTTATTGAATGATATGATCATTTCAAGCCATTCTCAGTCATGACTGACAAGTGTTAGTTGTTAAGGTAACCACTGACTGCCTTATGATGACTGCATCTTTGCAGTGAGATTCCAAAAAATGACCACATGCGGTGTACAACGTAATATTTCCACAACTTCTTTGTTGCTGACCGGAATACTACGTGATCATGACTGGTCCGCCAAAGCACAGCAAGTTGTTGACTCCGTGCCTTGTTAGCTTAGTCGACACAGATGCATTACCAGTAAGTTGCTTACATAATGCCAATGACGTCAACGCGAGGGGTCATGAACATTTCATGAGATTTGAATAGCTAATTTATTGGAAGCCTAATAAGTACAGATTATGAGCTGATCTGTTCAAAACGATAAAAAATTACCATGCTTCAAAAATGTGAATATGATTCCAAAGCTTGAAAACGCAGGTTATACGCCCGCTACGTTTAGGCGAGATAAAGCGATTAACATGGCATCCGTTTTTTCAAACATTGACCTAAAAATGCATGTTCCTGATTTTTGGCATGTGCGTTTGTTATATTTTCATAGGAGAATAAACTTAGAAAAATGAAAAAAAAAAAAAAAAATAGAACTGCACACGAAAAAAAGGTATATTTTTTTACTGACAGGAATAATAAGCAATTATTGGATGAGGTTGAGCATGATATCATGAATTATCAAAATTATCGGAAACGGAGGCAAATCCCTCAGTCATATTTTTAAAAAATTGACAGCACTACACAGACGAGGGGCTTGGAAACTAGGCGGACTTTGATCTCGACATTATAACCCAATATCTGCTGCAGATATTGGGTTATCATGTCAACTTCACATGCTACTGTGTATTGACTGGATGCTCTCGACCAATCACATTTCTCAAAGTAATTCTAATGTATAATCATCAGAATTAAGAGACACGAATTGTCGGCGAACGTGCTGACAGCATCCTCTCCGAATTTCAGCCTATTTGGACCAGCGGCTGCCGACTTCGAACTCGAAATGCACGTATAACTCGCATAATTTTTACTTTCGAGAAACAGAGAAAAAAAAATGTCGGCGGCATTCAAATGTCATGAGATCATCACACCCTGGGGGACACCTCAACATTCTGTTAAACAATTAGATTATGAGCTCGAGATTTCTATCGCGTGATAGTTGACGAGGGCGCAGCCCGAGTCAACTTTCACGCATAGAAATCGAGAGCGAAAAATCTAATTGTTTTAGTATAAATCTTTTCTGGAACAGCCTCGACTAGTAAACTGTCTAAATCTTCTTCACGGACAGAACCGGCCGCCATTTTGTTAGCAAGAGCATACTGCAACGCTACTCACTATCAATCACAGAATAGATACTGGGTAGCGTAGCCAATCAGGGCGCGGCATTTGTGATAGAAAGCTAATAGATTTATACTAAAAAACAATAGGAATGTGACAGTTAACATGGGACAGGTACAAAGTACTGCGACAGCGTGTGGGAAATTATTCTCGAGTGAATAAACCGCTTTTTTCATGTCAAGTTAGAATTCCGAGGCGAAATTATCGTTTGATTCGCTGTGTTAGCGTTACAAATTTACATATCATTCGAACAATCTTCAAAATTATGACCATGTCAGAATTCACTGATTTTGGAATCGTATAACGCACGATGAACCACCCCATTTCGCAAGAGCACATATATTCCATAATGTTTATATCTAATTAGCAAAAGCGACATGAAACGGCATACCCGAGACCTTATTGCAGTCTTTCACCTATTGTTTACCCGAAACTCTCGATCTAGCTTTCAATTTCTTCCAGTTGAAATTTCTTCTCCGTCAATTACCTCTGTTTCTTCGACGGTTCCCTGCAACCGTATCTTAGCGCAGATTCTTGCGCTCATTTCGGCTTGCTCGCTTGCTTCATGATCGCGATCTTTATCGAATTAATCCAGCCATTTTTCCTGGTTGTAAATCAACCCTTTGTTGCATTCCGCTAATTTAGCGGCCCGCTCTTTGTCGAAAGTTTTTGTTTGTTTTCCGTGGCCTCACTTTAGCCGTCGAAAACGGGCAAGATTGCTTTTTTCTTTGGCGGGCGAATCGCGCCTCAATTCATGTGACCACTTGCCAAGCTAATAAATTCCATTGGCAGAACTTGTCAACGCTCAATTAAGCAATTAACATGCAAACAATCTTGCTAGCGGCAGATATAATATTTTACGTCGAGTTATTCTTTTTTTTCTTAAGGATTACCTTAAGATCTATCCAACCGCTACAAAAAGTAAAATTAGCAAAATGGTAAATTTTCCCCTTACTGATAACATAATACTGCGATAAGGAAATATTCAACAGAGTACTACTGAACTATTAAATCGGGATTCACCTTGAGAGGCTTTTTTATCGTCACGATTAGCCCATAATGAATTGTAGCCGTAATTTAAGTCAAACACGATGCCATTCTAAGCATTTTTAGAGCCGTTTTTTTTTATTGGGGGGGGGGGAGGGGGGTGAGAGATTGCGTACAACTGTAACGGGCCCACTTTGCACTCTTGATTGTGACTTTTTTTCGTTATTTCTTTGTGGGTTTGGCTATATATTTCGACTGCATGTTACCCTCACCGCGCCAGTTTAAATAATACTGATTATTTTTAACAAACGCCAATTCAGGTCAAATCTTTCACCTTAGACTTGCAACATAACGTTTGCATAGGAACATCCATTTCAGTTACACCTCCAGCTCTTGCTCTGATTCTGTACAAAAATGCCATTGTTACCTGTCCCCAAACTCTTCAGTTTCTTGCACAGTCTCGTCTGGCATTGGAATTTTGACTCTTTTGGTCGCCCAGACTCTTGAGGAAATTTATTTAACACAGTGGTATTGTGGCGATTTTAAAAAGGTGATGAAAATAGAATTAGAATTCATGAAATAGCCAAAGAGGGAGCTCCGAATGTATTGACTCGTCTTCTTTGCAATTATCTTGTAATTCAATGTATTATCATTTCAACTGAGCAAATATTTTATCTCTAAATGTGATTTATACTTCACTTTGCCCAGGGGCACACAGGACTGTTGACGCTCTTCATCAGGATGGTCAACTTTTATCACTCCAACTATTACTTTGTCTAACAAATTCGATTTGCAGTGGGAAAGTGCGATCCAGCGTGAAAACCGTGCTGCAATGTGCTTCTCGGAGAGTGCGAGGAAATATAATTTCCAGAAAAAATTACAAGATCAACTAAATTCGCAAATACAACTGCGTTGTATTTCTTTTAATGTCAGTTCAACGTCTGAATATTCATTTCTGATACATCAAAGCAGTACTGGCCGCGATATCGGAAAACTATAGGCATTTAAATCTCACTTGACTGAAAAGGCTCAACTTTCTCTATTTTGTTCTTCTCATTTTCAAACTAATTCGTGTTCCTTGATGCTAACCTAAAATTGCTCTGCAACATCGACAGTGGTCATTAACCGGGACCTGGGTTCAGCAACGAGCAACGGCATCTTCCTGCAGCTCAATAGTGTTGCCATTGGTATCCTTCTCAATGTCGTACTAGACCAGGCGATGCTGGATATAATGGATCTTTGACATTTCCACATCCTTCTTGGCTCTAGAAAGAAAATATGATGGCAACGATTCAATAAGCTCTAATTGCGAATTCCGAAGTAAAAATAAAACTCAATGGCTCTTTCATTTTTTCTTGTTGCTAAAGATAGTCGAAAAGGGAATTGAAAAATGTAAGCAATAATGAACTTCTTCAGTATAGAACGAAAATGTAACTTTCAAACTGCCTCATTTTCTGGCCGTTTACAAACATTTTAGCTAGTTCTAATTGTTATGAATTATTGTTTATCGCCAAAAAAAATAACTTAACAGAACCGACTAATATTTGTGCCAATTATGCCGACATACTTGTAGGTAGTTTGGTATTCGCATCTGTAACTGCCGCCTCCGTCCACCATAAGGAACATGGTAACAAAGCCCTTTAGTACTCCATCGTGGACAAGTATTCTCTTGGTTGATGGCTCCCAGCCTATCGTCTTCCTTTGCACCACAGGTCCGTTTTCGGGAAAGTTAACGCCAATAAACTTGGATTTGTGCACGATGCAGTTCCCTTTAAGGCTGTCACAACAAAGGCAATGTATGAGTGGAAACAGGCAGAGGGAACATGTGGGATAGAAAAGATGTTAGAAGGAAATTATGACCATATTGCACGCGCTTTCAGTGTTACGTGCATAGTGATTATCGTTTGACAAATGAGCAAACAATTATCAAAATCCACCAATCACAGCCCACAAGCCATCAGCTTATAAACTCTTGGCTCATTTTCAAAGAAGTGACACGAAACACCGGGCATGTAATTGGTGTGATTGGTGTATTTACATCCTGGTCATGTCGACAAACTTTGAAAGACTATGCCGAAAGATGATGTTCAAACGTAACGCTGAGCGTTGTTCTAAAGTAAAGTTGTTGAGATGATCTATCTATCTATCTATCTATCTCTCTCTCTCTCTCTCTCTCTCTCTCTCTCTCTCTCTCTCTCTCTCTCTCTCTCTCTCTCTCTCTCTCTCTCTCTCTCTCTCTCTCTCTCTCTCTCTCTCTCTCTCTCTCTCTCTCTCTCTCTCTCTCTCTCTCTCTCTCTCTCTCTCTCTCTCTCTCTCTCTCTCTCTCTCTCTCTCTCTCTCTCTCTCTCTCTCTCTCTTTACTGTTTTGAATGGTGTTTTAAGCTATTTAAAACATTATTAAAACGTATTTTTAAATGGTGTTTTTAAGCTGTTTAAAACAGCATTAAAACATATTTTGAAACTTTTTTTAAAATTCCACAGAAACAGATTGGAATTTAAAATACAGTTATTACAAACAGTATACAAACAGATTAAAAATATATGTTAAATCCTCACACCTAAAAATAGGTGTT
This sequence comes from Meandrina meandrites, assembly GCA_963693305.1. Classification (NCBI taxonomy): domain Eukaryota; kingdom Metazoa; phylum Cnidaria; class Anthozoa; order Scleractinia; family Meandrinidae; genus Meandrina; species Meandrina meandrites. The sequence goes on from OY855904.1 coordinate 44,639,954, forward strand.
CAAATTAGATTTTTAATATAGTTTTTGACTGTTTTTAATGGTGTTTTAAGCTGTTTAAAACAGTATTAAAACATATTTTGAAATGGTGTTTTAAAGCTGTTTAAAACAGTAGTAGAACATATTTTGAGACTTCTTTAAAATTCCAGACTGAAGCAGCTTGGAAACAGCATTAAAAATATATTTTAAATTCTCACACTATTTGTAAACTATTTTTTTATGCTACATGTATTTTAATTCTGTTTTTGGAACCAACAGTCTTGAAATTGTGCTTAAATTATATGTACATGTATATTTTGCTCTGTTCGATGTAGTGTTTTACATGTACATGTAATGTGCTTAAGACAATGTTAAAATATAAAAGATCACATTAATATAATAAAAAAGCATAAACAGATAGTGTGAAACCAGTATAAAAATAGCCAGCAACAAAATAGTTTCCACTTTTCTGAGAAATAAAAAAAAAATTAAAGTGTGACAAATATGCTGGGAGATGAATACCAGACATATCCACAATTTGAGTATCAGCAGAGCAGGCAAACAAAAAATAGCATCCACTGGTTGGGCTTTGGTAATCATTAACCAGAAGGACTGTACAGATACAGTGTACATACATGTACAGTACCCGAGAGTTCCAACAGGCAAAATTTTGTTGATTACGGCCAGAAAAATCAAGAAAATTCAAGTCCTCAGGCGGTTATTTTCGCAACTACATTGTAGACTCTCACCAAGTCAAGTTGTCAGTGCTAATTAATTGACAAATTGAGTCAATGTGGGTGTATTGGATATGGATGGTTATTTTTATGTGAAAATTCCTTTTTTTGTGAAATGCAAGGCACTGGATGCTTAAACTAAAGCAGTGGCAATTAAACCATAAAATTACATGTAAATGTGCCTCTCTTCGCTTTCCTGAATTTGCAAAGGTTGATTACATGTAGTAAATAAAGCTCATGAATTTAAAGTTTTTGCAAAGATTATTTATTCACTTTTCAGGGACAAAAGAAATTTTCAGGAAGTGAACATTGTACATCATACAGCACATGCATCTATAAATTGGCATTACATTATTTAATTATTTCTCCCAACTTGTCAACTTTGTCTGCAGCCTTTCCCTTTTTGGTCAGCTTGTTCTGTTGGTTTCCTTCTGAAAAGATAAAAAAAGGAACTTTTAGACTCTCACATAGATGTACTGTAGTTGTCGTAGAATGTTGCAATGCTAGGTAAAAGGTTAAGTCTACATACAAGCCAAGTGGCCCATCAGGCTGGAGCTTATCCCAGTTTCCGTAGCATGAAGCAACCACAGTATTTCTACTCCCCATTGGATGGGATGCTAGTCCATCGCAGGGTTACCCTCACCAGTAAATTTGCCAGTACCCATTTATTTATACACCTGGGTGGAGAGAGGTACTACCCGTACGAAAATGTCTGACCTGACAATAACCCAATTTTGGCCTGATTTTTTAGCCTGACAAAGACCAAATTTCCATAGCCTCACCTTAACCTTTTTAAGCCTCGTGTTAACCTTAAAAATGGGCCTTAATATTTTAAGTCTTGTAGCCTGATATTTTTAAGGCTTGCAGACACGGCACGGTCGAGCGCAAATAAGGCCTGAAATAATTAACTTTAAGGCTTACAAAGCAACATTAAGGCTTAAAAAGTAAGCTTGTTAGACCTAAAAAGGCAGACTTGTTAGGCTTAAAATTCAGCCTTAAATTGTTACACTAAAACTCTAAATTAAGGCTTAGAAAGGCACGATCGTAGCAGCTGATGAAACGCCTAAAAATAGGTTGTGACATGAACCTCGAAACATACCTTCACGCCAAGCTGTTGGAGATATTAGTGTTCCATTACCACTTCGAAACCTTCTAGAAATCCAGACGTGCAGGCATTCAACAATTGTTTGCCAGTGCGAAAATTCTGTGGTCGAACGTAGTAGGTGTACGAATGAAATGAACACAGCCGCACGCGGTCGAAATCATGTGTACACATGTACACATGAATGCTGCCGAGCTAACTATAGAATCGCATAGCTCAAAGAATTCTCGCGCTCTGATTGGCTAGAGATGCGAGGGTATTTAGCGCGGTATTGCGACTTGAAAGTGAGGCTGCGCGGTATTGCACCGTAGCAACAACCCTAGCAACGCCATCACTGCAATAAAACAATTCGGAAACAATTAGAAACAATGCGTTTTCAATCATGTCAGTTTTAAAGCCATTACCATCTACAAAGGCAAAAGAGAAGAAAAGCGTTTTTGAAATTGGTGAAAGTGAAGTTTTTCCTTCTTTCAAACTAAACTACGACTTTTTGGAGTGTTTTAAAAAGCCCCTTTCTCTAGCGACTACAAGAAAGCGACGAAGTGACGCGGAAAAAATGGCCGAAGCCGAAACGAGCCAGGAAAAAATTGCAAGCACAAGTTTAAACGCCGACGAAGTACCAGCGTCAGTTGATTCAGTTGTTCGATATACAGAAGAAGAACTGACTGCCTTCAAAGAAAACATGGCCTCGGAAAATACGAAGAAAAGTACATGTACCTCCGTTCGCCGCTTGCAGTCGTGGTACATGGAAAAGTATCAAACTGAACTGAACTTGAACAGCATTTCTAAAACAGAAGCTCCTCGGCTTCTGAAGCATTTCTTTGTTGAAATACGGCAAACGACCAATGAAAACAAAGGCAAAGAATACGAGCCAGGCACTCTGCAAACCTACCGTAATGGTCTCCGGAGGTATTTCCTCGAACGGGTATGTCCGCCGGCTCCTGACAACTTTGACATCGACAACTTTGAAGACGTCGCCACAATGCTCTCCGTGAAGAAAAAAGATTTGAAGAAGAAAGGCTTCGGAAACAAACCGAACGCAGCCCAGCCACTTGAAGACGATGAAGTTGAAAAGATGTGGTCAACAGGAGCAATTGGTTTACAAAATCCCCGTTCGCTTCTTCGTCTTGTTTGGTGGAATAATGTTACGCACCTCGGCATGCGAGCTTTCAAGGAGCAGTACGATTGTCAGCTGGATGATTTTACAATCACTGAACAGTATGTTGAATACAAAGAACGGCAAACCAAGAACCGCCAAGGAGACGAAGGAAGCGCGACGAAACGGGCTAGAAAGTACAACAACAAAATATGGAAAACAGATGGAGGAGAACGAGACCCATATCGAGCATTCACAGAGTATGTCGGACATCGTCCAAAAGGTGAAAAAGTTCCTCGTAATTTTTTCCTGACTCCAGTGGAAAATCCTATCTCGAATGTGTGGTATAAGATGGTTCCAGTCGGTCGAAATAAACTCGCAAAGCAGATGCAGGAAATCGCCTCCTTCGCTTCGTTGGATGGAAAATTCACAAATTCAAGCGGCCGTAAAACAGTCATCCAAAGCTTACGAGACGAGTTTCACCCGCTGGAAATCTCGGAGCTCACAGGTCACGCAGACCCCGGTTCCATTGCCAGTTACAGCCACAATCCCTTGGAAAAACAACGAAGAATGTCAAACAAGCTGGCTGGTTTTTCATCTACTGTTACCACAACTACCAACGCCAACAGGGGATCTTCGACACAAGTTTTACGGGAAGTTACTGTCAACAGTCCTGCCTTGCCAACAACAGTCGAGAACAACAAAACAACCATAAATGATGATGACAGCCACTCAGCGTTTACTGCTAGAGCTCTTGGCGGACTGTTTACCGGGGTAACGTTTACCAACTCCCCGGTAAATATTTCCATAAGCTTCCAGTCAAATCTTAACAAATGACAGTTTTGTTTAGCCCAGAATTTGCACTGTTTTCGTGATGAGCTGAAACGCAATTTCAGTTTGACTTCTAAGTATTGCCTCATTACTCTTTCGAAGAAGTTAAACATTCAAAAACTTTGGACAAGATATTGAGATATTGAATTATTTGATTTTAAGGTGTAGATTTGAAAAACGAACCGGTTCTTTCTTTGTACTTTCACTCCAAATGTGCGCTCATTCAGTGCAGGCTGAAAGACTACAAACTGCTTGATGATTTTGTCTTGAGCTTATTACTTGATCTTGATGCTATTTTTAAGACTCCAGACGGTATGTTATGAAAAAACAACAGACTATTTTATGTGGTAAAGCTTGTGAAGAATTTGAAAACGAAGGTTTCCAACTCACCAGGTTCAAATAAAGTATTGTGAGTTTTGTGATTCCTTGCTTGATTCTTATTCGCTGGCGCCTGACAGTTTGACAGTTGATTTGAGGAGCTGTTCATGATGGTTTTACTCCAGCGCGCGCTAAAATTCGCAACATTCACCAAATTTTCATTTTTAAAAGGTTATGCGATTCAAGGAAAATCCATTACCTGACTCGTGAATTCCACGTTAAATTTCACTTGAAAAACCGATATCGCACTCATCGCTTCGCGATTCGTGCGATATCGGTTTTTCGCGTGAAATTTAACATGGAATTCCCTCGTCAGGTAATGGATTTTCCTATAAAGTTGCACAGCAAGGGAGATTATTGATCGCTGATAAACAGACAATAGACATTACATGAAATTCCAGTGAACCAAACAATTCATTAAATTTTATTGAAGGAATCATGCGAAAACAACAAATTTTATCTACGCGTTTTAAAAATATCATATGCATATGATCGATCAAACTTAAATTCTAGTTTTGAATATGTTTAATGAAATGGGTATATTACCAGTGCTGTATTGTTTCTGGTCCTTAAGAGTAAAAAGATGTCTTACTTATCTCCTGTTATAATCAACAAGTTTCAGATAAGTTTTGCTCTTCGCGAAACTTTCACCCTGGCGTACGTGATTTGTTGGGTGAAAGCCGAATTCACCTCCTTGGCGTTCGGATATTCTTTTTCGTTCTGAATGCAGAACGCCGTCAAATACTCTGTAAATGAGAAAATAAAAATAATCACATTACAAACATTCGTACAAAATGAGGACAAACAGACAAATAAAAATGAGACCAATAAAGGGACGTGATTGCATGCATGCATTCAAAACAACGCAACGAAACCACCGAAATGAAACGAGCGATCCGTTACTGAATATACCTTGCAGTTTCCAAGACACTAGATATCCTACAGTCTTAAATTCTTATACAATTTCCACTAAAATATCTCAGTAAATTCTTCTTAGAATAGCAGATCTTTGTTTAGAAATGTCAAGCGATTTCACTTATTATTTTCCGCTGCAGGGGCAGAATGGTGGTCAGCGGTTTGCTTGCAGTGTGCTTTTATTTGTTGGTCTCAATGACGGTCTCAATGTTTTTGACACTTGGAAATATTCGTGTTCTGGCACAGAGACAACTCTCTGTCTCACGGAATATTAATGTCCACAAAACGTAAAAGTGCTCAGTGCCAGAACACAAATTTAAATGTCGAAAACATCTAGAGTTTTACAGTAAGCCCGAGCTCGAAAAAATTCCGGAAATACAAAGTCAAAACAATAATTTAGCTTAACACTGCTAAACATATATTTGCTGTTGTAAAAAGGCAATATTTCGTGCAAATTTTATTAGAATTTTAGACTACCAGGTATCTATTTCTGATCCGTTTTTTGGAAACACTTCCCCGCTACAGGGTATCCACAATGAAACAAAAACATTTCCGTATCACCTTGCGGTCAAATATCACGTGACTTACTCATACCTTTACAAGCTGCCACTTTGTTGAAGTCCAGAGGCAACTTTGACTGCACGGATTTAGCCGAGTTGTGGATTCCAAGGCCACAGCAGTTTGCCAGCTCATCTTCAGAGAACACCAGAGGTATCAGTTTATTCAATAAAAAGATAGGGGTCTCCTGGCGTGCTCCTTGTAGAGCAGCCCTCAGTTTGGTCCGATCGACAAAAACATCATAATTTTCAAGAAGCTTTACTTGAGAGGAGCTTGAATTGTTCTGTGGAATAAAAATAGGTTGTCAGACTGATCATCGTGTATCGCTCGTAAATGATTAAAGTAACTTTGCAGAATATTGGAAAGCTGTGCATATAGTGTGTTTTGAAGGAAACAGGTACTGCCCCGGCGTGCAACGATGCCGAGTTGTGATGTATCAACTCAGCTCTATTTCACAGGGGATTCAAGTTCTCTCTTCGTACGGAGTTACATGACGCTCGACCGATATAATTATTCCTTTCGGTTATTAAGCATTGATAAAGTTAGTTATAATGTACACAATTCAAAATTGCTGAGCCCAATCCTTATGCTGATTTCTTATACTGGACTCACCGTTGGTGGCGAGAGGTTTGCTTTAATCACGTATTGCTTGCAAGGCTGCAAGTCTAAAGACGAGAGGGGACTGCAGCTTTGAGAAGGGACATGTTCACTAGAGCGGTAGTGTCTGGTGAAGCACTCAAGAAAAGTTATAACCTCTTCACTAGGAACTGCAATCAATCAATCAATCAATCATTCATTCAATCGAAATAAATCAATCAGCGATCACACAATTATCTGTTAAATGTTATTGCACAACACTCGAAAAACAGAAAAAAAAATAAAAAGCTTGAAATGTAAAATAATCTGGGTGTCTGGTTCGATTTGCTGCCATTAAGGCGGTTTCTAGTCCCTTGCCCTTTGCCCTCTGACGATAGTAATAACATACATAACATTTGGCATAATAATGTTCAACAAGTAGTCATATATTGTGCATGGGCTACCTGTGCTCAGAGGGAATAGAACAATTATAAGTTCGAAATCCTCCGTACAGTACTTTGTCTTCATAGACTTAACCTTAATTTAGCCCCCCCCCCCCCCCCTCCCCTCCCCCCACTGCATTTGTAAGGCAATATAAAAGCCTACTCCGTTGCCCCAGGACACTTCTTGTTTAAGTTATTGATAGGATCTTCAAGATGAGTAAGACGTTATTGTTTACCTGGATGACAGCAATCTTTCTGTTGCATGATTGTTGTTAACTGATCTTTAAGTTGCTTATTTTCTTCGCGAAGAGCTTGGTTTTCTTCGTAAAGACGATACGCATTTTTTGCTTGAGCAGAGGTAAGATCAGACATCTGCTCAAATTCGTCGTCTTCCATCTCTAATAAAGCTGTCATAAAAGACCTCCATAGTAGTAGGGTTTTGAGAGAGCTGGCGCATTTTCTTGAATTTCACCGAGGAAAAATCAAAATTCTCCCTTAAATCATCGACAAAACATACTCGCTTCATCTCATGATAAAACCCTTGATAAATTCTGTATGTTTTGAAAAGTGAAATTTCAGCTTAAAGGAATCTTTTAGGAATAACAAGTATGGAGAAGCAATCGGTCAAAGAGTTGAAGGCCCTTGCTAAAGATCGAGGCATTAAAGGTTATTACAAAATGCGTAAAGCCGAGTTGATCGATGTGTTAGAGGAGGAGAGTGAGATTTTTTACTCGGCGAATGATCAATCTATACCGGAGGTTGATATCCCGATTCCCACACCATCAAGAATAACGCAGATAAAGAATATTGCATCTAATGTGGCAGCATCCGTAAAGAGTGTAATAAACAGGTTTACAGGTTGGTTATTAAATTATATCCCTGAACCTATCAAAAATGTAGTGAATGAAAGAGTTGAGAACCTGAAGGAGAGAGTAAACAGTATTTTCAGGAGACAGGAAGAAGTAAGTAAACCCATTGAGGATGTAAATTCACAAGATGAAGATCATCTCACACCTAAAGAGTATAAGACAGCTATAAAGGGTTATTTTAAAACGTTCAGAGTTAACGGAATAGACGGTATGGATGAGAAGACGTTTATGAACAGCGTAAAACCGAGGGTTATAGATCTCATCGAGAGTAAGGGATCTATCAAAGTCAAGTTAATTCTCACCGTAAGGTTTACCAAAGAGAATCCCGACACAGGCAACATCGACATTAATGTATATTTCTTTGCATCAAAAATGGAGATTGTGACAGAGTCAACCGATATCTCTGTTCTTTACGATCAGATGGCAGATGTAATCTTTGAATTGATTCAGAATTTTCAAAACAGAGGTTCTGGTTGGCAATTTGATCGAGTCGAACACCTTGACATTAACATTAACCCTTACAATCCTCTCTCTGCTTCCTCATACATTCTCTTACCTAAAAAGTTAGCAGAGAAGAAGGCGATCATCAACGTAAAGAATGAGAATGATAATGAGTGTTTTAAATGGGCAGTAACCTCAGCAGTGTTTCCTGCAGAGAGAGATGGTGAGAGATTGAGTAAAAAGATGAGAGAAGATTCAGAAAAGTTTGACTGGACAGGTATCGAGTTTCCTGTATCACTTAAACAGATAGATAAGTTTGAGAATAATAACCCTTACGCGATCAACGTCTTCGGTTATGAAAAGGTTGTGTACCCTCTGAGAATAAGTAAAAAGAATTGTGAACAGGTGATAAACCTTCTCCTTATCGCAAACGAAGAGACCAATCACTTCTGCTTGATCAAAAACATGTCGAGACTTATATCCAAGCAGAAAAGTAATTGTAATGGAAAGATACATTTCTGCTATAGATGCCTAAACTCATTCTACTCAGTAAAATCACTAGATAAACATACCGAATACTGTCAGAATAACGAGGAAGTCAAGATAGAGATGCCGAGGGGGAGAATCTATTTTAAAAATCATTATAAAAAGCAGCGAGTTCCCTTCGTTGTTTATGCTGATTTCGAATGCTTCACAGAGAAGATTGACACCTGTCAACCCGATGACGGTAAAAGCTTTACCAATCAGTACCAAAAGCATAAACCCTCTGGTTTTAGTTATCTTATCAAATGCTCTTATGGTAACCTTTTCTCTCCCAAGCTTGTAAAGTACACAGCCGAATCTCCGAACGATAATGTCCCTCAGTTATTTATCGAGTCTTTAGAGAAAGATATCAAGGAGATCTATAACAAGTTTAAAATACCGAAGAAGATGGTTATGACAGCAAAGGATAAGATCGACTATAAAAAAGCAACCATCTGCCACATCTGTGAGAGCGGTATACCTAAAGAGACTGATGATAAAAACTATAGAAGGGTACGTGACCACTGTCATCTCACCGGTAAGTTTAGAGGCGCAGCCCACAGCATATGTAACCTTAAGTACAGACTTCCAAAGTTCTATCCTGTCATCTTTCACAATCTCTCCGGTTACGACAGTCATCTCTTCATTAAAAACCTCGGTAAATCAGAGGGAAAGATAGACTGTATACCCTGTAATGAGGAGAAGTATATATCATTCACCAAGCATATCTTGGTTGATAAATTTAAAAATAAAAAAGGAGAAGAGAAAGAGGTCATACGTGAAATAAGATTTATTGACTCTTTTAAATTCATGGCGACAAGTCTCGACAGTTTGGTAAAGAATCTTCCGAAAGAGTCTTTTAAAAACCTTACAGAATTCTATAAAGGTGAACATTTAGACCTTATAAAAAGAAAGGGTGTCTTTCCCTACGATTGGTTTGAATCTTTTAACAGACTCTCTGCTGATCACCTTCCACCGAAACAGGCCTTCTACTCCATATTAAATGACAGCGGAATCACAGAAGAGGATTATCAACACGCACAGAATGTCTGGGAAACCTTTAAAATGAAGACCATGAGAGATTACCATGACCTCTATCTTAAGAGTGATGTTCTCCTTCTCTCTGACGTCTTTGAAAACTTCAGGGATGTTTGCCTTGATAATTACCATCTCGACCCGGCATTTTATTACACAGCGCCCGGTCTTGCATGGGATGCGTGTTTAAAAATCACCAAGGTCAGACTGGAGTTATTAACCGATTACGACATGTTAATGATGGTTGAGAAAGGAATTCGAGGGGGAGTCTCTATGATTTCTACGAGATACGGAAAGGCAAACAATCCTTATATGAAAGATTACGATCCCGATCAACCGACCAAGTACATATCTTATCTTGATGCAAACAATCTCTACGGTTGGGCAATGTGTAAACCTCTGCCGACTAAAGGTTTTACATGGATGAATGAAGAAGAGTTAAAAGATTGGAAGAGTCAACCATGCATACTTGAGGTCGACTTGGAGTACCCTGAACATCTTCATGACCTGCATAACGATTATCCGTTAGCTCCTGAGAGAGTAACCGTGAATAAGGTGGAGAAATTAATCCCCAATCTTAACGATATGAAAAAGTACGTAATTCACCACGAAACTTTGAAACTCTATCTCTCTCTCGGTCTTAAACTCACCAAGATTCACAGAGGGATCACATTCAAAGAGTCAGCGTGGCTAAAGCCGTACATCGATCTTAATACCGATCTCAGAGCGAAGGCAACCAACGATTTTGAGAAAGACTTTTTCAAGTTGATGAATAACTCCGTATTCGGAAAGACTATGGAGAACATCAGAAACAGAGTCGATATAAGATTGGTCACTCGAGAGAGTCAGGCGAAGAGGTTGACATGCAAACCCAATTATCAACATCGCACAATCTTTTCAAAAAATCTTGCAGCCGTTCATATGAAGAAGGTAAGTTTAAAATTTAACAAACCTGTATACCTCGGCATGTCTATCCTCGATCTGAGTAAGACCTTGATGTATGATTTTCATTATAATTACATCAAACCCAAGTACGGAGAGAATGCAAAGCTCTTATTCACAGACACGGACAGCCTCGCCTATGAGATAGAGACGGAAGATTTTTACAGAGACATCTCTTCTGATGTAAAATCAAAGTTTGACACGAGTAATTACCCAAAAAATCACCCAAGCGGAATTCTCACAGGAGTAAACAAGAAGGTAATCGGCATGTTCAAAGACGAGGCAGCAGGAAAGCAGATCGCAGAGTTTGTAGGCCTGAGAGCAAAACTCTACTCATACAGAGTAGAAGAGTCGTACGAGGAGAAGAAGTGTAAGGGAGTAAAGAAGGTGGTGATAAAGAAGACCATAAGTTTTAACGATTACAAAAACTGTCTGTTCAATAATAAACCCGCTATGAGAAAGATGAATGTTATCAGAAGTCATCTTCACACAATCTTTACCGAGACGGTTAACAAGATTGCTCTCTCTCCGTTCGATGATAAGAGATTAATACGGGAGGATAACATACACACCTTCGCTTACGGTCACGTGGGAGGTAATTCGGTGTCAAACGGTACGACCTGAAGCTCTTCTCTCACAAACGATCTCTTCGGTCCATCGAGAAGATAATATAACACAGGCTGTTCTGCAGAGATCACCACACGAGTTATATTATAAACCTCGATACTCCAGATCGGATCAGTCGCTCTCCTTCTCTCTCCTCCCTCATCCTCACCGGGAGAGAAAAGATACCTTACCTGAACACCGGGAGGCAATCTCTTTTCTTTTAATCCGACAGGTCTTTTGTAATTGACAGGTTTTATGTTGACCTCTTTTAGACCGAGGGCTTTATCCGGTTCCTTTCCTGTGATCTTGATTACCTCAGAATTTAACGCTTTCATAACAGCGGGCAACCTCTTCACCCAGACTCTTGATCTCTCGTCACTTATCATCTCCTGCGCATACTGATGGCTGAATAATCTCTCTCCCAAAGTTCTGTTCGCTCTCTCAACAAATGCCTGAGCTCGGTGATTACCCCCTTCGCTTCTCTGTATCTTTACGTTATGTCTCTCCATCAACTTTGTAACATAACCCATAAACTCTTTACCGGGATCGACCATTATTCTCTTTGGCCACTTAAGAGAAGGTCTATTAATCTTTCGAGAGTAGATCTTCTCAAAGGCTTTCGCAACCTCTTGACTCTCTTTTGATGTTAACGCCTCAGCATCTTTATATCTCGAGGCAACATCGATAACAACCAAAGCGTAACGAAAGGTCTTTCTTCCCTCCTTGTCGTGAGGAAGAAAGAGAAGATCCGCTTGGTGAATCTCATTTGGTCTATCTACTGTCCAATGAGGCCTCGGTAAATACTTCGGTGGAGGAAGATATATTTGCCAAAGTGCCTGTCTCTCTAACCAATCTCTTGCCTCACCATCACTGACATTTGCCGCGGAAGCCAACTTTGATACCGCAGAGTACCCTTTCCAATAACCCTCCGGACTATAGTAAATCTTTTTAAAAATTCTCTCGTTACTCATTTAAAAATAATCTTTCTCTCTTTTAAAATGTCGCAGGCTATATCCGAGATTATCAATCCGAACCGAGTACCGAGAGAACCGTTTGGTCTTAAGGCGGAGTCATCTCTTAACAGAATCACATTTAATCCCTCATCAGCGAATCCCGGTGAGACCATCAGTATTTACATTCCCAAACTGTCAGACAACGTGGTCATCGTTCCGGGAAGTGTTATACTTCTCTTCAACCTGAAAGTAGGAGGTCATGCAAACAACACCCTCGTGAATAACGTCGGTCGAAACCTTGTCTGTCAACTCAAGGTCTCTTTCGGCGGTGAGACACTTCAGACCACAGAGAGATACGATCTCTTTCAGACCTACCATGACCTCTTTCTCGAGGATAGAGATGACAGATTAAAACAGGGAATCTCATCCGAGAATATAAGAAAACTTCGAACGAACGCGGGTGATAAGGATATATCTAAAACAAAAGAAGTCATCCTCGCCACAATTCACAACGAAAAGTACGCAATCCCTCTCGACCATACCGTTCTCAGTGATCACGGCGCTCTCTATCCGAAAGCTCTTCCTCATCCTCTGTTGTTTGAGATCACTATACCGAAGGTTGATCAGATAGTAAATCATGATAAAAAAGAGAAGGAGAAAACACCACCGACATATAAATTGACGAACATTGAGTTGGAGTATCGATGCATCACGAGTGAAGACTTGTCTAGTGAGGCGATGACGAGTTATAAGGTCGGCAAAGGATTCTACTACGAGAACGTAATCCTTCACAAAACTTTTCCCATCTCAAAACCGAATGACAGCATAATTAACGAGCACGTCAATCTTCCGAGAAAGTCGATGACAGGCATACTCTGTCTGTTTGAAGAGGATTATAAAGAGGGAGAACGAGACTCTGAGAAGTTTGTCAATCCTGACATTAAATCGATCAACATCAACATTGACGGTATGCCCAACCGACTCTTCTCAAAGGGGATGATTCCGTCTGACTTTTGGGAGTCAATCAAGAGACGAATGGGTGGTTCTGGTAAGGTAAAAGAAGAAGATTTTTATACAGACAAGTTCGCTCTTTGGATCGATTTGAGAACCTTTCCTGACAACGGTATTCACGGAGGAGGTCTTCACATAAACACAACACGAGACGGTGTAAAACTTGAGATCAAGAGGAAGGTTGAAGGAACAGGAAACATAAAATGCCATATGTTTGTGGTTGCTGACGCATTTATGGAGATCATGAACACAGAGTTGAAGTCGATCTTATACTGATAAAGTTTTTTTTTTTTGTAAAAATATTTTTAACAGACTAAAAATATTTTTTTACCAAACAATATTTGTATAAAAGACAATACTTTAGCAATAAATGAATGAGTTACGAGATAAGATTCCCTTTCACATGATCATAACCGGACCGACAAACTGCGGAAAGACAAAGTACCTGATCGAGCAGCTCCGAGGACCCTTCCAAAAGGTATTTGAGTACATTGTTCTGATCTGTCCGACCTATGCTAAGAACCGTACCTACCGAGGGTTTGCACAGGGTGATAAACGCTTCTTTGTCCTCTCACCGGATGCATCAAACTCGGAAGAGATTAACGACCTTCTGTCCGCCATGTCAGAACTCTTCTCAGGAACAAACACCCTGATCATTCTCGATGACTGCGCCGTCTCAAAAGACCTGAAGAATCGATCCAATAAATTTATCGACCTCGCTTTCTCCGGGAGACACGACGGATTGAGTGTATGGGTGTTGACACAGCAGTTGACCTCGATAGCAAAACCCTTCCGAGAGAACGTCGCATGCGTGGTCGCTTTTCACAATCCCTCTCAGGTCGGAATGAAGACCCTGTTCGATGATTACGGTGGAGATCTTGACACGGAGACAAAGAGAATATTTCTTAAACTGTTAAAAACAGAGAGATACGCTCGACTCTGTCTCTGCCTCAGATTTCCGTTTGAGTGTTATCTCGAAATACCGGTTTAAGCATTACTCTCTTGTGAAAACTAACGTTAACAGCCTTGTGTTGATTTAAAGAATGCATAAGAAACAAACAATTTAAAGGTTTCACCAATCATATTAACAAACAATATGACAAACGTTGAAGATTATATTGATGAGGTACAGCCTGAGGAGACACATCCTACGTCAGCAAAAGATGAGACCCCTTATGACGAGGACGATATCGAAACAGAGAGAGAATCACTCGCGATACTCGCCTCACTCGGAACTACAGAAGAGTTTCTTGGTAAAGCGATGAGTCTTGGTGATGTTAAGAGACTCTCTCCCAAGGGTGTGAAAAAATACTTTAATCGATACAAGACCGTAATGGGAAAGAAAGTATCGAACGGATTGGTAGAGTCAGCCATCTCCGCAGCGAGTGTTATTATCTCCTATGTTATTCCCGTAGATGATGTAGAGGCTCTCAATGAAGACTTGAAGAACGATGATCTTGTTAAACGTGAACTGAGTAACTTTGCAGGAATGTTGGTACTCAAGGGAGGAAGATTGGTAGCGTTAGCTAGCGGACTTTTCAAGGTCGCTAAGCACGTAAAGTTAAGACCGAGTGAGGAAAATGTCAAGGAGAATCAGGAGAATGAATAAGACTATTAAGCTTAATTAAAACCGATTAATCAAGGGTGTTAATCTTAATTAAAAAAAGAATTTAAATAATCTTAACAGATAATAAAATGTCTCAAGAAAAGGTGCGTTACGTTGATCACAGAGTGAACATTTCTGAAGAAGAGAAAGAAAAGTTGTGTTCAGCAATAGATAACAATGAGTCTGTCACCATAAGATTTAAACACAAAGATCTCGGGGGAGGTGATGATATCATCGCTTTCACTCTACAACAGTTTAAGAAAATAGCAAACGCTTTTGGTAAAGGAAGGGGAGTTACCATAAATATGAGTAAGGATCAGGTACAGCAACACGAAATCATTGATGAGGATGATTTTTTCTTTTCACCGTTGTAAACTATGTGAAAACTCTTAAGATTAACTATCAAAACCTGTTTAAAGACTTCTTCTGACATTACTAAAACATGTCAGAAGAAGTTGAAGAGATCACAAAAACCCCTATTGAGAGTAATGCCAAAACAAAAGAGAAAGATCCCAAAAAGGTAGCCGCAGGAAAGAAACTCGCCGAGTATAACAGAAAGGCGAAAGAGGCGTTGGAAGAGAAGATGAAACGTGAGGCAGAGAAGGAAGAGGAGAGAGAAACGGGTGAATCTGCTGACGCAGGGGGGTGGATTCCTGAGTTATCTTTTACAACAGCGATCTCTCTTGTCGGAATCGGTTTGACCGCGATCAATATGTTTATGAGTTATAAAAAAGGTACAAATGTTGATCCTCCCAGGGTAAGATTACCGGAACCCCCCATTCGAGAGCACAACTTTGAGACCGTTAGGGAGCAAGGCTCTGTGATAGAAAGACCTCAACAATCAAAGATTCCCGTACCCAAGATGGGTATGCACTGAACGAAGTTAATCTGTATTAAAAATGTCATAAACTTCAGATTTAAAGATCTTCTCTCTCAAGATAAATGTCTAAAGAAAAGATCTTCAAGATAATTTATGACGCCTCTGTTCTGATCGGAATCTCTTCAGGTTTCGGTTACTTTGTTAATCGGTACGATCCCTCAGACAGCGTGATCGATTACCTTAAATGGGTAGGAATCCTGTCAGGAAGTATTTACTTAAAAGATTATATGCAGAGAGAGGAGATTTTAAAGAGGATTGATCCCCTTAACTCGAAGAAAGATAACGACATTAAATCAAAGAAGACACCGAAAAATCTCGATCTCAAATTGAAGAGAATCGTAAACCTTGCCAATCCCGTCGGTGACAGAGACGCTGTTAACAAGAGTTACGTCGACGAGAAGGTGAGTAAAAAAGGAGATCTTGACATGAGAGGGAATTCGATACATAATGTAAAGACACCGGAACCCTCAGATGTTCATCACGCGGCAACTGTCAATTACGTAAACAGAACCGTTGACAAAAACGAGTCGATCACCTTGAGAAAGATGAGTGAGATAAGAAATTATGTTGATGATTCTGTTCCCAAACAAGTATTTTACAAAGGTTATCTTCAACATAACAATGATAGCTTCATCAAATTCTTTGCAAACGGAACAGAGGATCATACTCGTTACACCAGACAGAGTGATCCATACGATTTCGTTGTGAATGACAACGATGATGAGAAAATTATAATCAAGAATCCGGGAGTCTACTCTATCTCTCTGATCGACGGTTTAAAGACAAGCAGAGAGGATGATAACGGAACCGTTCAGTTCATACTGAATCCCGCACCCTTCCTGAGTCTGAGCGATAATATTAACATCACGGTACCCAACTCAAGCAAGGGTTTTAAAACGTATAATTTCATCTCCGTTATAGATATTTATGAAAACACAAAACTGTCTATACAGACCTCAGATGCCAGAACCATCTTTGACGGTTTGGGTAACGGGTATAAAAAGTTCGGTATGATTCTTATAAATAAGATCGATTAAAGATTTACTCCACTCTGTAAAATGTTGAAAACTTTATTATTTTTCACAGGAAGTCTGTTTGCAGCCTTTATATATTTGATGTTACCTAAACAACACTGCGCCTGCGGAGATAAGATACCTGAGGGAGGGGGAATGTGTGAGTGCGGTGAGTACAACAGTCGGGTGATCATACATAAAGAGAGAAGAGAAAAAGAGTTAAGAAGAATCGAAGAGGAGAAGAAGAAGGGAAATGATTACGATACATTCTTGTAATTGCGACAGCACCGTTCTGTGAGATTTATTTAAAGAAAATCTTCAAAGAGTAAAAATGTCAGAGAATAAACTCGTAAAGACCGTCACTGACGCCTCCGTTTTGATAGGTCTCTCCGCAGGAGTCGGTTACATTGCGAAGAAGGCTATAAAAGAAACATTTATAAACGACCCCTCATCCAGCATTGTTAACTACGGTAAATGGGTCGCTGTATTGTCCGGAAGTATGTACTTGAAAGATTATTTGGAGAAACAGAAGATTCTTCCCTCTTAATAAGATAAAGGTTTCACCAATAATATTCATATAGAGAATCTGTATTAATAAGATAAAGGTTTCACCAATAATATTTATAGATAAAGGTTCTGTATTTTCATTCATATTAAAGGTTTCACCAATAATATTCATATAAAGGTTTCACCAATAATATTCATATAAAGGTTTCACCAATAATATTCATATGGCGACTATTGCGTTAATGATCGGAGGAGCTGTGTTGAACGCGACCGCCTTTGTCGGGGGATCTTATTTGGCAAAGTATCTGAGCGGATCGGATACGGATAAGGAACGAGTAAGACATGATAAAGCTTTAGAAAAGTATCAAAAAGATTACGCAGCTTACCAAGAGAAGAGACAGAGACTGTTAGATTGGTATAATCAGCAAGAGAGAGAAGAGCATCAGGCTAATTTAAATCTCTCAAACACTGATGAGGCTTTTAAACTCTACAGTCAGACACATCCTGATTACTCTCTTCAAGAACCCAAACTCTCTGATTACTATAGACCGAGTGATGACCAGAGAATGGGTAAGATGGCCTACGTCGGTGGAGGGATGTTGGCGTTGGGTTATTTGGCAAGTAAATTTTTGTAAAGTAAATAATTAAAAAGATAAACAAGTGTAAGAATTCTGAAGTTTTAATATCAGGTAAATAATTTAAAAGATTCTTTACTTATCAAGTAAAGAATCATGGATGTTGACCCGACAGAGATACCTGACAGAGAGAATCCTTTTGACCCGGTCGAACCCGGTGACGACGATGAGGGAGAATCGATACCGATGACCTCAACATCGAGAAGAGGTTACGACAATCCCAATTACCAAGAAGAGACCTCTTTTATCGATGATGAGAACACTCCGCTTATAAGGAGAGAAGAGAGAAGAGATGACGCTTGGGAAAGAATCCGAGAGAAGTATCCGAAAGTTAATCCTGCCAACTCCTCTTTCACATCTGACATTGACGAGTATGATCGAGTGGTCGTGAGAATGAAAAGAAAGGGAGGTAAGAGTTACCCTCTTTTTAAAACGGATGGTGAACTTAATGAAAAATTACCGAAGACCATAAAAGAGAGTCTCGGACCCACCGCAGAAAAAGTTATCGAGACTAACGAGAATGAGATAACGAGGCGAAGAGATAAAATCAGAGATCTTGAGTCCTCTCGTAAAGAGGCAAGAGAAGACCAGAGAGATAACATCGATCGTAACATTGAACAGCAGAGAGATGAGATAGAGAATCTCGAGAGGGAGAACGAAGTGATAGAGGAACGCTTATCCCTTAAGGACAGAGTGAAGGCTATCTTTAAAAAGTACGGTTTCACAGCGTTCGCTGTTCTCTCAGCGGTCGGCGCTGTCATCGGTGTGATCGTATCTAATCTGAAGAGCGGTCTGTCAAAACTCGGTAAGGGTGTCGGTAACGGTTTGAAGGCTATCGGAAAAAAGTTGGGAGAGATACTTCCCGGAATGATCGGTGCGATAGCAAGTTTTATCTTTAAAACGGTGGGTGAGGCTATCGGTTTTCTCGCAAAGAATGCGTGGTTGTTGATAGTCGCTGTCGTTGTCTACTTTGTTGAACACATCTCTGTGAGGGACAGCGAACAGGTTAAAAATAAGCAGAAAAGAAAGTAAATGGAGAGTTACAGAGAGATATACCCTCAGTTGCCGACCGAAGGCACCGGAGACGGCTTCAGATTGAAACAGTGCGCAGATTGGTTATCTCTTCTCGAGAGAGATCTTCAGGATTGTGAAAAAATATGCAAAAAGTATAAGCGTGCAAGGAGTACACTTCTCAATATGTCTACAGGCAGCGGAACTCTGTCAGTCGCTCTCTGCGGAGGAGGATTGGGTACAGGACTTACCGGAGTCGGTCTTCCCGTATCAGTCGCATTAGGCGTTGTCGGAGGTGTCTGTGCCTTGACGAGCGTAGTTACCGCGAGTCTTGCAAAAGCCGTATCCCGGAAGGTGAGTAAGCATGAAAAGACCGTCTCTGTCTGTCAAGCGAAGATAAACACGATAAAAGACGTCGTTTCTAAAGCGTTGACGGATAATAAAATAAGTCATGAAGAGTTTGTTTTAATAAAATCAGAGTATGAAAAGTATTATGAGATGAAGAGATTGATCAAAGAAAAAAACATAAAGCAGCCAACACCGCCGCTTCCGCAGGTGGATGTAAAAAAGATGGAGGAAGATATTCGTGCAGATATATTAAAAAAACTCGCCCAGTCAGAGTGAGCTGTAACTGTATGATAGTGCTGCTGCCGCAAGACATGCTGTCGAGAGATGAGTCATTTAGAGATCCTCCCTATAATCCTTACTTTGTTTAAAAAGATATTGACTTTTACATAATGAGTAAGCAGAAAGATGACGATAAACCTGAATCTCTGTGGAACAGATTTCTCGATCGATATCCCCATGCCGACCTGTCTAAATTTAAACGAGTATTTGAAAAATACGATAGAGAGAATAAAGAAGAGCATGTCAAATTCGTTGGAAGAGACGGTTCAGAGTATGAAGTCTTTGATAAGAGTAAGTTTATGTACAGTCTGTACTTTCCCGACGAGATGAAAAAAGCGTTGGGTCTTCCCGTGGATTTTCCGTTAGAGTTAACACTTAATCCTCATCCCTCTTTACCGATTCCTGCGGTCGATTTCGGTGAGAACCGACCACTTAAGAGACTCAAATTGAGAGATAAGTTAAAGAGACTTGATATATTCGCTACGCCCGCAGACTCTTTCTCTGTACCCGTCAGAGACATCTTCTCGAATACGGTAATTAAACATTCCTCTTCAAAAGAGTCCCATGAATGGTTGGCTGGTCCGAATATGCGGTATTGGCCGCAGCAGCTTAACTTTGCCGTCTGGTGTGCAACGACAGGTTGCGGGGTAAGCCTGCGTCTCTTATTAGAGGAGAAGATTGGAGGAATCGACGTGACCGACAGTGAAATCAAACTTCCGCCGCAGATACGAGCTATTCTCTGGTTTCACGTATACTTTACAATCAGACGAATCCTGTTTCAGATGGGAGGAATACAGAGTTCGATCGCTCTGCCCGGTGATCCTCCCTTTAATGAAAAGGATAACAGATACGACATTCCTTCTTATAAGAGAATCTGCAAAGAGTTTAATGTGTCGAGTGATTCTGACTTTCGCTGCCATAAAGGAAAGAATCACGGTTTGGGATCTGTGTACATTTGGGTCTCTTATGTAGGACCGTCAAAGACTGACTCTTCCTACCCGGGATTTAATAAATTCAGCGATGAGGGAGGAGAAGGATCGAAAGGTAATCTTCTGCAGTACATTTTAAACGAAGAGATAGATAATGGTTACGAATACTTTATCACACGTGTATCTAACGGATTGACAAACGCCGGTCAGGCGAGACTGAATCAATCGATCGAAGCGCTTGTTTACTGCGTATTAGGTTCGCAGGTAAACGTAAGAAGCAGCATTCTCGGAAACACGGGAAGTGCGCAGGAGGTTCGACAAGAGTTTCTCGTGTTATTGGAGGATGCGATTAAACAGCCTGACATAAGTAAGAGTGTACAGAGATTACAACTCGCTGTGCAGGAGGCCAAAGTGAAGCTTGATCTGGCCGTCTCTCCCGGTACGTGGTTGATGCCTTCAAGAATGGTGATCAATACAGAGAGTACAATCGGTTATAACAATAGACTGAAACGTGTTGAACCATCCATGAAATTGGGTATCAATACAGACGTTAATTCAAAGAGCGTGCCGGTCGGTATAAAACATAACCTCGGAAAGAGTAAGGTTTCGTTACCTCACACTTCGGTTGTTAAGAAGAGGGTTGATGTTAAGAAGTCTGAGGATGTAAAGAATGAGACTCCGTCGACTAAAACTCCTCAGGATAAGCCGGAGACATCGAAACATGAGATTAATCTTGCGGTGATTACGATTGTCGTCGGTGGATTAGCTTGGTATATGTTTCGATAAAGTTTGGGATGAGAATTTTCATAACTTGGGTTGAGTTATGAAAAATAAAGTAGGGGTTCACTTGCATTCTTTACATCTTGACTTCTGTCTTTCGTGTGGACAGATCTGTGACCCTCCACAATCTTTACAGAAAGCTCTCTGTCTCTCGTGAGGACAGATGCCTTTTCCTCCGCAATCTTTACAATCATATCTCTTTCGATTATGTTGACAGATTTCACTACCTTTACAGTCTTTGCAATTAGATTTACGTTGGTTATGATGACAGATGCCTTTACCTTTACACTCTTTGCATTGATATTTTTGTCTGCCATGAATACAGATCTGTGACCATCCACACTCAGTACAATAACGCCTCTGTTTGTCATGTTGACAGATTTCTCTGCACTCTTTACATTCATACTTTACTCGATTATGCTCACAGATACCCTCATCATTACAATCTTTACACATGTAAACTCTTCGATTGTGAATGCATATACCGCAGTCTTTACAACTTTTTTCAAGTATTTTGTGAGAGCATTTTTTTTCAAATATTTCAATACCCTCAATCTTTACGTGAACCATCTCTATCGGCAACTCCTCAATCTCCTCAATTCGCTTAGTCAGCTCCGCTTTACACATTCTGTAATACCCTTTGATACCCAGCTTTTTGGCGTGAGCCTTCAAATCTTTCACTTTGAAATTCACCATACTTATTATTTATAAAATAAATCTTTAAGCTAAAAATTCACTTTTACAAGATACATAATTTATCGAGGATGACAATGGATGTGCATCTCTTTCATAATCACATTATGGTTATGCATAAGGATCTCCATAAGTTCATCAACTGTGATAGTTCTGTCTGATGGTTGTTGTTTAAACCCTCGTCTCTTTAATTCTTCATCAGCTTTCTCCCTGGCTAGAGCCTTCAACTCTTTGACCGATTGCTTCTCCATACTTGTTATTCATAAAAGATTCCTTTAAGCTGAAATTTCACTTTTCAAAACATACAGAATTTATCAAGGGTTTTATCATGAGATGAAGCGAGTATGTTTTGTCGATGATTTAAGGGAGAATTTTGATTTTTCCTCGGTGAAATTCAAGAAAATGCGCCAGCTCTCTCAAAACCCTACTACTTCCATACGTCATAGCAAGGAGTGTTATCACTGATGACTGGGGAGTGAGGCGCGGGAGTTTTTCTTCCAACTGGTTTCGTTTGCAATACTTCAGTAGCCGGTGTTACTGTAACAGAATCTGGAAAGAAAACGTCTTCAGCAATGATTTCGGAGGAAGCTTGAAGACAGGAGCCCCCCCTTACCTCAGCGTTTGGTGTTCCCAAGTGGGTGACCACTAGTGGGTTCCTGGCTTCAGACCTCTCTCTGGCCTGGTGCTGACCCGGGTGTTTGGAAATTGCGTTTTCCTTTTGACCCTTCTTTTGTGTCGTTGGTGTTTGCAAGCCAGTGACGACTAGAGAGGTCCTGGCTTCAGACCTCTCTCTGGCCTTGTGCTGACCCGGGTGTTGAGAAATTGCGTTTTCCTTTTGACCCTTCTTTTGTGTCGTTGGTGTTTGCAAGCCAGTGACGACTAGAGAGGTCCTGGCTTCAGACCTCTCTCTGGCCTTGTGCTGACCCGGGTGTTGAGAAATTGCGTTTTCCTTTTGACCCTTCTTTTGTGTCGTTGGTGTTTGCAAGCCAGTGACGACTAGAGAGGTCCTGGCTTCAGACCTCTCTCTGGCCTTGTGCTGACCCGGGTGTTGAGAAATTGCGTTTTCCTTTTGACCCTTCTTTTGTGTCGTTGGTGTTTGCAAGCCAGTGACGACTAGAGAGGTCCTGGCTTCAGACCTGTCTCTGGCCTGGTGCTCACCCGGGTGTTGAGTAATGGCGATGCCGTTTTCCTTTTGACCCTTGTTTTGTGTCGTTGGTGTTTGCAAGCCAGTGACGACTAGAGAGGTCCTGGCTTCAGACCTCTCTTTGGCTTGGTGTTGACCTGGACATACAATGGCATTTCTTTGTTGCCCATTGTTGAGTTGGGCCGTTGGCGTTTCCAAGCCGCTCACGACTACAGAGGTGGATACTTCAGAACTTCCCTATTTCGCTTGTTGTTGAGTGGAGGCCTGCGTAGTTGACGGAAAAGAATTTTGAAAGTTCCTGCTCACGGTCATGGACGTCTGCATTTCCTGCATTGCTGTTACTGATGATACTTCACGAGTTTTAACCGCCATTTTCTGAGCTTGTGCTGCTGCCTTTCTTTTACCAGCATCGTCGTGTACGTTCTGATCTCGTTCTATAAGAGGAGTCGACTTTTGTCGTTTTGCCATTTGCTTTGATGTTGCGTCATCAGTTGCACGTTTTCGCTTGGCCTGTTGGTTTCCTTCGCCATACTTCTCCAGTTCACACTCACTGGCGTGGCGCAGAAGGATTTCTCGAGGAGAGATGTTTGGATACTGTTCCACATGATCGTGTACAATTTTATTAAGGGAATCTGCATATTTTTCCAAGGCAGCTTTTTTTTCTAAGTGGGTGAAAATGTTGAACATAAACACTTGAAAATGCGGCGAAAAGAAAGTACTATACTATACTACTATACCATTTTGACTACAGCTTCTTTTCTTGAATCTCTTCAGTGTAAATTTAATATCCTGAACCTTTCTGTGGGTATGGCTCGATCGACTTAACATTGAAATGCGGGCGAATACAAACACAGATTTAGGTTCCTTTTAAAAACAGATAAAGTGCCTGAGGTCTTGAATACGGCCTGAGGCCGTGCTCAAGACTGAGGGCAAATAACCGGCTAGCCTGTGAGCAGGCTCTCTCTTTGGGGGTAACGATGCGAGCGCTGAAGCGCGAGTTTTGTTTTGCCCCTGAAGAGAGAGCCTGCTCGCAGACTAATAACCGGCAAATACATATATATGCTATGTAGTAACGCCAACTTAACTGGTCACACACAGCTAGAAATTCAAATATTTTACCAAAAAATGAGTGACTGTGACAAAAAGGTGCAAGGCATTTGCGTTCCAGTATTATAACAAAAAAACAACAAGTGAGATCTAGAGGAATACCACTGGCAGGAAATGAGACTGTTAGCGCGGCAATATAACACTGCAATGTCACTAATTTTCCGGACAACATTCCGTGGATAAGAAATACTCTCAAATACGCTTTAGATATGACGTTTTAGCAGTTACAGAAAAATCTGTTTCAGAAAATGCATCAGCCAAATGATAAAGGCGACAAACTTTGTCTTCTATAAAGCACAATAAGCGCTATTCCAATTTCCCGCCAAAAACTGAGTTCCTCAGTCGTGACTGTGGATGACGTTGACAGTCAAAATGTATCGATTGTCAAAGCTCCTCGCTTTGTTTGGGATGTTTAAGTAGCAATTGAAGAAAACGAATCACCTTCGTACACTCATTTTACAATTGTGTCATATTTGGTAGAAAGACAACCGAATTTGCCTTGTGATTTAATTTTGGCGGGCTAAATTTTAACGACTAACTTGTTCGAGCGATGCCATAAAAAAGCTATGTAACTGCCGTGTTGTAACATTCCAATTTATCCCTCGTCTTCAAATGGTTGAATCTTAGAAAGTACAGAGAATCAGACTTACCTTTGGAAGCTATCTTCACAATGACACCCAACCAAATTTGTCTGGCGCCTTTCTTATCCTTCCATGGTACCTCCACCTCATTACCGTTGTCAAAGCTTTGCCTTAAAACACATTTACTCTGGGGCAGTACACTTAGGCTTTTATCCCCATCGAAATAAATGGATGCGTACACAGCCATGGTAATAAAAACTCAACTGATGAAGATTATACCAGTATTCTTCAGAACTTCTACAAGCGAGGTTGTGATGTAGCGCGGACAAATTCAAACTGAACCGCGTTTCAAGTTGTCTTATCCAATCAGTTTTCAGCATTTCTTGTAACAGTACACTTACACTTAACAGAGGTACACAGGGACTGACCTGTGTTTGACCTGCTGATTCGAAGTTGTCAATTTCTTTTAACAATAGACCTGTAAGTTGTAAGTCCATTTTCATGAAAAGCCCACCATAAGAGCAAAGCAATTAATTTGAGGTTGTAGTGTTCTATTCTAGTTGAAAAAGGTGAGGTTGAGAAATATAAAGGCACATATTACCCATAACGATTATCTGTTCAAATTTACTAAAAACTTTATCGAGTGTGGGCACAGAATAAACGAAAATAGCGCCAACATGAGTGACAGGTCAACTTAAAGTGAACATTCATAAGGCATCAGATAAACATGCAACCAAAATGTTTTAGATGCGGATCGGCCCTGACATACCCCAACTGACAAGCTAACGTGACAGATCTTTGAAACGCATACTCGAGTGAGCTTTTATAATAAGGGGTTCAAATGCAACACACGTACACTTAGTAAGGCGACTTATAACTATTCCCGTGTAAGCACTGCGACACATTGACCAAAAATAAGTTTTATTTATCAACATAATGGATGTTAGAAAAAGACGTGCTAAACGCAAGCGATCACCGGAAAAAACTGCGGACGAATATGTAGAGGTCAGAGTTCCTTTATTTGAAGCAGAAGAAGTCGTCGATAATGGCAAAGCAAAGGAAAATCAAAGGCCCTTTGGGCTGTCTCGTGTCAGTCAAAAAGAGATTAAAATATACTTTACGAAATAGTTATTATAAAAGTAAATGTTTTGCTAGGCCGCAAAAAGCTTGTATGTTATTTACGCTTGAAATATTTACAGGGAGTTCATTAAAGACTTTCGCGTTACTAAAAAAAATAGGTGTTCTTAGAAAATTTACCATATCCGGGGATAGGGAAAGCAGAGACGGGGGAACATTTTGCTGGGATAATATTTAGTCTTCTTTTTCCATACGCGGGAAATAAAAATGGCGAACAGGCGGGAAAACGAAATCACAGAACACATATTATTTATGATTTTTACCAAAAAACGTCCGTCCTCTCTATTTCCGACGCAAACTGAACGCAAGAGGAATTGAGCGTTACTCGAAGCACTCGTCCCCCACTTCACCTCCTTATGCCGACGTTTTGCGCTGTTTTCCATTTCTTTTGTTATTTATTGCCCGTTTTTAACGATCAAAGAGCAATATCAGAAAATAGAGTATTTCATACATGTTTCTTGTGACGAAAACGCTGAAAATAGAAATGCCGATATGTTTGTAACGAACCTTTTACAGTGCACATACCCAGGCAAATAGCATTCCCAAGGTAAATAACACCAAGGTAAACTCACCGCGGGAATACGTTACCGAGGCGTTTGCGGTCACACACTTAAGTCAATTTTTCATACTGTTTTCGGCGCGAAATGCGAAAATGGGTAATTCGAGGGTGCTTGCTTAGCATCATCTCGCTTTTTTTATTTATACTCTTTTGACAGTCCTCTACTGCTTTGTTATGTCAGTATTTCAGACAGCGAAGACTCCGTTTATATAAATCTCTTTGTTGGATTTTTCTAAACCTTGAGATGAAATCGAAATACATATAAGAAAACGCACTATAGATCTTCCTTGACTAGTGTTGTATTTAAACGCCAAATTTCCAAAAAAAAATAGCATTTACTTACAAATCAGCAAGCCATCAAGCCATGATCCTAAGAAAGACCACGTTTTTGCTGCCTTGAACCTGCAAAGTTGACCTCAGGAAATCTAAACCTCACGCCATCATATTTAATTTCAAATTTCTCTGTTTATTTTATTTGCTTATCTTTGAGGTTTGCCTCACGATTGGTCATTTTATCTTGGGGTACTTGGAAAACCTACCTATTTGCCTCGGTAACTTTCATGGGCGATTCGTTTGTTCTTTTTCACACCGCCATAAATTTACCTTGTCGATACCTTGGGGGAACATTTTGCTGAGATAATTTTTAGTCTTTTTTTTCATAAGCGGGAAATAAAAATGGCGAACAGGCCATGAAAATGACAAAACACCCGGGAAAACAAAATTACAAAGCACGCGGAAAAACAAAATGACAGAGCACATATTATTTATGATATTTACCAAAAAAACGTCCTCTCTATTTGTGAGTTTCCCGAGGTAAACAGCCCTTTTACCATGTTAAAAGGACGATGTGTAACCCTAACTATATAAATTTGACACACTACACTATTAACCTATTCCGTACTTGAAACCCTACACTGCTACACAGATCAAGCAATTTGTTCCAGTCAAATTTTGTTAATTTCATTTTATGCAGTTACGATAAAACTTTCCGTAAAGATTCTCAAAATCCCGCTCCGGCTCTTTCTTGAAATTCCCGCTTACCGCTCCTGTTTTCAGCTCCCATCCCGGCCGAATATCACCACATCTTCTTATCTGGGTTACTTAGCGTGAGGTCTCTCTTTGACCTTGTTAAAGGGCAACTCTTGGGAAATTTACCCCGATTTTTTTATTTTTTCTATAAGTTGTTTATAGCAACAGGAATCTTTAGAAGGTAAAATTTTAAAGATATCGGCCAAAATGAATTTACTACGAATTTTCTTTTACGCCAATTTGGCGGCCATTTTGAAAACGTTCGGATTTTGGTACGGCACGTGATGCTACGTCACAGGTGTGGAAAGCAGATTTGCTTTTGCATGCTTCTGATAAGAGGAAAACACGCCAAGCGTCTCTTCATAAATGAGAATGACAAGGAGAGAAAGACCCTATGCTGTTCAATGATTTCCAAGATAAAAAAGGTAGTGCTTCAGTGCTTAAATATAAAAGGAAATAAACTTAAAAAGAGTAAATCATGTGTCGTGAAACGAAACAAATCCGTCAGATTGATCGGTCTTCTAAGGTCAGCAAATGTACATAGCTTTATAATACGATGCATCCTCTCTTGCACCATATCGTGATAAAGATGCTTTTTGTCTGGAGTAGATAGTAAATTGAAAAGGGTCTACGAGTGCTGACTCCCATAATTTGTCAGAAATCTCTTCATTTATGAGCAGGAATACTGAGCCTCTATATGTCGACCTATGTCCTATATGTAAGCGAAATCCACGCGTTCGGAAACAGACCGATATATTTTGATTCTGGTGTTGAGAAATTTGTAGCCACCCTCAGATTTCTCCTGCTGTTAATTGGCAAAATAGAAAGCAATTCCCACCAGCAAATGTAGTGTTTCTTTGAAGTATATGCCTTCGAAAGGCGCGCGTGATTTGCGTGCAGGTCAGTACTGCGCAATAAGAAGCCACTACCCCGCGCGCTAGCAGAGGCGCTCTCGCGGGATATAAAATTATACGAAGAAATGGGGAATCAAATATAAAACAATATCCGGATAACTAAGAGAAGAAGTGTTGCGTGAAGTACTTATTCTGTGATTCCTTTTGAGAAACAATTGTTGTAAATTAGGCAACCTGGGGTGTAGCATAAAACCCGGATATGAAAGCGTGTCACGCTCTTTCCCTTCACCCTCCCTAGCCTGACCACGAAACAGTTTCGTGTGCAGATTCGAGCAGATGTCAGTTGACGAGATAACTAAAGGAAAACATGCCAAATGTTGTAAGACACGAAGAGCGCAACGTCCATTTCAAATGCAAACCATGAATTAAAACGCAAGCAAACGCGAAAGTAATAAGGAACCAAACACAGCACAATTTTCGATTTTCGTGGGGGTTCTTTTCGCAAAAAGATAAGAAATTGCAAAATAGAAACATGACAACTTAATTATACCGATAAATATAAAATCACGCAGGGTCGTGTAATAGTCCCGGTGGCAGTAATCGGTTTACAAAATCATTCTCAGTACAGTTTTACGCATACAAGCACGAACAACCTTGAACAAAGTTTCCTCGAGGCAAGTTGTTTCAACTACAGAAAGCGCAAACTCCCTTCTCCCAACAAAAGAAGTGAAGAGACCGAGCAGAGTTTTGTCCACATTTAACGTCCAGAACGTCTTTAACTACAAGCCTGTGTATGTTCTAGATAAAATCTCCCGCAGAATTACGGATAATCTAGTTTCGGTAGCTGGCATTATTTCGCCTGCAGAATTCTTCGTTTTCGAGCAGAATTTAGAAAAATCGGTAACACAAAAGAGACAAAGAATTTAACTTGAGTTTCTGTATTTGCAAGCTTTCAAACGCATAAGATAGATAGTGTAGATTAGGCTGAAGCTCAAAAGGTCAAAACCTATTGTGATAAACATGAGCAAAAATATTTGAAGACCGAATATAAACAACAAAATGCAGCAAACAGTTCGGTTGTATAAAAGCATGTTTAATTAAGCTTCTCGCGTACATGCAAATAATAACAAGGCTTTTCAGGTTTGACTTAGCTCACAAACAACTGGCCGAGGTAATAGAGAAAGAAACTGTACATTTAGGACTTCAATTCACTCACCATTCGTCGCCGTCGGCGGTGAGGAGGTTCGATATTTTACTCCCTTTCTCTGTCTCGCTGTTTTTCCCTGGAGGCTCAAAACGCCAGGGTTGAAATACCATAGAAGGTTCTTAATTATCCCCTGACATATCCCCTCCTATAGCTCTCTAAAAATCAGTAGAGTCGCTAGCAGAAGTTGAGCTCTCACTGCAAGAATTTGAGTCAGCCATGTTCGTGACTTGTTGCGGTTCCACATCTGTGAGGTATCACATCTCGTGATCATAATCGAAGCATCCATGGCGAAATGTCACCTAAAATACGAAGCTTTACGTTAAAATTAACCGGTAAAAAAGCTTCTGAATTCAATTTTTTTGCTTCCTGTGTAATTTTGGAAACATTTGGAAGCTTTTACTGAAATATAGTTTTCTAGCCAAGAGTTGCCCATTAACTTTTGAGATGTTTGTAAGATAAGTCAAGCAAGGCTTTTTTTAGCCCCCTAACGCAGCTGACTTAAAATGATTTTATCTCGGCGAACTGATAAACATTTCTCGATGATCACCAATTCTACTGGCAAGAAGCATGCCATCCCCTCAGTCTTCAGTTGCAAGTCATGTTGAAGTACTTGCTACGGCAAACACAAAACGAAAAAACCTCGCGTTAAGTCTGCTGACAGGACTGAGAAAGAAACGCACGTACTTCTTAAAGCGTGGGTCCCCAAATTCAGTAAGCTGTGGGGAGTTTCACAAAGAAAACATAAAAATGTGGAACGATATCTATTCTTCGTATAAAGAAAGGTGTCCAGAAAGCCAGAGAATGCTACAGCAGGTGAAGAAACGGCAGCAGAATCTAGAGTACGAGTTCAAGTAGTTCAGGCAGCGATCTCGCTCGACTGGAGAAGATGGAATTCAGAAAATTAAAGAAGGCTTCCCCTATTTCAACATCCTGAGTAAAGAAAGGCGAGAAAGTACGACTCCAGACTGGCATGCAGAGTTCTTTTATTGAAATGTGTGAAAAGAGTATGGAGCAGGACAACGCAAGATTTGAACGATCAGCTGAAATGTTCCGTGACGCCCAGAGCAGGCAAATGGAACAAACAAAGGCCATAGTTGACATTTTTAAAGATTTAGCATCAAAATAATTGTCTTTATCTAATCGTTTATCTTCTGTTATTGAAACGATACATACAATTGTTGTGCAAAACTCACGTAGCAATCATAGTCTTTTTTAGGATGCTGGTTTTTTGTCCAACCTTTTTCAACGCAATTCTCCAATGAACTTTCAACATGCCAAATGCTGTTCCATTACAGATCGTAGTGCACCGAACTTTAGGTTTTAAACTTTCTCCGCTCCTGAGTCAGGCGTCCTCTGTCCGGGTAGGGTTTCACTAGCCAGTTCGTTGGTGAATAGGCACTGTCGCCAGCTAAAAGAGGCCTTATTTCTGTTCCATTTATATTGCCTGTTGGACCACTAAGAATTTGCGTTCGCTGCAAGTTCATGAATCAAACACTCTCTCCTAATTGTCTCAACCATTCCATTTAAAAAATGTACAAAAATTTCACCTAATAAAACTGCTCAAATTTAATACATCTCTTTCACTGCTTTACATTCTACGCCGCGATTTTCCCTTAAATTAAAGTTCAATTCTGTTCAACTAAAAAGCCATTTCTAATAAACACTCCCAACCGAAAAACGATTACAATGAACCAGCAGAAAAGCAAAAACTTTCAATGCAACAATATTTTTGAACTCCTACTTATAAACAAAAATTATTTGTTCTTTCACAACACGCACAAAATCCGGCGGCCTCACAAAGCAAATCTTGACATGGCGGGAAAAATATTGGCATGGCGGGAAAATTCCGCGGCCTCACAAAGCAAACGCGCATGGAATGCACCTTGGAATGCACCTTCTCCCCCTCGCATATTCTCGTGTCGTCATGACAACGTCATGACGACACGAGACAATGATGGAAGTCACGCGAAGGGTGAACGATATCACGAACAGCTCCTGTTAAACCCGCCAAGTCCAAGCGATGGAGAGGAAGAAAGTGATGAATTTGACAGCAACAACGCCGAGTTTCTTGAAGCCAGTTTGTCCTTTGCCAATAATGACAGCACTGAAAGTGACATTCTGCTGGTTGATGAATGGTTCGGAGACGACAATCGCGACCAAAATCTTCCTTCAGATAGCCAAGAAGACACCGACTTTGAAGACCTGTGGTCACATGTCAGAAACGATATGCTGAACAGGCGTGAAGATTATTTTGAGGAAGAATTACACAGCATGGATGTCGAAGGTGAAGATGTCTGGTTTGATGTCGAGGAACACTTCCAGTTGACAGAGAACGCCACTGAGTTTTCTGGTTTACCTGGTGTCTCTCAATGCGGTAATTCACAATCGCCAGAAGAAAACACATGTCAAAAGGAGAAAACTGACTTTGACCAAGAACCTTTGTATAATTGTGCAAATGTTTCTTTAGGCTCAGTCATGGTATTGCTCGTGTTGTTTGTTATTAGGTTTAATTTAACTAGCGAAGCGCTCGGAAGCCTACTGTCAATTATCACCGCATTATTACCGGCAACTAGGGTTCTTCCAAGTTCATTGAGCCGATTCAAGAAGTACTTCAGTGACTTGAAACACCCTTTTGTCTTTCATCATTATTGTTCCTACTGTTTCACCCACATCAGTCAACATGGAGTCAAACATTGTACAAATCCACATTGCCTGAAAGATTTAAGTGGTAAGGGTGCTACTTCTTATTTTATAGAAGTCTCCATAATCAATCAACTTCAAACAATGTTTTCAAGGTCCGGCTTTTATAAAGACCTGCAGCACAGGTTCAACCGTAAGAAGCAAGCACAGGAAAACATCGAAGACGTCTATGATGGGCGGCTATACAGGTCTTTAGTTAGCAAGGCATTCTCAATTCAGGAAATAATATTTCATTCATTTTTAACACTGATGGTGTCCCAGTATTTAAGTCGTCAAAAGTTTCTATTTGGCCGCTTTATCTTGTCATCAACGAATTACCTCATAACAAGAGATTTGCAAAAGAAAATTTGCTTTTTGCGGGAATGTGGTTTGGAGAAAAAAAGCCAGCCATGTGGACATTTCTGAAACCGTTTCATAAATCGTTGTCTGAGCTAGAGCAAGGGGTTAATTTCACTGTTAACGGCATTGGAAACGTGACATGCCAAGGAGTCCTTCTTGGAGGCACATGCGATCTTCCTGCTCGTTGTTTAGTGTGCAATGCCATCCAGTACAATGGGGCGTCTAGTTGCTGGAAGTGTCTACAGCAAGGGAAAACAGTTAAAACAGGAAAACAAGGGTGCGTTAGAGCGTTTCCGTATCAAATGGAAGATCCCAAAGGTCCTCAACGAACACGCGCAGAGACAGAAAAACATGCACGACATGCCCTTGCTAACCAACTGAATGGCAAGAAAGACTACATTGTCCATGGGATAAAGGGACCTTCCTGGTTTGGATTACTGAAGCATTTTGATTACGTCGCTGGAATAGGAATAGACTATATGCATGGCGTTTTATTGGGTGTTCAGAAGTTGCTACTGACTCTATGGTTCAGTGCGAAGTTCGCTGGAAAGGCCTTCAGCGTAAGTGGCCAGGTCTCTCTTGCTGATAAACGCCTATCGGAAATATCACCAACACTAGAAATCCATCGCTTACCGCGCTCTATTTCAGAGCATCTCAAGTACTGGAAAGCCAGTGAGTTGCGTTCATTTTCTCTTTTTTACGGTATTCCTGTCCTTTATGGTATTTTGCCCGATAGCTTTTTTCATCACTATGCAATTTTTGTGCACGCAATTTACATTTGCCTCAAAGACTCAATATCTTCAGAAGATCTAAAGAAAGCGGAACTGATGCTATTTAGCTTTTGCAAGGACTTCAGTTCACTTGATGAAGAATGTTTCAATACTCTCACTGTTCACCAATTACTACATTTAACTGATGATGTGAGAGACTTAGGGCCCGTGTATACCCATAGCTGTTTTAGTTTGAAGACAGAAATGGCTTCATTTTGAAGTTAATACACGGAACGCAATTTATAGATAGCCAGATTCTTTCCGCTGTATCTATTACACAGAAGATACCAGAGCTTAGAGAAAAGTGCATTATAAGCGGCACCGATTTGGAAGCAATTTACCTCTCGTTAAACAGTTCGCGGAAGCCAGCCAAAATGTTTGAAATATCTAAAAACGTTTATGCTTTAGGTGCATTTTATAATAGAACTCTGAATGCTCAAGAATATGCGGCCTATCAGCGATATCTTGGCTTGGCTCCCACCACTGTTATTGTGCGTGCATTTAACAGAGTACAGATCGGTCCATCCGGATGTTACGTTTATGGGCTTGATTATAAAAGAATGTTGAAGAGAAATTGCGCTGCCGTGAAATACATTTCACAAGACTTGAACAGTGTACAGTTTGCCCTCGTTCAGTACTTCTTTCAGTTGTCAACTAGCACAGGAGATATCCTTAACCTTGTAATGGCGAAAACCCTTAAACTTCAGCGTGAATATGACGGCAGTACACACATTCGTGTCGTGGATTTATCACACGATCAAGAACTGATTACCTTTCCATTGCGTGACGTTTGCAGTAACTGCATATTTATTTCTTTTACTGACATTCCTGACAGGGGATATATGTGTGAATTTCCCAACCGAGTTGAAGGAGACTAATTTTGTCTCATTGTTTCATGTTGATTGTAAAAATACTATAATGAGATTAAAAAACAATGATATTTTATAAAAAACGTGTGCCAAAATTCTTAAAGATTGCAATTGAATAGGTGACAAAAACGGCAAACTAAGCAACCTTTTGCAATCTTCCCCCACACCTCACCCCCACAGATTGTTTTGACCTCTTTACCACGTGGGATATCTCGAGATATCGGCGGCGTTCAGGAGGAGTGCATGCAGGACTAGCCTTGCCTGACAAACGTTTATGACCATTTAGCTATTTTTCGTGATATCAATAGTTCTAGGCGGAAGTAGCCGTGGGTAATAGGGCGATAAACGATGTCATTCAACTTATGGGCAAAACACGGACGAACGAGAACCCAGAAGAAATCAGGAAACAAAATTACGTGACCAGCCGGTTAATCCATGGTGAAGATGAAACAAGTCGCTAATTCGTCTTTCAAGTGGTTTATAAAGTGGCCTACAAAACTTTTTAAGATCAAATAATGCTTATCTGTTTACATGAAGCCTGAAACCAGTGATAGCAGACTCTCGCTTGTACACATTTGAACTAAGAGTCTTTGGAGTACGCCAATAACACGCGACCATGTGATCGACAACACTATATCACTTCACCTAGTCTGCTGCTGCCTTGCTCTGATCTTATGAAGTGAATGAATCAGGAAATATAGGTTAGTCTGTATGTCCTGTGTGCTATGTGTCACCTCCACACGAGCACATTTAAAATCTATTATACCAGGATTTTCCTACTGTGTAATAAACTAGGAATTAAGTTGATACCACAGCTTCCCCTTACAGCTGCCTTGCCAAATTTTCAATTTTCGTTTCTTAACTTATAAATCAGGTTCTGTTAGGCTACTGTTAGGCTAGATATTTTGGTTACCCCCAGTCATTCGAATTACCAAACACATTTCAGGCTTTGTCAGGCCAAGAATAATTAAGGCTACCGATTCATAACGCTATCGCCCTGAAAAAAATTACGCTATGTTAGGTTTTGTGTAAGCTTAAATTTAAACCTAACAACACCTTAATATTTTCAGGCTTGGCATTTTTAACCTAACAAATTCAATGTTGGGCTTTTGTTAGGTTTGTTTCAGGTCTCAGGACATTAAATCTGGCCTGAATTAGGCCTGATTATGGCTCTGTAAGGCCAGACTATTTCGTACGGGTATGACTGAGTTAAGTGTCTTGCCCGAGAGCACAATGCAGTTCCCCGGGGAGGGCTCGAACCCAGGCCGTTCAATACTGCCAGCGCACTAACCATTAGGCTACTGCGCCTCCCGCCTCCTGTTGCAATATTATGCTGTCACAAAATGTACTTCAGTAAGCAAGATCTGACATTTTGAAACCGTTAGTATAAAATTCCATACACAATATTCCAAAATGGCGGAAAATACATTATTATTTTGTCTTCACCTTAATTGGCCCTCATTGCCTTGATCATTGTTCAGAATTAAAATGAATCTTTGGCCTAAAACGAGGCAACCAGGGCCAATTAACATATAGGTAAAAAGAATAATGTATCTACCACCCTTTGGGAATGAGGTGTACAGTATAATGTATGTATGTATGTATATAAAAACAAAAAATGAGACTGAGGTCAATTTAATTAATCCTTTGCTGTAAGTGTGGTCACTCATTTGGATACATACATTGTAAGCTATAAGATCTCACAAAATGTGCCAAAACATTAAGATTTCACATTGTAAAACCCCAAATTAATGAATTCTACTTAAAGAACACAAAGAAAATATTTACCACAAAAACAATTCAGCCACTATAAATACAGGCTTTTGATGTTACTTTGCAGTGTATGTATACATGTAGTCAAAATGGCTGAAGGCCTTCTGCTTAAGTGGTTAAAAAAATGCCTTCACTTATTCAGATTATATTTCAGTGTGAACAGATTTGAATGTTCAATTATAAATACATGTAACTTCAATCATTCATTAATCCATACATGTACACCAACAGATCAGAGCTGCCATTTTGAAATCAAACAGCTAATTGGAATACTGATGTTGAATATGGCAAAAACTACTAGGATTGTTTCCATCACCCTCCAAATAGAAAAAAAAAATGCCTCTAAAATATGATTGAAATCATCTTTGTGTGACAGAACAGTAATTTCTCGAGGCTAAGTTTACGTGGGACTACACTGAACGCATTCCAAACTGAACCGGACTGGATTGGCTTTTGTTCACAGTGTACATGTACCTGGAATCGTTCTGGAACTGGTCAAGTGCAGATCCAAAACTGGACCTGCAAAATAGCAGTGTTGGATCTGTTCCAGACTTGTTCCATAACAGTCCCATGTAAAAATGTCTACATGTATGCGGTGTGGTTTACAGTGTAAACGAACATGTAACCTCAGTTGCAATTGTGTGGCTTTGACATCTGGCCGTGATGCAAAATTGCATGTACATCGTGTACATGTATCTACCACATGTACATGCACATGAAACTCTCATGAAAGAGAAAAAATTCAAATTTTGCTGTGTTGGAAATCAGAGAAATACATGTATGTACATGTAGCAATGCAAAAATTGAAATTGCCAACAATTTTAATTTTTAAGCCATATGAGATGGCCACATAATTTTCTAAGAATATGATGTGTTCAATTTTTATGCTAACATATGTTTTCCATCCAGTGATTTCTTTGAAGAGTACTCAACTAATTGTGACCTTTCTGTATTAAAAAAATGTAAATTAAAAATTACCAAAATGCCTCTGTTTGTTGTGTTTGTTGACAGTTGTTAAAATCTTGAATGCTATGAAAATGTGGGAGGCGCGGTGGCCTAATGGTTAGTGCGCTGGACTCCGGATAGGGTTCGGGTTTGTGCCCTTGCCGGGGCACTGCGTTGTGTTCTTGGGCGAGATACTTTACTCTCATAATGCCTCTCTCCATCCAGGTGTATAAATGGGTACCAGCGAATTTACTGCTGGGGTTAGCCCTGCGATGGACTAGCATCCTGTCCAGGGGGGAGTACAGTGCAGCAATACTCCTAGTCGCTTCATGCTACGGAGACCGGGATAAGCTCCGGCCTGATGGGCCCCTAGGCTCGTACAGTGTATACTTAACAATTATTCTTTGAAATCGAGGTGAATAGTGGCAGAATATTTACCGAGCCGCGTAGCGGCGAGGTAAATATTCTGCCGCTATTCACCGAGATTGAAAAGAATAATTGTTTTAGTATATACAGACGAAGTGATCTCAAAACAGACAATCTAGACATTTTCAAAAGGAAACCTATGAAAGGCAATTTTATTGACGTCTAATTTGACGTCTCAATTCATGCGTGAAACACGTACAAAACTATTTACAGATTCTTTTAACATGGCAAATACACAATCTTCGATAAAATCCTCGTCAAAATGGTCCTTTTACACAGTTCAAATCGGCTACTTTAATCGCAAGTCTGCTTGGAATCGATAACTGATCAAACAAAGTTTTCGAAGTTATCGAGAAAGGCTTGTTGTTTGGCTCGTTGCGAAGGTGCCTGTCAATGGCGGCTCGAATTGAGGTGAGTGTTTACCTTGTTGTAATATGACCTGTCTTGTTTTCTTGCGGAGATATAAAACTTCAATTCTTCTTTTTCTATTTCCCCGATTTCGGTGAGAAATTCGTTCTGTCAGGCAAACCAGTCTACAAAAATACTCGTAATGAGACAAATTGTAGTCGTGAAGATTAATTGCTGCCTATTTAGCGATAGGTCGAATTGATCACAGTATTAAATTATCTCGATAAACAAACTGAAAAACACTTGTTTGCAAAACATGACTTCTTCAGTTATCTTTAAAAACTTTTAGGCCAGAGTTCGTTGCCTTCTTGGTGTTTTCTGGCTCGCTGTCGTCTTCTATTTGCACTATTTTTGATTCTGAAACGCTAGCGAAACGCGAGTTTACGCCGGCCATTTTGTTTTGTTTTATGGGATAATGCATTATCCACTCGGTAGCGAGTGAATAATGCGGCATTAGCCCGAGATAGCGAACCAATCAGATTGCTGGAATAGCCAAGATCACTGAGTGTGTATATACTAACTACCTTTATGCTATGAAAACAAAGTGACTCAATAAAATCATACGGACAAATAGTTTCAATGATAAATGTCCGTGAAAATGATAAAAAAGATGAAAACATGTTTCTGAGAACAGTCATAATAATTCAACAAATTCGTGCGATGCAGATTATGTGTTCAACAATAATATCCATCATCTGTACATAACAGATATCATATGCGATATATGTAGGTTGCCAAGATTCGTCCAAGAAACCCTGCAAAGTGCTGCAAAGCCACAATTTTTCTTGCTGCAGATAGTGTTTCGTTGGCAATTACATGTACATGTAGTTGAACCAAAAAAAAAACAATTATCCTGCTCAATCTTGTGGAATATCATTTGATTTTAGCCAGGTTGGCATTATATTGCCTCGTCGACTAAGTATCAGGCAATGTTCTGCCCTATTTCACAGGATTATTGGTGGTTTTCACTGTCACGCAATAAAAAAATAAAATCGAAACCGTTCAACGACAGAAGTTATGGATTTCAGATGTTATAGAAGATAAACAGATAAACCATTTGTCCAAATCACAGGTCTGTGCGGCGCACTGTTTGCGAGTTATTTGCCGAAACTTTCCACGCAAATTTATAAAGCTCAGTATGGAGACGCCATATTTGTGTCCTTCCGAGGGGCACAAACACGGCCGCCGTGACGTCAGAGAAAACATCTGGAACTTAATTTTGCTATTAATAGCGACTACTATTGGCTCATGATCTATTATACTTGGAGCAGTTGATGTTATCTTTCTAGACTTTTCAAAGGCATTCGACAAAGTTTCCCACCAACATCTCTTTTTAAAACTGAATACCTATGGAATTAAAGGCCAGTTACTTGGTTGGATTAGAAATTTATTAGTTGGAAGAAAGCAGAGAGTGGTCATTGAAGGTCATGCATCTAATTGGCTAGAAGTTACATCTAGAAGTTACAAGTGGTGAATTGTATATCATTAGTGAGAC
Organism: Meandrina meandrites; assembly: GCA_963693305.1. NCBI lineage: Eukaryota > Metazoa > Cnidaria > Anthozoa > Scleractinia > Meandrinidae > Meandrina > Meandrina meandrites. Next base: position 44,678,966 of record OY855904.1, read on the forward strand.
TTGGGGTGTATTACAAGTGGTACGACTCGTACGAGTCGTACGAGCCGTACGGGTCGTGAAACAATGGTTTACGAGTCGTACAGTTGGTGAAGTGCATATCATTAGTGAGACTTGGGGTGTATTACAAGTGAGAAAGTGAGAAAGCGTGAGAGCCCAAACATGCTAAACATCTTCGTTCTAAAACATGAGATCCCAAACACGCTTAACACAATGAATATTCTTCGTTCTTAAAGCGCGATAGCTCAAACACGCTTAACACAATGTATATTCTTCGTTCTTAAAGCGTGATGGCCCAAACACACTAAATATAGTGTATATTCTTCGTTCTAAAAACATGAGAGCCCAAACACGCTAAACACAATGAATATTCTTCGTTCTTAAAGCGTGATAGCCCAAACACGCTTAACACAATGCATATTCTTGCCCAAACACGCTAAACACAATGTATATTCTTCGTTCTTAAAGCGTGATAGCCCAAACACGCTTAACACAATGCATATTCTTCGTTCTTAAAGCGTGATAGCCCAGACACGCTAAACACAGTGTATATTCTTCGTTACGAAGAATATACATTGTGTTTAGTGTGTTTGGGCTGCCGCGCTTTAAGAAAGAAGAATATACGTTGTGTTATATGCAATTCACCACTTGTACGACTCGTAAACCATTGTTTGACGACCCGTACGGCTCGTACGACTCGTACGAGTCGTACCACTTCTAATACACCCCAAGTCTCACTAATGATATGCAATTCACCACTTGTACGACTCGTAAACTATTGTTTCACGACCCGTACGGCTCGTACGACTCGTACGAGTCGTACCACTTGCAATACACCCTAAGTGCCACTAATGATATGGAATTCACCACTTGTACAACTCGTAAACCATTGTTTCACGACCCGTACGGCTCGTACGACTCGTACGAGTCGTACCACTTGTAATACACCCTAAGTGCTACTAATGATATGCAATTCACCACTTGTACGACTCGTAAACCATTGTTTCACGACCCGTACGGCTCGTACGACTCGTACCACTTCTAATACACCTCAAGTCTCACCAATGATATGCAATTCACCACTTGTACGACTCGTAAACCACTGTTTCACGACCTGTACGGCTCGTACGACTCGTACGAGTCGACCGATGCCATTTACGACTCGTATCAGGTCGTGTATATTGGACAACCCTCCTTGTTGGGACAATTCTGTTGTATTATTTGGGAACGCACTTAACTCCGTCAGTGCCTCTCTCTAGCTAGATATTTTATCACTTGGTTCCCCCTGTCTTATACTTAAGGAAACAAACCAATCTACTTCAAAAAAAAGGCCCTGTATCAATAATTACTGACAAGTGGAAAAGGGATATTCTACAGTCATTATTATGGATGGGTGATTCAAAATAAAACTACATACATACAAACGTAATCTTTGAATTTCTCAACAATTTTTATTATCTATCATTAAGAAGTGAATCCATGAGTTTTAACAGCTATAGAGAAATTTGGTATGATTTGATGCTGTTTCCTTGACTAGTACATGTACCTGCCTATAGAAAGTAAATTTCTCCCCTTTTTAAAATTGAGCCGAATCCCTCGGCTGCATTGCCTTTATTGAATGATATGATCATTTCAAGCCATTCTCAGTCATGATTGACAAATGTTGGTTGTTAAGGTAACCACTGACTGCCTTATGATGACTGCATCTTTGCAGTGAGATTCCAAAAAATGACCACATGCGGTGTACAACGTAATATTTCCACAACTTCTTTGTTGCTGACCGGAATACTACGTGACTGGTCTGCCAAAGCACAGCAAGTTGTTGACTCCGTGCCTTGTTAGCTTAGTCGACACAGATGCATTACCAGTAAGTTGCTTACATAATGCCAATGACGTCAACGCGAGGGATCATGAACATTTCATGAGATTTGAATAGCTAATTTATTGGAAGCCTAATAAGTACAGATTATGAGCTGATCTGTTCAAAACGATAAAAAATTACCAAGCTTCGAAAATGTGAATATGATTCCAAAGCTTGAAAACGCAGGCTATACGCCCGCTACGTTTAGGCGAGATAAAGCGATTAACATGGCATCCGTTTTTTCAAACATTGACCTAAAAATGCATGTTCCTGATTTTTGGCATGTGCGTTTGTTATATTTTCATAGGAGAATAAACTTAGAAAAATAGAACTGCCCACGAAAAAAAGGTATATTTTTTTACTGACAGGAATAATAAGCAATTATTGGATGAGATTGAGCATGATATCATGAATTATTAAAATTATCGGAAACGGAGGCAAATCCCTCAGCCATATTTTTAAAAAATTGACAGCACTACACAGACGAGGGGCTTGGAAACTAGGCGGACTTTGAACTCGACATTATTTAACAAATAAAGAAGCCTCGACTGTGCTCTGTTCTGTTGTAAAGCACGCAGGAAGCGGCGAGAGCACGAAAGAAGTGTAGGGTGAAACACGAGCCGTTAGGCGAGTGTTTCTCCCTACTTCTTGAGTGCTCTAGCCGCTTCCTAAGTGCTTTACAACAGAACAGAGCACAGTCGAGGTTTCTTTATTTGTTTTATAATTAAGTAATTCATTAATTTCCCCACGAATTCGCGCAATTTTCAAAACAAACGATTTTCAAGGGAATAGAGTTGGCGTCAGCGTACATCTGTACTCTGATAAAGTATGCAACAATTAGCCAATCACAAAGCTTCTTAGAATGGTCAAAATAATTTTATTGGTTCAATTAGACAACAGCTGTCAAAATGTCAAACCATCAAAGTTCAAAAACCATTAAAGTTCACAAGTCCGCAAGCTGAAAATGTCAAGTGAAATTCGAATTTAACACGAGTCCTTGAAGTTCTTAGGACTTTTAGTGCAACAGAGGATAGAAAGTAGACTGTTCAGTGAAAACCGGCCGAATTATGGCCCATGAAAACTTGCACGTTGTTTACTTGACAATTGGAAAACAAATTGCTCAATGCTTGTGGCTGTTACTTTACAAACTGCTGCGCCGTGTTTCGCGAATCATTCACCAGCATCGGATTCAATGAAAGAGGATTGCTTGGGCCTGGAAGAGCCGGCTGCTGTGATTGCTGTGGCCTTCCACCCATCGCACTGGAAAGGATATCGGAACAGGATCTCAGTTGCTCACTTGAAGGACGGGCGTTGTGGTGTTTGAGGCTCGCTTCACTGCGGTGGCCCGAAATCGCCATGATGTGCCGTGATGGAACTTGTGCGTTGGACAACAGCGTGATGGCAGTCGCTCTGACACTGTGATTGGTATACACTTTCGACAAGCATGCCAGTTGCGAAATTTCTTTCATCATTCCAGCAAGTTTGTGTACCCCCAGAGGTATGTTTTCGTACCAGACGTGCTCGTCCTGCTTCGCATTTCTTTTTGGATATTGGAAGAGTGCATCACATTTCGGATTGAGCTGATTGAGTTTCTGAAGGTACATCTTGAGGCATGTGAGGCCGTCAAGAAGTTGGTTATCTGATGTTGAATACATCCTAGCTTCCTTCTCCATGCTGTTTACGTCGTCAATTCCACCAGGGTGGTTTTTCGTGGCCTCATCATGGGTCATCGAAACGTAGTCGCGTCCGCTCTCGTCCACCAAGAACTCGAAGCTTTGTTTTGTGAGTTCTCGTTGACCTTCGCGTCCGCGGCGACACCAGTACTAGTACAAGTTGATGTGAAACCAGACATTCCGCAGAAGGCCCCAAGGATTGTCTCCCTGAATTGCAGTGGAGGTTTTCAATTTCTGGAGGTCTGCTTCTGGAATGGCAGGTTTGTGCTTGGTGTTTTCTTTGTTTTCGCGCTTGTTTAATTTTATGACTTTGCAGCAACTTGTTTGAAGCTTGAAATTCAACCCCTTTTGTAATAGAAATTCCTCGGTTTAGGGGTGGATTGTTTAGGTATCTCTCAATAGCGTTGCGAAATCCAAGAAATCCTTGTTCGAGCTTCGGTGTAGAATTGACGGAGGTTGTTGTCTAGCTCTTTGTTGGTCATTTCGTGAAGGCTTTTGCCAATCTTTCTTTCACGGCACCAAGCTGTTTTGAAAACGCCAGAAAAAATTATTTTGTGGAATAAGTCTGAATAATTTTTGAAGAATACTATTCTTACATTTGTGTGTGTATTGGCTATCTATTTTAGTTTCGTTTGTTTGTTTGTTATCACACAAAAATGTAGCCGTGCGAGTAACCGGGTGTTTGTGTTGTTAATTCCGCACTTTAATAATAAGCTTGTGACATTTTCTAAAGTGAAACTCACCTTCAAAAACTCGAATAGCCCATTTTGTATTCTCTTTCGTGTTTTTTGTTTCTGCTCTCGTTATAATGTCGTCAATTTCGGCGCTTGACTTGTTTACAAATCTTTGGTTGTTTGTTTTGTTGTTACTTTCCGGCTCGGTGTTTTGATCCGTAACTTGTACCGAAATTTCACCTTCTATCGCCCTGCAATTTGTGCTGTTACCAACAGGACTTTCTAAATTAACTGATGCTAAAAGCTCGTTTTCATTTTCGTTTTCCAGGTCAAAGAAGATGTCAGGGTCAAGAGAAAACCCAAGAGAAAAGCTCGGGAATTGGTCGGCCATGTTGCCTCGATGGCGTGACAATTCCTCCGTACATCTGTACTCTGATAAAGTATACTGTTTCAGCCTATCAGAGCGCGCGTTATATGAAAACTTAATTATAAAACCCAATATCTGCTGCAGATATTGGGTTATCATGTCAACTTCACATGCTACTGTGTATTGACTGGATGCTCTCGACCAAACACATTTCTGAAAGTAATTCTAATGTATAATCATCAGAATTAAGAGACACGAATTGTCGGCGAACGTGCTGACAGCATCCTCTCCGAATTTCAGCCTATTTGGACCAGCGGCTGCCGACTTCGAACTCGAAATGCACGTATAACTCGCATAATTTTTACTTTCGAGAAACAGAGAAAAAAAAATTTCGGCGGCATTCAAATGTCATGAGATCATCACACCCTGTGGGACACCTCGACATTCTCTTAAACAATTAGATTATGAGCTCGAGATTTCTATCGCGTGATAGTTGACGAGGGCGCAGCCCGAGTCAACTATCACGCATAGAAATCGAGAGCGAAAAATCTAATTGTTTTAGTATAAATCTTTTCTGGAACAGCCTCGACTAGTAAACTGTCTAAATCTTCTTCACGGACACTTCGAAAACGTAAAGAACCGGCCGCCATTTTGTTAGCAAGAGCATACTGCAACGCTACTCACCATCTATCACAGAATAGATACTGGGTAGCGTAGCCAATCAGGGCGCGGCATTTGTGATAGAACGCTAGTAGATTTATACTAAAAAACAATAGGACTGTGACAGTTAACATGGGACAGGTACAAAGTACTGCGACAGCGTGCAGGAAATAATTCTCGAGTGAATAAACCGCTTTTTTCATGTCAAGTTAGAATTCCGAGGCGAAATTATCGTTTGATTCGCTGTGTTAGCGTTACAAATTTACATATCATTCGAACAATCTTCAAAATTATGACCATGTCAGAATTCACTGATTTTGGAATCGTATAACGCACGATGAACCACCCCATTTCGCAAGAGCACATATATTCCATAATGTTTATATCTAATTAGCAAAAGCGACATGAAACGGCATACCCGAGACCTTATTGCAGTCTTTCACCTATTGTTTACCCGAAACTCTCGATCTAGCTTTCAATTTCTTCCAGTTTAAATTTATTCGCCGTCAATTGCCTCTGTTTCTTCGACGGTTCCCTGCAACCGTATCTTAGCGCAGCTGCTTGCGCTCATTTCGGCTTGCTCGCTTGCTTCATGATCGCGATCTTTATCGAATTAATCCAGCCATTTTTCCTGGTTGTAAATCAACCCTTTGTTGCATTCCGCTAATTTAGCGGCCCACTCTTTGTCGAAAGTTTTTGTTTGTTTTCCGTGGCCTCACTTTAGCCGTCGAAAACGGGCAAGATTGCTTTTTTCTTTGGCGGGCGAATCGCGCCTCAATTCATGTGACCACTTGCCAAGCTAATAAATTCCATTGGCAGAACTTGTCAACGCTCAATTAAGCAATTAACATGCAAACAATCTTGCTAGCGGCAGATGTAATATTTTACGTCGAGTTATCATTTTTTTTTTCTTAAGGATTACCTTAAGATCTATCCAACCGCTGAAAAAGTAAAATTAGCAAAATGGTAAATTTTCCCCTTACTGATAACATAATACTGCGATAAGGAAATATTCAACAGAGTACTTAACTGAACTATTAAATCGGGATTCACCTTGAGAGGCTTTTTTATCGTCACTATTAGCCCATAATGAATTGTAGCCGTAATTTAAGTCAAACACGATGCCATTCTAAGCATTTTTAGAGCCGTTTTTTTATTGGGGAGTGGGGGGGGGGGGGGGGGGGGGGTGAGAGATTGCGCACAACTGTAACGGGCCCTCTTTGCACTCTTGATTGCGACTTTTTTTCGTTCTTTCTTTGTGGGTTTGGCTATATATTTCGACTGCATGTTCAAACAATACTGATTATTTTTAACGAAGCCAATTCAGGTCAAATCTTTCACCTTAGACTTGCAACATAACGTTTGCATAGGAACATCCATTTCAGTTACACCTCCAGCTCTCGCTCTGATTCTGTACAAAAATGCCATTGTTACCTGTCCCCAAACTCTTCAATTTCTTGCACAGTCTCGTCTGGCATTGGAGTTTTGACTGTTTTGGTCGCCCAGACTCTTGAGGAAATTTATTTAACACAGTGGTATTGTGGCGATTTTAAAAAGATGATGGAAATAGAATTAGAATTCATGAAATAGCCAAAGAGGGAGCTCCGAATGTATTGACTCGTCTTCTTTGCAATTATCTTGTAATTCAATGTATTATCATTTCAACTGAGCAAATATTTTATCTCTAAATGTGATTTATACTTCACTTTGCCCAGGGGCACACAGGACTGTTGACGCTCTTCATCAGGATGGTCAACTTTTATCACTCCAACTATTGCTTTGACTAACAAATTCGATTTGCAGTGGGAAAGTGCGATCCAGCGTGAAAACCGTGCTGCAATGTGCTTCTCGGAGAGTGCGAGGAAATATAATTTCCAGAAAAAATTACAAGATCAACTAAATTCGAAAATACAACTGCGTTGTATTTCTTTTAATGTCAGTTCAACGTCTGAATATTAATTTCTGATACATCAAAGCAGTACTGGCTGCGATATCGGAAAACTATAGGCATTTAAATCTCACTTGACTGAAAAGGCTCAACTTTCTCTATTTTTTTCTTCTCATTTTCAAACTAATTCGTGTTCCTTGATGCTAATCTAAAATTGCTCTGCAACATCGACAGTGGTCATTAACGGGGACCTGGGTTCAGCAACGAGCAACGGCATCTTCCTGCAGCTCAATAGTGTTGCCATTGGTATTCTTCTCAATGTCGTACTAGACCAGGCGATGCTGGATATAATGGATCAATAAAACTCAATGGCTCTTTCATTTTTTCTTGTTGCTAAAGATAGTCGAAAAGGGAATTGAAAAATGTAAGCAATAATGAACTTCTTCAGTATAGAACGAAAGTGTAACTTTCACACTGCTTCATTTTCTGGCCGTTTACAAACATTTTAGCTAGTTTTAATTGTTATGAATTATTGTTTATCGCCAAAAAAAAAAAAAACTTAACAGAACCGACTAATATTTGTGCCAATTATGCCGACATACTTGTAGGTAGTTTGGTATTCGCAAGTATTTTCTTGGTTGATGGCTCCCAGCCTAGCATCTTCCTTTGCACCACAGGTCCGTTTTCGGGAAAGTTAACGCCAATAAACTTGGATTTGTGCACGATGCAGTTCCCTTTAAGGTTGTCACAACAAAGGCAATGTATGAGTGGAAACAGGCAGAGGGAACATGTGGGATAGAAAAGATGTTAGAAGGAAATTATGACCATATTGCACGCGCTTTCAGTGTTACGTGCATAGTGATTATCGTTTGACAAATGAGCAAACAATTATCAAAATCCACCAATCACAGCCCACAAGCCATCAGCTTATAAACTCTTGGCTCATTTTCAAAGAAGTGACACGAAACTCCGGCATGTAATTGGTGTGATTGGTGTATTTACATCCTTGTCATGTCGACAAACTTTGAAAGACGATGCCGAAAGATGATGTTCAAACATAACGCTGAGCATTGTTCTAAAGTAAAGTTGTTGAGATGATGTGAAATTCTGTTTAAAGTAGCAGGATGTGGCGCAAATAAATTATATCCACTTTGTACTGTAAATTATGTATGCTATTCGCCAAAAAATTAATATTGGTCTGCAAACACTTCCATGTGGTACTGATACACTTTTACTTGTTTAGTTACATTTGATATAATAACTCGATTTATCCGCTACATGCCAGAGAGAAATTGCTGTACTGATGGCGTACGTTGAAGCCGTGCTCCATCAACCGAAATTGTTTAAAAAATACATATCGAGTGTATTACGCAACCGGGAACTGATGCAGTCGACTCTGCCATGCCTGCATGTATGTACATGCTAGCAAAATGAAATGGAGGTCCAAATTATATTTTTTGAAGTGTGCACGGAATTCGTAGATATAAAGCTTTTATTCCAGTCGAGGGACGAGGTCTGCTTCGATCTGTAGCACGCGAACAGTACGTGCATTAATGAGCCCACTGTGCTCAGACTGCGGTTGACCTCAAGCAGCATGTGTACAAACTCGTGCCTGCCGCCTGTGTTTTGGTGATGTTTTGGTCGGTTTCGTGTACAAGTAGCGCAAAATTGCATTGTTTTTGGAAAGTGCCGTTTATACAGGTAAACGAATAACCGACTAACCGGACGAAGAGATGATCGGAGCGACTTCAGAATACCCGGCCACGATTGCGTGACATTAATCTCCTGCTCCCGTAGTCCCGCAGTCACGATGTTAATCATTAAATTAAAAAGAGAAATGGGACAAAAAACATTTTAAAATAAATAAATTTGATGGAATGTGTATAGAACTAGTGCTCCCGCAGTCCCGCACTCCCGCAGTAGAAAAAAAAATATATTACATGGGTATACAACTAGTGCTCCCGCAGTCCCGCACTCCCGCAGTCGCTTGTTTTCGGCTCATGGATTATAGAACGAGGAATATTCATGTGTTTCTCTTTTGTTTCCATATGCAAATATTTATTGACTGCAGGACTGCGGGAGCAGAACATTAATGTCACGTAATTGTGGCCGGGTATTCTGAAGTTTAGCCGTGGCTTCCGCGTTTGGCCTTATTGTAGGAATACTGCGCCAGAAATCACTTGCGGACGCCCGATTCATCCGATCGAGCAAGGTCAAGCGTTGGTGGCGTGTGTTAACGCTTTCGTTCTTAATCAGTACGAAGTCCAGCCCTCTAGCTCTATTGAGTGCCCGTCACAGAAACCTGCATCAGAAATACTTCTACCTTCGAAAGAAAATTTGGTTCAGGGTAATGAAAATAGCGAGTCTCTGCCGCTCACTCTGCCGAGCATTCCAAGCCCGCCAAATTTCAAAAGCGCGCGCGTGGCAATATTCGGCATGTTCCGCCAAAACCTGAAAAGAAGCTTTAGAGGACACTCTCCGAACTCAGGGCCGATGAGGATCTGTCTCCTGCCGCCAAAAAAGCGAAAGTTCCCTGAAATTGCTGATGGAAGACTTGATGGAAGTGGCATTTTCGAAGTGCATTCCAGAAGACGTGTGGAAGGAGAAGCTGAAGTCAATGAGAGTACCTTTTTAAGCTAAAGAGTAGGATTTCAGAGCGTTCCTGGCAAGACTTCCTTACAAGGCTAGGAAAAACAAGGGTAAGAACTATTTGTGTCGAATTTATCAGAAAGACATATGGTGTGTGCTGAAAAGTCTGGGGTATTTAGGTTGGGGAATTTCAGTTGAAAAACATGAGTTTTTTCAAGCAATGTAAGGTTATTGGTACAATCATGTAGTGTTGTAAACAAGCTCAGACAGCCTTTTCTGGTGCCCAGGTTATGTTGTGATTTAATAGTTTTTGGCTGTAAGTAGCTCTGAAAGTCTATAACAACCATTTTGAAGTTTCATTTTTATGGCCCATTTGCCATTAAGTTTTTTAGTATTGTGGAGTTTTAGGTTTGATCCTTTTTTCTATGATTTTCTAGAAAAAGAGCCACATTATACATGTACATGTCTTCATATTAAAGAAGAAATTATTCCAAAAATGCATATAATTTAGGAATCTTTTCTCATTAATTGGCAGAAAACATCAGACATAAAATGAAAATCGATGGCAATTAAAGAACAGAAATTTTTTGGCCAACAATAATTGTTTATTGATTTCCGATAGCAATCAATTAGATTTTATTTATTGATATCTATTGCCATCAATTGTTATAGATTATTAAAGATTAATATCGGTTTCATAGATTGATCATGCCGGGTGTTTAAATTTCAAGATGTTGTGGGGGTGGGGGGTAGCTGTTCAAGATAAAATGTCTAAATCATGCTTGTCTTTCTTGTTTTTTTATTTTTTATTTACAGTGTATTTGTAATATACACATACACATACAACCTACTTATGAGTGTTTTAATTTCTTTTCTTCGATATCCTTAGTTCCTCTTGATTACAAGGGCTTGCTCTTGCTTTGGGAGAAGGTTGGAGATGCTCATTTTATCCTTGGTGGTCAAGGACTGGTGGCTGAGTTTTGTATTTTCCGTTTAGCAATGAGGGTAGGTTTATAATTCAGTAATTGAAAAAGTAGAATATAATAAATTTGTTGGCAATGCTGTTTATGTTAAAAGCTGCCCAATAATAATAATAATAATAATAATAATAATAATAATAATAATAATAATAATATTAATAATAATAATAATAATAATAATAATAATAATAAAAATATATATACTATATTTTGCAGAATGCAAAATAGGAGTTAAGTGAGCGAAGGAATATTCGCGAGTTCACTCGCTTGGTCGGTCAATCCTCCTTTCCTTCCTTCTTTGGGTTGTAGACTTTTGTTTGTAATTCTGCTGACCAATGTATTACTGGACTTGACGAAGATGAAATTAAATGCCGGCAAATGTAAAACAGTGAAATAATGATGAGATATTTATCAGCTATGTCAAGAGCATGGGGTACAACCATTTGTAGTACAAATGGCTACAAAAACTTGTAGCCTTATAATGCTCTTAAAGAGGCCATTGATTGAAAATCCAAAGATTAGCTCATGATTGAAATCATTCAGTGTCTTTCAGTTTTAAGTTTTTACAGCTTATTTTACCAAATTTTACCAAATTCCTTCCTTTTTATTTTTACTGCAAATCTCCATAAAGTTTTTCCCAAATTAGTTGACTGATATTTTTCCTTTCTTTTCTAAAAGTTGTTTTCTTTCCCTTTTTAGTGTTTGGTGTGATTTCTTTTACCAGCTAAGAAACACCCCCCAGTATTCAGAAATCAAGATGTCTAAAGAAAAAGAGAGAGACAGGCCCTCCAAACCTACAGGAAATAATTATGCCTAAAAGAAGATTCTGTTAATTGTCATTCCTTCTGGGGAAAAAGAAAAAAAAAAACAAATGGCTCATAGCACCACTCATAGCAAAATCATGATTAGCACAGTCAATAGCTGTGAACTTGGGGAAATGTTTAGTCTGAGGTGTCAGCCTTCCTCTCTTCCCTCCAACTGGGGGTACGGAAGAGAGAATCGCTGACACTCCAGACAAGAAAATGTTATGTTTGTGGTGGGTCATTTGGTAATGTCATGAGGTTCTTAAACTCCTAAGTGCAATTTTCAGATGCAACAGAAACACTAGGTGGCGCGCCCGTGATTCTGTGAGTTGGAATGTTGTGACATTATGAAATGATTGGTTTACTAGTGGGAAACCTTGGACAAATGTTATGTTTGTAGTGGGTCGTTTGGTAATGTCATGAGGTTCTTGAACTCCTAAGTGCAATTTTCAGATGCAACAGAAACACTAGGTGGCGCGCCCGTGATTCTGTGAGTTGGAATGTTGTGACATTATGAAATGATTGGTTTACTGGTGGGAAACCTTGGACAAATGTTATGTTTGTAGTGGGTCGTTTGGTAATGTCATGAGGTTCTTGAACTCCTAAGTGCAATTTTCAAATGCAATAGAAACACTAGGTGGCACGCCCGTGATTCTGTGAGTTGGAATGTTGTGACATTATGAAATGATTGGGTAACTGGTGGGAAACCTTGGAGAAATGTTATACTCGTGGTTGGTCATTTGGTAATGTCATGAGGTTCTTAAGCTCCTAAGTGCAATTTTCAAATGCAACAGAAACACTAGGTGGCACGCCCGTGATTCTGTGAGTTGGAAGGTTGTGACATTATCAAATGATTTCAATCATTCAGGAACAAATGGTGTTACAGTGTTTTCTTAATTAGATTTTTTTCCAATCTTCTCAATTAACTTTTTTGACATTTCAGGTAAAGATTTCCATTGTGGCCATGGCCTTACATGTATTGCCAATTTAAATACCACCTGTTGTACAACTTCAGATTGTAAGTAGATGTTGTTCACCTACAATTTGTGATAGCACCTTAGTACACATGTTACAATAATAATCAGTGGTGTAGAATGGTCTTTTAAAAATAGTGAGTCTTGGCAAATTTTAGGGGAGTCTCAAAATCTTGGCTTTGCAAATTAGAGTCTTGGAATCTTGGGCTTGCAAAAAGTAATCCTGAATTTTGCAATTTGAGTTGTGAGTCTCGCAAGCCAATTAATAGTTTTATCTGAATAAACTGTCATTAAAATAAGAGTAAGAAAGAATAATCATGATAAGTGGCTCAAAAGTCTGGCAATCAAATTTTGGAAATGCAGCCTCTCAAGGTCTCAGGGAGTCTTCGATTTTACCATTCTATACCCCTATAATAATTGTGTTACTGTAGGTTAACATGCAATACAAAAAAACCTGAGTGATTGTTTTAGCTCCAGGGTTAAATCAAATACAGAAGCTTTAACAATTTAAATGTTTTATCAATCAACAATGGTATTATGGTCACTGAATTTCGCTCACATTCATATGGTGCAATATGCATTGGAAAATACAATAATTTATACAATAAATTCAAAATAATATGAGACATTGTAATTTTTGACATGTTTGTACCATAAAATCAATTTCATTAAGGGCCTGATTACATGAGCCGGCCTGGCCCGGTTAGCAGGGCTAGCTCGGTTTACCGAGATGACTTTCAGCCCGGCATTACATGAGCCCAGTTAGCCGGGCTGGCCAGGTTTGCTGAGATGACTTTCAGCCTGGTTTTAGCACGAATGATCATAGCACGAATCGAATGATCTTGATCACCTTTTCCTGGCAATTTGGTGGTTAATGTTTTGTACTTATGCAGCTGGATGGGTTACTTTACCCCTACATCCTATTTAGAAGGAGAAACGTTGCTTTTTTCATTGGATATTGTGCTCGGAAGAGAAATTTAATGCTGGCCCGTTTAGCCGGGCTGGCCCAGTGAATGCGATTACATGGAAAATGTTCAGCACGGTTAGCCGAGATCCCGGCATCGCGATACCGGGATCTCGGCTAACCAGGCTGGCCTGGTTGTCATGTAATCGTGAAGTTAATTTTTTGGGGGTTTAACAGACGTGCTGAGATCTTGGCAAACCGAGCCAGCCTGGCTAACCGAAACAGCCCGACTCGTGTAATCAGGCCCCAAGTGCACAAAACTCCTTGGAAAATTCTTTGCAAAAATAAATAAACCTTTTCAATGTTGATTTTCTTGTGTTTTTTTTTTAGCTTGTGACTTTTCTGCTTTAGAATGTCTTTGGGGTAACAATTACGAGTGTTAGGGGTCTTGATCTGTATCTCGTTCAGCGAAAGGAATGATTTGACATGGTTAAGTTAAAAACACATAATTGTATTTGCAAATTTATCCTATCCAAAATAAAATATTCTTAACATTTTGCAAATTTCAGCCTTGATATCCTTATAAAATATATTCTTATAAAATAAAAAGAGTGTATTTTTTTATTAATTCTTTTACTGTGGCATGGACAGATGATAATAGGATTTGCCCTCCAGAAATGTGAATGATTCCCAGCCTTGACTGTATGGTTGATCTTGCATGGCCAGTTCATTCATACTAGTTTTTGTTGAAATCGTAGATTTCGTTTTTTGCAAAATGATATCCTTTCTAAATATTTCCCACTTTATCAAAAGATCAGTCATTTCCTTCATATCCTGATAAGCTGTGTTACCCAGACATTGTAGTCTGTGTTTGATATCAGTTTTAGTCATTTACAAATACAGCTTTAGTTAACTTATGTACGAGTCCATATGTGCCAGTTGTAAAATGATTTTTTGTTCATCATTGAACACCCAAGTCTCAAAGGGAAAAAAGTTACAACTGACAACCCCTACAAAGAAGAAAGCAAAAAAAAATTGAACAGGTATAAGCTTTGTAGGCTTATTATCAGAATGAGTTACATTTTTATGTTAATTTATTTTTCTTTGCCTTTTAGGATAATTCTTGACCTTGGTCAAATCAAGAAGAAGCCCTTGCTGAAATTATTAATTTTTATTATGATATGTGTTTAGGGCTTGCATGGTTTTCAGAGCACATTTAAGAGAAGGCATGAATTTTTCATTCCCTATACATAGCTGCTGTTATATTCAACACTTTCTTAAACTCATCAACAATAGATGAGCTTTAGGAATTGTGCCTAAAAAAAGGAGTGTGGGGGCCATGAGTGAAACCGATCCGAACGCTTATGGTATCCATGACAACCCTGTGAGCGGCAAACACTCACTCAGGACCATCACACTGAAAAGACAGTGGGAACTAACACAGATACTTACCACATACTTACCATGACAAGAGGGAGGGGAGGGGCGGAGCAGGAATAAAAAGCTCTGTGCGAACTATCAAACGCAGAATGACTTGACATCTGAAGCTGAACTGTAAACCATGTGCGGCCCCTGCACGAAACCCCCGCTAGCTAACCCCCAGCTGTTTCAAGATATTTTTAGTATGGAATTTATTCCAGAATAAGTAAACAACTGGAAGCGATTACAGGCTTGAAAGAGTCGACTAGCGATGCCGTGTGACATAAACAACTGCGATAGCTTTTTCGCCGTTCTTTTAATGAGACATAGTACATTTTTAAGCGATGACGTCATTTTATGACGTCATCGGTTAATGCTGTAAAGCAGAAAAGCGATGGAATTTATGGAATTTTTGGTGTTACCGTGTTACGATTACTCCCTGAATTGAACCGAAGAGCAATGGGAACTAGGTGCATTGTTTGTATTCTTTTTGATATCCGCCATCTTGTTTTTTGGCAAAGGAAGATATTTTTTTGCAGCTTGTATCATCACCGATCGGCAAACCTTATTTCATTTGTAGCTGTTAAATTGAGATTTCGAGTCTGCGGTGAGTGTTGCACTTTATCAGTTATCGAATAAATTTGGCATAAAGTTAAGAAGTGATGTCTGTCGTGACTGCAGACGAAGCAACCGATTATTAGCAGTTTTGAAACATCTGTTGAAAAGGTGAGCCATCTTAAACCTTTTTTAAGCGATGACGATGACGTGATCGATTAATCTCGCCGTGCGAGTGGACAGGATCTGTTGTTGTCTGTTGTCTGTTGCCTGTTGTGATCAACCGATCTGTAGATTCGAACCGAATATTGGGAAAAGAAATAGAACTCAAAGCAAAATACTCCTGGGCCGTTAGAAAGGACTAATTTAAAGCATAAACGAAAGAAACAAATTATATTTGATGCGTTCTATAAGATTTAGTAAACAGAAATCTCTCCATTCTTTAAAACAAAAGGTGTAAACAATTTTAGACAGCGTTTGACCTTGCATCGTATATCGTATATCGTATGTCACGCCAAGATAACGCAATTTTTGTTGAACAATCGTTCAGCACAGAAGTTGTCAGTTACTTTTATGTACCCTAATTTTTTGACAAATGTCCTGAAAATTATCAAAGACCCCTTGTGAAACGCCATCGCTTTTGCATGCATCGCGTGCCGTTTATTTATATATGTAATAGAGCAGTTTAATGGTCGAAAACAAAATTGCTTGCTTGCGTAAACAAATCAGCTATAGATTATCAGTGAATGCTGTACGAAGCACACCATTGAAATTCCTGGGTGACTTACTCATGTTTCGTGAAAATACAAAACTGATTCTTTGCTGACATCATGCCTCACCCATGTCCAATACACCCGCATTGTAACGATCCGTTAAAAGCAAATACAGATCGTTCGATCCGTACGGATCGTTAGGGACCCTTGCGGTCCGTAGAGTAGAGTTTCAGTTCGTCCGATTGGTACGGATCGTAAAGGGCCCTTGCGGTCCGCAGAGTAGAGTTTACGGATCGTATATCGCATCTCATTAAATCAAAGAGGCCCCATGTGTTACGGATCGTTCGATTCGCAATTCGTGCATCTCATTAAACCAAATCGAAGAGGCCATGTGTGTTACGGATCGCTCGATTCGCTTTTCGTGCATCTCATTAAATCAACAGTAAACAACTCGGGCATGTAGTTGAGTGCAGTTTTGTAATTCTTGCTTGAAAGCGAATATTGATCGTGGCAAGAGTGCGCTAGTGAAGATATAAGTGTATATTCTTCGTTCTAAACGTGGAAAACACCAGAAATGCTTTCTATGAAACGGGCACGATTCGTAATCCTTGCACGAAAGGGAATATTGATCGCAGCAAGAGTGCGGTAGTAGAACAGACAAGATGGAAGTGTATATTTTTCGTTCTAAACGCGGAAAACACCAGAAATGCTTTCCATAAAACGCGCGCGGTTCGTAATCCTTGCACGAAAGGGAATATTGATCGCAGCAAGAGTGCGCTAGCAGAACAGACAAGGTGTAAGTGTATATTCTTCTATACGTGGAAAATACCAGAAATGCCTTCTATAAAACGCGCACGGTTCGTAATCCTTGCACGAAAGGGAATATTGATCGTGGCAAGAGTGCGCTAGTAGAACAGACAAGAGGCAAGTGTATATTCTTCGTTCTAAACGTGGAAAACACCAGAAATGCTTTCTATAAAACACTCGTGGCTGTGGCTTGAAATTCTGGTTCGCAATTCTTCCTCGAAAGGAAATATTGGTCGTAGCAAGTGCGCTAGTAGACAACATTTAGGTGTACATATATTCTTTGTTGCAAATGTGGGAAACACCAAAATTGTTTTCCTATAAAACGCGTGCGAGCAGTCTCTCTTTTGCTGCGAAAATCGACGAACGGTAAGCGGCGAAGGGCTTCGCCGCTCTCTCATCCCGGCCTCGCCGCTTACCAGGGTTCGTACAAAAAATCGTAACCATTTTTCCAGGACTTTTCAAGGACTATTCAAGGACCAAATTGAATTTTCAAGGACCCCCTATCAGGGGGGTAATTTAATAGATGGTATATAAATGCTGTAAATGTGTTTGCTCCATCTCCTTCTCTACATTCTTGAAGGTATTTAAATGCTATAAATGTGTTTGTTCCATCTCCTTCTCTACATTCTTGTCTTTTCTCGTTATTGGCTGCTTTTACAACCGTGTTTTAGAGTTTGAAGGTGCTTTACACAGGAAAAGAATACCATAGTCTATGCAAAGCAATTTGGTTTCGACGGCACTATTTTTAAAGTTGAAGAAAATTCAAGGACTTTTCAAGGACTTACACAGAAATTCAAGGACTTTTCAAGGAAAAATGGAATTCAAGGACTTTTCAAGGACTCCCCCTAAAATTCAAGGACTTTTCAAGACTGTGCGAACCCTGCTTACCGTTCGTCGATTTTCGTAGCAAAAGTGCGCCAGTAGAAACAGACAAAATATTTATAATAAAATCTTATTTTATTTAAAGGAAGCACTTTACTGTTATGATTGCATGTCTGTATTAATTTTGTCATTGTAAAGATGTAATAAACATATGCAGAAGACCGTTTCTTCAAAAATGTGGTCTCTTTTCTAGGGTCGAGGATTTTAAAAATGAACATTTAAAATTACTGCTTGTTATTATTATCTTCCTTAGTGGTGTGACATGCTCTCATAATTCTACCCCAAAAGCCTGTTTATTTATTTTATAACTGTTTCTAATTGTTTTATAGAGGTTATATGATCATTCTAATAACTGGTTCGCTAAAAATTGCTTTCAGTGGCAGATCCAGACCTTCAGCTAAGGAGGGGCCTGCTTGACTATGAGTGTTGAATTCTGCGAAGATAATTCAATTGTGGCTCTTAATTCAAAGAAAATGTGCTATTTCCAAAAAAATAAGGTGGGGTCTCGAGCCCTTCGGGACCCTCCCCTGGATATGCCAATGACTTTTATTTATCAGAGGAACTGAACTCTGAAAATGTTTGACACTCCTTTGCAATTGATCATGAGATGCTTCTATATATCTTACAATGGAAGAATTTAAAAATGAACATTCAAAAAGATCTGCCACTGATTTTATCAGAGGAAACTCTTAAAATGTTTAACACTCCTTTGCAACTGGTCATGATGTGTGTTTATATATATATATATATATATATATATATATATATATATATATATATATATATATATATATATATATGTTCATTTTTATATTCTTCCATTGTGAGATATATTATATATATATATATATATATATATATATATATATATATATATATATATATATATATATATATATATATATATATATATATATACATGGATTTATGAAAATGGGGTCAAAGAAAAGTCTCCACGGCCTCTTTGGCCATGTACCTTTGGGGCTTTAGTAGGCTTAAAAGAGGGCCGAAAAACGAGAAAAAAAAAATTAAACAACGCGAAAGGGTTAATAAGTCAAAGGAGAAGAGAGAAAAAAAAATGACATTTCCTTTAGTTTTTATATCGTCTACTTTGGAGAAAGTTTATGGCGAGAAAAAAACGTTTACGGCGAATTTCGCACAGAGCACTGAAAATAACGCTGACCCCTTTTTCATAAAATCAGACATATATATATATATATATATATATATATATATATATATATATATATATATATATATATATATATATGTATGTATGTATGTATGTATGTATGTATGTATATATATATATATATATATATATATATATATATATATATATATATATTAAATTAAGTGTGGGGTGGGGAATCTGGACAACTGACTGCCTCATTTATATAGGATCACCAACCTATTCCCGTTCGGAAGGCGATTCACAGCGATTTCTGATAAATAAATACATACACAGTTAAATAGGAACAGAAATAAACACAACTATATAAATGAGTGAAAATGTGGTCCAGCCGGGAATTGAACCCGGGTCTCCAGATTACTAGTCGGATGCCTTAACCACTCGGCCACTGAACCAACCACGCTGGCAACGCAGCTGGAAATTGACCTTATAGTGATTAGGTCCGGGGAGACATATCAACACATTCTCTGCAGCCAGGATCACCTCACTACACCCCGGTCGATCGGCGATTCACAGTCCTATTCCCCCGAGGAGAGAAATAAATATGAAATTAATATATATATATACATATATATATATATATATATATATATATATATATATATATATATATATATATATATATATATTATATATCTTACAATGGAAGAATATAAAAATGAACATTTTAAACCATGCACTGTACAAGTATCAATGATGTAAAAAGTGAATATTTCAATTGCAAGCTATATATGCTGTGTCGTTGTTGATATTGTGCTGTTGTATAAAATAATCATGCCTACATCAAGAGTCAGGTGATTTGAAATTTCTACATGAGGGAGCGTCTATTGCCTTTCTATTTATATCTTCATTGTGGTTGTCCACATCATATAACACCCAGCGTTACCAATCGATGAAGTTGATGATCGATTTAAATCGATATCAGTTGATGGCAATCAATATCAATTAATCGATTGATATTGATAATCGATGACCAATCGATGACAAAGATTTTTGTGACCTTATCGATTGGCATCGATTATTATCGATCGGCATTGATTATTATCGATTGGTATCGATTATTATCGATTGTCATTGATTGCTATTGATTGTCATCGATTGTTATTGATTATCCCAATACAGTTTTTGTACTCTCTAAATTACCTTAAGCCTGGTTTGTGATTCAGTGTTCTTTCCAAAATACAAGAAGGAGATTACTTTGCCAGATTCAACAATTTTACAAATTATAAAGATCGCATTTATATATTAAGTATCTAATGTTTCTGGATTGTCCTTTCCCTGTCTTGGCATCTCCACCTCCCCTTTCCGGGCCCTTTTGATCCACCACGGTAGCTCCTATCACACCCAGGTGTCACGGTACTAGCGGATGAACAATAAATTAACAAACAACATACATCAGAGATAAATTCAATGCATAAGTGATTTACTCTCCACAGAGGTTTTTTCCAATTTATTCTTGCTTTTGAGTTGCGAAGTGGTGAAACACGAGACATACACGAGGCAGCGAACACTCACCGCTACGCGACTTGTTTGTCGTCGCTTCGTGGCTCAATTTCACTTGCAACTTCAATCGATGCCAATTGATGAAATTTTTTGTGACTATCGATTGGTCATCAATTTGCTGATACCAATTGATATCAATTAGCTAATTTTATCGATTGATATCAATTCATCGATTGAATTTCTGATCATCCATTTCATCGATTGGTAACGCCATCGATTCATATGTTTTGTTATATACAACACAACTTTGACAGCCAAGAGAATAACTTCAGTGTTGACACCCTGTAATTAAAATAGAAGAAAATTGGTATTAATTCTTTATTTTGACAATGGTTGGTCTTAACATTTGCCTTTGGATTCAAGGGTTGTCTGCTGTATGCTACAATTTAATTCAAATTTGAATTTGTTTTGTATTGTTAGATTCACATGTTTGGTTGACTTTCACTGGGTTGCCTAATGCCCCGGGGGGGGGGGCACTTCCTATAAATGGGCTAATGGGGATGTGCCGCTGGATGGGGTCGCATTTTCACGAGTGGACTGACTATAATGGGGTCGCTTTTTCAAGCATTTTTTATAGGGTGACTAGAAAGGGGTCACACTTTTGCGGGATTTTGAGAGTAAGAAAATTCTGGCAAGTTGTGATTTACAAACGGAAAGATTCACCGAAAAAAAAAAGTTACCGTATTCATTGCTGTTGTTTAATATTTGACAAACGGCTCCCATTAAGTGACTAAGTTGGGGTCGTGAAAATTACATTTACCCAAAAGTGACTAAGATGGGGTCTATAATTGGCCATAGAATATGACTATAATGGGGCAGGGGTTCTGAGAGGTTAGCGGCACATACCCAACAAAGATTGGCCCAAGTACCCCCCCCCCCCCCCCCCCCCCCAGGGCCTAATGCTTACAAAACTCAAATGCATACTTCAATTGACTGATGTTGAATACATCCATTTCAGTTTTATGTGCACATCAGCTATCTTTCAAATCATTTGACATTCACTTTTCCAAAACCTTTTGCCCATGCTGTCTAAACAGGTTAATCACAAAAGTTTTATTTCAGGGTCTGTTTCATGGCAGATATATGTAAATGATCATGAAAATTAATGTTCTGTTCATTTTATTGATACTGATGGAATTTTCTACTAAAAATAACTTTTTTCTTCACTAATCTTGAAACTTGTTATTCGTTTTCATGTTAGGAATCAGGTGAAGTATTAAAATAGTACCTTCACAGTTGTGTTCACATACTTCATCAGTATCATAAAATGTAATTGAATAACTTATTGGATAGATATTGCAGTTACCTGCAGTTTATTGCTTTTGTGTGGATTGCAATTTGCCTTGCACCATCCATCCATGTGGTTCTGAAAGCGGAACTAATCCACCACCATCTCCATTGCTGCCATGCACTTGGATGTTGCTGTGATGGTACTTCACACTGGATTTTTTGAAAACTTTTTCAAGTGACAAGCATCGTCATAACAAAATGCTTTCTGGAATAGGGGATACATAAATTAATGTGAATAATTGAACTCAGGTTATATATTCAATATGTATTGCAGTGCAACTACTATAAGTGGACCCACCCACACAATTTTAAGGTTTACAGGCTTTGAGAGGTCCATGTCTGCCATTTTTTTTTCTTCTGTATTACTCAATGTACCAGTAACTTCTGAAATATAAATTGGTGGATTGAATTGTTCTTGTTCTTAATTACCTGGGTTCATTTAGCTAAGTTGTCTCGGTGGTGTCCCTGAAAATAGTCTTGCTGTTAAAATCATTGTGGAGGGGAGGGTATTTATATCTTTTTTAGGGCCTTGTAATCACTAATGGGAGGAAGCTAAATTGGCAAATTTGAAATATTTTGCACTCATTTCAGATAGTAGGTTTACATGGTGTAACATTAAAGGAGGTAGTATAGTATTGAATTACACTTAATTAATTTGAGTTCTAAACATACCTATGCTCCCAGGAGGGGGTGGGGGGGGGGTACTCAGGATTCAAGTGACGGGGATGATAGAAGGATTTTTTTAGGGTTTGAAATTTTCAATTCTGGGATTTTATTGGGTAGGAAAATTTGGCAAGCATATTTTTGGTGGGCTTGATTTAAGTAGGGATTTTCTTGGGTGTTATTGACCTAGGCAAAGTGCTCTTGGATGTCTCTAGTGTTGTTAAACCAGATGAAGGAAAGATTATTCATGATCTGATGATATGAAGAATAAACAAACACAAACATTCAAACCACTCTTTGAGAGCAGCCCCCTTTTCCAACTAGACAACCTGACAGAAATTCACCTAGGCAAAGCCAAAACTAAGGACGTCACCAGTTATAAAAAAAAGACTTACACGAGGTGTCAGACTGGCCCAACAAAATGGAATCAAACCATGCAGCTGGATGGAGATACATGGAAAAAAAATATTTACCTCTCTGAAAAAACATTTGTAAGGAAACAAAATTAAGAGAATTTCAATAATTCAAACTCATTCATAGAATTCTGTGTAGTAACAAAAAAGGAACTTTTTCCATATGGAATCAAAACGGATGACGAATATCTCTACTGCGGTGAACATGATTCAATTGATCACACTTTTATTGATTACAAATTTGTTAAGAGCTTTGTAAAAAATGTCATCGACTGGTTTAATACTGTCAATAATTTGAATTTTACTCCAACAATGGAAGAAAAACTATTTGGCATCATGTCTGGTCCATACCATTAAAGAAATTTAATTATACAACCATGTTTATGAGATTCTACATCTACACCTGTAAGATGCAAAGCAAAGCTATCCACCTCTCTACAAGTTTTCCTTGATAAAGTGTTATCTAAATACAGAATAGAACATCTTTCTTAATCATTGAATAGAAAAAAAACTCTTCCTCCAAAGCACTATAAGTAACAGGCACCTGTAACAATGTAAAAACAGCTCTTGTAACAATGTAAATACTGTACTTGTAAACACACTTATAATCCTTTGCACTTGTAGCACTTGTAATAATGTAAACATTGTACCATGTAAACACATGCAGATAACAAGTAAAGATCAATTTAAAAAAAAGGTATTTTAATTAGAGGACGTGATACTTTCACACCTGTTTGCGCACAACTAATTATGCAAATTACCGTCGTGTGTCAAGCCGACGAGGCATAATTTTTACAACTTTGTGACATTCTACTGATAGAAGAATGGTCATCACAACGAATAGAGTGCACTGTCATGATAATTTGCTCTAGAATTAGTTGATCATTGCTCCACATTATTAATTAGGCATGTATTTGCGCAGTAAATAAATTTTATTGTCTTTATTGAATGAATTAATTAGGGCTAGTAAAATGGAATAACAGCTTGCCCTTCGTCTCACCCTACAGAGGTGAACACTTTTCCATGTTGAAATTCTTATATATATTGCCTCTATTGACAATTACAAAAATGGTTACCAGCAAAAATGTGTGCCTGGAGAGTAAGTGAAGATTTTAAAATAAATTATGTGTTATTACTCAATTTGTTGAAGTTTACTACTTCCTTTCCAGTTAGACTACTTAGAAAGCCAACTGAGCTACGAGAAACTTGTTGTGAACTTGGCCATTTACTAGGTTGATATGTGACACGTGTCCTGCATACTGCTAGGATCAGCAATGTTGCTAACATAATAACAGCACAAAAGTTGAAATAATCCATGTTTCTAAAATGTTCTACACATAACAAACTAATGATTGCCTTAGAGTTCAATCGCTGACATCATAACAGCACAAAAGTTGAAATAATCCAACTTTCCAAAATGTTCTTCAACATAACAAACTGACGATATTGGCTTAGAGTCCAATAGCTAACATAATAATGTCACAAAAGTTCAAATAATCTTCAGGAGTTTCAAAAAAGTTCTAAAACATAACAAACTAACAGTTGGCTCTTAAAGGTGAAATGAACCAAAATTTAGAATTTTCTTTTCTTAGGCCAATTTGTTGAATAAGAACCAAATAAACATATTCCGAAATTTCAAAGTAATTGGACTTTGCAAAACAGAGAAATTTCAAGTTGAAAAATTATTTTGGCCTTCATAATCGTAGAGCGCTCGGGAAAATTGTTGGGAAATTTTCAGAACTAAAAATTGTGACGTCAGTATTGGTGTGCTGTGAAATTGTGGGAAATTCAAAGTCTTTTAGTGATGAAGCTCACAAGAATGGAACATCGTGGTGTTTTGTGCAGCGCTAAACTGCTTAAATAAGTACGTTTAAGTTTCCAGCAAATCCAAAGCTCAGGAAACAATGGCTTTTGAACATGAAAAGAAATTAGAATTTAAGCCAGACAAGAACACTTGTATTTGTGCGGTTCATTTTACCGAAGACTGCTTCAGAGAAAATCTGGTGATACGTAGGTTTCTGGGTTCTGATTTCAAGCCGCTAAGCCTCCACCTCAAAGTGAAAGAGGATGCTGTGCTGACTATTTTTTTTTTGTTCGAAAAAGAAATCACAGGGAAGAATGCCTCCCAAAGCACAAAGACCCCACTGTCCGTTCAGCGTTTGCTAAAAAAAAGGAAGTTAGAGGTATGCATTTTGCAGCCTTTCTTACTCTACCTAGAGCTAGATAGTGTTTTTGTTATGATTATTAGCAATTTTACTTTGTTGGTTTGGCTCAGGTCATGATCAAGTATTAAAATTTGAGGTTTCTTTCAAATTCACAAATTCCTCAAATTTTAATACTTGCTTAAGAAAAAAAAAAAAGTCCTCAAACAAAAAGTTACACTTGGAGCCAAAAATCACCTCAAATATTCTGTCGTTAATATCAAACAACTTGCAAGACTTCATGGACTCAACAGCTATCACTCCAGCACTCAAAACAGATCATGCTGCCATTGAGCTCATCTTAACTAACTCCAGACAAGAAGCCAAAGGTCCAGGCTACTGGAAAATGAATGTCTCTCTTCTGGAGGATGAAAACTATCTCAGTAATTTAAAAGATAATATTCCAGAATGGAAAAGGTTACGTGTAGAAAGCCTTTCTGATAAGCGCAGCATTTGGGACTGGTTGAAGTATAACATTCGAAATCATGCTATTTCATACTCTAAACAAAAGGCGAAAGAACGTAATAGAAAACTAACAGAATTACAAACTGCATATGAAGAAGCAACAAAGAAGTTTGAAGAAGACCCTACCCCTATAAATCAAAATTGTTTAAATGAAGCAAAAGAAATTTTCGAACATTTTTATCAAGAAAAAACTAAAGGCATAATTGTTCGTGCCAGAGTTCGTTGGCACGAACATGGCCAAAGAAATACAAAATATTTTTTAAATCTAGAAAAACGAAATAACGTGAAAAAACATATACGGAAATTATTTGTTAGTGGGGTGATTACAACGGACCCTTTCAAAATAATGAATGAACAAAAAAGTTTTTATCAAAATTTGTACAAGTCAACATTTACGGAGAATGATAATAAATCTGGAGATGATTTTTTAAGACAATTAAATATACCTAAATTGTCAGAAGAGCAAAAACAATCTTGTGAAGGAGCCATATCTCTTGAAGAAGCAAAAGCAACCTTGGACACTTTTCAAACTAATAAATCACCTGGTAATGATGGGATACCAGTTGAATTTTACAAATCATGTTGGGACCTTATTAGTGATTCTTTCATAGAATGTGTTAATGAAGCCTTCAAATATGGAGAAATGTCTAGCTCCCAAAAACAAGCAGTTATTACATTAATTGAGAAACAAGGCAAAGACAGGACATTTATAGAAAATTGGCGCCCGATTTCTCTCATCAATGTGGATGCGAAAATAATGTCAAAGACAATCGCAATTAGAGTTAAAAATGTCTTACCATATATTATTCATCAGAACCAAACAGGGTACGTCAAGGATCGTTACATCGGAGAGACAGTTAGATCTATTTTTGATATAATGGAATTCACAGATACTGAAAATGTTCCAGGCATTTTGATTTTATTTAGATACCGACTCATGCCATGCAATTCAAAAGAAGAGATTTCTTTATTTTTGCTAGGATAACCCTATGCTAACCCTAACCCTAACCTAACCTAACCTAGCCCTAACCTTACCCTAACCCCTAGGGTTAATGTTTGTAGAGTTAAAACAGTAATCGGTTCAACTTCGCTGATTTCATTGTTTCGGGAACAAAAGGTTTCTTTCGTCAAAGTCCAGTTTTTGCATGCGTAATCTGTGGGAAACAAGGCAGACAACAGCGGAAAAAAATACAGGAACCTGTTTAACAGACGTAAACAAACTCGCATGCGAAATTTTGAGTTGTTTTGACAATGTTCAATTTTGCCAAGATTTGCCAAGGACGTTTTTGTCCGCGGCCTTTCAATTTAAAACTATATCTACAACAGAAGGATTAGTGCAAAAATTCTGCATGGTATGATCTACCGCTTAATTTACAAATATCTGCCAGAAAAAATAAAATGATTTGAAAATTCTGCACGACATCTGCCACGTAATTTACTACTTTATCGACAACTGCACAATATCATCTGATGCTTAAATAGGGACTATACAAGCAACAAAAACCTGCCCTGCTGTGCAAAATGTATCATGTCAAAACGTACATGTCCATTTCAAAGCGACGATCTCCTGCAATCTTTAAAGTTCGCTGAAAATACAAAGTGAATTGATTTTAGAAATAATTGAAATGGTACCAAAAATACTGTTCTCCTCCAGCCGTTAAACAAAAACAAGATATTAAATAAGCTCATACCAACAGAAAATCTGCTGATTTTATGCTGTAAAAATATCAGCAAATTAACATTTATCTGCTTTTCCATATTGCAGCATAAATCTATTTACGTAACGAAAGTCTACAGCAATCTCGGCTTTGCTGGAAAAGGAATGAAGAAGTTCCTTAACCAGGCTTTCCGTAACCAACATTAACATTTTTTCATTTACATTACTAAGATCCTAATTTTTTCCTACTGTACAAACTACATTATTTGAAACTGACTTTTCCCAGGCCAAATATTACAACTCAAAAGATAATTCTCTGAATTTTAAGAATTCTAATTCCCTTAAATTTTCTGATCTGTGGCAACCCTGCAGCTATCTAGACAATGCACAGTAAAAAATTCTGACACTAGCTTTTTTTTTGGATTCTAAAAATGTACTATTGTTATTTTAATTTGTAATTATATATCTTTTATTGGTACTGTCCTTGCTGATGTTGCTTGACTCCACTGTCAACTTTTGGCAGACAACATGTTGATCAAGTGCTCAACAAAATTGCCTGCCTTCCATTATTGAGCATAGCAAGAAATGCATTTCCTATAAGAGAGAAGCATAAGGTATGTAAGAAATATGCACATCAAATGTCCACCCTGTGTAAGGAGAGGGGAAAGGACTTTGGTGAGAGTTAATGAAAGGTTTATTTAGCCAATGTTTTTTTTATTTTTTTTTTATTTTTTTTGTTTTTTATTTAACAGAATAGCACTAGATGAAGTTATAAAAGATCTTTAATTCCCTTCCACATACTAATATGCCTACTGAGACAGTGGGAGATCTAGGAAAGGGGCCAAGGAGGCCCGGGCCTCTACCTTATTTTTAGGCCAAAAAGAGGCCCGTAGGGTCCAGAAAAATTATTTTTGGAGTGCCCCCATATTCCAGGGTCTGGGTGATTGCCCCCACCCCCTCCCTTATCTGAAGGTCTTGATCCACCACTGTGAGATGGCCTCATAAGAATTTTGTTGTCAGCGTCATTGCTAGTTAGTACAATGTACATATATTGTATCAACAAAACCCTGACAAGACAGGATGTAATGGTGTCATCAACATTTGAATGACATATTTTCATTTTCAGACTGCAGCACAGTTGTCTCATTCATAGCCAATGAGTAGTCATATGGGATCATACAGATCCATTTTGACAGGTACTCATCAAATGACGTAATCAATCAAAAACTCCGCCCCTTTTGACGACAATAGATTGCCATAGCAACCGAGTTTGATGGATGGGTTTTTGCATTGTCATGACAACGGATCACATGACCTGATTTGCCTAAAGGGGAGCCTCATTTTGGTGTTAATATGGACTGAGCCTCGTTTGGCTGTTTCAGTGACCGGAAGTGAAAACAACAAACCCGAAATAGTGTACAAAATATTTATTTTTCCTAAAATGCTTACAATGCGGGACGTTCTTGCCTCAGGTCCTAGTGACCGGCGTATATACGTATATAAAAAGATAGATTTTTGGACATACTATATATCCTGTATGTTTTATTGCGATTGCTTAAATATTCTGGAAGTTACGGAGGGGGCGCGGAATCCCCCCCCCCCCCCCCCGGTCTGAAAAGATCCAAAAAAGCCCGGTATGAATAGGGTTAAGGTATGTGTTTAATGAACATTTAATTAATTGAAAAACAGAAAGGCTGACCGTACGGTTGGATTGAACTATAGCTCAATCCAACCGTATGGTCAGCCTTTCTGTTTTTCAGTTTTTTGTATCCCAAATTTTGCTGATCAGATCCACCAGGATCCGGACCCTTTGCTTTGTCCGTTGACCCTTTCTCAAGTTTACAGTTTTCATATATGCAAAGATTCCATTATCAGCAGCCGGCGTGCCAGAGCGCGTGACTCGAGTGCTGTTGATCGGTCATTCGGTCTGATCTAAGACTTGTCCAGGACTCTACGATTGCGAGGAATTATATATACCTACGACATTTGCGTTTCACCGATACAACTAAATGAGCAGAAGCTTTGAAGTTTATTTATAAGGCCTTCCTGCCTTTGGCGCCAATAATATGAAAGTCTCAGCCATGTTTATCATATATATTTCAGGGCGGCAATTAAGCTCGTTATTCCCCGACTTCCCTATAAAATATCTTGATGCTTAAGCAGCTCTTAACCTATATAAGTCGGTCATTTTTTTCGCAGATTCTTGGCGCGCACGAAAGGAAGTGATCAATTGCAAATCAAGGATAATAAAGAAAAGGGACTGGGGAGAGGGAGCAAAGTTGACGGTCAACCTCTCAAAATAGCGCATAAAAATATTTAAAATCTGTTTGTACATAGGCCCTGCTGTTAGTATTTTAAAACCAAATTGTAAATAGTCTACTCACCTGAACAAAAATTTAAATATGTTAAAAACAGACTCTTTTATGTGTATTATGAAATGCTAATCGTGAGTTGATGTTCAAAATAGGTTTCAATTATAATATTTAAAAAATATTTTATACTGGTAACTTGTCAACTACATTTCAAATATCTATTTGAAACCTCTTTGTATACTGGTAGTTGGTAAACTACATTTTAAATCTACAACCATTGCCGATATTGCTTTCAAAACAGTGTTTATTTAGCATTTTTAAAGTATTTATACTAACTGTTTGTGGTCATAGTCTCAAAACAGATTTTACATCCACTATTTTAGCACTGTTTTAAGAAAAAAATACATTAAAAACAGATGGAAAATCTTTCCGGTGTCACAGAATACGTTTTAACTATATCTAAAATACAGTTCAAACAGTGAGTAAAACTGAAATTTTTTTTACAAAATAGCACAAAAATACCCTATGGTGGCTTCAAAATAGTGTTTAAATCGTCAAAATACTGTCAAAACAGTTTTAAATCATTTTAAAAACAGCGTTGATTTGGTCACGCATTCGAAGGCTGGCGTGATTTAGTGCCGTTTTTGTACGATTTTGAATATTTTTTTGACAAGTGCTTAATCATTGGCCCAAACCAAACTTTGCACATTTTGAAAGTATCATCCATCTACAATATAAATACCTATTTTTCAAGGATATCCGAGATATGGCACATAGTGAAAAAGACGATTCTTTTGACCGACCGACTTTCATGGCGCGTGAGAATAGTCTGGTTTTGTTTACCGTCAAATAGTTAGATGAAACCAAAACTCTTGAAACTATGCTTCTTTGGACAAGGAAGAGTCATGCAATAAACCGGTTGTATTTTTTTTTTTCTTCGCTTGATCGTTTTGGCATGCGAATAGGATGAAAATGGTCGATTTTCAGCCCAATTTGGACCCTCTGAATCGAGTCTAGACGCGAAATCAAAAATTTCGTTTCTCTCAGAAAAATAAAAATATTTGGAGACAAAAACAACATAACGTTTTTACTTTTACTAAAGGCTGACTATATGCAGAAGATGAGCGAACTATTTTTTTTTCCCTTGCCGCACCTTGTTAGATTTTTCTTGAAACTTCCTCTTAAGAGCATAGCTTGTATTCTGAAGACCATCCAAGAAGAATAAGCTCGCAGAACCGAAGACCATTACCCTGGTACTAGTTCTTATCTATGTCCCGCTACAGTAAAATGCATTTCGGTTCAACATCGAGCTCTCGCTCTGAGTCTGTGAAATGCTATTATTACCCGACCCCAAAATCTCCAATTGCTTGCACAGTTTCGTCTGGTATTGGAATTTTGAATATTTTGGTTGCCCCGCCTCTTGAACAACTCTTTTAACACTGTGGTATTGTGGCGATATTAAAAAGATTTTAACAAAAAGATTAACGAAATAAAAGTTCCTTGACGTTTCGACGACTTCATGCCGTCATTATCGAAAGTGAAATGTGATATTAAAACGGTAATGGAAATAGCTAAAAAAATATGACCCATATGTTTACGTATTAAAATTTATGAAATGGCCAACGAGGGAGCTCAGAGTAATTTGCTGAGAATGTCTTGACTCGTCTTCTTTGCAGTTTTCTTGCATTTCAATGCATTATAATTTCAACTGAGCAAAATATTGTTTTCCCTAAATGTGGTTTAAGTTTCACCTTGCCCACCGGCACACAGGACTGTTGACGCTCTTTAATGAAAACTAATTATAGCACAAAATGACAAGAGAAATAGATGATTTACCTAGGGGGCCATTACCATGGTCGACTTCTATCACTGCCACTATTACTTTTATTATCAAATCCGACTTGCAGTTGGGAAGTGTGGTCCAGTGTGAAAACCGGGCTGTAATGTGATGAATGGAGAGTGCGAAGAAGTTTAATTTCCAGAAGATTACAAGATCAAATAAATTCGCAATTACAAATGCGTTGTATTTCTTTTAATGTCACTTCAACGTCTTACAATTAATTTCTGATACATCAAAGCAGTAATGGGCGCGATATCGGAAAACTAGGCATTTAAATCTCTCTTGACTGAAAAGGCTGAACTTTCACTGATTTTTAAGTTTTTAAACTAATATGTGTTCCTTGCTGCTAATCTAAAATTGGTCTGCGACATCAACAGTGACCATAAACCGGAACCTGAGTTCAGCAACGAGCAACTGCATCTTCTAGCAGCTCAATAGTGTTGCCATTGGTATCCTTCTCAATGTCGTATGTGACCAGGCGATGCTGGATAAAATGGCTCTTTGGCATTTCCACATCCTTCTTGGCTCTAGAAAGAAAATATGATGGCAACGATTCAATAAGCTCTAATGCGAATTAGTAACAATAAAATGCAATGGCTCTTTCGTTTTTCTTTGCTGCTAAAGATAGTCATAAAGGGAATTAAAGTTGTAAAGCACTAGGGATTTTTCAAAGTAGAATGAAAATGTAACTTTAACACTCTTTCGTTTTCTTGCCGTTTACAAGCATCTTAGCTTGTTCTAATTGTTCTGAATTATTATCTATCGCCATAAAACTTTACTTAACAGAACCGACTAATATTTGTGCCTACTAAGCCGACGTACTTGTAGGTAGTTTGGTATTCGCATCTGTAACTGTTGCCTCCCTCCACCATGAGGAACATGGTAACATAGCCCTTTAGTACTCCATCGTGGACAGTCATTTTCTCGGTAGATGGCTCCCAATCTAGCGTCTTCTTTTGCATCACAGGTCCGTTTGCGGGAAAATTAACGCCAATAAATTTGGATTTGTGCACGATGCAGTTCCCTTTAAGGCTGTCACAACAAAGGCAATGTATAAGTGGAAACAGACGGAAAGGAATTATGGGATAGAAAAGATGTTAGAAGGAAACTATGACCATATTGCACCCGCTTTCAGTGTTACATGCATAGCGGCTATATCTTTCGACATCCTCTTCCGACACGACAAACAGACACGGATCGAAATCCAACAAACACAGCCCACAAGCCATCGGCTTATAAACTTGTGGCTCATTTCCAAAGAAGTGACATGAAACAACGGCATGTGATTGGTGTGATTGGTGTTTTTCGATCCTTGTCTGTTTAGCTTGTCGAGAAACTTTGAAAGGCGATGCCGAAAGATGGATGTTGAAATTCTGTTGAAAGTAGCACGATGTGGTGCAAATAAATTTCATACACTTTTTACTGTAAATGGTGTTCGCCAGAAATAATATCGTTCTACAAACACTGCCATAGAGCACTTATACATCTTTACATTTTTTATTTATATTTGATATTAATAGTAATGTGTTTTTCTCACTTTTAAATCTCTGTTTTTATCTTTTTTTTTCAGTGCTTGTACATACATTAGATATATTCTTAACGTTTCAGGTAAACTTACGCTATATGAATTGCAAAGTGAAGAAAACAACTTTTCTACCTTAAATCCGCAGTGACTGCAGCACTGGCCCCATCTTCACATGTAATCGACCTTTCCCAAGACAAGCCTTCAGGAAATGCTTGTTTGAAATAGTCGGTTAGCTCCTGAGGATAATTTGTAAAAGGTCTGTTGCCATAACAGAATGTTGCTGATATTATGTCAAACGCGAAAGGCAGGGGTTCGCCTTTGGTGACGCGTAGTCTTATTTCTTGATGCCCCCTGAAATTAAAGAAAAGAAGCGTACTATCATCCCTGAAATGTGACTAAAGCGACGTGGCATCATTATACACGACTTGTATCTTTGATCAATCTCGCACTTACTCGTATGGTTTGCCAGTGCCTTCGCCTTCAATAGTAAATTTGTTCCCGTTGATACTGCCATCCATGAAATAGGTCATCCTCATGTCTTTCTGAATCGCCTGGATAAAAAATATACCCAGATAACTACCTGAATCACCATATATTGCATAAGAAGAATGCATAAAGAAAGGCCAGTCTTGATTTCAGGAGACCATGACCGTTCCCCTGTATTAGACTATATTACTGAGTTGTGGCATGTTCATAGTAAAAGGACTTGCCAAAGAACACAGCAGCACCTCACGAAAAAAAAAAAAAAAAAAAAAAATATATATATATATATATATATATATATATGATAAAATTTATGGAATATCGTTGTGCTCTTTCCCCGTATGCTTATACCTTTTAAACGGATATTTTGCAAGTTCTTCAAGGTAGCTATTGCTCCAGATGTCTTAAACCCCTTCCGAAATAGAATGAACTGCGGCGAACTATGAGAACAATTGCGCTCAAGTTTTAAGTACCTTTATCCAATACAACAATTCACTTTTTAGTTTAT
This sequence comes from Meandrina meandrites, assembly GCA_963693305.1. Lineage (NCBI taxonomy): Eukaryota > Metazoa > Cnidaria > Anthozoa > Scleractinia > Meandrinidae > Meandrina > Meandrina meandrites. The sequence goes on from OY855904.1 coordinate 44,712,764, forward strand.
CGATCAATTTATACCTTTGAAGAGCACGAGCAAAATTTATAGCCGAGCCTTGGCGATGGAATTGACTGATGATTGAAATGCTAAGATTGCTTGAACACTACTGTTATATTAGTGCTGTGAGATAATATAATATAAATGGATATTGTACTCCTTAAGCAGTTCCAAAAAGAACAGCAAAACTCACTTAATTGTAGTTTGAGAACTTTGACCTGTGATATAACATGTCTCCCTTTACTTCTATCAACACATCACGTAGGCTTTCTACAGTCTGGAACCGTTTCTGTATGTCATGATGTCAGCAAAGAATCAGTTTTGTATTTTCACGAAACATGACTAAGTGACTCAGGAATTCCAATGGTGTGCTTCGTACAGCATTCACTGATAATCTATAGCTAATTTTTTTACGCAAGCAAGCAAGTTTGTTTTCGACCTTTAAACTGCTCTATTACATATATAAAAATGTACGATGTCTGGTTAAAAGAACGGCGAAAAATCTATCGCAGTTGTTTATGTTACACGGCATCGCTAGTCGACTCTTTCAAGCCTGAAAGTCACTTCCAGTTGTTTACTGATTCTGGAATAAATTTCATACTAAAAATATCTTGAAACAGCTAGGCGCAATGGCCCCTGGCCTGAAGTCGAAATTTCGTCTGAATCACAAAACAAGACCTTTGCTATAATTTGGTGTGGTTGCTTATTTGGATACTTCCTGAGTTGATGCCATCTCGACAGTAAAGTTTTTTGCCCAAGAACATAATGACCCTGCCAGCGCTTAAACCTGGACCGCTCGACGCGAGTGTAATGAACTAACTGACCATTAGGCTACCGCTTTACCCAAAACACGGAGTATATTGGGATAACTCTTCAGTTTTTAAGGCATGGTTTACAATACCAGTTTAATTGCGACAAAATTCAAGATTTTTGATGTTAGGAGGTGTTTCGACAGAGTGTAGTGTATAATTTGAACGAAGAGTTTTTATAAAAAGACTATCTGATGTCCCGCGGTATAAAATAACTAATCTCGGGGCGACAAACGTACATCAAAAGCATTGATCAAGGCAAAAACATAACCGAAAGTGTAATGTCGTTCTGATCATTAAAGTAAATCCGATGTTTGTGCCAATTTTATTGCTGTCATTAGCACATTCTTGTAATACACTGTACTTGTCTTTCTCACTTAGCTGTCGCGAAAGCAATGTTGTAAAATTATTTCAAAACATTAGAGAGCAAGTCACTATTTCTACTAAACCATTTTTTCCACTTTAAAGTAACCTTAACATGATTCAATTTCATATCAAGCTTTGTTGTTCAAACTTGAAAATTGATACCGTTTTTTTCTTTTGTTTCAAGAATTCAGGCTTGACTGTTTAATCTGCTTTCCTGCAACTTTACCGTGTTATAAAAGTGTCAAGGATTGTTTTTTTTTTTTATGTTTGGATGCTTTCACGGACATTCTCAGCAAAAACGGCAAGAAGAAAACAATAAAATAAAGGCGCTCTCTTTCTAAATAAACTGTCGAGTGTTAAACGCTTCGTTCTCAGTTAAAAAAGGTAAAATACCATTAACTTTAGAAAGGCTTATTTATGGAGGCTATTTAAGAAGTGGCATTGAACTGTACCTACAACTGAATGACGCTATATTTCCCTCTATCTTTCAAATACGGAACGGCTAACTTAGGAAGCTTTGAAACTTATTAAAGAAAAAAGTGCATTTTGAAATTCACTCACTTGCTTTGAAAGAGCCATGTTGATCAAAAATATCTTCGAACAGTTTCTTGAAAATGCAGCAATGAGCTGTAGTACTTCACTCTCTCACTGTCTCGCTCAACTGAATGTTCTTCACGGTGAATCAGGTTTTTAGCAAGACAGAATTCAGAAATGAAAGTTAATTATTGAGATATAAAAATAATTGATCTTTCATCATCGAATTAACCGATGCGTTGCAAAACTTGATGCCTAGCGGGTAAACAAACTTATGGGAGAGGCTGGACTAAGAAGAGGAGAATAAGCAAAAATGTGAACAGAAAGACAAGGCCATTAACAAAAGGCTGAAAAAATATAAGCACGACGTAAAATGTCCTTAGTAGCGATACAGAGCCCGTTAGAACGAGCTAAAATTGTTCATAAAGGTCGTTTCAATCACTTATTTTGATTAATAAAAAAAATGTGTTATCAATCAAGATTAGTTCGTAATTAAATACACTTCTGTCAAATTTTAACTCGCCGATGCGTTAACCGCGCACGTATACTAGTTTCGCAACCACTCCCAACAAGAACCGAAAAATCGATAAACAGTAGTTTGAGAACTCTGACTTAGTCATCTATCTGTGATCCACCATTACAGTAATCCTTTACTTGTATCAACACATCGCATATCCGTATTTTAACTCCAGCTGTCAAACATTCACTCGTACTATCACGCGTATCTGTCATGTAATATCACGAGGAGCCGCAAGCGCTAATTTTTTTTCACAGCTGCGGGCGGCACATCAAAGAATTTTGAACTGAATGGCAAATTCCTAGAATATTTTTATCTGGTGAGTTGATTCGAAGGTGTTAAAGATCCACGGGATCCAAAACCACATGTCAATTAATATAACACTCTTCCCTTTCCCTAAATCGATATGCGCTTTGTACATAAAGGCTAATTACAACAGAATAAACAAAAAATGGACGTAAATGCTTGAGTTTTAGAAAAGTCTTTGTCTGAATTGTTAGCCGTCATCTCCGTTCTTTCGACTTTTGGATAAATACCTTTTAGCTCTGCCTTACGCTTTTTTTTTTTTTCATTTTTAATGCCGCTTTTAGTTCTTGGATTGTCGGTCGTTCTCCAAGGAGCAATGTTACTAAAGAGTTCTTCGCATCAAGAACGTTCAGAAAATGTGTGAACAGAAATGCCAGCGCGTATATACCGCTTGGTCTAAAAGATGGTTTCCCGTCCCATCGCAAAATTTCGGCGCACGGTAACTATCGAAAAACACTTTTGCCAGAATCAAATATTACGGGGTGAAGTACAGGTCTAATTAAAGCGATATTTTTGCAAAGTTAGTTGTACTCATCAGGCATACGCTACCCAGGACAGTACAGGTCTGATTAAAGCGATTTTTTTTGCAAAGTTATTTGTACTCATCAGGTATACGCTACCCAGGACAGTACAGGTCTGATTAAAGCGATATTTTTTGCAGAGTTATTTGTACTCATCAGGTATACGCTACCCAGGACAGTACAGGTCTGATTAAAGCGATATTTTTTGCAGAGTTATTTGTACTCATCAGGTATACGCTACCCAGGACAGTACAGGTCTGATTAAAGCGATATTTTTTGCAATGTTATTTGTACTCATCAGGTATACGTTACCCGGGACAGCACAGGTTTGATAAAAGCGATGCTTTTGCAAATTTTGCAAAGTTAGTTGTACTCATCAGGTATACGGTACCCAGGACAGTACAGGTCTGATTAAAGCGATGCTTTTGCAAAGTTATTTGTACTCATCAGGTATACGCTACCCAGGACAGTACAGGTCTGATTAAAGCGATATTTTTTGCAAAGTTAATTGTACTCATCAGGTATACGCTACCCAGGACAGTACAGGTCTGATTAGAGCGATATTTTTTGCAATGTTATTTGTACTCATCAGGTATACGCTACCCAGGACAGTACAGGTCTGATTAGAGCGATATTTTTTGCAATGTTATTTGTACTCATCAGGTATACGCTACCCAGGACAGTACAGGTCTGATTAGAGCGATATTTTTTGCAATGTTATTTGTACTCATCAGGTATACGTTACCCGGGACAGTACAGGTCTGATTAAAGCGATATTTTTGCATAGTTGCCTGTATTCGTAAGGTATACGCTACCCACGATAGTGCAAGACTAATAATTTTCAATGCATTATATGTTATAAAAAATTACAAGAAAGCTTGCCGGTAGAGGCAGAGGGGCCTCCTCTAGTAGTTATGAATTCAATGAAAAGTAATAAATTTAAGCTTGGTTTATAGGGCATTCGTTTCGTTTTGGCGTCCCGGATGACCGGAAAACATTTCTCTTCTAAATTACATGTCTTTAAAACAATGTATGGAACAGACTTACGTAGGATCCTCCTTACTTATGATTGATTTAAGCAATGAATGGACCGCGATGCGAACATGACCCAAATAAACAGACTCGACATACAAAGCAGCTTTCAGGAGCACATGCTTTTGCGCTAAAAATCAAAACGGACCTTCACCATCGATCGACGACAGAACATTTCATTTTCGGTGAGCAAATAAAATCTATTCCATCTGAAATATCTTGAAGCAATTTGAAATCTTGAAAGGCAAAGCCGTTCTCGATGAACGGCATATCAAGTCGCTGTAACTCGCCATTTCGACTTCGCCAGAACAGGACTGGTTTTTTGTTGTACGTTATCCCACTTGACCAGCAATTCCTCTTAACAGCAAGAGAAATCTGAGGGTCGCGAAAAATTTCTCAACAAGAGAGGCAAAATATATCGGTCTACTTCCGAACGCATGGATTACGCTCATATATTTAGAGCCATATAGACGACCATAGACGCTATTTCTGTTTATAAATGAAGAGATTTCTGACATATCGCGTATAAAAAGCGTAGAAAAAAAATATGAATGTTAATTCTGGAGTTAAGTTTTGAACAAACAAAACCGCAAAGCGCGTGACTAAGTGAATATTACATAACAGATACGCGTGATAGTACGGGTGAACGTTTGACAGCTGGAGTGAAAATACGGCTATGCGATGTGTTGATACAAGTAAAGGATTACTGTAATGGTGGATCACATATAGACGACTAAGTCAGAGTTCTCAAACTACTGTTTATCGATTTCTCGGTCAAGTTGTTGGGAGTGTTGTCAATTTTTCTCAATGCATCGCTAAGTTGCGAAACTAGTATACGTGCGCGGTAAACGCATCGGCGAGCTAAAATTCGACAGAAGTGTATTTAATTACGAACTAATTTTGATTGATAAGACATTTTTTTATTAATCAAAATTAGTGATTAAAACGACCTTTATGAACATTTTTAGATTATTATGTCTTTTTTTTAGCAGTGCTAGATCGTTCTAAGGGGCTCCGTAAGTTTACGTGGTAATTATATTTTTTCTGCCCTTTGTCAATGGCCTTGTCTTTATGCTATGATTCTTGCTTATTCTAATTTCCCTACTGATATGCACGCAAATATCGTGCACCTTTCGAAGGAATATACTTAAAAAAAAGGAATGCATTTGCTGGTAGAAATTGCTTTCTATTTTGCCCAATAACAGCAAGAGAAATCTGAGGGTCGCGAAAAATTTCTCAACAAGAGAGGCGAAATATATCGGTCTACTTCCGAACGCATGGATTTCGCTCATATATTTAGAGCCATATAGACGACCATAGACGCTATTTCTGTTTATAAATGAAGAGATTTCTGACATATCGCGTATAAAAAGCGTACAAAAAAAAATGAATGTTAATTCTGGAGTTAAGTTTTGAACAAACAAAACCGCAAAGCGCGTGACTAAGTGAATATTACATAACAGATACGCGTGATAGTACGGGTGAATGTTTGACAGCTGGAGTGAAAATACGGCTATGCGATGTGTTGATACAAGTAAAGGATTACTGTAATGGTGGATCACATACAGATGACTAAGTCAGAGTTCTCAAACTACTGTTTATCGATTTCTCGGTTCTTGTTGGGAGTTTTGTCAAGTTTTTGGGAGTGTTGTCAATTTTTGGCAATGCATCGCTAGGTTGCGAAACTAGTATACGTGCGCGGTTAACGCATCGGCGAGCTAAAAGATGACAGAAGTGTATTTAATTACGAACTAATTTTGATTGATAACACATTTTTTTTATTAATCAAAATAAGTGATTGAAACGACCTTAATGAACATTTTTTGATTATTGTTTTTTTTTTTTCTTTAGCACTGGTAGCTCGTTCTAAGGGGCTCTGTATCGCTACTAAGGACATTTTACGTCGTGCTTATATTTTTTCAGCCTTTTGTCAATGGCCTTGTCTTTCTGTTCAGATTTTTAATTATTCTCCTCTCCTTAGTCCAGCCTTTGCCATAAATTTATTTACTTGCTAATCGCATCAAGTTTTGCAACGCATCGGTTATTTCGATGATGAAAGATCAATTATGTCTAATCTAGACCAAGTTATTTTTATATCTCAATAATTAACTTTCATTTCAGAATTCTGTCTTGCTAAAAACCTGATTCACCGTGAAGAACATTCAGTTGAGCGAGACAGTGAGAGAGTGAGGTACTACAGCTCATTGCTGCATTTTCAAGAAACTGTTCGAAGATATTTTTGATCAACATGGCTCTTTCAAAGCAAGTGAGTGAATTTCAAAATGCATTTTTTTGAACAATAAGTTTCAAAGCTTCTTAAGTTAGGCGTTCCGTATTTGAAAGATAGAGGGAAATATAGCGTCATTCAGTTGTAGGTACAGTTCAATGCCACTTCTTAAATAGCCTCCATAAATAAGCCTTTCTAAAGTTAATGGTATTTTACCTTTTTAACTGAGAACGAAGCGTTTAACACTCGACAGTTTATTTAGAAAGAGAGCGCTTTTATTTTATTGTTTTCTTCTTGCCGTTTTTGCTGAGAATGTCCGTGAAAGCATCCAAAAAAAAAAAAATCGTTGACACTTTTATAACACGGTAAAGTTGCGGGAAAGCAGATTAAACAGTCAAGCCTGAATTCTTGAAACAAAAGAAAAAAACGGTATCAATTTTCAAGTTTGAACAACAAAGCTTGATATGAAATTGAATCATGTTAAGGTTACTTTAAAGTGGAAAAAATGGTTTAGTAGAGATAGTGACTTGCTCTCTAATGTTTTGAAATAATTTTACAACATTGCTTTCGCGACGGCTAAGTGAGAAAGACAAGTACAGTGTATTACAAGAATGTGCTAATGACAGCAATAAAATTGGCACAAACATCGGATTTACTTTAAATATCAGAACGACATTACACTTTCGGTAATGTTTTTGCCTTGATCAATGTTTTTGATGTACGTTTGTCGCCCCGAGATTAGTTATTTTATACCGCCGGACATCAGATAGTCTTTTTTTAAAAACTCTTCGTTCAAATTATACACTACACTCTAGTGAAACATGTCCTAACCTCAAAAATCTTGAATTTTGTCGCAATTAAACTGGTATTGTAAACCATGCCTTAAAAACTGAAGAGTTATCCCAATGTACTCTGTTTTTTTTTTTTTTTTGTTTTGTTTTTTTCGTATGGGTGAAGCGGTGGCCTACAGCTGGTCAGTAAGTTCATTACACTCCGCGTCGAGCGGTCCAGGCTTAAGTGCTGGCAGGGTCATTATGTTCTTGGGCAACAAACTTTACTGTCGAGATGGCATCAACTCAGGAAGTATCCAAATAAGCAACCACACCAAATTATAGCAAAGGTCTTGTTTTGTGATTCAGACGAAATTTCGACTTCAGGCCAGGGACCATTGCGCCTAGCTGTTTCAAGATATTTTTAGTATGAAATTTATTCCAGAATCAGTAAACAACTGGAAGTGACTTTCAGGCTTGAAAGAGTCCACTAGCGATGCCGTGTGATATAAACAACTGCGATAGATTTTTCGCCGTTCTTTTAACCAGACATCGTACATTTTTTAGTCTAATGCGCATGCGCTTTAGACTCTATGTAGTGGAAAAAAGCTGTTAGCAATCCCAAGGGAATGGTTCGGGATCGATAAGCGTTCGGCGTAATTGTGCTTAAACAATAGCCCGCCTCATTGCGGGCTTGATGCGATGATCGTAATCCAATCAGGAAGCAAGGATGTTGTTAACGAATCAACGGTCGAACGGAGCTCGAGCGCGACACGCACTTGTAAAATAAATTGTCATGTATGTAATTGGAATAAATGTTTTACAGTGCAAAATAATACGAATCCTCGTTTTCAAGTGTGAAGCCACTGAAAATGTTCTCCTTCCAGCTGCATGTTTTTTTGTTTTTGTTTTTGTTTTTTTTATAACCCTGGGAAACGCAACGTGAAATCGACATCTTTTGATGAAAAAAAATCCGGAAGTGACATTTGTGTTTATAAAAAAAATGGAAAATTAAATAAGACTGTAGTCAGCAATTGATTGTTCAATTCAACTGAAACAGGATTTCATTCACAGATTGCAAAAGAGTTTTGTTTTCACGATACAAGATTCAATCAAGAGCTTGAAAACAAGACAGTGTAATCAAATTACATTTCGTGCGAAATTTGCATAAATATTGAAACTTGCCAAAAAGTAGTTAAGACAGATTGAAAACTCGCTTTAATAGTCATTGAATTCTGATCTGATTGTTATTTCCATGTATTGACTATTTGAAAGCTGTTCTCAGTCATGAAAACAAAACTCTTTCATTTAACCGCTTGCAGTGTTTAATAGACGTGAAAATATTTCGCTTAATTAAATTACATTCTGCACGTAATGTTTTCTGTTTTCTTTGCTCTCCTGTGTCAAAACGTTTAAGGAAATTGAAATCTTTGTTGAGCAGTATTGCATAAATTGCAAAGGAATGGAAAAATATATATTTTGGCTTATTTTGATGTGATTAAGGATATTTAGAATACTGAATAAGTGGCTGTATCTTGTCTATCTACGGGGCGGACCATTATTTTTTTGGAAGCTGGGGGATGAAGATTTTTCCAAGACAAACAATTTTTTTTTTCTGTATCGTTGTCTGTGAAAACATTTGTTTTCCTGCAGAGATTTTTTTTCATGCTTGCAAAAAATTTAGTTGGGCTTTTTTTTTTTGCTTTTGCAAACATTTTTTTTTTTCAGGATCCCCCCCCCCCCCCCCCCCTCTCTAAATCTGTACGATCTTCCTATGGTCTACAATGCACTAATCTCTTAACATGAATCGATGAACTCAAACCCTAAGTAACAAGTTTTTCCTATTTCAAATATAACATTTCGTCAACTTTCTGATTATATATACTTCAGAGAACAAATATTATCGACTTCTTCTGAACCGATCTTACTACCAAACCTCCACTACACCTCTTGCTCTATGCCGTAAATACCGAAACTACTTCAACATATTTCAACCGCCCTAACAATCTATGACGCATTAGACTCATGTACCCACTGGGTACTATTTTTATATATGTAATAGAGCAGTTTAAAGGTCGAAAACAAACTTGCAAATTAGCTATAGATTATCAGTGAATGCTGTACGAAGCACACCATTGGAATTCCTGGGTCACTTAGTCATGTTTCGTGAAAATACAAAACTGATTCTTTGCTGACATCATGACAGACAGAAACGGTTCCAGACTGTAAAAAGCCTACGTGATGTGTTGATAGAAGTAAAGGGAGACATGTTATATCACAGGTCAAAGTTCTCAAACTACAATTAAATGAGTCTTGCTGTTCTTGTTGGAACTGCTTAAGGAGTACAATATCCATTTAGAAGAAGAGGAGAAGAAAAAATATCGTTTATTAAAAGTATAACACTTTGCAGTCCTTGGGCTGAATTACGTGTACTGTTACAATTCATAAAAATATTTAAACTATATATTACAAGATTAAAAAATATTAAAAGCTATTAACATTATAATATATTAAGAACGATTAAAAGCGATCTATGCGATGTAATTTAAACTATTGTCTATAATAAAAGAGTTTTTAAAACGGTTCGTACTACAAACTGGTGTGTCGAACACTCTCCTGTTGCGAAGTTGGTGACTGTCAGTTGACCTTTTAGGCAGCAGATTGACTAGTTTGTGGTCTTTTGTAATTACAATATCATTAAATAGGTTCTTTGAAAGCAAATCAAATTATCTCACAGCACTAATATAACAGTAGTGTTCAAGCAATCTTAGCATTTCAATCATCAGTCAATTCCATCGCCAAGGCTCGGCTATAAATTTTGCTCGTGCTCTTCAAAGGTATCAATTGATTGATAAACTAAAAAGTGAACTGTGATAGCCAAACGCGAATGTTCGAATGACATTTCCACTGTCTCATTCCCATCATGTTTTTTTCAATGCAGGTAAATAATTTTGATTGTCACATTGGATAAAGATTCTTTAAACTGAAAGAAAAAGTTTTATTTAGTGGCATTATTCTCATAGTTTGCCGCAGTTCATTCTATTTCGGCAGGGGTTTTAGCACATCTGGAGGAATACCTACCTTGATGAACTTGTAAAATATCCCTAAGCCGGGTCCTTAAGCATACGGGAAAACAGCACAACGACATTCCATAAATTTAATCTTTTTTTTTGTTGTTGTTTTTCGTGAGGCGCTGCTGTGTTGTATGGCAAGTCCCTTTACTGTGAACATGCCACAACTCAGTAATATAGTCTAATACCGGCGAACGGTCATGGTCTGTTGAAATCAAGACTGGCCTTTCTTTATGCGTTCTTCTTATGCAATATACGTAAGTTATCTGCGTATATTTTTTTATCCAGGTGATTCAGAAAGACATGAGGATGACCTATTTTATGGATGGCAGCATCAACGGTAACAACTTTACTATTGAAGGCGAAGGCACTGGCAAACCATACGAGTAAGTGCGAGATTTATCAAAGATACAAGTCATGTATAATGATGCCACGTCGCTTTAATCACAGTCCAGGTATGATAGTACGCTTCGTTTCTTGATTTTCAGGGGACATCAGAAAATAAGACTGCGTGTGACCAAAGGCGATCCCCTGCCTTTCGCGTTCGACATAATATCAGCAACGTTCTGTTATGGTAACAGAGCTTTTACAAATTATCCAAAGGAGCTAACCGACTATTTCAAACAAGCATTTCCTGAAGGCTTGTCTTGGGAAAGGTCGATTACATGCGAAGATGGGGCCAGTGCTGCAGTCACTGCGGACTTAAGGTAGAATTAAAGTTGTCTTCGTCGCTTTGCAATGCATATAACGTAAGTTTACCTGAGACTTTAAGAATATATTCAATGTAAAAACACTGGCAAAAACAAAAACAACAAAAAACAAACAAACAAAAAACAGGGAGTTAAATGAACGCATAACTATCAATATCAAATATAACTAAACAAGTAAGAATGTATCAGTGCTATATGGGAGTGTTTGTAGACCAATATTATTTCTGGCGAATAGCATACATAATTTACAGTACAAAGTGGGTAGAATTTATTTCTGCCACACGTGCTACTTTAAACAAAATTTCACATCAGGTCAACAGCTTTACTTTCGAACATCGTTCAGCCTTACGTTTCAACATCCATCGTTCGGCATCGTCTTTCACAGTTTGTCGACATGACAAGAATCTAAATACACCAATCATACCAATTACATGCCGGTGTCTCACGTCACTTCTTTGAAAATGAGCCAATAGTTTATAAGCTGATGGCTTGCGGGCTGTGATTGGTGGTTTTCGCTAATTGTTTGCTCATTTGTCAAACGATAGCCACTATGCACGTAACACTGAAAGCGCGTGCAATATGGTCATGATTCCTTCTAACATCGTTTCTATCCCACATGTTCCCTCTTCCTGTTTCCACTCATACATTTCCTTTGTTTTGACAGCCTTAACGGGAACTGCATCGTGCACAAATCCACATTTATTGGCGTTAACTTTCCCGCAAACGGACCTGTAATGCAAAAGAAGACGCTAGACTGGGAGCGATCAACCGAGAAAATACTTGTCCACGATGGAGTACTAAAGGGCTTTGTTACCATGTTCCTTGTGGTGGACGGAAGCGGCAGTTACAGATGCGAATACCAAACTACCTACAAGTATGTCGGCATAGTAGGCACAAAAATTAGTCGGTTCTGTGAAGTTAGGTTTTTTGGGCGATAATAAAATAATTCATAACAATTAGAACAAGCTATAATGTTTGTAAACGGCCAAAAAATGAGGCAGTGTTAAAGTTACACTTTCGTTCTATACTGAATAAATTCATTATTGCTTTCCTTTTTCAATTCCCTTTTCGACTATCTTTAGCAACAAGAAAAAATGAAAGAGCCATTGAGTTTTATTTCTACTTCGGAAATCGCAATTCGAGCTTATTGAATGGTTGCCATCATATTTTCTCTCTAGAGCCAAGAAGGATGTGGACATGCCAAAGAGCCATTATATCCAGCATCGCCTGGTCTCGTACGACATTAAGAAGGATACCAATGGCAACACTATTGAGCTGCAAGAAGATGCAGTTGCTGTCGATGTCGCAGAGCAATTTTAGATTACCATCAAGGAACACAAATTAGGTTAGAAATTAGAGAAAAAAAATAGAGAAAATTGAGCCTTTTCAGTCAAGTGAGATTTAAATGCCTATAGTTTTCCGATATACCGGCCAGTACTGCTTTGATGTATCAGAAATGAATGTTCAGACGTTGAAATGACATTAAAAGAAATACAACGCAGTTGTAATTGCGAATTTATTTGATCTTGTAGTTTTCTAGAAATTATATTTCCTCGCAGTCAGAGAAATACATTGCAGCACAGTTTTCACGTTTGATCGCACTTCCCCTCCAAGTCGAATTTGTTAATGGAAGTAATACTAGGAGTGATAGAAGTCGACCATCCTGATGAAGATCGTCAACAGTCCTGTAGCCCCTAGGCAAAGTGAAGCATAAATGACATTTACAGATAAAATATTTGCTTAGTTGAAATGAAACAAGAAAATAAGAAGACTCAAAACATTCGGAGCAAATTACTCTTAGCTCCCTCTTTGTCTATTTCATATTCGCAAATACATGGGTCGTATTTGTAGCTATTTTTATTACCTTTTTAAGAGATGACTCCATCGGTTAATGTTGGAAAGCGGAAAAGCTTTTGAATTTTGGAATTTTTGGTGTTACGATGTTACGATGTGATGATTACTCCCTGAATTGAACCGAAGAGCAATGGGAACTAGGTGCATTGTTTGTATTCTTTATGAGGTCCGCCATCTGGTCCGCCAAATAGGTTTTTACGACCGAATCTCAAATTTTACAACTTTCATCGCTTAATGTCGTCGTGTTGTCTGCTGGCTGTTGCGATCGACAAATCTGTAGAACCGAATAGGACTGGGAAAAGAAATCAAGTCAACTCAACAAGAACTCAAAGTAGAATACCCTGGGCAGTTAGAAAGGACTAATTTAAAGTATAAACGAAAGAGGCAAAATATATTTGTTGCGTTCTCTAAGATTTAGTAAACAGAAATCTTCCCATTCTTTTAAAACAAAAGGTGTAAGCAAGTTCAAGACAGCGTTTGACCTTGCATCGTATACGGTATATCGGATGTCACGCCAAGATAACGCAACTTTTGTTGAACAATCGCTCATCGCTCAGCACAGAAGTTGTCAGCTACTTTTATTTACCTTAATTTTTTGACAAATGTCCTGAAAATTATTAAAGACCCCTTGTGAAACGTCGTCGCTTCTGCATGCATTGCGTGCCGTTTATCAATATCGTCTCAATACCACTGTGTTAAAAGATTTCTTTAAGAGGCGGGCAACAAAAAATATGCAAACATGACATATGCTTTCAGAGCAAAAATGAGCAAAGTCGTGCAAATGTAGAAAATTGCTCCACATTTGCTACCCCACTGTTTGTGGTACAAATGTATACTTTCGCCACACATTTACTATTCGTGAAAATACTTTACAAATGTGTTTTTTACATAACATTTGCCTGTTTAGCAAACAGGAAGTAAAAGCGGCCATTGCCGCCTTTGCACCCGTAGCAAACACCGTGCTAAACACGAAATTCGCTATGAAGCAAACTTGGTCAAAGTTAGGCAAATTCGGTCTTTACACCATCTTTGCTACAGATTTGCTACCCGCGAAAATCATTTTTTCGTCCAGTGTTACAACACAATAAAGCGAAGTATTATGGTGGAAAACCTGATAAACCTCCTTCTTATTGCCCCTCGCAAGGAGCACACGTCTCGATCTAGACACTCCTGGATAGGGGCGAAAAGATTAAGATCGACACGTGCGAGTCTTGTTTATTTCTGGCGAGATTTTCTTGGATTTGGCTGTCCGCTATATTTATTATATGACGTTGACCCGCAGGCGAGCGGCAACCTCCTCTAATGGAAAACGAGATGTTTCTCGGAAAGTATTTTGGAAGTTAAAGTAATACTGGATGAGATGTACGAAACTATTCCGCAGGCAAAATTATTTTTTTAGTTTGATGGTTAACCCTATCCAGACCGGGGGGGGGGGGGGGGGGGGGGGTGCGGAAAGTGCCCGCGTTGACTTTGAACGTTTATAACTTTTTCAAGACTCAACCAAACGCTGTCAAACTTTATCAATTTTTCTAAAATTTATCGGGAATAAATTGGTAGGATAGGTTGTTGTGTCTGGAACTTGACGTTACCATGGCAACGTCATTTTTGTCTTTTCATTAATAAAAGTAACTTGAATTCAGCTATTTTCACCTATTTTAGGTTTTTTTGCACTGTTTTATAGATTTTGAGTATTTTCAGTAATTTTGGGCGGTTTTCTGATGTTTTGGAAAATGTTGAAATCCAAGATGGCGGATCCAAGATGGCGGCTGTTTTGACATCATGATGTAATTGTCACGTGATGTGACGTCATCACCGCACGTGACGTATATAAAAAGATAGATTTTTGGACATACTATATACCCTGTAAGTTTTATTGCGATTGCTTAAATATTCTGGAAGTCTGAAAAGATCCAAAAAAGCCCGGTATGAATAGGGTTAATAAGGCTCGAGAAAAACGTCGCGTTGTTGTTTTTGTTTCGTCTCTTTAGAAACGAAACGGTATTGTTTTGGATTCGATGTGAGCTATTTTACACAGCAGGCAAACAACCTCGTAAAAACATGTTCTTCAAATATCGGAAATATTATAATCTTCAGCAACACCAAAAATTATTGAAATATTTGACGGCTACAATGCTTTTAAGTTCGACTAAAGCGATTTATAATACATCAAATATTTTGCGCGCGCGCGATTGGTCTAAACACGTCACGTGATGTAGCCAAAACTGGGTGATATCAGATGATATTCCCCAAGTGATATTCCCCAGTTTTGGAACTCTGCGATTTACGGGTCGCCCACTACCTCTCGGAACGAGTTACTTCATTGGTTCCAAAAACAATAGATAACAGGTCATAACAATGTCCCTAGCCCTGAATAACAATGGAGGTAGTGTTTACAGCGGGCGAATGAAAATAGAGGTTCCAGAGAGGTAGTGTCTTACTGCGATTTACTTTCGCACGTTTAACTTTTATCCCTGGCTAATTGCTAAAATGAATAAAACTGAACACGTGGAGCAGACTAATAATATTTTGAGCGCTGACAAATTTACTTTGACGTTTAAAAGCTTTGAGAAAAGGTCTCCCAAAATGCGGCCTCGCAGGCTAAAATATTTGAAGGATAATAAACGCAATAGCATCCATTTGGCTTCAAAAATATGCACGGATATTTGTCCTTGGACATTATCTGTTCCTCGAAGCTCACAGTTTTCCTCGAGCTTCGCTCTCGGAAAACTGTTCGCTTCTCGGAACAAATAATGTCCGCGGACAAATATCCGTGCATATTTTCGCACCAAATGGAGGCTATTGTTTATGTATTGGCGAAAAATATAAAGCGAGCTCTTTCCGTGTTTACAGTCCAACGCCTCCAACCATAGCCACCCGACAAAGTTTTTGACATCTTTTTGACAAGTTTTTGATTACTTTGATGAGTTGTGCGGCTTCCGGTTGCTTTAAACTACCAATCAGATGCCTTGAAAAATGGAAGGCGGGGTAACAACCGCTGCATGATTCGTCTTCAAACGTCAGAGTTTGAAAGGCTTTCAAGCAACGTTTCGCACGAGCGATTATGCCAAGTTCCACTGGCGATAAATAAATTTTATGCCAAAAAAAATTTAATCAAACTTAACTTTTCGTAAAAGCACAACTTTAAAGCAAGGGACGGCAAACGAAAATGCTGCTAATGCAGGATCCAGCAAGGGCCGATCAGCGTGAAAATGATAAATGACAAACAATACTGCAAGGCTGATCGTACTACATAAACAGTAAACTTTGTGAGACACCAACACGACTAGAACCGATATAGTGGGATTGCAACCGTGGACAGCTGTTTCGTTCTTTTTGGAACTCGTCAGCACGGTGTAGCAAATCTAAATAACGCCAGCGAAAGAGCCAACGCAAATAGATTGCCCAATGTACACTATATCAAGTTCCGTACTTTGAACTCACTTGTCCCCCGAATCACGCACTGCCACATCACGTGTTTCGGGGGACAAGAAGACCAAAGTGTCACGATGATGTCTCACAAAGCGAATTGTCCTAAATGTGGATGGCACGGCCATTCCGAACATTTAAGCGCATGGACACAACCATGCTGAATAAAAACGCAGCATATCGGATCTAAAAAGATCTACGGTCCAAAAAATACGTAAAAGCACAACTTTAAAGCAAGGGACCGCAAACGAAAATGCTGCTAATGTAGGATCCAGCAAGGGATCTGATCAGCGTGAAAATGATAAAAGTACGGAACTTGATATAGTGTACATTGGGCAATCTATTTGCGTTGGCTCTTTCGCTGGCGTTATTTAGATTTGCTACACCGTGCTGACGAGTTCCAAAAAGAACGAAACAGCTGTCCACGGTTGCAATCCCACTATATCGGTTCTAGTCGTGTTGGTGTCTCACAAAGTTTACTTTTTATGTAGTACGATCAGCCTTGCAGTATTGTTTGTCATTTAACTTTTCGTACAGGAAATGTCTTCTGGGTTTGTAAAACCGGTTGAAACTGAACGTTTCACAGATCGTTCGTATGAACCATTGTGAAGCCGGAAGCCATCAAAGTAATCAAACCTTGTCAAAAAGATGTCAAAAACTCTTTCTTGTTAATAAAACTTTGCTTTGCCCCCCCCCCCCCCCCCCCCCCCCCCCGCTCCCCTGAAAGTGTAGACATCTGACGGCACAAGGAATTTTTAATTACCTTTAATGAAAGCACCAAAGAATTCGCTTTCGCGTATCGTGTTGGCATATCGCATAGCCTACGAACGCAGACGTGTTTCCGCCAGTCGCTTTAATTATGTGAGGGATTAGAGTCCTTTAGGAGGAACGTAGGAATAACCTTAGACAAGACAAAGTTTGCTAGATTGACCGATGAGTCAGGGCAAAATTATGCTCTTCTTCCCTCGAAATGTTGACAGACTCAGGAAGATCCGCGGAAGTTGCATCGTCATCATCACCGGCTACACCTTCTATTCGAACCTACACGATTTCAATGGACAAAAGATAGTGAATTAACTAAAGGAAAGGGTATCCTAGTTTTTATACACTCGGGAATTAAGCATGAATATACCTGTAGAGAATATGCATGTCGTCTTGCTGAAGAAGTTTCTTCGCGAAAACAATGTGAGCTTGAAAGGATTAACAGTCAAGGCGCAGCTCGTTGCAAAGTAAGTTCCCTTTTTGCCTATGTCTGAAACACTCGAATCATTTTGAAAAAACCGCTTCGAATCCTGGCCGTCTTTTATTTAGTTAAAGAAGTACGAAGGTTTATTTATTTTAGTCTTCGAAAAAAAGTGATACTGATCTCCTTAGAGAAAATGTGGAAATATTTCAGTTTTGTCCCCCAGAAAGAAACATGAGAAAAATATTCGATGGCCTTCTCCCTTTTACAGTCAATTCCATCGTGAAGTATGTCAGAACCTATAGTGGAAAAACATCAAACAGTCGCCCGACTACATGGTCATGAAGCCCTTTGAGCGTGGTGTCAACTTTAATTGAAGGGCATATTCATGTTTTGGCTGAGCATCACGTAGAAAGTGATTAGTTATATCTGAGAGCGCTCTGCTATAGAAATCTGCGAACAAGTGAAAAATTTGAGCTTTTAGCACCTCGATTTAACGATCTGCGTCGCATTTGGTCGCGAAGTGAACGTCAATATTTCTGCATTAGATAGACGCATCAGTAGAATGCATTAAAATCATCTTTCGCTTCGGAGAGGTGCCTGACCAAGGAAATTTAGGGGGAACGGCATCAACATTTCGCAAGTTCTGCGAAAATCTGACTCCTTGAAGTGCAGTGAGCAGGTTTTTGTTCGCTCGGCGATTTGGAAATGTTGCGAAACATCTCTCCGAATTCACATTTCCAGACAAATCTAGTGAAACTTAACCTTGCCACCTTCTTAGAAAACTACAAATGTAAAATGATATAAGACTGAATTTTTGGTTGATTATATGAACAAAACATTTTACAGCGAGAAATCTTCATTTTGCTGATTGTCGAAATGACGTAGCCCCGGGCCAGGTATAAGCACAATATGTAATAGTCCAGGAGCATATGTTGGATAAATAGCTCCCGTGGGCATTTTGAGAAGAAAGCAAGCCAGTGGCCTAGTAGTGTTTAGTAGTCCATAAGGAACTCAAAAAATGTTGTTGACAATTTTGCCTAGAGGGTATTAATAGGATGTTAAAAAAATGACCTGTGTGATCCTACATGGAAACGAGGCTGAAAAGCTTTGAGTGGCCATAACTTCTTTCTAGTTGGAGAAATATCAACCAAACTCACCAGATAAGCTAAGTAAACAACACTCAAGCTAGGAAAATAGTTATTTCTATATACGAGGGTCACGTGATAGATCTGGCGTGAAATCGAGGCTGGAAAGCTACCCATTGTAAAAAGGCTCAATATGTATGCTGAAGTCGCAGCCTAACTCAGGGGATACACTTGCTAGACAGCCCTGAACCCACCAAATTGCTTATATTTATTAATGAGAGTCACGTGATTGATCTAGCATGGAAACGAGGCTGGCAAGTCTTGCTTGATGAAATGAGAAAACAAAATAATCCCTACATTTTATAAAATTCGCATCTTTTCTTTCATTTTAAAATATTAACAAGAACTCTATATGAGAAGAAAATTACCGTTTACTGTTCTCCAATATCTCTTTTCTTTCCAGAGATATTCAAGCTTTTCAAAAATGCAATTAACAAAGTCATGACGTCATAGGCTCAACCGAATTCTGATTAAATACGGAGAAAGTGATATGTCAACCAATTTGTATTGAAAGTCTCTGATTCTTTACAGGAACACTCTGCTAGTTGTGTTTGGCGAACTTTACAACTTGGTTACCATTGCAACATACTAGGTTTCAGATCCCGTCAATGCTTAAGGGTTTTCTGGCCAATTTTGGCATTCTTTTTTTTAATATTTGTAAGTAATGCTTAACATGCCGGATCTGGCAAGCATATCAATGGTTTGAATTTTTCCGAACTGAAAAATTCTAAAATATCAAAAGCAAATTGATGGAGACTGGAAAAGAGTGAGTAGAGGTGTCACCTGTGGAACTATTAGTCTGCCACATTCAATGAAAAATGACCGAGATTACTTAATTTTGTACTTGAGAAAAAGTTGGGTTGAGTATTTGACGAGATCAGTCCCCTAATTTGGATATTTTACTATTTTTTTGAAGCTTAAATATCTCCGAAACTAAAATAAATATTTGAAAACGGAAAACGGCATTTTCAATCTTTAGGTAAGAACGCTATGAAGCGCTAGAATTGCCAATGTCGTAGGAATGGACTGGCGTGCAAACCCTGCCAAAATGTTTTTACTGAGGTGATAGATGACGATGAATACGACGAGGAATAAATTGTGGCGAGAGATTTAAAGAAACTGATGGGCCTTGATGATAATGGGCTCATATTTGTTTATATGTTTCTCTATATAAGTAGTATTCTTAATTTGTAAGTTAGAACTGCCATCGATATAGGGGGCACGTAGAAGGTTACAAGGTGACCTTTCGACACCTCATGAAGCCCAGTCTGATTTTCAGGAGAAAAGTGAATAAATGTTTTTAGAGTGAGTAGACACAGTGCTTCTCTTGTAAGCCATCGGCATTTTTATATATATATTTTTTTGCATTTTCCTTTGTGCGACAAGCCTAAAATTTAATACGTGATTCTGCCACGTCCTATCAAAGGCTTACCATCAGCTGTTTGCGAGGTCACAGCATGCCCCATATAAATATTCAAATTTTCTCGCTAATTGCTGTTTTAGATACTTCAGCTTCCTAAATATCGCCTTTTACTGCTGTTCACTTGCAATAAAATGAATTAGAAATATTTTCGTAATGTTTAAGTTTGTTTTTATGCAGTTTTTTTGACGATTTGACGCTTTTGGAATGATAATTGCATAAACTGTCCGAGCTACTGAGTTGGTTGGATGTGGTCTGACTGGGTTTGAGTTTTTCGTTGCGTCTGATAGCATGAACGCGCTGGATCTCGTGTTGGAGGAATGAGCGATTGTATCCACGGTAGTTAAGGTATTGGATAAGTTCATTAGTTTGTAATGTAAAAGTTTCGTCAGAAGAGCATATGCGTCGTAGTCTTAGGGTGAGGCTGAATGGAATGGCTCGTTTGGTGTGTAAGGGGTGACATGATGAGTGTAGGAGATACTGATGTTTGTCTGTAGGTTTAGTATTGAGATCTGTCTGAACTATACCAAACCGTTTGAGAGAGACTTGTATGTCATGAAAAGAGGTAGATGTAGACGAATGGGACAAAGTAAATTTCATAGTGGGATGAAGGTTGTTGAGGTAAGAGATGAAGTTAAGTAGGTCTTTTTTCTGTTTGGGTCCATATCATAAAAATGTTTTCAGTGAAATGCCACCAAGTATGTGGCTGGTGTGGCGCATGCGGGAGTGCGTCTGTCTCGAATTTAGCAAGGAATAGAATCGCGTACGATGGAGCCATGCATGTTCCCATGGCTGTGCCGTGTTTTTGGATGTAGTAGTTTTTGTTGAATTCGAAAGTGTTCATGGTGAGAATCATTCTGATGAGGTCACAAAGGGCATCTGTGCGTATGGTGGACGCAGAGCGGTCGCGGGTGTCGAGGAAGTGCCGACAAGCGTCAATACCCTCGTTATGTGGAATATTGGTGTAGAGTGACGAGACATCAAGTGTGACAAGGATGGTGTTATGCGTAACTCTCCAAGTTGGTCAAGTTTGTTAGGGAAATGTGACGTGTCTTTGATAAAGAATGCTGTTTTGTGAATGAGATGTGGAAGTTGCATGCCTTGATTAGTATTCTATACACAAGTCAAAACTTGACGCTTATAGAACTACTCTTGCATGCTTCAAATCGTCAAAAAAAACTGCATAAAGACAAAATTAGACATTGCGAAAATATTTCTAATTCAATTCATTTTATTGCAAATGGACATGTACAGCAGTAAAAGCCGATTTTAGGAAGCTTAAATATTTACAATAGTGGTAAGCGAGGAAATTTAAATTTTTATATGGGGCATGCTATGACTTTGCAAACATAGGATGGTAAGCCTGTGGTCCTATTATGATTTATGGTTCACCAATAAGAACTACAGAAGGCACATAGCCTCATTTTCTATCTAACTGATGTCGCGACTATCAATTGAAGCCATCTATACTATTTTTGTGGCTCCAGAGGATGTGGCTTTTTATATTTGTCGATTTTGAACGGGATGACAAACATGTTCTTTTCATTTCATCAAGCAAGACTTGCCAGCCTCGTTTCCATGCTAGATCAATCACATGACTCTCATTAATAAATATAAGCCATTTGGTGGGTTCAGGGCTGTCTAGCAAGTGTATCCCCTGAGTTAGGCTGCGACTCACCATACATATTGAGCCTTTTTACAATGGGTAGCTTTCAAGCCTTGATTTCACGCTAGATCTATCACGTGACCCTCGTATATAGAAATAACTATTTTCCTAGCTTGAGTGTTGTTTACTTAGCTTATCTGGTGAGTTTGGTTGATATTTCTCCAACTAGAAAGAAGTTATGGCCACCCAAAACTTTTCAGCCTCGTTTCCATGCAGGATCACACAGGTCATTTTTAAACATCCTATTAATACCCTCTCGGCGCTTTACAAAATTGTCAACAACATTTTTTGAGTTCCTTATGGACTACTAAACACTACTAGGCCACTGGCTTGCTTTCTTCTCAAAATGCCCACGGAAATACATTAGCTCCCGGACTATAATGGCCCATCACGCGGCCAAAAGTAATTTTGCACCAAACCGAATCTGCTTTAGTTCTAGCCTCGGTGAGTTTCAAGCAAAATTATTTTGTCGCGACTTTGAGAGGGTGGTTTTTACAAAAACTGCCTCTAAAATGAGTGGGGACATATAGCGGGAATATAGAGCGTCATTTATGTAGAATCTTACGTAATACTCGCCATCTCAAAGTTAAAAATACGCCTTTCCGAATTTAAAGCGATTAATTAGCATTTGACGTTCGACAGATAAATCGGGAATGGCATGTGGCGTTTGAGTTGTTAGCGAATGTTTGTAGTTCGTTCTGTCCTGCAGTTTTAATTCATAGTTGAAATGAATAAATCTGCCAGTAAACGATACTTCAATGTCATTTTAATTGGCCTGCAATTTATGCAATGAATTACGGAACTGACCAGAAGACCGAAAGGAAGTTAGGCGGTGTAAAGACAACTATTTCTGCCAGATACACTGGACAGGAAAGTTAGGTAATTTAACTCATCTGACACCGGCTGCGCAAAACGCTCGCCGATAAAGAATTGTAAAAGTCACTTCTATAAGCGTTTGGTTTATTGTTTGGTTTGCTTCTGGTTGGGCTACGTCACCAGGCTTGGTGTTCTTTGAGTCGGTTGTTCAGTTCGAATTCTTAGCTAGACAGACAGATGACTTGTCCACTCTCGCTTCTAATCATGCAAAGAACGGAATATTGCGTGAGTGATAAATAAATACTACACTTTTATGATTCTGTACAAACGTAGCCTCTTATCATATTGGAGCCGTACTGAAGGTCATTTAGTAGATGCTATTTTTTATTATAGATCTTACTGTATTGCAATTTTTTCAGATCTTGTTATTGAACATAATTATAAAGAGTGTATATGCATACGTTAATATTCTACAGCATAGCGTACAAACGTTTATGGGGCTAAAAATGTAAACAAGACATTTCAAAAACCGTCCAACTTCAAGCAAGGGTTAATTGTGCAAATGCAAAAGGAATATGATGCTCAACTGAATCTTGTGCTAAGTGTAAACTTAAGATGGTTATGCAATTATACTTGTTTTGGCAATACCTTCAGATAATTCTGACATAGAAAAAAAAATGGGGTTAAGTGATGCAGGCATGGCGACGGCTGATCGATGAACCCCTCGCTCCATTTTTTTATTAAAACCAACATTCCACAATTGACACGATTTTCATCTAAACGGTGAACCATTTCTTTCTTAATTTGGTCTCAGAGGTTTTTCAATGAAAAATACTTTACCTACCTGCATTGATTTTTAGCCGTCAGACAGATGTTTTCATATGTCAAATATCAGTTGTTATTGTAAGGGCCGCCGTCTACAGTTTTCACCGGGGGGCTTACGGTTTGATTAAAAAGAAAAAAAAAAAAACAAAAAAAACGAGCATTGTCAAAATTGGCAAGAGTGTAGAAGAATGGACATAAATTTAAGCAAGTTACATTGAAAAAGTAGACATGATAATTGTAGTGGTTAACTGGATGAGTCGGTGAAAGAGTGAACTACGGCTGCTAAGCAATTTTTTGCTCGACATGTCTCTTTCAAAGCAGGTAAGTGAATTAAAATAACAAATTTCAAAGCCGAGTTATGCAGTAGTGTTATGTTTCATGTTTTGAAGATAATATTTGCCAATTTGCAGGAGCTATGATATAAATCAGCCATCTGGAGGATAGGAAAATGGCTAACAGCGAAATAATCTTGAGTTGCAATGAAGGTAAGCTGTATTTATGACAAAATCTGCTTTGATTTCCATGTAGGCGAGAATTGTAGTAAATATTTGCTCATGTGCTGATGCAAACGGTCTTATATTTTGATATACTAGAAATGAACATGGGTTTTGCGAATTTTGGCCCTTAAAGGACTACATTTTTCAGCTGTGTAGGGAAAAGTTATCAGCTAGGTGCCAAATTTGATAAATGTGATTCTAAATGAAGGTCGCTTTTCAGCCTTTGTTCAATGTCGCTTCCCTGCCGTTACAATAACGTGACTTCACATTTCCAGAAAAATCAAGTGAAACTTAACCTTACGACCTTCTTAGAAAACTAGAAATGTTTATCAGTAAAATGACAAGACTCAATGGTTGGTTGATTATACGAATGAAATATTTTACAGCGAGAAATGCTAATTTTGTTAATTGTCGAGATGACGTTGCGCCGGGCCCGGTATAAGCACAATATCTAATTGCCCGTAACGCGGCCAAAAATAATTTTGCTGTGAGTTTCAAGCAAAATTATTTTGTCGCGACTTTGAGAGGGTGGTTTTTAAAAAAACTGCCTCTAAAATGAGTGTCGACATATAGCGGGAATATAGAGCGTCATTTATGTAGAATCTTACGTAATACTCGCCATCTCAAAGTTAAAAATACGCCTTTCCGAATTTAAAGCGATTAATTAGCATTTAACGTTCGACAGATAAATCGGGAATGGCATGTGGCGTTTGAGTTGTTAGCGAATGTTTGTAGTTCGTTCTGTCCTGCAGTTTTAATTCATAGTTGAAATGAATAAATCTGCCAGTAAACGATACTTCAATGTCATTTTAATTGGCCTGCAATTTATGCAATGAATTACGGAACTGACCAGAAGACCGAAAGGAAGTTAGGCGGTGTAAAGACAACTATTTCTGCCAGATACACTGGACAGGAAAGTTAGGTAATTTAACTCATCTGACACCGGCTGCGCAAAACGCTCGCCGATAAAGAATTGTAAAAGTCACTTCTATAAGCGTTTGGTTTATTGTTTGGTTTGCTTCTGGTTGGGCTACGTCACCAGGCTTGGTGTTCTTTGAGTCGGTTGTTCAGTTCGAATTCTTAGCTAGACAGACAGATGACTTGTCCACTCTCGCTTCTAATCATGCAAAGAACGGAATATTGCGTGAGTGATAAATAAATAATACACTTTTATGATTCTGTACAAACGTAGCCTCTTATCATATTGGAGCCGTACTGAAGGTCATTTAGTAGATGCTATTTTTTATTATAGATCTTACTGTATTGCGATTTTTTCAGATCTTGTTATTGAACATAATTATAAAGAGTGTATATGCATACGTTAATATTCTACAGCATAGCGTACAAACGTTTATGGGGCTAAAAATGTAAACAAGACATTTCAAAAACCGTCCAACTTCAAGCAAGGGTTAATTGTGCAAATGCAAAAGGAATATGATGCTCAACTGAATCTTGTGCTAAGTGTAAACTTAAACTTATTTTACTAAGAAGGTTATGCAATTATTGATCGCTTGCAACCACGTGACAAGGCGGCCATGTTGGTGGTCAAAACAATAAAAAACTTTTTCGCAGAATTTGCATGATAAAAAAGTTTAGTTCCCAGCGGAGGAAAACGCTTTGTTGTTGTCCCCCAGCATGGCTGCCGTGACGTCAGTTGCAAGCCAGCAATACTTGTTTTGGCAATAGCTGCAAGATAATTCTGAGATAGAAAAAAAAAAATGGGGTTAAGGTTACTGATAACCTTTTCTGGTTGGAATTTTGCAAAATTGCAGAAACCTACCATTAGATAGCCCACTCTTCTGGTTTTCTTTTCTAAAAAAAATTATTTTGTTACGAAGTTTTCTAGCAGAGTTATTGCAAATTTTGTGTTTTGCGTGACTAAAAAGTTAATCCCCAAAGCTGTTATGACATGTCAACACTTCGGACCTCTGGTGAGTTTCACGAGGGAATACATCCGGAGATGCTCCAATTACGTAATGTGTTCACGAAGAGGTTGTGTTTTATTTGTGGTCCATGCGAGGAGAAATGTGAGGCGAATTTATTGAGAATAAGCAAAAACGTGAGAGTTCACCCTGGGTTAAAAGTAAGAAAAAGCCCGGCCTAAGAAAGCGAACAAAGATTTGCTTTTTGGAACGGCCTTTACCCCTTTGCCTCGTTGCATTCGAATTACGCGCGCCCGATTTCGTTTTTCGTTTTTATGACCACGGATAACAAATACAATTGCTGCAGATCGAGCGGCGAATAACTTTTCCCCGCGAATTCGAGACTGTTTTGTAACAAGCGACATAAGGGGGCTGTATGTTAAATTTTTATTGGTCGGCGGCATGGGCCGCATTCACACCCGCGTTGACAAGGTGTGAAAACTAATAAAATCTTTTCGGCCCAAAAACTCGGGGTTTATTTTTCCACCATTAACCTCTCTTCAAATGAATTAATATGGTGTGTAGATTTGTCGGATTTTTACGAAATTTGGCCAAAATGATCGTGAGATATTGGTGCACAAAAGTGCGTCGGGCTTTAAAAATATTCGAAATATTTTTCCTGTGTCACCTCTTTGCGTGACGCGAAACGAAAAATTTCCTACTGGCCAACTTTAGAGCCTATTTTCTCAGAAACCAATCGAAAGATCCAAAATGCCCGACACACTTTGATAGGCTATCAAGTGCTGATCGATATAGTGCAGTTTGTTTTGATGTAAGAGATAACGCGGGTGCGGGTAATTCAGCGAAGCGAACATCGATAATTTCAAGTTTGAAGGCTCGGGCGCGCTAACCAAAGCAATAAATTTCCAATATTTTTATATATTTGGATTCTACATTTCATAACCTTTCATAACCATAGATATATAGTTATCCATGGTTCCACCGAAAATGACGCGCGTACGAAACATTTTCCGAACGGCACTCGAAAAGGTTATCAGTAACCCAGTCATGGCGACGACTGATCGATGGACCCCTTGCTCCATTTTTTTTATTAAAACCAACATTCCACAATTGACACGAGTAGCATAGGTTTGGGCAAACCAAGACAGAATTTGAAATTCCATCCGAGACAAATTCAAATTCTCCCTTAATTCCTCGACAAACCATACTCGGGATGAAATCCTCGATAAATTATATATGTTTTAAAAATTGAATTTTAGGTTTAAAGAAATGTTTCATAAATAATAAGTATGTATAAACAAACAGTAAAAGAGTTAAATGCCCTTGCCAAAGAGCGAGGCATCAAAGGTTATTACAGAATGCGTAAAGCGGAGCTGATCGAGGCGTTAGAGGAGGAGAGTGAGATTTTTTACTCAGCGAATGAACAGACTGTACCGGAGGTTGATATCCCGATTCCAGCACCATCAAGAGTAACGCAGATGAGGAATCTTGCCACTGATTTAGCAGCGCCCGTAAAGAGTGTAATAAACAGGTTTACAGGTTGGTTATTAAATTATATCCCTGAACCTATCAAAAGCGCTGTGAATGAAAGAGTCGAAAACCTGAAGGAGAGAGTGAACAGTATTTTTAGGAGGCGGGAAGAAGTGAGTAAACCTATAGAGGATGTAAATTCACCTGAAAAGGATAACCTCACACCCAGAGAGTACAAGACAGCTATAAAGGGTTATTTTAAAACGTTCAGAGTTAACGGTATAAACGGCATGGATGAGAAGACGTTTATGAATAACGTAAAACCGAGGGTTATAAATCTCATAAAGAGTAAGGGATCAATCAAAGTCAAGTTAATTCTCACCGTAAGGTTTACCAAAGAGAATCCCGCCACCGGTAACATCGACATTAATGTATACTCCTTCGCATCAAAAATGGAGATTGTGACAGAGTCAACCGATATCTCTGTTCTTTACGATCATATGGTAGATGTAATCTTTGAATTGATACAGAATTTTCAAAACAGAGGTTCCGGTTGGCAATTCGACAGAGTCGAACACCTCGACATAAACATTAACCCTTACAATCCTCTGTCTGCCTCTTCTTATATTGAGTTACCAAGTAGTTTATACATGAAAAAGGCGATCATCAACGTGAAGAATGAGAATGATAATGAGTGTTTTAAGTGGGCAGTAACCTCAGCAGTGTTTCCTGCTAAAGAACATGCAGAGAGACTCAGCAAACAGATGAGAAAAGACTCAGAAAAGTTTGACTGGATAGGTATTGAGTTTCCTGTCTCACTTAAACAGATAGATAAGTTTGAAAATCAGAACAATTACGCAATCAATGTATTCGGTTATGAAAAGGTAGTTTACCCTTTAAGAATAAGCAAAAAGAAAGATCAGGTGATAAACCTTCTCCTCATCGCTGACGAAGAGACCAATCACTACTGCTGGATCAAAAACATGTCAAGACTTTTATCTTCTGATGTTAGTAAGCACCACGGTAAGAGACATTTCTGCTACAGATGCTTAAACTCGTTTCATTCAGAGAAATCACTGGATAAGCATAAAGAGTACTGTCATAATAACGAGGCTGTCAAGATTGAGATGCCGATCAGAGAAGACGATGAAGGAAATACTTTTCCCGTCTATATAAAATTCAATCATTTTCATAAGAAGATGAGAGTTCCCTTCGTTGTTTATGCTGATTTTGAATGCTTCACAGAGAAGATAGACACATGTCAACCAGAAGAGGGTAAAAGCTTCACCAATCAGTACCAAAAGCATAGACCCTCAGGTTTCAGTTATCTCATCAAATGCTTCGATGATGACATTTTAGCACCTCACCTTAGACATTACACAGCTGAATCTCCTGATGATAACATCCCTCAATTATTTATCGAGTCTTTGGAGAAGGATATCAAGGAGATCTATAACAAGTTGAAAAAACCAAAGAAGATGGTGATGACGCGGGAGGATAAGATCAACTATAAAAAGGCAACTCACTGTCATATCTGTGAGGAAGAGATAGATAAAGATAAAGATAAAAAGGTTCGCGACCATTGTCACCTCACCGGTAAGTTTAGAGGAGCAGCCCATAACAAATGTAATTTAAAGTTTAAAATACCCAAATTCTATCCTGTCATATTTCACAATCTCTCAGGTTACGACAGTCATCTCTTTATCAAAAACCTCGGTAAATCAGAGGGAAAGATAGACTGCATACCCTGTAATGAGGAGAAGTACATCTCATTTACCAAAGAGATAATTGTTGATAAATTCATAAATGAGGAGAAAAAAGAGGTAGAGGTAAAGCGTAAAATAAGATTCATCGACTCTTTTAAATTCATGGCGACTAGCCTCGACAGTTTGGTAAAGAATCTTCCGAAAGAGTCTTTTAAAAATATTACAGAATTTTATGAAGGTGACCAGTTAAAACTTCTATTAAGAAAGGGTGTATTTCCCTACGATTGGTTTGACTCTTTTGACAGACTCTCTTCAACATCACTTCCTACCAAAGAGGCATTTCACTCAATATTGAATGACAGCGAAATCTCAGAAGAGGATTACATTCATGCACAGAATGTCTGGGAAACATTTAAAATGAAGACCATGAGAGATTACCATGACCTCTATCTAAAGAGTGATGTTCTCCTTCTCTCTGACGTCTTTGAAAACTTTAGGGATGTTTGCCTTGATAATTACCATCTCGACCCGATGTTCTATTACACAGCTCCCGGACTCGCTTGGGATGCGTGTTTAAAAATCAACAAGGTCGAACTTGAGTTATTGAGTGATTACGATATGTTAATGATGGTTGAGAAAGGAATTCGAGGGGGTGTCTCTATGATCTCGACGAGATACGGAAAAGCAAACAATCCTTACATGAAAGATTACGATCCCGATCAACCGACTAAGTTTATCTCTTATCTCGACGCAAACAATCTCTACGGTTGGGCAATGTGTAAACCTCTGCCGACTAAAGGTTTTAGATGGATGAAGAGAGAAGAGTTGAAAGATTGGAAGAGTATGCCGTGCATACTTGAGGTCGACTTGGAGTACCCTGAACATCTTCACGATCTGCATAACGACTATCCGTTAGCACCGGAGAGACTCATCGTGAATAAGGTGGAGAAATTAATTCCTAATCTTAACGATAAGAAAAAGTACGTTATTCATCACGAAACCTTGAAACTCTATCTCTCTCTCGGATTAAAACTGACCAAGATTCACAGAGGGATCACATTCAAAGAGTCAGCGTGGCTAAAACCGTATATCGATCTTAACACGAATCTCAGGGCGAAGGCACAGAACGATTTTGAGAAAGACTTTTTCAAGTTGATGAATAACTCCGTATTCGGAAAGACTATGGAGAACATCAGAAACAGAGTCGACATAAGATTGGTCACTCGAGTATCTCAGGCAAAGAAGTTGACGTGTAGACCGAATTATCAACATCACACAATCTTCTCAAAGAATCTTGCGGCCGTTCATATGAAGAAGGTCAGTCTAAAATTCAATAAACCCGTCTACCTCGGTATGTCAATCCTCGACTTGAGTAAGACCTTGATGTATGATTTTCATTATAATTACATCAAACCCAAGTACGGAGATAATGCGAAGCTCTTATTCACTGACACGGACAGCCTCGCCTACGAGATACAGACAGAAGATTTTTACAGAGACATCTCCTCCGATGTGAAAGAGAAGTTCAACACGAGTAACTATCCGAAGGATCATCCAAGCGGCATTCTCACCGGTGTTAACAAGAAGGTAATCGGTATGTTTAAAGACGAGGCGTCAGGAAAGCAGATCGCTGAGTTTGTCGGTTTGAGAGCTAAACTCTACTCATACAGGGTAGAAGAGTCTTACGAGGAGAAGAAGTGTAAGGGAGTGAAGAAGGCGGTGATAAAGAAGACCATCACCTTTAACGATTACAAAGAATGCCTCTTCGATAATAAACCCGCCATGAGAAAGATGAATGTTATCAGAAGTCATCTTCACACAATCTTTACCGAGACGGTTAACAAGATCGCTCTATCTCCGTTCGATGATAAGAGATTAATACGGGAGGATAACATTCACACATTCGCTTACGGTTATAAGGGAGGCAACTCAGTATCAGACGGTACGACTTGAAGCTCCTCTCTCACAAACGATCTCTTCGGACCATCGAGAAGATAATATAAAACAGGCTGTTCTGCAGAGATCACCACACGATTTATATTATAGACCTCGATACTCCAGATAGGATCGGTCGCTCTCCTTCTCTCTCCTCCCTCATCCTCACCGGGAGAGAGAAGATACCTTACCTGAACACCTGAGGGTAACCTCTTCTCTTTTAATCCGACAGGTCTTTTATAATTTACTTCTCGAATATTTACCTCTTTTAAACCGAGGGCTTTATCAGGTTCCTTTCCTGTGATTCTGATCACCTGAGAGTTTAACGCTTTCATGACCGCGGGCAATCTCTTCACCCAGACTCTCGATCTCCCTTCACTAACCATCTCCTGCGCGTACTGATGGCTGAATAATCTCTCTCCCAAAGTCCTGTTCGCTCTCTCAACAAATGCCTGAGCTCGATGGTTACCCGCTTCACTTCTCTGTATCTTTACGTTGTGACTGCTCATTAACTTTGTAACATAACCCATAAACTCTTTACCGGGATCTACGATCATTGTCTTTGGCCACTTAAGTTTTCTTTTATAGATCCTCTCAAAGGCCTTCGCTACCTCTTGACTCTCTTTCGATGTTAACGCCTCAGCATCTTTATATCTCGAGGCAACATCGATCACAACCAAAGCGTAACGAAAGGTCTTTCTTCCCACCTTATCGTGAGGAAGAAAGAGAAGATCCGCTTGGTTAATCTCATTCGGTCTACTCACACTCCAATGAGGTCTCGGTAAATACTTCGGTGGAGGTAAATAGATCTGCCAAAGTGCCTGTCTATCTAACCAATCTCTCACATCACCCTCACTAACTTTAGCCGCGGAAGCCAACTTCGATACAGCAGAGTACCCTTTCCAATAACCCTCCGGACTGTAGTATATTTTTCTCATAAGGTTGTTAACGTTAGTTTTCTCGTTACACATTTAAAAATAATCTTTCTCTCTTTTAAAATGTCGCACGCTGTATCCGAGATTATCAATCCTAACCGAGTACCGAGAGAACCGTTCGGCCTTAAGGCGGAGTCCTCTCTCAACAGGATCACATTTAATCCGTCCTCAGCGAATCCCGGAGAGACCATCAGTATTTACATTCCCAAACTGTCAGACAACGTGGTCATCGTACCGGGAAGCGTTAAACTTCTCTTTGACATGAAAGTCGGTGGTCATGCAAACAACACCCTCGTAAATAACGTCGGTCGAAACCTCGTTGAACAGCTCAAGGTCTCTTTCGGAGGAGAGACACTTCAGACCACAGAGAGATACGATCTCTTTCAGACCTATCATGATCTCTTTCTCGAGGATAGAGATGACAGATTAAAACAGGGAATCTCATCCGAGAATATGAGAAAACTTCGAACACCTGCAGGGGATAAGAGCACAACTGACGCAAAGGAGGTCGCCCTCGCCACAGTTCACAACACCAAATACGTTATACCTCTCGACCATCCCGTTCTCAGTGATCACGGAGCTCTCTATCCGAAGGCTCTTCCTCATCCTATGTTGTTTGAGATAACTCTTCCGAAGGTCGATCAGATAGCGAATCATGATAAAAAAGAGAAGGAGAAAACACCGCCGACATATAATATTCACAACCTTGAGTTGGAGTATCGCTGCATCAATAGTGAAGACCTGTCTAGTAAGGCCGCCTCTTCCTATAAGGTCGGCAAAGGATTCTACTACGAGAACGTAATCCTTCACAAAAGTTTTCCCATCTCAAAACCGGACGACAGCGTAATTAACGAGCACGTCAATCTTCCGAGAAAGTCGATGACGGGTATACTCTGTCTGTTTGAAGAGGATTATAAAGAGGGAGAACGAGACTCTGAGAAGTTTGTAAATCCTGACATTAAATCGATAAACATCAACATCGACGGCATGCCCAACCGACTCTTCTCAAAGGGGATGGTACCGTACGACTTTTGGGAATCAATAAAGAGACGAATGGGCGGTTCTGGTAAGATGAAGGAAGAGGATTTCTACACAGACAAGTTCGCTCTTTGGATCGATTTGAGAACCTTTCCTGACAACGGTATTCACGGAGGAGGTCTTCACATAAACACAACACGAGACGGAGTCAAGTTAGAGATAAAGAGGAAGGTCGGTGGAACGGGAAAAATCAACTGTTACATGTTCGTGGTTGCTGACGCATTTATGGAGATCATGAACACAGAGTTGAAGTCGATCAAGTACTGAGGGTATCGCATTTATAGATAGTGATAATAAACGAAGTTCATTGTAAATATATTTTTACTAAACTAAAAATATATTTGTATAAAAGACCAAAAAGATAATGATAAATGGAAGAGTTAAGAGACAAGATTCCCTTTAACATGATCTTAACCGGACCTACAAACTGTGGAAAAACAAAGTACCTCATTGATCAGCTCAGAGGACCCTTCCAAAAAGTCTTTGAGTACATTGTTCTTATCTGCCCGACATACGCCAAGAACAGGACATATCACGGGTTCGCCGAAGGGGATAAACGCTTCTTAGTCCTCTCTCCGGATGCCTCCAACTCAGATGAGATCGATTCTCTTCTTACAGACGTATCACTTCTCTTCTCCGGGACAAACACCCTGTTAATTCTTGACGACTGTGCCGTCTCAAAAGACCTTAAGCAACGCTCTAATAAATTCATCGATCTCGCTTTCTCCGGGAGACACGATAGATTGAGTGTATGGGTGTTGACACAGCAGTTGACCTCGATCGCGAAACCCTTCCGAGAGAACGTCTCCTGCGTTGTAACTTTTCACAATCCCTCTCAGGTCGGCATGAAGACCCTGTTTGAGGATTACGGAGGAGATTTAGACACGGAGACGAAGAGACTATTTAACAGAATGTTAAAGGAGGAGAGATACTCTCGACTCTGTCTAAGTCTCATATATCCTTTTGAGAGTTATCTCGAAATACCGTTTTAAAAGAAGTGTGATATTAAGAATTTAAAGGTATCATAAATCATATTAACAAAGATGGCAAACGTTGAAGATTATATCGAAGATATACCTGAAGAGATTAAGGATACCACAGAGCAGGATGATCTGGAGACTCATAGAGAATCACTCGCTATTCTCGCATCTCTCGGATCGACAGAGGAGTTTCTCGGTAAAGCGATGAGTCTGGGAGATATTAAGAGACTATCTCCCAAACAGGTGGAGAAGTACTTCAATCGTTATAAGACGGTCATGGGTAAGAAGGTATCTACCGGTCTTGTGGAGTCAGCCATCTCTGCGGCATCCGTTCTTATCTCCTATGTTATTCCCGTGGATGATGTGGAGGCACTGAATGAAGACTTGAAGAACGATGATCTTGTTAAACGTGAACTGTCGAACTTTGCAGGTCTCTTGGTACTGAAGGGAGGAAGATTGGTAGCGTTAGCTAGCGGACTCTTTAAGGTCGCTAAGCACGTAAAGTTAAGACCGAGTGAGGAGAATTCTAACAAAAATCAAGAGAATGAAGAAGACTCTTAATAGTGACTGAATAAGACTGTTAAGCTTAGCTTAAACATTTCTTAATAGTTAACTAAACATGTCATTCGGAGTATATGAAGAGAAGTGCAGAAAGATATTTCAAGAGTTATTCAAAAAAGAGTTCAAAACGGTAAGACCCGATTGGTTAAAGAATCCTTGGACTTATCAGAACCTCGAGTTGGACGGTTATAACCCTGACATAGTCACTCCTCTCGGTAAAGGTTTGGCATTCGAGTACGACGGTGTGCAGCACTCGAGGTTCGCTCCCCTATTTCACTCATGTGTGGGTGATTTCGAGTATCAAGTTATGAAAGACTCTTTGAAGGATGAGATGTGCAGAGATGAAGGAGTTCTCTTAATAAGAATACCTCACTACATTCCTTATTGGGAACTCAAGCCTTTTATTATCGGAAGATTGGTAATAGAGGGTGTTGAGCCAATCAATACAGGTTCAACAGTATGTAGAAAAATGATTTAAAGAATTATAATGACTTATTAAAATGTCTCAAGAGAAGGTGATAGTTCGCAAAGTTAACATCTCTGAGAAAGAGAAGCACAAAGTGCTACGTGAACTTCGTTCACGTGTACTAGCTAACGCTCCCAGCATTGTGCGTTACGTAGATCACAGAGTGAACATCCCTGAGGAACAGAGAGATAGATTCTATTCAGCCATTGATAACAATGAGGCTGTCACCATAAGATTTAAACACAAGGATCTCTGGGAAGGTGATGATCTCATCACCTTCACAATGCAACAGTTTAAAAGAATCGCAAGCGCTTTTGGTAAAGGAAGGGGAGTTACCATAAATATGAGTGATGATCAGGTACAGAGACACGAAATCGTTGATGCGGATGATTATTTCTATTCACCGTTTTAAACTATGGTTAACAGCGTAAACTTAAATCAACTGAAACGGTTGATTTAAATAGATGCTTAAGAGTATGTAGAAAAATGATTTAAAGAATTCGCATCACTTATTAAATAAAATGTCTCAAGAGAATGTGCGTTACGAACATTTTAGAGTGAACATTTCTAAAGAACAGAGAGAAAAGTTGCTCTCTGCCATTTGTGATAGGGAAGCCGTCTCCATAAGATTTAGACATGAGGATCTTTCTGGAGGTAATGATCTCATCGCTTTCACAGAGCAAGGCTCTAAAATAATCACAAGCGCTTTTGACAAAGGAAGGGGAGTGATAATAAATATGAGTAAGGATCAGGTGCAGAAACACGGGGCTTTTATGGATGAGGATGATCTTATATTTTTACCAGTGTAAACTCTTAAGCTTAACTATCTAAACCTGTTTAAAGACATCTTCTGACATTACTAAAACATGTCAGAAGATGTTGAGCAGATCACTAAGACCCCTATTGAGAGTAATGTTAAAACAAAAGAGAAAGATCCCAAGAAGGTCGCCGCAGGAAAGAAACTCGCCGAGTATAACCGAAGGGCTAAGGAGGCGTTGAAAGAGAAGATGAGACGTGATGCTGAGAAGGCAACTGAACCTGAGGATAGAGAGACAGGAGAGTCACAGAATAGTAAGGATCTCACAGCAGAGGGTTGGATTCCTGAGATCTCTTTCACAACCGCGATCTCCATTGTCGGTATCGGCTTGACCGCGATCAATCTGTTTATGAGTTACAGAAAAGACACAAAGGTTGATCCTCCCTTAACGGAGCCACCCACTTACGATCGTCAGGTTGTACAACCTGCGATAGAAAGACCACAACAATCAAAGATTCCCATACCGAAGATGGGGATGCTATGAACTTCGTTCAGAGCCACCTCCTACGTCTTTATTTAAAGATCTTCTCTCTTAAGATAAATGTCGAAAGAGAAGATCTTCAAGACTATATATGACGCCTCCGTTCTGATAGGTATCTCCTCAGGGTTCGGTTACTTTATCAATATGGATGACCCCTCAACAAGCATTACAGACTACCTTAAATGGGTAGCCATCCTCTCCGGTAGTATTTACTTGAAAGATTATATGCAGAGAGAAGAGATACTGAAGAGGATCGATTCCCTTAATTCGAAGAAGGATACCTCGAGTAAGAACCTTAACTCAAAAAAAGACGATAAAATCAAAGAGAATTATAAACCTCGCCAATCCCGTCGGTGACAAAGATGCTGTAAACAAAGAGTACTCGGATTTAAAGGTGAGTAAAGCGGGAGATAAGATGGCAGGCGTTCTCGACATGAGCGGAAACGAGATAAAGAATCTTAAAGAGGCATCCTCGTCAGATGCCACATTCGCTGCGAACGTTAATTACGTTAACAAAACCATCAGCGATAGCAACGCCACTATACAGACCCAATATCGAGATCACGTCTCTGAGAGATTTGATTACGCCGTCGACAAAGAGATGGAGAACGATTTCAAATACGCTTTGGAGGGAAACCGTGGGAATGAGTTTGTTGATGAACTAAACATTAAAGGAATGGGAGTGATTACGAGTAAAGATTTCCACCCCATCAACAAAAAGACGGTTCATTTCGATCTCGAATTTAAAAAAGATCATTTCAAGAGTAGTTTCGCTGTCAACCTCCGTTACGCTCCTAAATCTTATAAGTACACGGTCGTGTGCGAAATGTTTTGGGACGACAGTGTAACGAGTTCTATCGAATTGGCCACGCTGAGAGCCTCCTCTTTAAACACTTCCGAGGTCATATTTGCACAGCAATCGAACGTTTTTGAGAACCACGTGAGAACTTTGGTAAGAACCCAAAGAATTTTCAGTTGGAATCCTGATAAATTGGTCTTTGACATTGTGATAAAGTACAGATCGGGGGTCGCTTACCCCCAAAAATTACCCGTCTACATCGTGTTTTACGGAAGTAAAGGGTTCTTTAACAACATTCCCACATCTGTTTGGAACTCTTGGAGAGTGTTTGACCAAGGAGACGTTTCGATGCAGAAGGATTTAATACTCTATCAAGACCCTGCTGTCGACAAAGGAGCGGCGACAAAAAAATACGTCGACGATAACATTAAGTTGCAGATGAGAAAAATCTTTTATAAAGGTTATCTCTTACATAACAATGAAAACGTAGTCAAATTTTATGCAAACGGAACGAGTGATCATACAAAGTATGTTAGACAGAGCGATCCCGATGATTCTACCCAAGCGTCATCCTGTGAGCCAGTTGGTTGTTCGTCACTACCATGAGTCTGCTGCCCATAGTGGAAGAGAACAGACTTTGTGCGAAGTGCGCAGGATGTTCTGGATTATTGATGGAAGATGTCTAGTGAAGAATACTATTAGAAACTGCATAAAGTGCCGACGAATGAACGCTAAACCTATGGAGCAGTTTATGGGGTCCCTACCAAAAGCAAGGCTAGAGGCGTACCAGCCTCCATTCACATTTACTGCTGTTGATCTGTTTGGGCCACTAACGGTAAAGTGGGGCCGCGGAACTGCGAAAAGATGGGGATGCTTGTTTACTTGCCTTACGACTCGTGCCGTCTATCTTGAAGTAACGCCATCACTTGAAGCGGACGACTTCATTATGGTTCTCCGCCAGTTCATAAGTAGAAGGGGACCGCACAAAGAAATTTGGTCTGACAGAGGGACTAACTTTGTAGGAGCCAACAGGGAGTTAAAAGAGGCCATTGCGGGTTGGAATGAAGAGAAAATAGAACGGCATTTACAGCAGAAGGGGATTAAGTGGGTCTTCCAGCCACCTGCCGCTCCCCATATGTCGGGAGTATGGGAACGTCTTGTACAGATTACGAAGAAGCACTTGAAGAGTGCAGTAGGAGATGCACTTCTTACTGATGTTGAACTGAGGACACTGTTAGCTGAAGTGGAGTCTATAGTCAATAATCGTCCCATCACCGCTGTTTCAGACGATCCTGATGATTGTTCAGCCCTGACGCCTAACCATTTCCTTTTGCAGAGAGCTACTCAACTCCCACCTGGAGTATTTGTGAACGAGGATCAGTTTTCCAGAAAGCGATGGAGAAAAGTGCAGTTTCTTGCAGATCACTACTGGAAGAGGTGGATACGAGAGTATGTGCCAGCCCTTCAGAGTAGGCCGAAATGGTTCAAGTCCAAGAGAAATGTGCGTATTGGTGACCTAGTGCTCCTAGCAGAGGATAAATTGGTGCGCAACCGATGGCCAATGGGGCGTGTGGTGGAAGTGTTTACCGGAGAGGATGGAGGAGTACGGTCTGCTGAAGTCAAGACCGCAGGCGGTGTGTTTCACCGCCCTGTTGTCAAAATATGTCTACTAGAGGAAGTTGCTGATGATAAGTGAACACTGAACTGTCGACTAATGATAAGAGACAAGATTTGTTGAGTTAAAGACACTTCGTTAAGTTTATACAAACGAACTGCGTAGTTTATACAGCCCGTTTGTGGGGCCGCTATGTCGTGTCTTTTCCCGCGAAAAACATTATTATGTTAATTTATTTCGTTTCTATATCACGTGATTTTGAGCTTTGTCAGATTGTGAGTTTGCCACGAAATTTTAAGCTCTTTCTCGCTTCTTTGCATTTACGGATTTTCTTATTATGTTGATGTACTTCTGTTGCGGTGCACAGATGTCTTCGTATATGGCTGTTGTATTCCGCTGGTGCAGCGCTGAATGGGCCAAGTAAAATCTGAGTTAAGAAGAGCTGGAAATTCGTGTCTTCTTGTTGTTCATGTGTTCGATCCCTCGAGCGATTTCAACCACAACTGGTAAAGTGTCAGTAATTAGAGAAACCAGCTGCTGCCTCAGCTTCAAGGCGTTGGCACAAAGGGAATTCCAATACAATGGAACAATGGCAAAGAAACAACACCTTAGATGCTAGTCCTGGTCTTACCTGGCCCATTCTATTTGGAGAAAATCACTTGCACTCTGCACAGGCCCTGGTGGATGACGCCACCACTAGCATCCACTTTCGACATCCCGGCACGTCCTTCAAAACCACCTGTTCCCTAGAGAATCCTCAACCAAAAGAGACCCATATTGGAAGCAACACTCATACTGGTTTCACCTGTTTACTATCATTTGATTTTCCACCCGGACCTTCTTCGCAATCTTCTCATGCCAGTAAGATTTGAAGCACACAACTCAAGAGATTTCAATGTGCCTGATGGAAGCCGCATTTTTGTTCGACTTCCTCCCCGAAGTTCAAGTGCAAAAGGAACAGCTAGCCGCTTTATGAGAAAATATGGTGGGCCTCTTCTTGTTGCTTATCATGTTCACGGTCGTCAAGATTTACTACAGTTACGACACTTAACAACAGCCAAAGAACAGAGCAGTGAGCTTTGAAAGAATGTTGTGATTCACGATGGTGATCCTACTACAGACATCCGCCCTGATACTGAGCAAGAACAACCCAAATTCTACACTGTCATTGCAAGAACGTAATTTAGTTCAGCCTCCATCTAATGTACTAAGTCCAGATTTAAAAACCGTCGATCTTTCATTTGGTCCTCATCTTAGCACATTGCCAATGCCTCACTGCTACGCTTTTGAAACTCGTAAAGTAGTTGACCAAAGTTTACCAGATGTCCGAGACATTGTAAAAATTAAAGGACTTGTTGCTAAATGCACTGAATGGTGGACCACACGGGAGTACTTACCTCTAACAAGGGTTGCAGTCATGAGTAAACTTTTTTTGGTTTGAAATTGCTACTTGGAACATTTTACTTCTATTGTTCTAGTTTAACCCAAGAAGGAATGGACTGTAGTGGGACAATTACGCAACACTGCGACAATTTCGTCACGTAGCATTTATTCAGGTAACCGATTAAAACCGGTCGAAAAGAGCACATGCTGTTGGTGGTCGTCGTAGCCACGTTGTTTACTCCTTCACTGCCGTTCTTTTAAATGTTCAATCCCACTCTCGTTCCTTGACCAACGACACTGTCCCTCTACATACTGCGGAGCGGAAGGGAGGGGGGTGGGGATTAAATATACTGCTGGTAACACAGAATCTCGTTGCAGCGTGTTCGAAGGCTAAAACCAATGCGTGTCTTTTTTTTTCGAGCGCGATCACCAAGGTGCAAACTCCAGCCGATTACTTCCTCAGCAGAGACTGTCGATGTAGACGTATCCGTTTCGATATTGCTTCCACTTAAAGCACAACCGATTCAACGGTACCTTCGATCGAGAAAGCCATCGATCGGCAAGATTTGCCCACTCATCCCAGAGGCCGGTGCTTCTGGATCAATTCATTCCCAGTACATCCATCCATTCCCAGTGCGATTCCCTGCTTCATTTTTTATTACGTCTGTTTCGCTAGCGCTGCCATATAACGGAAGAAAGAATAGGCGTATGAGTTGAGGGGTAAATCACCCAAACTTTAAATTTCTCATTGGATTAGGTTATAAAATAACGTTAACAGGATTGTAACAGGTTTCAACAAACATCAACACATTATTCTCTCATACTTTTTATTTATTATTTGTTCAAATGATCGTATATTTGTAATGGCCTGTAAAACTTCATATACCAAACAAGGGCGAGATATAACAACGCCTCGTCCAAACAAACCCTGGGTATATGGGGAAACATGTCCCAATTCTCCGAAATCAATAACATCATCTATAAGTAGCCGCAGCCTTGGGTCTTTTCTTCTTAATACCTGGAATGCAATTATGCTCTTTTTCTGCTTTCAATTCGAATATAATAATAATAAATTAATTACTTTATTTAGGTGAGGATGTTTTCTAGAACTGCTGTAATAAGTGAGGAGATGGTAAATAAACAAAGAAATAGTGTAAATATAACCGACACGTGTTAAAAAATCCCAAGTCACAGGAGTTGAGTTCGGGACCACCAAATACAAATTCATTTAGGGACAGGGCGGACGACTTGAGCCCCGAAAATCCAGCACTCTAACCACTAGGCCACGCTGTTGCTTTCTTTCTCGTGTTGCTGATCTTCAATATGAAGCTGGAGGCCAAGTCATGTAATTTGCAATTCAACGAACGTTAATGCAAAAGAAATGCTTGGTCAATCAACTTATGTATGCGGTCTTTGGTGGATACGGAAACATTATGTATTTGGTACAAGTTGGGATCCAAACGGGCGCCGAGCATAACATGTTTCTCCGTTACCTTTCAGCCCAATTGTCCTACTATTCAGTTTGTTTTTTCCTACCTCCAATCGCATTAGCTGATAGGTCGTCAATAAATCAAAACACGGCTTTTCCTCTTAGAATTGTAAAATATGGTGTAAACGATCTATAGCGGTCTTAGAGTCCAGAGCGTAGAAAACCTTTTAAAGACAGGTAATAAAAAGGTTATAAAATGGTGAATAACATTTTGTAAAAGGAAGAGTGAATAACATGTTTCTTGTCACTTCGTCACAGCCATGAAAAACGCATACATAGAATAACTTGTCAAACGACAGTTCCTATGTCCAACAACTCTCTGGCCTACTTATCAGAATCGCTTCATTCCGCTATAACAGTCACTGTGAAAACTTGCTCAACATTGTCTGTTAGCCTCAAGAATTCGCAAAAAGAAAAACAAAAAGGTAAAATTCCGTGAGATGTAAAAGAAATAAATAAACAAAAAGGAAGTACGGACCCTTCCTTTTAGTATAGTATACGATTACTTTGTGTAACTTATAATAGATTGACAATTAAAACTTGTCTAATCGATTTGTAAGTTGTTTTCGTTACATCCGTTTCGATTATCTACTGTCGATTCCTTGCTTTACTCGGCAATGACTTCACCTAGCATCACAGGCGGAATGGCAGACCGTAGTAAACTTCTTCTGGATTCCTGGAAAAGTTATCTTGTATCGGTACACTCATCGCATATCTTACCCGGCTTGGACGTCTTAAAAAGAACAGCCACCCCTCAATTCATGTCGATTTCTTTGTGTTCCTCTTGCGGGCGTGGCTTATGGGGCAAGCCCTGTCCGAAAAAAAAGGCGCAAAGCTGTGTTTTACAGAGGTGAAATGGAAAAATATGTTTTATTTACAATTAACATACGTAGTTAGAATTATTTATATCGGTAGAAAACTACCCGCTAATCTCTCGATCTGTCTATCCGTCTATCCATCTACATGTCTGTCTATCAGTCTATCTCTCTCTCTCTCTATCTACCAATCTAACAATTGGTCAATCAACGAGGCCTAAGAATCATTTTGAGGGTAATGTTAAATACAAATGTTCCTACTTACAAGTGGTCAGGGATAGCAAATACACACTTGCTTTATAAATCCTTTTGAGAGTATTCATTCGCTCATTGTATTATATCAACAACTTGTCAAGGATTTTGGACAGTGGCATGTTCTCATCAAGTGAATTGAATTCTTCCTTTGTCGAATTCATGCAATATCTTCTTCTGATCTCCTTGGAAGGGGCTATTTCCTTCGACAACTTTTGATAAGCAGCTTTCCCGTTGCAGGTACCTCCATCTGTGTCATATTCTTTACAAACTCGCCAACGCCAGTAATGGAGACGCCATTGCTTTTGGTAACCAGGCCCGCGAATGGGCACGCATTTCCGTAAAAAAAGACGAAGGGCATCAGAACATAATGCTTTGGAAGGTTACGCCCGTTAGAAGCATACTTTCTTTAAACTAAGGGAAAACAAACAATGATATTCAGCTCCTTATCTACTCACACATATTCCTGAAGCTGAAGTTGATGGCTGTTTGTAATAGGGACAGTTTCATTTTGGTAGATGTTATATGGCTGTTTAACCATTTTCTTTTATATATATATATATATATATATATATATATATATATATATATATATATATATATATATATATATATATATATATATATATATATATATATATATATATATATATATATATATATATATATATATGGCTGAATAAAGAAGTGAAACCCATCCCGTAAATACAACATGTAAGGTAATTGAGTGAAAAGAAGAAAGAATTGCCCTGAGCGGGAAATATATATATATATATATATATATATATATATATATATATATATATATATATATATATATATATATATATATATATATATATATATATATATATATATATATATATATTATATTTATTATATATATATTATATTATATATAATTCTAACACTGAGCTCTTTAACGAAGAAACGTAGACGAGTGATTGGCAAAACTTGAATCGGTTAATTTGTTGGAAATGGTAACAATATGTACTATAGGGAATGAAGTACGTATACGGAGACTCTAAAGTTTCTCCTTGACTGTAACAATTCCAGATTTCAGGAACCCTTCCTTTTGCCTTTTACTGAAATTATTTGTCAGTGGATTCCCATAAACAGGTGTATAAGGAATTTAAAGACTTAGAAAGGTGTTGAGCTCATCATAGATTTCACGTTGCTTTTGGTCTCTGCGAAGAGCAAGTCTTTCATCAACCATTAGCTACGCTTTCGCTGAATGTAAAGCGTGCACTGCTTCATGGGTACACTATGTAATGCAAAATAATTGCCAAGATTAAGATTTGACCTCTGTCTCTCATGAATTCACTTATTGTTGTACGGATAAGGTTTTTCGGATTGGCTCTTGAACTAACCCTTACTTTATGAGCCTTTCTTACCTCGTGCACATCTCGTAGGCAAAGAATGGACGTGGCAAGTATCCGGAGCTTATGTAACCTATTGACAATAACGCAACGCGTCTGCCCAATTAGCGCAACCAGCGCTATTTTCTCGCACACCTGAGCTGTTCTAGATCTGCTCTTCTTTCTGCCTTTATCCTTCAGTTTCTTAAACAAGACATTATTCTTTTACACCGTTA
Source organism: Meandrina meandrites (assembly GCA_963693305.1). Taxonomy (NCBI): domain Eukaryota; kingdom Metazoa; phylum Cnidaria; class Anthozoa; order Scleractinia; family Meandrinidae; genus Meandrina; species Meandrina meandrites. The sequence continues at coordinate 44,756,672 of OY855904.1, forward strand.
AGCTTGAAACGTGGAATTCCTCAGTTAAGTATAACATGGTAATAAATGAATAAAAATTATATATTTAAATGTATAAAAACTATCGTAAGTAACCTTTTTATTTTGTAATAGAGTACGTATGATTCTAATCACGTTAATACCATGTGCAAAAGTAGGTCTAGATATAAGCTCTTGACGTCATTTTCTTTCTAGATACACTATTTTCAAGTAGCACAAAATTAGGAGTACAAAACAAATATATATAGATATATAAACGGAAAACAATTGTGCGGAACATATCCTGACTATAAAGGAAAGGAGGCGGGTAATCAAAACAAAACAAAAATTACAACAGAAATATAAAGTAAAACAAATGTACTTTATCAGCATTATGTGGTATATTAAGATTTCGTCTATTGCTATGTGTTTCTTTATACGTCTATGCCACGTTGAGGAGGCATTTCAACATTATTTGGGCTACGATTAATTTCTTGGATTCAGCATTACGGATGAAAGGTTGCACATATCATTGCAAAGAAAACGCAACCTCTTCTGCTCGTCTTGTTTACAGCACGAACGTCAGTGAAAGAAAGGTCCGTCACAAGCAGCAGGTGTCTCGTATCCTATTCATCTTCTCGGCGAATTTAGTAACCTAATTGCAATTTCCGCAAAATTGGAGGCCGCCTTTGAACGCCTGTCACTGGCTGTAAATGAGTTTTTTGTCTATTTCCACTTGCAAGAAAATATGAATACTTGAAAATAATATTGTCAACAGGAAAAGACATTCCAATTATCATCACTATTCTCAATAAATGAAATATGAAGACGTGTATATCCTTTTTTATCGCTTGTTGTCCTTTAAACCGTGCCGATCGGCAAATGAAGCATTACATGCAAATCGATGGTTTATTATCAGTGCTGAAGTTGAAAGCCATCTTTGAATGCCTCACGTTTGCTTGCAACGTTGATGTTCTTGCCCAAAAAAACATTATATCTGCAAGAAACCCTCAAAAAGTCGGCACTTAACATGTTGTCGATCCTTCTAGGTGACAACCATTGGAGATTTCTACGGCAAAAAAGACACGCTCTTCAAATCGTGTTGGTGCCGTGGTGGTCTAATATACAGCACGTTCGTCTCCATATCGGGAAATCTGGGTTTGAGTGCTGTCCTGCTGTCTTATTATGAATCTTTCCCTTTTCTTGCTTGTATTCACCTTTCACGCATCTGACCTATCCGGACATACACTTCCCTATTTAATCTAGACGTCTCGGAAGGAACAGGTAATCTTAAGGTGGAGCGCTTAACAGCAAGGTCTTGGTAATTAACTGGCAGCTTGGCAAATGAGTAAACCTTGTCTGCACAAAAAAGGACAATCGCTTTTTAGCGAGGGTAAAAAATATGGGGCTTAAAATGAAAGATCAATTAGAAGAAATATTAAGGCTATTTAATTTTCCCTATCTATCCATCTATCGGTCTATCTCTATATCAATCTATCCGTCTGTCTTTCTTTCTATTCGTCTGTCTTCCCGACTACCCGCCTATCCGTCCATTCATCTATCTGCCTATAAAAATCCATCTATCTGATAATAAAAATGACATAAAATCAAGTACGCATTGGGTATAAGTATCATTTTCGTTTTGACTGCTACCAGTCTGAGCCCAAGCCCGATAAAAATTGTCATATGCTATATATGTGTGGCTAAATTAAGCGGATATACAAAAACATATATTTTAATACCTTCCAACTTTACTTGAAATTCGGCATAGCTCTAGTTCTATCGTCTGGTATATTTGTTTTCCAGATCAACATTGCAGCAGACATTATGGGCTCGTATTGAATTTGGGACTACCATGGATTAGTACTGTGTTGAAGTCAGCGTACAATGTAGATGTCATGCTCCCTTTGGTGAATACTGTGAGACAAGCCATTCCTTGGCCATGGTTTAGCTAAAGGCTTTATCTCAGTGTAAAACATTGGTTCAACGGCTTACAATATGAATTATATAGAGATAGTAATTGCCTTGGTTTGGGTTAGTTCTCGGTCTGTCGTAAAATTACTTGGTGCCATACGATAACGTTTATTTGGTTGAATTCTAAAATGAATCTGTAACATACAGCGAGGACACATGTGATTCAGGGAAGCCGTCGCGTCAGCACAGCACGTCAGAAAGACCTGGCACGCCTACCTAACTGACCGGTTACATATGTGAAATCCCCCTTTTCTAAACGAAACTAACGACAAGAAGTCCTCCTAGCTGTATAACTACAAAACATAATAACTGAAAGTATTTTTGAATTAATAAGATCATGCAAGTTCTATTGCAAAGCATCAGGCTTAATGTTAAAAATAACGTGGATGTTCATAGTCCTCCAGCCTCTTTGGCTTCTTGTGCCGCTTGACAGAGGTCCTCCGAATGCGCAGTTCAGGCATCATGCATACGGCTACTGATGCCTCAGGAGCTCCTGGAGTGAGTATTTCAACACGGTAAAATCATCAGGACTTAAAATACATAATTCTATTTAAAATTACTTAATACCTACTTTACATAATACATAGAATACTGGGCAGTTGTGGATGATGCTGGCGACATTGGTTGGACCGGCTGAACTGTGTCTGACTAAAGGGATTGGCGTCAGAAGCTGCGAAGCGGGTGCTTCAGGCTTTTCCATGATGATGGCAGGGCAACAAATACGCCCCTGCTGAATCCGCACGGGGTCGCAAAATTGAAATGGGGAGAGGATTTTGGTACCACAGTCCTGGTATTTCCTTTGTCTTTCTTGTCGGACAGAGACCTGCGTGCTTCTTGGGCAAGTTTAGAAAACAACAAGGTTTTTGGTGTGAACAGCTTGTCTTTTGACATTCGGCTCAACTCAATTGTTTACTTCATATCCATGTTTAGATACCACTTTTCGTGATCTGTAGTCCTCACTTGGGGATTATTGGTTTTCCCTGAGCATCACGTGGCTGAAAGAGCAGACATGTGCTTTGAAAGGACAGACGCCCAACTTCTTCTTCTCGGCATTGGTGACGCGGAGAAGCGCTTTGAAAAATTTCTCATAAGCAGCTTTCCCTGTGCAGGTGTCACGCACCTGCGTCATCTTCTCCACGAACTCGCCAACGGTCGTGCAGTTCTTGAATGGGCAGCCTCCTTTGAAAGCCGGGCAAGAGAAAAGCGTAATATTTTTTCGGTGTTTGTTAGGTAAACAATTGGAAAGATAACCTTTCGCCTTGTGCCACGGGTTTGGCAGCAAAGTTCTAGAGATATTTAATGAAATATGTTAAAATGCTTGTATATCTTTTATAAACTTTGTCTTGTAGTGATATATTCATTTTGACGTCTTCTCTTATTTCTTTACTAAATTTCCAACGCCGTTGGGCAAGCGAATCCAACAGCAGCTTCCTTCTCTTTGGCAGTGGTGTGAATGTCTCGGAGAAACTGTACGTACGCAGCAACACCCTTACATTGCTCGCGCATCTCGCCTAGCTTCTCTTCAAACTCTCCAACAGTTTGGCAAACCTTGTTGGCGAAGACAGGACATTGACGCTAGGTGACATCGAAAGACCTGGATTCAATTTGATATCGCCGCTGATTATCAGTAATAAATATAGCAAAGAATTATCATGTCTCTTAGAGAGTTTCATGTTAAGAGAAGGGCATATTCGAACACGTCTGCAGTGGATGCGTGCAGTGCGGTATATAAATTCATGATAGCTGTACTGTAGTTCTTGTTTGCAGACTGGTTGTGTGAGCGTGTCCGTTTCCCTTGCGATCTTAAGATGACACGAAATAGACAAAAAAAGTGTGACAAGTCCGATAAATTTAAATGACATGCTGACACAAACCTTGTTCCTTGCTTGGAGTTGTTAGTCTCTTTGAAAGCTGATTGGTAAGCAGATCACAGGAGTCGCGATCGTGTCCGGAGACAGTGTAGTAAGTAAGTTAATTCAGTTAACTGGTCTCACGAACAATGCTTCCCGTTGTTTCAAATTGGAGGATCACTGTAGCGATCGTGGATACTTGCAGAGTTTTGACATATAAGTAACATGTAAGTCCAAGAAACCAACTCCAACTTGGTACTTTGTGCTTTTTACTCGACGTTTCGGGCGTTGCGCCCTTTCTCAAGAGTACACAAGCTGACAAGATCGTTATTTGACTGGGAACTGTTTGTTACGTGCCAGCGAAATAATTAAAATTTAAATTCAACGGTTATATTAGTGCGCGCTTAACATTATGCGCGCGCGTGCAAAAACCTTTTCGACAATGTTACTTTTATAGAGGAAAACAAAGACAACTTATAAAACTTAAGTTAAAGTTAGAATGGTAATATAAAGTTGCTTATGTTTGTCCGTTGATCGAGGGCCTTAACTTTTGGATCCAGAAGTCCTCTCTGGCTCTTTTGATTATTTGGTTATTGCTACGGACACGCTCGGTGTTGGTTGGCAAGTATGTACAAGTCATCCTTAAGGAAGGAAAGATTACAACTGATTACGTCTATCTATCTATCTATCTATCTATCTATCTATCTATCTATCTATCTATCTATCTATCTATCTATCTATCTATCTATCTATCTATCTATCTATCTATCTATCTATCTATCTATCTATCTATCTATCTATCTATCTATCTATCTTTCTATCTATCTATCTATCTATCTATCTATCTATCTATCTATCTATCTATCTATCTATCTATCTATCTATCTATCTATCTATCTATCTATCTATCTATCTATCTATCTATCTATCTAAGTGTCCTCCAACTTAAGAATACTGAAAAAGGTTAAACCTTTTCTAAATAGTGAGAACATCGATACTTTATATAGGTCAATTATTGAGCCTTATTTCAGTTATTTTTGTCTTGTCCGGGACTCAATATGTGACACATTAAGTAATAGTCTCCAAAGGCTTCAAAATAGGGCGGCTCGTATTGTTACTGGTGCTGCTTATAGTAAGCCTTCTGGAGAAGTTTTTGAGGAATTAGGCTGGACTCAGTTAAATTCCATGAGACAATTTCACAAGGCCATTATGATGTTTAAAATTGTTAACGGTCTGACACCTCCATACCTTACCGAAATGTTCAATTCTAATAACGCCTTAAACAATTACGGTCTGGGATCTTCAAATTACGACCTAGAACTGCCCAAATGCAGAACAAATTACTATAAGAATAGTTTTGCTTTCAGTGGCGTCAAGGTCTGGAATGCTCTCCCTCGCTACCTCAAAGAAGAAAGGTCTTTGGAAAAGTTTAAAAGAGGCTTACTACCGGCACTTGTAAAGTAATTAGTTAAAGATCGCCTTGTAAATTGTTATGTTTAAGTACATATTTTAAAGTATTGTATTAATTAGTTAATTCACGGATTTTATGGAAACCAAATTTTAACCTGTATGTTTAAATTTGATAAGATTTCGTGTATAAATAAAAGATTCCATCCATCTATCTACCTGAGTAGGCATAAGAAGGATGACTTCCAGTTTATATCCGGTGGTAAATAATTTCTTTTAAAGATATTTTAATGAAAGGAAGACAAGAAAATCGGCCTCCAGGAGAATCCAAAGTGTATAAAGTAGCAATTTATAAATGGAATACTAGATATTCAGCGATGATATATGTACAAAGGCTAAATTTGGCCATTTAAGGAGCATGGATTTCAGGGAAGCACTGGAAGAGGGTATCTCCTTGTTTTGCTATGAAATTCCAACTTTTTCACGCAGTAGGAGACGAGGTAGATTGCATTGTCTCCTGCATAATAGCACCAAATTTGGTTTTCTGCATGCAGAACTCGGTCAAATCGATGCATAGGTGTTTGCAGTGTTTGAAGTTCTGTTTTGATTCTGTTTTATGATGTCACGATGTGGACAAAACAACAAAGCAACAAAAATTGTTAGGATGTATGAAGGAAAATGACTGATTTTTACTCTGACCTGATTTCTATGTCATTACTACATGAATGTTTTTACTGTCAACCTTACCAAGCCTACTACTGGGTGATTTTGTGTACAACCATAGCTGAAATGTTCTTATTTTTTGTTTCTGTTATGACACATAACGAAATGTTGAAGGCACGGTGGCTCCTTGTTTTGCTATGAAATTCCAACTTTTTCACGCAGTAGGAGATGAGGTAGATTACATTGTCTCCTGCATAATAGCACCAAATTTGGTTTTCTGCATGCAGCACTCGGTAAAATCGATGCATAGGTGTTTGGAGTGTTTGAAGTTCTGTTTTGATTCTGTCTTATGACGTCACGATGGGGACAAAACAACAAAGCAGCAATAATTGTTAGGATGTATGAAGGAAAATGACTGATTTTTTACTCTGAACTGATTTCTATGTCATTACTACATGTATGTTTTTACTGTCAACCTGACCAAGCTTACTACTGGGTGATTTTGTGTACAACCATCGCTGAAATGTTCTTATTTTTTGTTTCTGTTATCACACATAACCAAATGTTGAAGGCACGGTGACCTAACGGTTTGTGTGCTGGAGTCTGTATCGAGAGATCCAGGTTGGAGTCCTTGTTGGGACAATTCTCTTGTATTCTTTGGGAAGGCACTTAACTCCGTCAGTGCCTCTCTCTAGCTAGATATTTTATCACTTGGTTCCCCCTGTCTTATACTTAAGGAAACAAACCAATCTACTTAAAAAACAGGCCCTGTATCAATAATTACTGACAAGTGGAAAAAGGATATTCTACAGTCATTATTATGGATGGGTGAATCAAAATAAAACTACATACATACAAACGTAATCTTTGAATTTCTCAATAATTTTTATTATCTATCATTAAGAAGTGAATCCATGAGTTTTAACAGCTATAGAGAAATGTGGTATGATTTGATGCTGTTTCCTTGACTAGTACATGTACCTGCCTATAGAAGGTAAATTTCTCCCCTTTTTAAAATTGAGCCGAATCCCTCGGCTGCATTGCCTTTATTGAATGATGTGATCATTTCAAGCCATTCTCAGTCATGACTGACAAATGTTGGTTGTTAAGGTAACCACTGACTGCCTTATGATGACTGCATCTTTGCAGTGAGATTCCAAAAAATGACCACATGCGGTGTACAACGTAATATTTCCACAACTTCTTTGTTGCTGACCGGAATACTACGTGATCATGACTGGTCTGCCAAAGCACAGCAAGTTGTTGACTCCGTGCCTTGTTAGCTTAGTCGACACAGATGCATTACCAGTAAGTTGCTTACATAATGCCAATGACGTCAACGCGAGGGATCATGAACATTTCATGAGATTTGAATAGCTAATTTATTGGAAGCCTAATAAGTACAGATTATGAGCTGATCTGTTCAAAACGATAAAAAATTACCATGCTTCAAAAATGTGAATATGATTCCAAAGCTTGAAAACGCAGGTTATACGCCCGCTACGTTTAGGCGAGATAAAGCGATTAACATGGCATCCGTTTTTTCAAACATTGACCTAAAAATGCATGTTCCTGATTTTTGGCATGTGCGTTTGTTATATTTTCATAGGAGAATAAACTTAGAAAAATGAAAAAAAAAAAAAAAAATAGAACTGCACACGAAAAAAAGGTATATTTTTTTACTGACAGGAATAATAAGCAATTATTGGATGAGGTTGAGCATGATATCATGAATTATCAAAATTATCGGAAACGGAGGCAAATCCCTCAGTCATATTTTTAAAAAATTGACAGCACTACACAGACGAGGGGCTTGGAAACTAGGCGGACTTTGATCTCGACATTATAACCCAATATCTGCTGCAGATATTGGGTTATCATGTCAACTTCACATGCTACTGTGTATTGACTGGATGCTCTCGACCAATCACATTTCTCAAAGTAATTCTAATGTATAATCATCAGAATTAACAGACACGAATTGTCGGCGAATGTGCTGACAGCATCCTCTCCGAATTTCAGCCTATTTGGACCAGCGGCTGCCGACTTCGAACTCGAAATGCACGTATAACTCGCATAATTTTTACTTTCGAGAAACAGAGAAAAAAAAAATGTCGGCGGCATTCAAATGTCATGAGATCATCACACCCTGGGGGAAACCTCAACATTCTGTTAAACAATTAGATTATGAGCTCGAGATTTCTATCGCGTGATAGTTGACGAGGGCGCAGCCCGAGTCAACTTTCACGCATAGAAATCGAGAGCGAAAAATCTAATTGTTTTAGTATAAATCTTTTCTGGAACAGCCTCGACTAGTAAACTGTCTAAATCTTCTTCACGGACACTTCGAAAACGTAAAGAACCGGCCGCCATTTTGTTAGCAAGAGCATACTGCAACGCTACTCACTATCAATCACAGAATAGATACTGGGTAGCGTAGCCAATCAGGGCGCGGCATTTGTGATAGAAAGCTAATAGATTTATACTAAAAAACAATAGGAATGTGACAGTTAACATGGGACAGGTACAAAGTACTGCGACAGCGTGTGGGAAATTATTCTCGAGTGAATAAACCGCTTTTTTCATGTCAAGTTAGAATTCCGAGGCGAAATTATCGTTTGATTCGCTGTGTTAGCGTTACAAATTTACATATCATTCGAACAATCTTCAAAATTATGACCATGTCAGAATTCACTGATTTTGGAATCGTATAACGCACGATGAACCACCCCATTTCGCAAGAGCACATATATTCCATAATGTTTATATCTAATTAGCAAAAGCGACATGAAACGGCATACCCGAGACCTTATTGCAGTCTTTCACCTATTGTTTACCCGAAACTCTCGATCTAGCTTTCAATTTCTTCCAGTTGAAATTTCTTCGCCGTCAATTACCTCTGTTTCTTCGACGGTTCCCTGCAACCGTATCTTAGCGCAGATTCTTGCGCTCATTTCGGCTTGCTCGCTTGCTTCATGATCGCGATCTTTATCGAATTAATCCAGCCATTTTTCCTGGTTGTAAATCAACCCTTTGTTGCATTCCGCTAATTTAGCGGCCCGCTCTTTGTCGAAAGTTTTTGTTTGTTTTCCTTGGCCTCACTTTAGCCGTCGAAAACGGGCAAGATTGCTTTTTTCTTTGGCGGGCGAATCGCGCCTCAATTCATGTGACCACTTGCCAAGCTAATAAATTCCATTGGCAGAACTTGTCAACGCTCAATTAAGCAATTAACATGCAAACAATCTTGCTAGCGGCAGATATAATATTTTACGTCGAGTTATTCTTTTTTTTCTTAAGGATTACCTTAAGATCTATCCAACCGCTACAAAAAGTAAAATTAGCAAAATGGTAAATTTTCCCCTTACTGATAACATAATACTGCGATAAGGAAATATTCAACAGAGTACTACTGAACTATTAAATCGGGATTCACCTTGAGAGGCTTTTTTATCGTCACGATTAGCCCATAATGAATTGTAGCCGTAATTTAAGTCAAACACGATGCCATTCTAAGCATTTTTAGAGCCGTTTTTTTTATTGGGGGGGGGGGGGGGGGGGAGGGGGGTAAGAGATTGCGTACAACTGTAACGGGCCCACTTTGCACTCTTGATTGCGACTTTTTTTCGTTATTTCTTTGTGGGTTTGGCTATATATTTCGACTGCATGTTACCCTCACCGCGCCAGTTTAAATAATACTGATTATTTTTAACAAACGCCAATTCAGGTCAAATCTTTCACCTTAGACTTGCAACATAACGTTTGCATAGGAACATCCATTTCAGTTACACCTCCAGCTCTCTCTCTGATTCTGTACAAAAATGCCATTGTTACCTGTCCCCAAACTCTTCAGTTTCTTGCACAGTCTCGTCTGGCATTGGAATTTTGACTCTTTTGGTCGCCCAGACTCTTGAGGAAATTTATTTAACACAGTGGTATTGTGGCGATTTTAAAAAGGTGATGAAAATAGAATTAGAATTCATGAAATAGCCAAAGAGGGAGCTCCGAATGTATTGACTCGTCTTCTTTGCAATTATCTTGTAATTCAATGTATTATCATTTCAACTGAGCAAATATTTTATCTCTAAATGTGATTTATACTTCACTTTGCCCAGGGGCACACAGGACTGTTGACGCTCTTCATCAGGATGGTCAACTTTTATCACTCCAACTATTGCTTTGACTAACAAATTCGATTTGCAGTGGGAAAGTGCGATCCAGCGTGAAAACCGTGCTGCAATGTGCTTCTCGGAGAGTGCGAGGAAATATAATTTCCAGAAAAAATTACAAGATCAACTAAATTCGCAAATACAACTGCGTTGTATTTCTTTTAATGTCAGTTCAACGTCTGAATATTCATTTCTGATACATCAAAGCAGTACTGGCCGCGATATCGGAAAACTATAGGCATTTAAATCTCACTTGACTGAAAAGGCTCAACTTTCTCTATTTTGTTCTTCTCATTTTCAAACTAATTCGTGTTCCTTGATGCTAACCTAAAATTGCTCTGCAACATCGACAGTGGTCATTAACCGGGACCTGGGTTCAGCAACGAGCAACGGCATCTTCCTGCAGCTCAATAGTGTTGCCATTGGTATCCTTCTCAATGTCGTACTAGACCAGGCGATGCTGGATATAATGGATCTTTGGCATTTCCACATCCTTCTTGGCTCTAGAAAGAAAATATGATGGCAACGATTCAATAAGATCTAATTGCGAATTCCGAAGTAAAAATAAAACTCAATGGCTCTTTCATTTTTTCTTGTTGCTAAAGATAGTCGAAAAGGGAATTGAAAAATGTAAGCAATAATGAACTTCTTCAGTATAGAACGAAAATGTAACTTTCAAACTGCCTCATTTTCTGGCCGTTTACAAACATTTTAGCTAGTTCTAATTGTTATGAATTATTGTTTATCGCGAAAAAAAATAACTTAACAGAACCGACTAATATTTGTGCCAATTATGCCGACATACTTGTAGGTAGTTTGGTATTCGCATCTGTAACTGCCGCCTCCGTCCACCATAAGGAACATGGTAACAAAGCCCTTTAGTACTCCATCGTGGACAAGTATTCTCTTGGTTGATGGCTCCCAGCCTATCGTCTTCCTTTGCACCACAGGTCCGTTTTCGGGAAAGTTAACGCCAATAAACTTGGATTTGTGCACGATGCAGTTCCATTTAAGGCTGTCACAACAAAGGCAATGTATGAGTGGAAACAGGCAGAGGGAACATGTGGGATAGAAAAGATGTTAGAAGGAAATTATGACCATATTGCACGCGCTTTCAGTGTTACGTGCATAGTGATTATCGTTTGACAAATGAGCAAACAATTATCAAAATCCACCAATCACAGCCCACAAGCCATCAGCTTATAAACTCTTGGCTCATTTTCAAAGAAGTGACACGAAACACCGGGCATGTAATTGGTGTGATTGGTGTATTTACATCCTGGTCATGTCGACAAACTTTGAAAGACTATGCCGAAAGATGATGTTCAAACGTAACGCTGAGCGTTGTTCTAAAGTAAAGTTGTTGAGATGATCTCTCTCTCTCTCTCTCTATCTCTCTCTCTCTCTCTCTCTCTCTCTCTCTCTCTCTCTCTCTCTCTCTCTCTCTCTCTCTCTCTCTCTCTCTCTCTCTCTCTCTCTCTCTCTCTCTCTCTCTCTCTCTCTCTCTCTCTCTCTCTCTCTCTCTCTCTCTCTCTCTCTCTCTCTCTCTCTCTTTACTGTTTTGAATGGTGTTTTAAGCTATTTAAAACATTATTAAAACGTATTTTTAAATGGTGTTTTTAAGCTGTTTAAAACAGCATTAAAACATATTTTGAAACTTTTTTTAAAATTCCACAGAAACAGATTGGAATTTAAAATACAGTTATTACAAACAGTATACAAACAGATTAAAAATATATGTTAAATCCTCACACCTAAAAATAGGTGTTCAAATTAGATTTTTAATATAGTTTTTGACTGTTTTTAATGGTGTTTTAAGCTGTTTAAAACAGTATTAAAACATATTTTGAAATGGTGTTTTAAAGCTGTTTAAAACAGTATTAGAACATATTTTGAGACTTCTTTAAAATTCCAGACTGAAGCAGCTTGGAAACAGCATTAAAAATATATTTTAAATTCTCACACTATTTGTAAACTATTTTTTTATGCTACATGTATTTTAATTCTGTTTTTGGAACCAACAGTCTTGAAATTGTGCTTAAATTATATGTACATGTATATTTTGCTCTGTTCGATGTAGTGTTTTACATGTACATGTAATGTGCTTAAGACAATGTTAAAATATAAAAGATCACATTAATATAATAAAAAAGCATAAACAGATAGTGTGAAACCAGTATAAAAATAGCCAGCAACAAAATAGTTTCCACTTTTCTGAGAAATAAAAAAAAAATTAAAGTGTGACAAATATGCTGGGAGATGAATACCAGACATATCCACAATTTGAGTATCAGCAGAGCAGGCAAACAAAAAATAGCATCCACTGGTTGGGCTTTGGTAATCATTAACCAGAAGGACTGTACAGATACAGTGTACATACATGTACAGTACCCGAGAGTTCCAACAGGCAAAATTTTGTTGATTACGGCCAGAAAAATCAAGAAAATTCAAGTCCTCAGGCGGTTATTTTCGCAACTACATTGTAGACTCTCACCAAGTCAAGTTGTCAGTGCTAATTAATTGACAAATTGAGTCAATGTGGGTGTATTGGATATGGATGGTTATTTTTATGTGAAAATTCCTTTTTTTGTGGAATGCAAGGCACTGGATGCTTAAACTAAAGCAGTGGCAATTAAACCATAAAATTACATGTAAATGTGCCTCTCTTCGCTTTCCTGAATTTGCAAAAGTTGATTACATGTAGTAAATAAAGCTCATGAATTTAAAGTTTTTGCAAAGATTATTTATTCACTTTTCAGGGACAAAAGAAATTTTCAGGAAGTGAACATTGTACATCATACAGCACATGCATCTATAAATTGGCATTACATTATTTAATTATTTCTCCCAACTTGTCAACTTTGTCTGCAGCCTTTCCCTTTTTGGTCAGCTTGTTCTGTTGGTTTCCTTCTGAAAAGATAAAAAAAGGAACTTTTAGACTCTCACATAGATGTACTGTAGTTGTCGTAGAATGTTGCAATGCTAGGTAAAAGGTTAAGTCTACATACAAGCCAAGTGGCCCATCAGGCTGGAGCTTATCCCAGTTTCCGTAGCATGAAGCAACCACAGTATTTCTACTCCCCATTGGATGGGATGCTAGTCCATCGCAGGGTTACCCTCACCAGTAAATTTGCCAGTACCCATTTATTTATACACCTGGGTGGAGAGAGGTACTACCCGTACGAAAATGTCTGACCTGACAATAACCCAATTTTGGCCTGATTTTTTAGCCTGACAAAGACCAAATTTCCATAGCCTCACCTTAACCTTTTTAAGCCTCGTGTTAACCTTAAAAATGGGCCTTAATATTTTAAGGCTTGTAGCCTGATATTTTTAAGGCTTGCAGACACGGCACGGTCGAGCGCAAATAAGGCCTGAAATAATTAACTTTAAGGCTTACAAAGCAACATTAAGGCTTAAAAAGTAAGCTTGTTAGACCTAAAAAGGCAGACTTGTTAGGCTTAAAATTCAGCCTTAAATTGTTACACTAAAACTCTAAATTAAGGCTTAGAAAGGCACGATCGTAGCAGCTGATGAAACGCCTAAAAATAGGTTGTGACATGAACCTCGAAACATACCTTCACGCCAAGCTGTTGGAGATATTAGTGTTCCATTACCACTTCGAAACCTTCTAGAAATCCAGACGTGCAGGCATTCAACAATTGTTTGCCAGTGCGAAAATTCTGTGGTCGAACGTAGTAGGTGTACGAATGAAATGAACACAGCCGCACGCGGTCGAAATCATGTGTACACATGTACACATGAATGCTGCCGAGCTAACTATAGAATCGCATAGCTCAAAGAATTCTCGCGCTCTGATTGGCTAGAGATGCGAGGGTATTTAGCGCGGTATTGCGACTTGAAAGTGAGGCTGCGCGGTATTGCACCGTAGCAACAACCCTAGCAACGCCATCACTGCAATAAAACAATTCGGAAACAATTAGAAACAATGCGTTTTCAATCATGTCAGTTTTAAAGCCATTACCATCTACAAAGGCAAAAGAGAAGAAAAGCGTTTTTGAAATTGGTGAAAGTGAAGTTTTTCCTTCTTTCAAACTAAACTACGACTTTTTGGAGTGTTTTAAAAAGCCCCTTTCTCTAGCGACTACAAGAAAGCGACGAAGTGACGCGGAAAAAATGGCCGAAGCCGAAACGAGCCAGGAAAAAATTGCAAGCACAAGTTTAAACGCCGACGAAGTACCAGCGTCAGTTGATTCAGTTGTTCGATATACAGAAGAAGAACTGACTGCCTTCAAAGAAAACATGGCCTCGGAAAATACGAAGAAAAGTACATGTACCTCCGTTCGCCGCTTGCAGTCGTGGTACATGGAAAAGTATCAAACTGAACTGAACTTGAACAGCATTTCTAAAACAGAAGCTCCTCGGCTTCTGAAGCATTTCTTTGTTGAAATACGGCAAACGACCAATGAAAACAAAGGCAAAGAATACGAGCCAGGCACTCTGCAAACCTACCGTAATGGTCTCCGGAGGTATTTCCTCGAACGGGTATGTCCGCCGGCTCCTGACAACTTTGACATCGACAACTTTGAAGACGTCGCCACAATGCTCTCCGTGAAGAAAAAAGATTTGAAGAAGAAAGGCTTCGGAAACAAACCGAACGCAGCCCAGCCACTTGAAGACGATGAAGTTGAAAAGATGTGGTCAACAGGAGCAATTGGTTTACAAAATCCCCGTTCGCTTCTTCGTCTTGTTTGGTGGAATAATGTTACGCACCTCGGCATGCGAGCTTTCAAGGAGCAGTACGATTGTCAGCTGGATGATTTTACAATCACTGAACAGTATGTTGAATACAAAGAACGGCAAACCAAGAACCGCCAAGGAGACGAAGGAAGCGCGACGAAACGGGCTAGAAAGTACAACAACAAAATATGGAAAACAGATGGAGGAGAACGAGACCCATATCGAGCATTCACAGAGTATGTCGGACATCGTCCAAAAGGTGAAAAAGTTCCTCGTAATTTTTTCCTGACTCCAGTGGAAAATCCTATCTCGAATGTGTGGTATAAGATGGTTCCAGTCGGTCGAAATAAACTCGCAAAGCAGATGCAGGAAATTGCCTCCTTCGCTTCGTTGGATGGAAAATTCACAAATTCAAGCGGCCGTAAAACAGTCATCCAAAGCTTACGAGACGAGTTTCACCCGCTGGAAATCTCGGAGCTCACAGGTCACGCAGACCCCGGTTCCATTGCCAGTTACAGCCACAATCCCTTGGAAAAACAACGAAGAATGTCAAACAAGCTGGCTGGTTTTTCATCTACTGTTACCACAACTACCAACGCCAACAGGGGATCTTCGACACAAGTTTTACGGGAAGTTACTGTCAACAGTCCTGCCTTGCCAACAACAGTCGAGAACAACAAAACAACCATAAATGATGATGACAGCCACTCAGCGTTTACTGCTAGAGCTCTTGGCGGACTGTTTACCGGGGTAACGTTTACCAACTCCCCGGTAAATATTTCCATAAGCTTCCAGTCAAATCTTAACAAATGACAGTTTTGTTTAGCCCAGAATTTGCACTGTTTTCGTGATGAGCTGAAACGCAATTTCAGTTTGACTTCTAAGTATTGCCTCATTACTCTTTCGAAGAAGTTAAACATTCAAAAACTTTGGACAAGATATTGAGATATTGAATTATTTGACTTTAAGGTGTAGATTTGAAAAACGTACCGGTTCTTTCTTTGTACTTTCACTCCAAATGTGCGCTCATTCAGTGCAGGCTGAAAGGCTACAAACTGCTTGATGATTTTGTCTTGAGCTTATTACTTGATCTTGATGCTATTTTTAAGACTCCAGACGGTATGTTATGAAAAAACAACAGACTATTTTATGTGGTAAAGCTTGTGAAGAATTTGAAAACGAAGGTTTCCAACTCACCAGGTTCAAATAAAGTATTGTGAGTTTTGTGATTCCTTGCTTGATTCTTATTCGCTGGCGCCTGACAGTTTGACAGTTGATTTGAGGAGCTGTTCATGATGGTTTTACTCCAGCGCGCGCTAAAATTCGCAACATTCACCAAATTTTCATTTTTAAAAGGTTATGCGATTCAAGGAAAATCCATTACCTGACTCGTGAATTCCACGTTAAATTTCACTTGAAAAACCGATATCGCACTCATCGCTTCGCGATTCGTGCGATATCGGTTTTTCGCGTGAAATTTAACATGGAATTCCCTCGTCAGGTAATGGATTTTCCTATAAAGTTGCACAGCAAGGGAGATTATTGATCGCTGATAAACAGACAATAGACATTACATGAAATTCCAGTGAACCAAACAATTCATTAAATTTTATTGAAGGAATCATGCGAAAACAACAAATTTTATCTACGCGTTTTAAAAATATCATATGCATATGATCGATCAAACTTAAATTCTAGTTTTGAATATGTTTAATGAAATGGGTATATTACCAGTGCTGTATTGTTTCTGGTCCTTAAGAGTAAAAAGATGTCTTACTTATCTCCTGTTATAATCAACAAGTTTCAGATAAGTTTTGCTCTTCGCGAAACTTTCACCCTGGCGTACGTGATTTGTTGGGTGAAAGCCGAGTTCACCTCCTTGGCGTTCGGATATTCTTTTTCGTTCTGAATGCAGAACGCCGTCAAATACTCTGTAAATGAGAAAATAAAAATAATCACATTACAAACATTCGTACAAAATGAGGACAAACAGACAAATAAAAATGAGACCAATAAAGGGACGTGATTGCATGCATGCATTCAAAACAACGCAACGAAACCACCGAAATGAAACGAGCGATCCGTTACTGAATATACCT
The DNA here is from genome assembly GCA_963693305.1 of Meandrina meandrites. Taxonomy (NCBI): domain Eukaryota; kingdom Metazoa; phylum Cnidaria; class Anthozoa; order Scleractinia; family Meandrinidae; genus Meandrina; species Meandrina meandrites. The sequence continues at coordinate 44,773,508 of OY855904.1, forward strand.
TGCAGTTTCCAAGACACTAGATACCCTACAGTCTTAAATTCTTATACAATTTCCACTAAAATATCTCAGTAAATTCTTCTTAGAATAGCAGATCTTTGTTTAGAAATGTCAAGCGATTTCACTTATTATTTTCCGCTGCAGGGGCAGAATGGTGGTCAGCGGTTTGCTTGCAGTTTGCTTTTATTTGTTGGTCTCAATGACGGTCTCAATGTTTTTGACACTTGGAAATATTCGTGTTCTGGCACAGAGACAACTCTCTGTCTCACGGAATATTAATGTCCACAAAACGTAAAAGTGCTCAGTGCCAGAACACAAATTTAAATGTCGAAAACATCTAGAGTTTTACAGTAAGCCCGAGCTCGAAAAAATTCCGGAAATACAAAGTCAAAACAATAATTTAGCTTAACACTGCTAAACATATATTTGCTGTTGTAAAAAGGCAATATTTCGTGCAAATTTTATTAGAATTTTAGACTACCAGGTATCTATTTCTGATCCGTTTTTTGGAAACACTTCCCCGCTACAGGGTATCAACAATGAAACAAAAACATTTCCGTATCACCTTGCGGTCAAATATCACGTGACTTACTCATACCTTTACAAGCTGCCACTTTGTTGAAGTCCAGAGGCAACTTTGACTGCACGGATTTAGCCGAGTTGTGGATTCCAAGGCCACAGCAGTTTGCCAGCTCATCTTCAGAGAACACCAGAGGTATCAGTTTATTCAATAAAAAGATAGGGGTCTCCTGGCGTGCTCCTTGTAGAGCAGCCCTCAGTTTGGTGCGATCGACAAAAACATCATAATTTTCAAGAAGCTTTACTTGAGAGGAGCTTGAATTGTTCTGTGGAATAAAAATAGGTTGTCAGACTGATCATCGTGTATCGCTCGTAAATGATTAAAGTAACTTTGCAGAATATTGGAAAGCTGTGCATATAGTGTGTTTTGAAGGAAACAGGTACTGCCCCGGCGTGCAACGATGCCGAGTTGTGATGTATCAACTCAGCTCTATTTCACAGGGGATTCAAGTTCTCTGTTCGTACGGAGTTACATGACGCTCGACCGATATAATTATTCCTTTCGGTTATTAAGCATTGATAAAGTTAATTATAATGTACACAATTCAAAATTGCTGAGCCCAATCCTTATGCTGATTTCTTATACTGGACTCACCGTTGGTGGCGAGAGGTTTGCTTTAATCACGTATTGCTTGCAAGGCTGCAAGTCTAAAGACGAGAGGGAACTGCAGCTTTGAGAAGGGACATGTTCACTAGAGCGGTAGTGTCTGGTGAAGCACTCAAGGAAAGTTATAACCTCTTCACTAGGAACTGCAATCAATCAATCAATCAATCATTCATTCAATCGAAATAAATCAATCAGCGATCACACAATTATCTGTTAAATGTTATTGCACAACACTCGAAAAACAGAAAAAAAAAATAAAAAGCTTGAAATGTAAAATAATCTGGGTGTCTGGTTCGATTTGCTGCCATTAAGGCGGTTTCTAGTCCCTTGCCCTTTGCCCTCTGACGATAGTAATAACATACATAACATTTGGCATAATAATGTTCAACAAGTAGTCATATATTGTGCATGGGCTACCTGTGCTCAGAGGGAATAGAACAATTATAAGTTCGAAATCCTCCGTACAGTACTTTGTCTTCATAGACTTAACCTTAATTTAGCCCCCCCCCCCCCCCCCTCCCCTCCCCCCACTGCATTTGTAAGGCAATATAAAAGCCTACTCCGTTGCCCTAGGACACTTCTTGTTTAAGTTATTGATAGGATCTTCAAGATGAGTAAGACGTTATTGTTTACCTGGATGACAGCAATCTTTCTGTTGCATGATTGTTGTTAACTGATCTTTAAGTTGCTTATTTTCTTCGCGAAGAGCTTGGTTTTCTTCGTAAAGACGATACGCATTTTTTGCTTGAGCAGAGGTAAGATCAGACATCTGCTCAAATTCGTCGTCTTCCATCTCTAATAAAGCTGTCATGGAAGACCTCCATAGTAGTAGGGTTTTGAGAGAGCTGGCGCATTTTCTTGAATTTCACCGAGGAAAAATCAAAATTCTCCCTTAAATCATCGACAAAACATACTCGCTTCATCTCATGATAAAACCCTTGATAAATTCTGTATGTTTTGAAAAGTGAAATTTCAGCTTAAAGGAATCTTTTAGGAATAACAAGTATGGAGAAGCAATCGGTCAAAGAGTTGAAGGCCCTTGCTAAAGATCGAGGCATTAAAGGTTATTACAAAATGCGTAAAGCCGAGTTGATCGATGTGTTAGAGGAGGAGAGTGAGATTTTTTACTCGGCGAATGATCAATCTATACCGGAGGTTGATATCCCGATTCCCACACCATCAAGAATAACGCAGATAAAGAATATTGCATCTAATGTGGCAGCACCCGTAAAGAGTGTAATAAACAGGTTTACAGGTTGGTTATTAAATTATATCCCTGAACCTATCAAAAATGTAGTGAATGAAAGAGTTGAGAACCTGAAGGAGAGAGTAAACAGTATTTTCAGGAGACAGGAAGAAGTAAGTAAACCCATTGAGGATGTAAATTCACAAGATGAAGATCATCTCAACCCTAAAGAGTATAAGACAGCTATAAAGGGTTATTTTAAAACGTTCAGAGTTAACGGAATAGACGGTATGGATGAGAAGACGTTTATGAACAGCGTAAAACCGAGGGTTATAGATCTCATCGAGAGTAAGGGATCTATCAAAGTCAAGTTAATTCTCACCGTAAGGTTTACCAAAGAGAATCCCGACACAGGCAACATCGACATTAATGTATATTTCTTTGCATCAAAAATGGAGATTGTGACAGAGTCAACCGATATCTCTGTTCTTTACGATCAGATGGCAGATGTAATCTTTGAATTGATTCAGAATTTTCAAAACAGAGGTTCTGGTTGGCAATTTGATCGAGTCGAACACCTTGACATTAACATTAACCCTTACAATCCTCTCTCTGCTTCCTCATACATTCTCTTACCTAAAAAGTTAGCAGAGAAGAAGGCGATCATCAACGTAAAGAATGAGAATGATAATGAGTGTTTTAAATGGGCAGTAACCTCAGCAGTGTTTCCTGCAGAGAGAGATGGTGAGAGATTGAGTAAAAAGATGAGAGAAGATTCAGAAAAGTTTGACTGGACAGGTATCGAGTTTCCTGTATCACTTAAACAGATAGATAAGTTTGAGAATAATAACCCTTACGCGATCAACGTCTTCGGTTATGAAAAGGTTGTGTACCCTCTGAGAATAAGTAAAAAGAATTGTGAACAGGTGATAAACCTTCTCCTTATCGCAAACGAAGAGACCAATCACTTCTGCTTGATCAAAAACATGTCGAGACTTATATCCAAGCAGAAAAGTAATTGTAATGGAAAGATACATTTCTGCTATAGATGCCTAAACTCATTCTACTCAGTAAAATCACTAGATAAACATACCGAATACTGTCAGAATAACGAGGAAGTCAAGATAGAGATGCCGAGGGGGAGAATCTATTTTAAAAATCATTATAAAAAGCAGCGAGTTCCCTTCGTTGTTTATGCTGATTTCGAATGCTTCACAGAGAAGATTGACACCTGTCAACCCGATGACGGTAAAAGCTTTACCAATCAGTACCAAAAGCATAAACCCTCTGGTTTTAGTTATCTTATCAAATGCTCTTATGGTAACCTTTTCTCTCCCAAGCTTGTAAAGTACACAGCCGAATCTCCGAACGATAATGTCCCTCAGTTATTTATCGAGTCTTTAGAGAAAGATATCAAGGAGATCTATAACAAGTTTAAAATACCGAAGAAGATGGTTATGACAGCAAAGGATAAGATCGACTATAAAAAAGCAACCATCTGCCACATCTGTGAGAGCGGTATACCTAAAGAGAGTGATGATAAAAACTATAGAAGGGTACGTGACCACTGTCATCTCACCGGTAAGTTTAGAGGCGCAGCCCACAGCATATGTAACCTTAAGTACAGACTTCCAAAGTTCTATCCTGTCATCTTTCACAATCTCTCCGGTTACGACAGTCATCTCTTCATTAAAAACCTCGGTAAATCAGAGGGAAAGATAGACTGTATACCCTGTAATGAGGAGAAGTATATATCATTCACCAAGCATATCTTGGTTGATAAATTTAAAAATAAAAAAGGAGAAGAGAAAGAGGTCATACGTGAAATAAGATTTATTGACTCTTTTAAATTCATGGCGACAAGTCTCGACAGTTTGGTAAAGAATCTTCCGAAAGAGTCTTTTAAAAACCTTACAGAATTCTATAAAGGTGAACATTTAGACCTTATAAAAAGAAAGGGTGTCTTTCCCTACGATTGGTTTGAATCTTTTAACAGACTCTCTGCTGATCACCTTCCACCGAAAGAGGCCTTCCACTCCATATTAAATGACAGCGGAATCACAGAAGAGGATTATCAACACGCACAGAATGTCTGGGAAACCTTTAAAATGAAGACCATGAGAGATTACCATGACCTCTATCTTAAGAGTGATGTTCTCCTTCTCTCTGACGTCTTTGAAAACTTCAGGGATGTTTGCCTTGATAATTACCATCTCGACCCGGCATTTTATTACACAGCGCCCGGTCTTGCATGGGATGCGTGTTTAAAAATCACCAAGGTCAGACTGGAGTTATTAACCGATTACGACATGTTAATGATGGTTGAGAAAGGAATTCGAGGGGGAGTCTCTATGATTTCTACGAGATACGGAAAGGCAAACAATCCTTATATGAAAGATTACGATCCCGATCAACCGACCAAGTACATATCTTATCTTGATGCAAACAATCTCTACGGTTGGGCAATGTGTAAACCTCTGCCGACTAAAGGTTTTACATGGATGAATGAAGAAGAGTTAAAAGATTGGAAGAGTCAACCATGCATACTTGAGGTCGACTTGGAGTACCCTGAACATCTTCATGACCTGCATAACGATTATCCGTTAGCTCCTGAGAGAGTAACCGTGAATAAGGTGGAGCAATTAATCCCCAATCTTAACGATAAGAAAAAGTACGTAATTCACCACGAAACTTTGAAACTCTATCTCTCTCTCGGTCTTAAACTCACCAAGATTCACAGAGGGATCACATTCAAAGAGTCAGCGTGGCTAAAGCCGTACATCGATCTTAATACCGATCTCAGAGCGAAGGCAACCAACGATTTTGAGAAAGACTTTTTCAAGTTGATGAATAACTCCGTATTCGGAAAGACTATGGAGAACATCAGAAACAGAGTCGATATAAGATTGGTCACTCGAGAGAGTCAGGCGAAGAGGTTGACATGCAAACCCAATTATCAACATCACACAATCTTTTCAAAAAATCTTGCAGCCGTTCATATGAAGAAGGTAATTTTAAAATTTAACAAACCTGTATACCTCGGCATGTCTATCCTCGATCTGAGTAAGACCTTGATGTATGATTTTCATTATAATTACATCAAACCCAAGTACGGAGAGAATGCAAAGCTCTTATTCACAGACACGGACAGCCTCGCCTATGAGATAGAGACGGAAGATTTTTACAGAGACATCTCTTCTGATGTAAAATCAAAGTTTGACACGAGTAATTACCCAAAAAATCACCCAAGCGGAATTCTCACAGGAGTAAACAAGAAGGTAATCGGCATGTTCAAAGACGAGGCAGCAGGAAAGCAGATCGCAGAGTTTGGAGGCCTGAGAGCAAAACTCTACTCATACAGAGTAGAAGAGTCGTACGAGGAGAAGAAGTGTAAGGGAGTAAAGAAGGTGGTGATAAAGAAGACCATAAGTTTTAACGATTACAAAAACTGTCTGTTCAATAATAAACCCGCTATGAGAAAGATGAATGTTATCAGAAGTCATCTTCACACAATCTTTACCGAGACGGTTAACAAGATTGCTCTCTCTCCGTTCGATGATAAGAGATTAATACGGGAGGATAACATACACACCTTCGCTTACGGTCACGTGGGAGGTAATTCGGTGTCAAACGGTACGACCTGAAGCTCTTCTCTCACAAACGATCTCTTCGGTAAATCGAGAAGATAATATAACACAGGCTGTTCTGCAGAGATCACCACACGAGTTATATTATAAACCTCGATACTCCAGATCGGATCAGTCGCTCTCCTTCTCTCTCCTCCCTCATCCTCACCGGGAGAGAAAAGATACCTTACCTGAACACCGGGAGGCAATCTCTTTTCTTTTAATCCGACAGGTCTTTTGTAATTGACAGGTTTTATGTTGACCTCTTTTAGACCGAGGGCTTTATCGGGTTCCTTTCCTGTGATCTTGATTACCTCAGAATTTAACGCTTTCATAACAGCGGGCAACCTCTTCACCCAGACTCTTGATCTCTCGTCACTTATCATCTCCTGCGCATACTGATGGCTGAATAATCTCTCTCCCAAAGTTCTGTTCGCTCTCTCAACAAATGCCTGAGCTCGGTGATTACCCGCTTCGCTTCTCTGTATCTTTACGTTATGTCTCTCCATCAACTTTGTAACATAACCCATAAACTCTTTACCGGGATCGACCATTATTCTCTTTGGCCACTTAAGAGAAGGTCTATTAATCTTTCGAGAGTAGATCTTCTCAAAGGCTTTCGCAACCTCTTGACTCTCTTTTGATGTTAACGCCTCAGCATCTTTATATCTCGAGGCAACATCGATAACAACCAAAGCGTAACGAAAGGTCTTTCTTCCCTCCTTGTCGTGAGGAAGAAAGAGAAGATCCGCTTGGTGAATCTCATTTGGTCTATCTACTGTCCAATGAGGCCTCGGTAAATACTTCGGTGGAGGAAGATATATTTGCCAAAGTGCCTGTCTCTCTAACCAATCTCTCGCCTCACCATCACTGACATTTGCCGCGGAAGCCAACTTTGATACCGCAGAGTACCCTTTCCAATAACCCTCCGGACTATAGTAAATCTTTTTAAAAATTCTCTCGTTACTCATTTAAAAATAATCTTTCTCTCTTTTAAAATGTCGCAGGCTATATCCGAGATTATCAATCCGAACCGAGTACCGAGAGAACCGTTTGGTCTTAAGGCGGAGTCATCTCTTAACAGAATCACATTTAATCCCTCATCAGCGAATCCCGGTGAGACCATCAGTATTTACATTCCCAAACTGTCAGACAACGTGGTCATCGTTCCGGGAAGTGTTATACTTCTCTTCAACCTGAAAGTAGGAGGTCATGCAAACAACACCCTCGTGAATAACGTCGGTCGAAACCTTGTCTGTCAACTCAAGGTCTCTTTCGGCGGTGAGACACTTCAGACCACAGAGAGATACGATCTCTTTCAGACCTACCATGACCTCTTTCTCGAGGATAGAGATGACAGATTAAAACAGGGAATCTCATCCGAGAATATAAGAAAACTTCGAACGAACGCGGGTGATAAGGATATATCTAAAACAAAAGAAGTCATCCTCGCCACAATTCACAACGAAAAGTACGCAATCCCTCTCGACCATACCGTTCTCAGTGATCACGGCGCTCTCTATCCGAAAGCTCTTCCTCATCCTCTGTTGTTTGAGATCACTATACCGAAGGTTGATCAGATAGTAAATCATGATAAAAAAGAGAAGGAGAAAACACCACCGACATATAAATTGACGAACATTGAGTTGGAGTATCGATGCATCACGAGTGAAGACTTGTCTAGTGAGGCGATGACGAGTTATAAGGTCGGCAAAGGATTCTACTACGAGAACGTAATCCTTCACAAAACTTTTCCCATCTCAAAACCGAATGACAGCATAATTAACGAGCACGTCAATCTTCCGAGAAAGTCGATGACAGGCATACTCTGTCTGTTTGAAGAGGATTATAAAGAGGGAGAACGAGACTCTGAGAAGTTTGTCAATCCTGACATTAAATCGATCAACATCAACATTGACGGTATGCCCAACCGACTCTTCTCAAAGGGGATGATTCCGTCTGACTTTTGGGAGTCAATCAAGAGACGAATGGGTGGTTCTGGTAAGGTAAAAGAAGAAGATTTTTATACAGACAAGTTCGCTCTTTGGATCGATTTGAGAACCTTTCCTGACAACGGTATTCACGGAGGAGGTCTTCACATAAACACAACACGAGACGGTGTAAAACTTGAGATCAAGAGGAAGGTTGAAGGAACAGGAAACATAAAATGCCATATGTTTGTGGTTGCTGACGCATTTATGGAGATCATGAACACAGAGTTGAAGTCGATCTTATACTGATAAAGTTTTTTTTTTTGTAAAAATATTTTTAACAGACTAAAAATATTTTTTTACCAAACAATATTTGTATAAAAGACAATACTTTATCAATAAATGAATGAGTTACGAGATAAGATTCCCTTTCACATGATCATAACCGGACCGACAAACTGCGGAAAGACAAAGTACCTGATCGAGCAGCTCCGAGGACCCTTCCAAAAGGTATTTGAGTACATTGTTCTGATCTGTCCGACCTATGCTAAGAACCGTACCTACCGAGGGTTTGCACAGGGTGATAAACGCTTCTTTGTCCTCTCACCGGATGCATCAAACTCGGAAGAGATTAACGACCTTCTGTCCGCCATGTCAGAACTCTTCTCAGGAACAAACACCCTGATCATTCTCGATGACTGCGCCGTCTCAAAAGACCTGAAGAATCAATCCAATAAATTTATCGACCTCGCTTTCTCCGGGAGACACGACGGATTGAATGTATGGGTGTTGACACAGCAGTTGACCTCGATAGCAAAACCCTTCCGAGAGAACGTCGCATGCGTGGTCGCTTTTCACAATCCCTCTCAGGTCGGAATGAAGACCCTGTTCGATGATTACGGTGGAGATCTTGACACGGAGACAAAGAGAATATTTCTTAAACTGTTAAAAACAGAGAGATACGCTCGACTCTGTCTCTGCCTCAGATTTCCGTTTGAGTGTTATCTCGAAATACCGGTTTAAGCATTACTCTCTTGTGAAAACTAACGTTAACAGCCTTGTGTTGATTTAAAGAATGCATAAGAAACAAACAATTTAAAGGTTTCACCAATCATATTAACAAACAATATGACAAACGTTGAAGATTATATTGATGAGGTACAGCCTGAGGAGACACATCCTACGTCAGCAAAAGATGAGACCCCTTATGACGAGGACGATATCGAAACAGAGAGAGAATCACTCGCGATACTCGCCTCACTCGGAACTACAGAAGAGTTTCTTGGTAAAGCGATGAGTCTTGGTGATGTTAAGAGACTCTCTCCCAAGGGTGTGATAAAATACTTTAATCGATACAAGACCGTAATGGGAAAGAAAGTATCGAACGGATTGGTAGAGTCAGCCATCTCCGCAGCGAGTGTTATTATCTCCTATGTTATTCCCGTAGATGATGTAGAGGCTCTCAATGAAGACTTGAAGAACGATGATCTTGTTAAACGTGAACTGAGTAACTTTGCAGGAATGTTGGTACTCAAGGGAGGAAGATTGGTAGCGTTAGCTAGCGGACTTTTCAAGGTCGCTAAGCACGTAAAGTTAAGACCGAGTGAGGAAAATGTCAAGGAGAATCAGGAGAATGAATAAGACTATTAAGCTTAATTAAAACCGATTAATCAAGGGTGTTAATCTTAATTAAAAAAAGAATTTAAATAATCTTAACAGATAATAAAATGTCTCAAGAAAAGGTGCGTTACGTTGATCACAGAGTGAACATTTCTGAAGAAGAGAAAGAAAAGTTGTGTTCAGCAATAGATAACAATGAGTCTGTCACCATAAGATTTAAACACAAAGATCTCGGGGGAGGTGATGATATCATCGCTTTCACTCTACAACAGTTTAAGAAAATAGCAAACGCTTTTGGTAAAGGAAGGGGAGTTACCATAAATATGAGTAAGGATCAGGTACAGCAACACGAAATCATTGATGAGGATGATTTTTTCTTTTCACCGTTGTAAACTATGTGAAAACTCTTAAGATTAACTATCAAAACCTGTTTAAAGACTTCTTCTGACATTACTAAAACATGTCAGAAGAAGTTGAAGAGATCACAAAAACCCCTATTGAGAGTAATGCCAAAACAAAAGAGAAAGATCCCAAAAAGGTAGCCGCAGGAAAGAAACTCGCCGAGTATAACAGAAAGGCGAAAGAGGCGTTGAAAGAGAAGATGAAACGTGAGGCAGAGAAGGAAGAGGAGAGAGAAACGGGTGAATCTGCTGACGCAGGGGGGTGGATTCCTGAGTTATCTTTTACAACAGCGATCTCTCTTGTCGGAATCGGTTTGACAGCGATCAATATGTTTATGAGTTATAAAAAAGGTACAAATGTTGATCCTCCCAGGGTAAGATTACCGGAACCCCCCATTCGAGAGCACAACTTTGAGACCGTTAGGGAGCAAGGCTCTGTGATAGAAAGACCTCAACAATCAAAGATTCCCGTACCCAAGATGGGTATGCACTGAACGAAGTTAATCTGTATTAAAAATGTCATAAACTTCAGATTTAAAGATCTTCTCTCTCAAGATAAATGTCTAAAGAAAAGATCTTCAAGATAATTTATGACGCCTCTGTTCTGATCGGAATCTCTTCAGGTTTCGGTTACTTTGTTAATCTGTACGATCCCTCAGACAGCGTGATCGATTACCTTAAATGGGTAGGAATCCTGTCAGGAAGTATTTACTTAAAAGATTATATGCAGAGAGAGGAGATTTTAAAGAGGATTGATCCCCTTAACTCGAAGAAAGATAACGACATTAACTCAAAGAAGACACCGAAAAATCTCGATCTCAAATTGAAGAGAATCGTAAACCTTGCCAATCCCGTCGGTGACAGAGACGCTGTTAACAAGAGTTACGTCGACGAGAAGGTGAGTAAAAAAGGCGATCTTGACATGAGAGGGAATTCGATACATAATGTAAAGACACCGGAACCCTCAGATGTTCATCACGCGGCAACTGTCAATTACGTAAACAGAACCGTTGACAAAAACGAGTCGATCACCTTGAGAAAGATGAGTGAGATAAGAAATTATGTTGATGATTCTGTTCCCAAAAAAGTATTTTACAAAGGTTATCTTCAACATAACAATGATAGCTTCATCAAATTCTTTGCAAACGGAACAGAGGATCATACTCGTTACACCAGACAGAGTGATCCATACGATTTCGTTGTGAATGACAACGATGATGAGAAAATTATAATCAAGAATCCGGGAGTCTACTCTATCTCTCTGATCGACGGTTTAAAGACAAGTAGAGAGGATGATAACGGAACCGTTCAGTTCATACTGAATCCCGCACCCTTCCTGAGTCTGAGCGATAATATTAACATCACGGTACCCAACTCAAGCAAGGGTTTTAAAACGTATAATTTCATCTCCGTTATAGATATTTATGAAAACACAAAACTGTCTATACAGACCTCAGATGCCAGAACCATCTTTGACGGTTTGGGTAACGGGTATAAAAAGTTCGGTATGATTCTTATAAATAAGATCGATTAAAGATTTACTCCACTCTGTAAAATGTTGAAAACTTTATTACTTTTCACAGGAAGTCTGTTTGCAGCCTTTATATATTTGATGTTACCTAAACAACACTGCGCCTGCGGAGATAAGATACCTGAGGGAGGGGGAATGTGTGAGTGCGGTGAGTACAACAGTCGGGTGATCATACATAAAGAGAGAAGAGAAAAAGAGTTAAGAAGAATCGAAGAGGAGAAGAAGAAGGGAAATGATTACGATACATTCTTGTAATTGCGACAGCACCGTTCTGTGAGATTTATTTAAAGATAATCTTCAAAGAGTAAAAATGTCAGAGAATAAACTCGTAAAGACCGTCACTGACGCCTCCGTTTTGATAGGTCTCTCCGCAGGAGTCGGTTACATTGCGAAGAAGGCTATAAAAGAAACATTTATAAACGACCCCTCATCCAGCATTGTTAACTACGGTAAATGGGTCGCTGTATTGTCCGGAAGTATGTACTTGAAAGATTATTTGGAGAAACAGAAGATTCTTCCCTCTTAATAAGATAAAGGTTTCACCAATAATATTCATATAGAGAATCTGTATTAATAAGATAAAGGTTTCACCAATAATATTTATAGATAAAGGTTCTGTATTTTCATTCATATTAAAGGTTTCACCAATAATATTCATATAAAGGTTTCACCAATAATATTCATATGGCGACTATTGCGTTAATGATCGGAGGAGCTGTGTTGAACGCGACCGCCTTTGTCGGGGGATCTTATTTGGCAAAGTATCTGAGCGGATCGGATACGGATAAGGAACGAGTAAGACATGATAAAGCTTTAGAATAGTATCAAAAAGATTACGCAGCTTACCAAGAGAAGAGACAGAGACTGTTAGATTGGTATAATCAGCAAGAGAGAGAAGAGCATCAGGCTAATTTAAATCTCTCAAACACTGATGAGGCTTTTAAACTCTACAGTCAGACACATCCTGATTACTCTCTTCAAGAACCCAAACTCTCTGATTACTATAGACCGAGTGATGACCAGAGAATGGGTGAGATGGCCTACGTCGGTGGAGGGATGTTGGCGTTGGGTTATTTGGCAAGTAAATTTTTGTAAAGTAAATAATTAAAAAGATAAACAAGTGTAAGAATTCTGAAGTTTTAATATCAGGTAAATAATTTAAAAGATTCTTTACTTATCAAGTAAAGAATCATGGATGTTGACCCGACAGAGATACCTGACAGAGAGAATCCTTTTGACCCGGTCGAACCCGGTGACGACGATGAGGGAGAATCGATACCGATGACCTCAACATCGAGAAGAGGTTACGACAATCCCAATTACCAAGAAGAGACCTCTTTTATCGATGATGAGAACACTCCGCTTATAAGGAGAGAAGAGAGAAGAGATAACGCTTGGGAAAGAATCCGAGAGAAGTATTTCACATCTGACATTGACGAGTATGATCGAGTGGTCGTGAGAATGAAAAGAAAGGGAGGTAAGAGTTACCCTCTTTTTAAAACGGATGGTGAACTTAATGAAAAATTACCGAAGACCATAAAAGAGAGTCTCGGACCCACCGCAGAAAAAGTTATCGAGACTAACGAGAATGAGATAACGAGGCGAAGAGATAAAATCAGAGATCTTGAGTCCTCTCGTAAAGAGGCAAGAGAAGACCAGAGAGATAACATCGATCGTAACATTGAACAGCAGAGAGATGAGACAGAGAATCTCGAGAGGGAGAACGAAGTGATAGAGGAACGCTTATCCCTTAAGGACAGAGTGAAGGCTATCTTTAAAAAGTACGGTTTCACAGCGTTCGCTGTTCTCTCAGCGGTCGGCGCTGTCATCGGTGTGATCGTATCTAATCTGAAGAGCGGTCTGTCAAAACTCGGTAAGGGTGTCGGTAACGGTTTGAAGGCTATCGGAAAAAAGTTGGGAGAGATACTTCCCGGAATGATCGGTGCGATAGCAAGTTTTATCTTTAAAACGGTGGGTGAGGCTATCGGTTTTCTCGCAAAGAATGCGTGGTTGTTGATAGTCGCTGTCGTTGTCTACTTTGTTGAACACATCTCTGTGAGGGACAGCGAACAGGTTAAAAATAAGCAGAAAAGAAAGTAAATGGAGAGTTACAGAGAGATATACCCTCAGTTGCCGACCGAAGGCACCGGAGACGGCTTCAGATTGAAACAGTGCGCAGATTGGTTATCTCTTCTCGAGAGAGATCTTCAGGATTGTGAAAAAATATACAAAAAGTATAAGCGTGCAAGGAGTACACTTCTCAATATGTCTACAGGCAGCGGAACTCTGTCAGTCGCTCTCTGCGGAGGAGGATTGGGTACAGGACTTACCGGAGTCGGTCTTCCCGTATCAGTCGCATTAGGCGTTGTCGGAGGTGTCTGTGCCTTGACGAGCGTAGTTACCGCGAGTCTTGCAAAAGCCGTATCCCGGAAGGTGAGTAAGCATGAAAAGACCGTCTCTGTCTGTCAAGCGAAGATAAACACGATAAAATACGTCGTTTCTAAAGCGTTGACGGATAATAAAATAAGTCATGAAGAGTTTGTTTTAATAAAATCAGAGTATGAAAAGTATTATGAGATGAAGAGATTGATCAGAGAAAAAAACATAAAGCAGCCAACACCGCCGCTTCCGCAGGTGGATGTAAAAAAGATGGAGGAAGATATTCGTGCAGATATATTAAAAAAACTCGCCCAGTCAGAGTGAGCTGTAACTGTATGATAGTGCTGCTGCTGCAAGACATGCTGTCGAGAGATGAGTCATTTAGAGATCCTCCCTATAATCCTTACTTTGTTTAAAAAGATATTGACTTTTACATAATGAGTAAGCAGAAAGATGACGATAAACCTGAATCTCTGTGGAACAGATTTCTCGATCGATATCCCCATGCCGACCTGTCTAAATTTAAACGAGTATTTGAAAAATACGATAGAGAGAATAAAGAAGAGCATGTCAAATTCGTTGGAAGAGACGGTTCAGAGTATGAAGTCTTTGATAAGAGTAAGTTTATGTACAGTCTGTACTTTCCCGACGAGATGAAAAAAGCGTTGGGTCTTCCCGTGGATTTTCCGTTAGAGTTAACACTTAATCCTCATCCCTCTTTACCGATTCCTGCGGTCGATTTCGGTGAGAACCGACCACTTAAGAGACTCAAATTGAGAGATAAGTTAAAGAGACTTGATATATTCGCTACGCCCGCAGACTCTTTCTCTGTACCCGTCAGAGACATCTTCTCGAATACGGTAATTAAACATTCCTCTTCAAAAGAGTCCCATGAATGGTTGGCTGGTCCGAATATGCGGTATTGGCCGTAGCAGCTTAACTTTGCCGTCTGGTGTGCAACGACAGGTTGCGGGGTAAGCCTGCGTCTCTTATTAGAGGAGAAGATTGGAGGAATCGACGTGACCGACAGTGAACTCAAACTTCCGCCGCAGATACGAGCTATTCTCTGGTTTCACGTATACTTTACAATCAGACGAATCCTGTTTCAGATGGGAGGAATACAGAGTTCGATCGCTCTGCCCGGTGATCCTCCCTTTAATGAAAAGGATAACAGATACGACATTCCTTCTTATAAGAGAATCTGCAAAGAGTTTAATGTGTCGAGTGATTCTGACTTTCGCTGCCATAAAGGAAAGAATCACGGTTTGGGATCTGTGTACATTTGGGTCTCTTATGTAGGACCGTCAAAGACTGACTCTTCCTACCCGGGATTTAATAAATTCAGCGATGAGGGAGGAGAAGGATCGAAAGGTAATCTTCTGCAGTACATTTTAAACGAAGAGATAGATAATGGTTACGAATACTTTATCACACGTGTATCTAACGGATTGACAAACGCCGGTCAGGCGAGACTGAATCAATCGATCGAAGCGCTTGTTTACTGCGTATTAGGTTCGCAGGTAAACGTAAGAAGCAGCATTCTCGGAAACACGGGAAGTGCGCAGGAGGTTCGACAAGAGTTTCTCGTGTTATTGGAGGATGCGATTAAACAGCCTGACATAAGTAAGAGTGTACAGGGATTTCAACTCGCTGTGCAGGAGGCCAAAGTGAAGCTTGATCTGGCCGTCTCTCCCGGTACGTGGTTGATGCCTTCAAGAATGGTGATCAATACAGAGAGTACAATCGGTTATAACAATAGA
The DNA here is from genome assembly GCA_963693305.1 of Meandrina meandrites. Taxonomy (NCBI): domain Eukaryota; kingdom Metazoa; phylum Cnidaria; class Anthozoa; order Scleractinia; family Meandrinidae; genus Meandrina; species Meandrina meandrites. The sequence goes on from OY855904.1 coordinate 44,789,125, forward strand.
CTGAAACGTGTTGAACCATCCATGAAATTGGGTATCAATACAGACGTTAATTCAAAGAGCGTGCCGGTCGGTATAAAACATAACCTCGGAAAGAGTAAGGTTTCGTTACCTCACACTTCGGTTGTTAAGAAGAGGGTTGATGTTAAGAAGTCTGAGGATGTAAAGAATGAGACTCCGTCGACTAAAACTCCTCAGGATAAGCCGGAGACATTGAAACATGAGATTAATCTTGCGGTGATTACGATTGTCGTCGGTGGATTAGCTTGGTATATGTTTCGATAAAGTTTGGGATGAGAATTTTCATAACTTGGGTTGAGTTATGAAAAATAAAGTAGGGGTTCACTTGCATTCTTTACATCTTGACTTCTGTCTTTCGTGTGGACAGATCTGTGACCCTCCACAATCTTTACAGAAAGCTCTCTGTCTCTCGTGAGGACAGATGCCTTTTCCTCCGCAATCTTTACAATCATATCTCTTTCGATTATGTTGACAGATTTCACTACCTTTACAGTCTTTGCAATTAGATTTACGTTGGTTATGATGACAGATGCCTTTACCTTTACACTCTTTGCATTGCTATTTTTGTCTGCCATGAATACAGATCTGTGACCATCCACACTCAGTACAATAACGCCTCTGTTTGTCATGTTGACAGATTTCTCTGCACTCTTTACATTCATACTTTACTCGATTATGCTCACAGATACCCTCATCATTACAATCTTTACACATGTAAACTCTTCGATTGTGAATGCATATACCGCAGTCTTTACAACTTTTTTCAAGTATTTTGTGAGAGCATTTTTTTTTTCAAATATTTCAATACCCTCAATCTTTACGTGAACCATCTCTATCGGCAACTCCTCAATCTCCTCAATTCGCTTAGTCAGCTCCGCTTTACACATTCTGTAATACCCTTTGATACCCAGCTTCTTGGCGTGAGCCTTCAAATCTTTCACTTTGAAATTCACCATACTTATTATTTATAAAATAAATCTTTAAGCTAAAAATTCACTTTTACAAGATACATAATTTATCGAGGATGACAATGGATGTGCATCTCTTTCATAATCACATTATGGTTATGCATAAGGATCTCCATAAGTTCATCAACTGTGATAGTTCTGTCTGATGGTTGTTGTTTAAACCCTCGTCTCTTTAATTCTTCATCAGCTTTCTCCCTGGCTAGAGCCTTCAACTCTTTGACCGATTGCTTCTCCATACTTGTTATTCATAAAAGATTCCTTTAAGCTGAAATTTCACTTTTCAAAACATACAGAATTTATCAAGGGTTTTATCATGAGATGAAGCGAGTATGTTTTGTCGATGATTTAAGGGAGAATTTTGATTTTTCCTCGGTGAAATTCAAGAAAATGCGCCAGCTCTCTCAAAACCCTACTACTTCCATACGTCATAGCAAGGAGTGTTATCACTGATGACTGGGGAGTGAGGCGCGGGAGTTTTTCTTCCAACTGGTTTCGTTTGCAATACTTCAGTAGCCGGTGTTACTGTAACAGAATCTGGAAAGAAAACGTCTTCAGCAATGATTTCGGAGGAAGCTTGAAGACAGGAGCCCCCCCCCCCCCCCCCCCCCCCCTTACCTCAGCGTTTGGTGTTTCCAAGTGGGTGACCACTAGTGGGTTCCTGGCTTCAGACCTCTCTCTGGCCTGGTGCTGACCCGGGTGTTTGGAAATTGCGTTTTCCTTTTGACCCTTATTTTGTGTCGTTGGTGTTTGCAAGCCAGTGACGACTAGAGAGGTCCTGGCTTCAGACCTCTCTCTGGCCTTGTGCTGACCCGGGTGTTGAGAAATTGCGTTTTCCTTTTGACCCTTCTTTTGTGTCGTTGGTGTTTGCAAGCCAGTGACGACTAGAGAGGTCCTGGCTTCAGACCTCTCTCTGGCCTTGTGCTGACCCGGGTGTTGAGAAATTGCGTTTTCCTTTTGACCCTTCTTTTGTGTCGTTGGTGTTTGCAAGCCAGTGACGACTAGAGAGGTCCTGGCTTCAGACCTCTCTCTGGCCTTGTGCTGACCCGGGTGTTGAGAAATTGCGTTTTCCTTTTGACCCTTGTTTTGTGTCGTTGGTGTTTGCAAGCCAGTGACGACTAGAGAGGTCCTGGCTTCAGACCTCTCTCTGGCCTTGTGCTGACCCGGGTGTTGAGAAATTGCGTTTTCCTTTTGACCCTTCTTTTGTGTCGTTGGTGTTTGCAAGCCAGTGACGACTAGAGAGGTCCTGGCTTCAGACCTCTCTCTGGCCTTGTGCTGACCCGGGTGTTGAGAAATTGCGTTTTCCTTTTGACCCTTCTTTTGTGTCGTTGGTGTTTGCAAGCCAGTGACGACTAGAGAGGTCCTGGCTTCAGACCTCTCTCTGGCCTTGTGCTGACCCGGGTGTTGAGAAATTGCGTTTTCCTTTTGACCCTTGTTTTGTGTCGTTGGTGTTTGCAAGCCAGTGACGACTAGAGAGGTCCTGGCTTCAGACCTGTCTCTGGCCTGGTGCTCACCCGGGTGTTGAGTAATGGCGATGCCGTTTTCCTTTTGACCCTTGTTTTGTGTCGTTGGTGTTTGCAAGCCAGTGACGACTAGAGAGGTCCTGGATTCAGACCTCTCTTTGGCTTGGTGTTGACCTGGACATACAATGGCATTTCTTTGTTGCCCATTGTTGAGTTGGGCCGTTGGCGTTTCCAAGCCGCTCACGACTACAGAGGTGGATACTTCAGAACTTCCCTATTTCGCTTGTTGTTGAGTGGAGGCCTGCGTAGTTGACGGAAAAGAATTTTGAAAGTTCCTGCTCACGGTCATGGACGTCTGCATTTCCTGCATTGCTGTTACTGATGATACTTCACGAGTTTTAACCGCCATTTTCTGAGCTTGTGCTGCTGCCTTTCTTTTACCAGCATCGTCGTGTACGTTCTGATCTCGTTCTATAAGAGGAGTCGACTTTTGTCGTTTTGCCATTTGCTTTGATGTTGCGTCATCAGTTGCACGTTTTCGCTTGGCCTGTTGGTTTCCTTCGCCATACTTCTCCAGTTCACACTCACTGGCGTGGCGCAGAAGGATTTCTCGAGGAGAGATGTTTGGATACTGTTCCACATGATCGTGTACAATTTTATTAAGGGAATCTGCATATTTTTCCAAGGCAGCTTTTTTTTCTAAGTGGGTGAAAATGTTGAACATAAACACTTGAAAATGCGGCGAAAAGAAAGTACTATACTATACTACTATACCATTTTGACTACAGCTTCTTTTCTTGAATCTCTTCAGTGTAAATTTAATATCCTGAACCTTTCTGTGGGTATGGCTCGATCGACTTAACATTGAAATGCGGGCGAATACAAACACAGATTTAGGTTCCTTTTAAAAACAGATAAAGTGCCTGAGGTCTTGAATACGGCCTGAGGCCGTGCTCAAGACTGAGGGCAAATAACCGGCTAGCCTGTGAGCATGCTCTCTCTTTGGGGGTAACGATGCGAGCGCTGAAGCGCGAGTTTTGTTTTGCCCCTGAAGAGAGAGCCTGCTCGCAGACTAATAACCGGCAAATACATATATATGCTATGTAGTAACGCCAACTTAACTGGTCACACACAGCTAGAAATTCAAATATTTTACCAAAAAATGAGTGACTGTGACAAAAAGGTGCAAGGCATTTGCGTTCCAGTATTATAACAAAAAAACAACAAGTGAGATCTAGAGGAATACCACTGGCAGGAAATGAGACTGTTAGCGCGGCAATATAACACTGCAATGTCACTAATTTTCCGGACAACATTCCGTGGATAAGAAATACTCTCAAATACGCTTTAGATATGACGTTTTAGCAGTTACAGAAAAATCTGTTTCAGAAAATGCATCAGCCAAATGATAAAGGCGACAAACTTTGTCTTCTATAAAGCACAATAAGCGCTATTCCAATTTCCCGCCAAAAACTGAGTTCCTCAGTCGTGACTGTGGATGACGTTGACAGTCAAAATGTATCGATTGTCAAAGCTCCTCGCTTTGTTTGGGATGTTTAAGTAGCAATTGAAGAAAACGAATCACCTTCGTACACTCATTTTACAATTGTGTCATATTTGGTAGAAAGACAACCGAATTTGCCTTGTGATTTAATTTTGGCGGGCTAAATTTTAACGACTAACTTGTTCGAGCGATGCCATAAAAAAGCTATGTAACTGCCGTGTTGTAACATTCCAATTTATCCCTCGTCTTCAAATGGTTGAATCTTAGAAAGTACAGAGAATCAGACTTACCTTTGGAAGCTATCTTCACAGTGACACCCAACCAAATTTGTCTGGCGCCTTTCTTATCCTTCCATGGTACCTCCACCTCATTACCGTTGTCAAAGCTTTGCCTTAAAACACATTTACTCTGGGGCAGTACACTTAGGCTTTTATCCCCATCGAAATAAATGGATGCGTACACAGCCATGGTAATAAAAACTCAACTGATGAAGATTATACCAGTATTCTTCAGAACTTCTACAAGCGAGGTTGTGATGTAGCGCGGACAAATTCAAACTGAACCGCGTTTCAAGTTGTCTTATCCAATCAGTTTTCAGCATTTCTTGTAACAGTACACTTACACTTAACAGAGGTACACAGGGACTGACCTGTGTTTGACCTGCTGATTCGAAGTTGTCAATTTCTTTTAACAATAGACCTGTAAGTTGTAAGTCCATTTTCATGAAAAGCCCACCATAAGAGCAAAGCAATTAATTTGAGGTTGTAGTGTTCTATTCTAGTTGAAAAAGGTGAGGTTGAGAAATATAAAGGCACATATTACCCATAACGATTATCTGTTCAAATTTACTAAAAACTTTATCGAGTGTGGGCACAGAATAAACGAAAATAGCGCCAACATGAGGGACAGGTCAACTTAAAGTGAACATTCATAAGGCATCAGATAAACATGCAACCAAAATGTTTTAGATGCGGATCGGCCCTGACATACCCCAACTGACAAGCTAACGTGACAGATCTTTGAAACGCATACTCGAGTGAGCTTTTATAATAAGGGGTTCAAATGCAACACACGTACACTTAGTAAGGCGACTTATAACTATTCCCGTGTAAGCACTGCGACACATTGACCAAAAATAAGTTTTATTTATCAACATAATGGATGTTAGAAAAAGACGTGCTAAACGCAAGCGATCACCGGAAAAAACTGCGGACGAATATGTAGAGGTCAGAGTTCCTTTATTTGAAGCAGAAGAAGTCGTCGATAATGGCAAAGCAAAGGAAAATGATGGAAGTCACGCGAAGGGTGAACGATATCACGAACAGCTCCTGTTAAACCCGCCAAGTCCAAGCGATGGAGAGGAAGAAAGTGATGAATTTGACAGCAACAACGCCGAGTTTCTTGAAACCAGTTTGTCCTCTGCCAATAATGACAGCACTGAAAGTGACATTCTGCTGGTTGATGAATGGTTCGGAGACGACAATCGCGACCAAAATCTTCCTTCAGATAGCCAAGAAGACACCGACTTTGAAGACCTGTGGTCACATGTCAGAAACGATATGCTGAACAGGCGTGAAGATTATTTTGAGGAAGAATTACACAGCATGGATGTCGAAGGTGAAGATGTCTGGTTTGATGTCGAGGAACACTTCCAGTTGACAGAGAACGCCACTGAGTTTTCTGGTTTACCTGGTGTCTCTCAATGCGGTAATTCACAATCGCCAGAAGAAAACACATGTCAAAAGGAGAAAACTGACTTTGACCAAGAACCTTTGTATAAGGGTGCAAATGTTTCTTTAGGCTCAGTCATGGTATTGCTCGTGTTGTTTGTTATTAGGTTTAATTTAACTAGCGAAGCGCTCGGAAGCCTACTGTCAATTATCACCGCATTATTACCGGCAACTAGGGTTCTTCCAAGTTCATTGAGCCGATTCAAGAAGTACTTCAGTGACTTGAAACACCCTTTTGTCTTTCATCATTATTGTTCCTACTGTTTCACCCACATCAGTCAACATGGAGTCAAACATTGTACAAATCCACATTGCCTGAAAGATTTAAGTGGTAAGGGTGCTACTTCTTATTTTATAGAAGTCTCCATAATCAATCAACTTCAAACAATGTTTTCAAGGTCCGGCTTTTATAAAGACCTGCAGCACAGGTTCAACCGTAAGAAGCAAGCACAGGAAAACATCGAAGACGTCTATGATGGGCGGCTATACAGGTCTTTAGTTAGCAAGGCATTCTCAATTCAGGAAATAATATTTCATTCATTTTTAACACTGATGGTGTCCCAGTATTTAAGTCGTCAAAAGTTTCTATTTGGCCGCTTTATCTTGTCATCAACGAATTACCTCATAACAAGAGATTTGCAAAAGAAAATTTGCTTTTTGCGGGAATGTGGTTTGGAGAAAAAAAGCCAGCCATGTGGACATTTCTGAAACCGTTTCATAAATCGTTGTCTGAGCTAGAGCAAGGGGTTAATTTCACTGTTAACGGCATTGGAAACGTGACATGCCAAGGAGTCCTTCTTGGAGGCACATGCGATCTTCCTGCTCGTTGTTTAGTGTGCAATGCCATCCAGTACAATGGGGCGTCTAGTTGCTGGAAGTGTCTACAGCAAGGGAAAACAGTTAAAACAGGAAAACAAGGGTGCGTTAGAGCGTTTCCGTATCAAATGGAAGATCCCAAAGGACCTCAACGAACACGCGCAGAGACAGAAAAACATGCACGACATGCCCTTGCTAACCAACTGAATGGCAAGAAAGACTACATTGTCCATGGGATAAAGGGACCTTCCTGGTTTGGATTACTGAAGCATTTTGATTACGTCGCTGGAATAGGAATAGACTATATACATGGCGTTTTATTGGGTGTTCAGAAGTTGCTACTGACTCTATGGTTCAGTGCGAAGTTCGCTGGAAAGGCCTTCAGCGTAAGTGGCCAGGTCTCTCTTGCTGATAAACGCCTATCGGAAATATCACCAACACTAGAAATCCATCGCTTACCGCGCTCTATTTCAGAGCATCTCAAGTACTGGAAAGCCAGTGAGTTGCGTTCATTTTCTCCTTTTTACGGTATTCCTGTCCTTTATGGTATTTTGCCCGATAGCTATTTTCATCACTATGCAATTTTTGTGCACGCAATTTACATTTGCCTCAAAGACTCAATATCTTCAGAAGATCTAAAGAAAGCGGAACTGATGCTATTTAGCTTTTGCAAGGACTTCAGTTCACTTGATGAAGAATGTTTCAATACTCTCACTGTTCACCAATTACTACATTTAACTGATGATGTGAGAGACTTAGGGCCCGTGTATACCCATAGCTGTTTTAGTTTGAAGACAGAAATGGCTTCATTTTGAAGTTAACGCAATTTAAGTTAACGCAATTTATAGATAGCCAGATTCTTTCCGCTGTATCTATTACACAGAAGATACCAGAGCTTAGAGAAAAGTGCATTATAAGCGGCACCGATTTGGAAGCAATTTACCTCTCGTTAAACAGTTCGCGGAAGCCAGCCAAAATGTTTGAAATATCTAAAAACGTTTATGCTTTAGGTGCATTTTATAATAGAACTCTGAATGCTCAAGAATATGCGGCCTATCAGCGATATCTTGGCTTGGCTCCCACCACTGTTATTGTGCGTGCATTTAACAGAGTACAGATCGGTCCATCCGGATGTTACGTTTATGGGCTTGATTATAAAAGAATGTTGAAGAGAAATTGCGCTGCCGTGAAATACATTTCACAAGACTTGAACAGTGTACAGTTTGCCCTCGTTCAGTACTTCTTTCAGTTGTCAACTAGCACAGGAGATATCCTTAACCTTGTAATGGCGAAAACCCTTAAACTTCAGCGTGAATATGACGGCAGTACACACATTCGTGTCGTGGATTTATCACACGATCAAGAACTGATTACCTTTCCATTGCGTGACGTTTGCAGTAACTGCATATTTATTTCTTTTACTGACATTCCTGACAGGGGATATATGTGTGAATTTCCCAACCGAGTTGAAGGAGACTAATTTTGTCTCATTGTTTCATGTTGATTGTAAAAATACTATAATGAGATTAAAAAACAATGATATTTTATAAAAAACGTGTGCCAAAATTCTTAAAGATTGCAATTGAATAGGTGACAAAAACGGCAAACTAAGCAACCTTTTGCAATCTTCCCCCACACCTCACCCCCACAGATTGTTTTGACCTCTTTACCACGTGGGATATCTCGAGATATCGGCGGCGTTCAGGAGGAGTGCATGCAGGACTAGCCTTGCCTGGCAAACGTTTATGACCATTTAGCTATTTTTCGTGATATCAATAGTTCTAGGCGGAAGTAGCCGTGGGTAATAGGGCGATAAACGATGTCATTCAACTTATGGGCAAAACACGGACGAACGAGAACCCAGAAGAGATCAGGAAACAAAATTACGTGACCAGCCGGTTAATCCATGGTGAAGATGAAACAAGTCGCTAATTCGTCTTTCAAGTGGTTTATAAAGTGGCCTACAAAACTTTTTAAGATCAAATAATGCTTATCTGTTTACATGAAGCCTGAAACCAGTGATAGCAGACTCTCGCTTGTACACATTTGAACTAAGAGTCTTTGGAGTACGCCAATAACACGCGACCATGTGATCGACTACACTATATCACTTCACCTAGTCTGCTGCTGCCTTGCTCTGATCTTATGAAGTGAATGAATCAGGAAATATAGGTTAGTCTGTATGTCCTGTGTGCTATGTGTCACCTCCACACGAGCACATTTAAAATCTATTATACCAGGATTTTCCTACTGTGTAATAAACTAGGAATTAAGTTGATACTACAGCTTCCCCTTACAGCTGCCTTGCCAAATTTTCAATTTTCGTTTCTTAACTTATAAATCAGGTTCTGTTAGGCTACTGTTAGGCTAGATATTTTGGTTACCCCCAGTCATTCGAATTACCAAACACATTTCAGGCTTTGTCAGGCCAAGAATAATTAAGGCTACCGATTCATAACGCTATCGCCCTGAAAAAAATTACGCTATGTTAGGTTTTGTGTAAGCTTAAATTTAAACCTAACAACACCTTAATATTTTCAGGCTTGGCATTTTTAACCTAACAAATTCAATGTTGGGCTTTTGTTAGGTTTGTTTCAGGTCTCAGGACATTAAATCTGGCCGGAATTAGGCCTGATTATGGCTCTGTAAGGCCAGACTATTTCGTACGGGTATGACTGAGTTAAGTGTCTTGCCCGAGAGCACAATGTAGTTCCCCGGGGAGGGCTCGAACCCAGGCCGTTCAATACTGCCAGCGCACTAACCATTAGGCTACTGCGCCTCCCGCCTCCTGTTGCAATATTATGCTGTCACAAAATGTACTTCAGTAAGCAAGATCTGACATTTTGAAACCGTTAGTATAAAATTCCATACACAATATTCCAAAATGGCGGAAAATACATTATTATTTTGTCTTCACCTTAATTGGCCCTCATTGCCTTGATCATTGTTCAGAATTAAAATGAATCTTTGGCCTAAAACGAGGCAACCAGGGCCAATTAACATATAGGTAAAAAGAATAATGTATCTACCACCCTTTGGGAATGAGGTGTACAGTATAATGTATGTATGTATGTATATAAAAACAAAAAATGAGACTGAGGTCAATTTAATTAATCCTTTGCTGTAAGTGTGGTCACTCATTTGGATACATACATTGTAAGCTATAAGATCTCACAAAATGTGCCAAAACATTAAGATTTCACATTGTAAAACCCCAAATTAATGAATTCTACTTAAAGAACACAAAGAAAATATTTACCACAAAAACAATTCAGCCACTATAAATACAGGCTTTTGATGTTACTTTGCAGTGTATGTATACATGTAGTCAAAATGGCTGAAGGCCTTCTGCTTAAGTGGTTAAAAAAATGCCTTCACTTATTCAGATTATATTTCAGTGTGAACAGATTTGAATGTTCAATTATAAATACATGTAACTTCAATCATTCATTAATCCATACATGTACACCAACAGATCAGAGCTGCCATTTTGAAATCAAACAGCTAATTGGAATACTGATGTTGAATATGGCAAAAACTACTAGGATTGTTTCTATCACCCTCCAAATAGAAAAAAAAAATTCCTCTAAAATATGATTGAAATCATCTTTGTGTGACAGAACAGTAATTTCTCGAGGCTAAGTTTACGTGGGACTACACTGAACGCATTCCAAACTGAACCGGACTGGATTGGCTTTTGTTCACAGTGTACATGTACCTGGAATCGTTCTGGAACTGGTCAAGTGCAGATCCAAAACTGGACCTGCAAAATAGCAGTGTTGGATCTGTTCCAGACTTGTTCCATAACAGTCCCATGTAAAAATGTCTACATGTATGCGGTGTGGTTTACAGTGTAAACGAACATGTAACCTCAGTTGCAATTGTGTGGCTTTGACATCTGGCCGTGATGCAAAATTGCATGTACATCGTGTACATGTATCTACCACATGTACATGCACATGAAACTCTCATGAAAGAGAAAAAATTCAAATTTTGCTGTGTTGGAAATCAGAGAAATACATGTATGTACATGTAGCAATGCAAAAATTGAAATTGCCAACAATTTTAATTTTTAAGCCATATGAGATGGCCACATAATTTTCTAAGAATATGATGTGTTCAATTTTTATGCTAACATATGTTTTCCATCCAGTGATTTCTTTGAAGAGTACTCAACTAATTGTGACCTTTCTGTATTAAAAAAATGTAAATTCAAAATTACCAAAATGCCTCTGTTTGTTGTGTTTGTTGACAGTTGTTAAAATCTTGCATGCTATGAAAATGTGGGAGGCGCGGTGGCCTAATGGTTAGTGCGCTGGACTCCGGATAGGGTTCGGGTTTGTGCCCTTGCCGGGGCACTGCGTTGTGTTCTTGGGCGAGATACTTTACTCTCATAATGCCTCTCTCCATCCAGGTGTATAAATGGGTACCAGCGAATTTACTGCTGGGGTTAGCCCTGCGATGGACTAGCATCCTGTCCAGGGGGGAGTACAGTGCAGCAATACTCCTAGTCGCTTCATGCTACGGAGACCGGGATAAGCTCCGGCCTGATGGGCCCCTAGGCTCGTACAGTGTATACTTAACAATTATTCTTTGAAATCGAGGTGAATAGTGGCAGAATATTTACCGAGCCGCGTAGCGGCGAGGTAAATATTCTGCCGCTATTCACCGAGATTGAAAAGAATAATTGTTTTAGTATATACAGACGAAGTGATCTCAAAACAGACAATCTAGACATTTTCAAAAGGAAACCTATGAAAGGCAATTTTATTGACGTCTAATTTGACGTCTCAATTCATGCGTGAAACACGTACAAAACTATTTACAGATTCTTTTAACATGGCAAATACACAATCTTCGATAAAATCCTCGTCAAAATGGTCCTTTTACACAGTTCAAATCGGCTACTTTAATCGCAAGTCTGCTTGGAAATCGATAACTGATCAAACAAAGTTTTCGAAGTTATCGAGAAAGGCTTGTTGTTTGGCTCGTTGCGAAGGTGCCTGTCAATGGCGGCTCGAATTGAGGTGAGTGTTTACCTTGTTGTAATATGACCTGTCTTGTTTTCTTGCAGAGATATAAAACTTCAATTCTTCTTTTTCTATTTCCCCGATTTCGGTGAGAAATTCGTTCTGTCAGGCAAACCAGTCTACAAAAATACTCGTAATGAGACAAATTGTAGTCGTGAAGATTAATTGCTGCCTATTTAGCGATAGGTCGAATTGATCACAGTATTAAATTATCTCGATAAACAAACTGAAAAACACTTGTTTGCAAAACATGACTTCTTCAGTTATCTTTAAAAACTTTTAGGCCAGAGTTCGTTGCCTTCTTGGTGTTTTCTGGCTCGCTGTCGTCTTCTATTTGCACTATTTTTGATTCTGAAACGCTAGCGAAACGCGAGTTTACGCCGGCCATTTTGTTTTGTTTTATGGGATAATGCATTATCCACTCGGTAGCGAGTGAATAATGCGGCATTAGCCCGAGATAGCGAACCAATCAGATTGCTGGAATAGCCAAGATCACTGAGTGTGTATATACTAACTACCTTTATGCTATGAAAACAAAGTGACTCAATAAAATCATACGGACAAATAGTTTCAATGATAAATGTCCGTGAAAATGATAAAAAAGATGAAAACATGTTTCTGAGAACAGTCATAATAATTCAACAAATTCGTGCGATGCAGATTATGTGTTCAACAATAATATCCATCATCTGTACATAACAGATATCATATGCGATATATGTAGGTTGCCAAGATTCGTCCAAGAAACCCTGCAAAGTGCTGCAAAGCCACAATTTTTCTTGCTGCAGATAGTGTTTCGTTGGCAATTACATGTACATGTAGTTGAACCAAAAAAAAAAACAATTATCCTGCTCAATCTTGTGGAATATCATTTGATTTTAGCCAGGTTGGCATTATATTGCCTCGTCGACTAAGTATCAGGCAATGTTCTGCCCTATTTCACAGGATTATTGGTGGTTTTCACTGTCACGCAATAAAAAAATAAAATCGAAACCATTCAACGACAGAAGTTATGGATTTCAGATGTTATAGAAGATAAACAGATAAACCATTTGTCCAAATCACAGGTCTGTGCGGCGCACCGTTTGCGAGTTATTTGCCGAAACTTTCCACGCAAATTTATAAAGCTCAGTATGGAGACGCCATATTTGTGTCCTTCCGAGGGGCACAAACACGGCCGCCGTGACGTCAGAGAAAACATCTGGAACTTAATTTTGCTATTAATAGCGACTACTATTGGCTCATGATCTATTATACTTGGAGCAGTTGATGTTATCTTTCTAGACTTTTCAAAGGCATTCGACAAAGTTTCCCACCAACATCTCTTTTTAAAACTGAATACCTATGGAATTAAAGGCCAGTTACTTGGTTGGATTAGAAATTTATTAGTTGGAAGAAAGCAGAGAGTGGTCATTGAAGGTCATGCATCTAATTGGCTAGAAGTTACATCTAGAAGTTACAAGTGGTGAATTGTATATCATTAGTGAGACTTGGGGTGTATTAGAAGTGGTACGACTCGTACGAGTCGTACCACTTCTAATACACCCCAAGTCTCACTAATGATATGCAATTCACCACTTGTACGACTCGTAAACTATTGTTTCACGACCCGTACGGCTCATACGACTCGTACGAGTCGTACCACTTGCAATACACCCTAAGTGCCACTAATGATATGGAATTCACCACTTGTACAACTCGTAAACCATTGTTTCACGACCCGTACGGCTCGTACGACTCGTACGAGTCGTACCACTTGTAATACACCGTAAGTGCTACTAATGATATGCAATTCACCACTTGTACGATTCGTAAACCATTGTTTCACGACCCGTACGGCTCGTACGACTCGTACCACTTCTAATACACCTCAAGTCTCACCAATGATATGCAATTCACCACTTGTACGACTCGTAAACCACTGTTTCACGACCTGTACGGCTCGTACGACTCGTACGAGTCGACCGATGCCATTTACGACTCGTATCAGGTCGTGTATATTGGACAACCCTCCTTGTTGGGACAATTCTGTTGTATTATTTGGGAAGGCACTTAACTCCGTCAGTGCCTCTCTCTAGCTAGATATTTTATCACTTGGTTCCCCCTGTCTTATACTTAAGGAAACAAACCAATCTACTTCAAAAAAAAGGCCCTGTATCAATAATTACTGACAAGTGGAAAAGGGATATTCTACAGTCATTATTATGGATCGGTGATTCAAAATAAAACTACATACATACAAACGTAATCTTTGAATTTCTCAACAATTTTTATTATCTATCATTAAGAAGTGAATCCATGAGTTTTAACAGCTATAGAGAAATTTGGTATGATTTGATGCTGTTTCCTTGACTAGTACATGTACCTGCCTATAGAAAGTAAATTTCTCCCCTTTTTAAAATTGAGCCGAATCCCTCGGCTGCATTGCCTTTATTGAATGATATGATCATTTCAAGCCATTCTCAGTCATGATTGACAAATGTTGGTTGTTAAGGTAACCACTGACTGCCTTATGATGACTGCATCTTTGCAGTGAGATTCCAAAAAATGACCACATGCGGTGTACAACGTAATATTTCCACAACTTCTTTGTTGCTGACCGGAATACTACGTGACTGGTCTGCCAAAGCACAGCAAGTTGTTGACTCCGTGCCTTGTTAGCTTAGTCGACACAGATGCATTACCAGTAAGTTGCTTACATAATGCCAATGACGTCAACGCGAGGGATCATGAACATTTCATGAGATTTGAATAGCTAATTTATTGGAAGCCTAATAAGTACAGATTATGAGCTGATCTGTTCAAAACGATAAAAAATTACCAAGCTTCGAAAATGTGAATATGATTCCAAAGCTTGAAAACGCAGGCTATACGCCCGCTACGTTTAGGCGAGATAAAGCGATTAACATGGCATCCGTTTTTTCAAACATTGACCTAAAAATGCATGTTCCTGATTTTTGGCATGTGCGTTTGTTATATTTTCATAGGAGAATAAACTTAGAAAAATAGAACTGCCCACGAAAAAAAGGTATATTTTTTTACTGACAGGAATAATAAGCAATTATTGGATGAGGTTGAGCATGATATCATGAATTATTAAAATTATCGGAAACGGAGGCAAATCCCTCAGCCATATTTTTAAAAAATTGACAGCACTACACAGACGAGGGGCTTGGAAACTAGGCGGACTTTGAACTCGACATTATTTGACAAATAAAGAAGCCTCGACTGTGCTCTGTTCTGTTGTAAAGCACGCAGGAAGCGGCGAGAGCACGAAAGAAGTGTAGGGTGAAACACGAGCCGTTAGGCGAGTGTTTCTCCCTACTTCTTGAGTGCTCTAGCCGCTTCCTAAGTGCTTTACAACAGAACAGAGCACAGTCGAGGTTTCTTTATTTGTTTTATAATTAAGTAATTCATTAATTTCCCCACGAATTCGCGCAATTTTCAAAACAAACGATTTTCAAGGGAATAGAGTTGGCGTCAGCGTACATCTGTACTCTGATAAAGTATGCAACAATTAGCCAATCACAAAGCTTCTTAGAATGGTCAAAATAATTTTATTGGTTCAATTAGACAACAGCTGTCAAAATGTCAAACCATCAAAGTTCAAAAACCATTAAAGTTCACAAGTCCGCAAGCTGAAAATGTCAAGTGAAATTCGAATTTAACACGAGTCCTTGAAGTTCTTAGGACTTTTAGTGCAACAGAGGATAGAAAGTAGACTGTTCAGTGAAAACCGGCCGAATTATGGCCCATGAAAACTTGCACGTTGTTTACTTGACAATTGGAAAACAAATTGCTCAATGCTTGTGGCTGGTACTTTACAAACTGCTGCGCCGTGTTTCGCGAATCATTCACCAGCATCGGATTCAATGAAAGAGGATTGCTTGGGCCTGGAAGAGCCGGCTGCTGTGATTGCTGTGGCCTTCCACCCATCGCACTGGAAAGGATATCGGAACAGGATCTCAGTTGCTCACTTGAAGGACGGGCGTTGTAGTGTTTGAGGCTCGCTTCACTGCGGTGGCCCGAAATCGCCAGGATGTGCCGTGATGGAACCTGTGCCTTGGACAACAGCGTGATGGCAGTCGCTCTGACACTGTGATTGGTATACACTTTCGACAAGCATGCCAGTTGCGAAATTTCTTTCATCATTCCAGCAAGTTTGTGTACCCCCAGAGGTATGTTTTCGTACCAGACGTGCTCGTCCTGCTTCGCATTTCTTTTTGGATATTGGAAGAGTGCATCACATTTCGGATTGAGCTGATTGAGTTTCTGAAGGTACATCTTGAGGCATGTGAGGCCGTCAAGAAGTTGGTTATCTGATGTTGAATACATCCTAGCTTCCTTCTCCATGCTGTTTACGTCGTCAATTCCACCAGGGTGGTTTTTCGTGGCCTCATCATGGGTCATCGAAACGTAGTCGCGTCCGCTCTCGTCCACCAAGAACTCGAAGCTTTGTTTTGTGAGTTCTCGTTGACCTTCGCGTCCGCGGCGACACCAGTACTAGTACAAGTTGATGTGAAACCAGACATTCCGCAGAAGGCCCCAAGGATTGTCTCCCCGAATTGCAGTGGAGGTTTTCAATTTCTGGAGGTCTGCTTCTGGAATGGCAGGTTTGTGCTTGGTGTTTTCTTTGTTTTCGCGCTTGTTTAATTTTATGACTTTGCAGCAACTTGTTTGAAGCTTGAAATTCAACCCCTTTTGTAATAGAAATTCCTCGGTTTAGGGGTGGATTGTTTAGGTATCTCTCAATAGCGTTGCGAAATCCAAGAAATCCTTGTTCGAGCTTCGGTGTAGAATTGACGGAGGTTGTTGTCTAGCTCTTTGTTGGTCATTTCGTGAAGGCTTTTGCCAATCTTTCTTTCACGGCACCAAGCTGTTTTGAAAACGCCAGAAAAAATTATTTTGTGGAATAAGTCTGAATAATTTTTGAAGAATACTATTCTTACATTTGTGTGTATTGGCTATCTAATTTAGTTTCGTTTGTTTGTTTGTTATCACACAAAAATGTAGCCGTGCGAGTAACCGGGTGTTTGTGTTGTTAATTCCGCACTTTAATAAAAAGCTTGTGACATTTTCTAAAGTGAAACTCACCTTCAAAAACTCGAATAGCCCATTTTGTATTCTCTTTCGTGTTTTTTGTTTCTGCTCTCGTTATAATGTCGTCAATTTCGGCGCTTGACTTGTTTACAAATCTTTGGTTGTTTGTTTTGTTGTTACTTTCCGGCTCGGTGTTTTGAACCGTAACTTGTACCGAAATTTCACCTTCTATCGCCCTGTAATTTGTGCTGTTACCAACAGGACTTTCTAAATTAACTGACGCTAAAAGCTCGTTTTCATTTTCGTTTTCCAGGTCAAAGAAGATGTCAGGGTCAAGAGAAAACCCAAGAGAAAAGCTCGGGAATTGGTCGGCCATGTTGCCTCGATGGCGTGACAATTCCTCCGTACATCTGTACTCTGATAAAGTATACTGTTTCAGCCTATCAGAGCGCGCGTTATATGAAAACTTAATTATAAAACCCAATATCTGCTGCAGATATTGGGTTATCATGTCAACTTCACATGCTACTGTGTATTGACTGGATGCTCTCGACCAATCACATTTCTGAAAGTAATTCTAATGTATAATCATCAGAATTAAGAGACACGAATTGTCGGCGAACGTGCTGACAGCATCCTCTCCGAATTTCAGCCTATTTGGACCAGCGGCTGCCGACTTCGAACTCGAAATGCACGTATAACTCGCATAATTTTTACTTTCGAGAAACAGAGAAAAAAAAATTTCGGCGGCATTCAAATGTCATGAGATCATCACACCCTGTGGGACACCTCAACATTCTCTTAAACAATTACATTATGAGCTCGAGATTTCTATCGCGTGATAGTTGACGAGGGCGCAGCCCGAGTCAACTATCACGCATAGAAATCGAGAGCGAAAAATCTAATTGTTTTAGTATAAATCTTTTCTGGAACAGCCTCGACTAGTAAACTGTCTAAATCTTCTTCACGGACACTTCGAAAACGTAAAGAACCGGCCGCCATTTTGTTAGCAAGAGCATACTGCAACGCTACTCACTATCTATCACAGAATAGATACTGGGTAGCGTAGCCAATCAGGGCGCGGCATTTGTGATAGAACGCTAGTAGATTTATACTAAAAAACAATAGGACTGTGACAGTTAACATGGGACAGGTACAAAGTACTGCGACAGCGTGCAGGAAATTATTCTCGAGTGAATAAACCGCTTTTTTCATGTCAAGTTAGAATTCCGAGGCGAAATTATCGTTTGATTCGCTGTGTTAGCGTTACAAATTTACATATCATTCGAACAATCTTCAAAATTATGACCATGTCAGAATTCACTGATTTTGGAATCGTATAACGCACGATGAACCACCCCATTTCGCAAGAGCACATATATTCCATAATGTTTATATCTAATTAGCAAAAGCGACATGAAACGGCATACCCGAGACCTTATTGCAGTCTTTCACCTATTGTTTACCCGAAACTCTCGATCTAGCTTTCAATTTCTTCCAGTTGAAATTTCTTCGCCGTCAATTGCCTCTGTTTCTTCGACGGTTCCCTGCAACCGTATCTTAGCGCAGCTGCTTGCGCTCATTTCGGCTTGCTCGCTTGCTTCATGATCGCGATCTTTATCGAATTAATCCAGCCATTTTTCCTGGTTGTAAATCAACCCTTTGTTGCATTCCGCTAATTTAGCGGCCCACTCTTTGTCGAAAGTTTTTGTTTGTTTTCCGTGGCCTCACTTTAGCCGTCGAAAACGTGCAAGATTGCTTTTTTCTTTGGCGGGCGAATCGCGCCTCAATTCATGTGACCACTTGCCAAGCTAATAAATTCCATTGGCAGAACTTGTCAACGTTCAATTAAGCAATTAACATGCAAACAATCTTGCTAGCGGCAGATATAATATTTTACGTCGAGTTATCATTTTTTTTTTTCTTAAGGATTACCTTAAGATCTATCCAACCGCTGAAAAAGTAAAATTAGCAAAATGGTAAATTTTCCCCTTACTGATAACATAATACTGCGATAAGGAAATATTCAACAGAGTACTTAACTGAACTATTAAATCGGGATTCACCTTGAGAGGCTTTTTTATCGTCACGATTAGCCCATAATGAATTGTAGCCGTAATTTAAGTCAAACACGATGCCATTCTAAGCATTTTTAGAGCCGTTTTTTTATTGGGGAGTGGGGGGGGGGGGGGGGGGGGGTGAGAGATTGCGCACAACTGTAACGGGCCCTCTTTGCACTCTTGATTGCGACTTTTTTTCGTTCTTTCTTTGTGGGTTTGGCTATATATTTCGACTGCATGTTTAAACAATACTGATTATTTTTAACGAAGCCAATTCAGGTCAAATCTTTCACCTTAGACTTGCAACATAACGTTTGCATAGGAACATCCATTTCAGTTGCACCTCCAGCTCTCGCTCTGATTCTGTACAAAAATGCCATTGTTACCTGTCCCCAAACTCTTCAATTTCTTGCACAGTCTCGTCTGGCATTGGAGTTTTGACTGTTTTGGTCGCCCAGACTCTTGAGGAAATTTATTTAACACTGTGGTATTGTGGCGATTTTAAAAAGATGATGGAAATAGAATTAGAATTCATGAAATAGCCGAAGAGGGAGCTCCGAATGTATTGACTCGTCTTCTTTGCAATTATCTTGTAATTCAATGTATTATCATTTCAACTGAGCAAATATTTTATCGCTAAATGTGATTTATACTTCACTTTGCCCAGGGGCACACAGGACTGTTGACGCTCTTCATCAGGATGGTCAACTTTTATCACTCCAACTATTGCTTTGACTAACAAATTCGATTTGCAGTGGGAAAGTGCGATCCAGCGTGAAAACCGTGCTGCAATGTGCTTCTCGGAGAGTGCGAGGAAATATAATTTCCAGAAAAAATTACAAGATCAACTAAATTCGCAAATACAACTGCGTTGTATTTCTTTTAATGTCAGTTCAACGTCTGAATATTAATTTCTGATACATCAAAGCAGTACTGGCTGCGATATCGGAAAACTATAGGCATTTAAATCTCACTGGACTGAAAAGGCTCAACTTTCTCTATTTTTTTCTTCTCATTTTCAAACTAATTCGTGTTCCTTGATGCTAATCTAAAATTGCTCTGCAACATCGACAGTGGTCATTAACGGGGACCTGGGTTCAGCAACGAGCAACGGCATCTTCCTGCAGCTCAATAGTGTTGCCATTGGTATTCTTCTCAATGTCGTACTAGACCAGGCGATGCTGGATATAATGGATCAATAAAACTCAATGGCTCTTTCATTTTTTCTTGTTGCTAAAGATAGTCGAAAAGGGAATTGAAAAATGTAAGCAATAATGAACTTCTTCAGTATAGAACGAAAGTGTAACTTTCACACTGCTTCATTTTCTGGCCGTTTACAAACATTTTAGCTAGTTTTAATTGTTATGAATTATTGTTTATCGCCAAAAAAAAAATAACTTAACAGAACTGACTAATATTTGTGCCAATTATGCCGACATACTTGTAGGTAGTTTGGTATTCGCAAGTATTTTCTTGGTTGATGGCTCCCAGCCTAGCATCTTCCTTTGCACCACAGGTCCGTTTTCGGGAAAGTTAACGCCAATAAACTTGGATTTGTGCACGATGCAGTTCCCTTTAAGGTTGTCACAACAAAGGCAATGTATGAGTGGAAACAGGCAGAGGGAACATGTGGGATAGAAAAGATGTTAGAAGGAAATTATGACCATATTGCACGCGCTTTCAGTGTTACGTGCATAGTGATTATCGTTTGACAAATGAGCAAACAATTATCAAAATCCACCAATCACAGCCCACAAGCCATCAGCTTATAAACTCTTGGCTCATTTTCAAAGAAGTGACACGAAACTCCGGCATGTAATTGGTGTGATTGGTGTATTTACATCCTTGTCATGTCGACAAACTTTGAAAGACGATGCCGAAAGATGATGTTCAAACATAACGCTGAGCATTGTTCTAAAGTAAAGTTGTTGAGATGATGTGAAATTCTGTTTAAAGTAGCAGGATGTGGCGCAAATAAATTATATCCACTTTGTACTGTAAATTATGTATGCTATTCGCCAAAAAATTAATATTGGTCTGCAAACACTTCCATGTGGTACTGATACACTTTTACTTGTTTAGTTACATTTGATATTGATAGTAATGCGTTTTCGTTCTTTAAACTCCCTCACAGCATGAAAACATAACTTTAATGTGGCGTAAAGCTGGAGTAAAGCAGGCGTAAACATGAGGACCCGCACGCCTTAGCAACCTGCGATTGAGTCGGCCATGGGTACACTCAGTGTACCCGATTTCGCAATATTAAACAATAGGCGTGTTGACAGATCTTGCAATTTGAAGCTCGGTAAAGCTTGCAGGAGGAGTGCAAAACATCAGTCACAACTCATCACTTGACAGATGTAATCGCATGTTCTCGCCAAGGCTCTCGCTAAAAATAACTCGATTTATCCGCTACATGCCAGAGAGAAATTGCTGTACTGATGGCGTACGTTGAAGCCGTGCTCCATCAACCGAAATTGTTTAAAAAATACATATCGAGTGTATTACGCAACCGGGAACTGATGCAGTCGACTCTGCGATGCCTGCATGTATGTACATGCTAGCAAAATGAAATGGAGGTCCAAATTATATTTTTTTGAAGTGTGTACGGAATTCGTAGATATAAAGCTTTTATTCCAGTCGAGGGACGAGGTCTGCTTCGATCTGTAGCACGCGAACAGTACGTGCATTAATGAGCCCACTGTGCTCAGACTGCGGTTGACCTCAAGCAGCATGTGTACAAACTCGTGCCTGCCGCCTGTGTTTTGGTGATGTTTTGGTCGGTTTCGTGTACAAGTAGCGCAAAATTGCATTGTTTTTGGAAAGTGCCGTTTATACAGGTAAACGAATAACCGACTAACCGGACGAAGAGATGATCGGAGCGACTTCAGAATACCCGGCCACGATTGCGTGACATTAATCTCCTGCTCCCGTAGTCCCGCAGTCACGATGTTAATCATTAAATTAAAAAGAGAAATGGGACAAAAAACATTTTAAAATAAATAAATTTGATGGAATGTGTATAGAACTAGTGCTCCCGCAGTCCCGCACTCCCGCAGTAGAAAAAAAAAAAATATTACATGGGTATACAACTAGTGCTCCCGCAGTCCCGCACTCCCGCAGTCGCTTGTTTTCGGCTCATGGATTATAGAACGAGGAATATTCATGTGTTTCTCTTTTGTTTCCATATGCAAATATTTATTGACTGCAGGACTGCGGGAGCAGAACATTAATGTCACGTAATTGTGGCCGGGTATTCTGAAGTTTAGCCGTGGCTTCCGCGTTTGGCCTTATTGTAGGAATACTGCGCCAGAAATCACTTGCGGACGCCCGATTCATCCGATCGAGCAAGGTCAAGCGTTGGTGGCGTGTGTTAACGCTTTCGTTCTTAATCAGTACGAAGTCCAGCCCTCTAGCTCTATTGAGTGCCCGTCACAGAAACCTGCATCAGAAATACTTCTACCTTCGAAAGAAAATTTGGTTCAGGGTAATGAAAATAGCGAGTCTCTGCCGCTCACTCTGCCGAGCATTCCAAGCCCGCCAAATTTCAAAAGCGCGCGCGCGGCAATATTCGGCATGTTCCGCCAAAACCTGAAAAGAAGCTTTAGAGGACACTCTCCGAACTCAGGGCCGATGAGGATCTGTCTCCTGCCGCCAAAAAAGCGAAAGTTCCCTGAAATTGCTGATGGAAGACTTGATGGAAGTGGCATTTTCGAAGTGCATTCCAGAAGACGTGTGGAAGGAGAAGCTGAAGTCAATGAGAGTACCTTTTTAAGCTAAAGAGTAGGATTTCAGAGCGTTCCTGGCAAGACTTCCTTACAAGGCTAGGAAAAACAAGGGTAAGAACTATTTGTGTCGAATTTATCAGAAAGACATATGGTGTGTGCTGAAAAGTCTGGGGTATTTAGGTTGGGGAATTTCAGTTGAAAAACATGAGTTTTTTCAAGCAATGTAAGGTTATTGGTACAATCATGTAGTGTTGTAAACAAGCTCAGACAGCCTTTTCTGGTGCCCAGGTTATGTTGTGATTTAATAGTTTTTGGCTGTAAGTAGCTCTGAAAGTCTATAACAACCATTTTGAAGTTTCATTTTTATGGCCCATTTGCCATCAAGTTTTTTAGTATTGTGGAGTTTTAGGTTTGATCATTTTTTCTATGATTTTCTAGAAAAAGAGCCACATTATACATGTACATGTGTTCATATTAAAGAAGAAATTATTCCAAAAATGCATATAATTTAGGAATCTTTTCTCATTAATTGGCAGAAAACATCAGACATAAAATGAAAATCGATGGCAATTAAAGAACAGAAATTTTTTGGCCAACAATAATTGTTTACTGATTTCCGATAGCAATCAATTAGATTTTATTTATTGATATCTATTGCCATCAATTGTTATAGATTATTAAAGATTAATATCGGTTTCATAGATTGATCATGCCGGGTGTTTAAATTTCAAGATGTTGTGGGGGTGGGGGGTAGCTGTTCAAGATAAAATGTCTAAATCATGCTTGTCTTTCTTGTTTTTTTATTTTTTATTTACAGTGTATTTGTAATATACACATACACATACAACCTACTTATGAGTGTTTTAATTTCTTTTCTTCGATATCCTTAGTTGCTCTTGATTACAAGGGCTTGCTCTTGCTTTGGGAGAAGGTTGGAGATGCTCATTTTATCCTTGGTGGTCAAGGACTGGTGGCTGAGTTTTGTATTTTCCGTTTAGCAATGAGGGTAGGTTTATAATTCAGTAATTGAAAAAGTAGAATATAATAAATTTGTTGGCAATGCTGTTTATGTTAAAAGCTGCCCAATAATAATAATAATAATAATAATAATAATAATAATAATAATATTAATAATAATAATAATAATAATAATAATAATAATAATAATAATAATAATAATAATAATAATAATAATAATATATATACTATATTTTGCAGAATACAAAATAGGAGTTAAGTGAGCGAAGGAATATTCGCGAGTTCACTCGCTTGGTCGGTCAATCCTCCTTTCCTTCCTTCTTTGGGTTGTAGACTTTTGTTTGTAATTCTACTGACCAATGTATTACTGGACTTGACGAAGATGAAATTAAATGCCGGCAAATGTAAAACAGTGAAATAATGATGAGATATTTATCAGCTATGTCAAGAGCATGGGGTACAACCATTTGTAGTACAAATGGCTACAAAAACTTGTAGCCTTATAATGCTCTTAAAGAGGCCATTGATTGAAAATCCAAAGATTAGCTCATGATTGAAATCATTCAGTGTCTTTCAGTTTTAAGTTTTTACAGCTTATTTTACCAAATTCCTATAATTATGTATTTTACACAACAAAATGTCTAGGACAACTGCAGTATCCCTTTCAGAGAAGTATATTATTTTAATTTATTTTCAGCTCACTATAGCACTACTTTTAGCTTTGGTCGTGGATGTTGCTTCCTTTTTATTTTTACTGCAAATCTCCATAAAGTTTTTCCCAAATTAGTTGACTGATATTTTTCCTTTCTTTTCTAAAAGTTGTTTTCTTTCCCTTTTTAGTGTTTGGTGTGATTTCTTTTACCAGCTAAGAAACACCCCCCAGTATTCAGAAATCAAGATGTCTAAAGAAAAGGAGAGAGACAGGCCCTCCAAACCTACAGGAAATAATTATGCCTAAAAGAAGATTCTGTTAATTGTCATTCCTTCTGGGGAAAAAGAAAAAAAAAAACAAATGGCTCATAGCACCACTCATAGCAAAATCATGATTAGCACAGTCAATAGCTGTGAACTTGGGGAAATGTTTAGTCTGAGGTGTCAGCCTTCCTCTCTTCCCTCCAACTGGGGGTACGGAAGAGAGAATCGCTGACACTCCAGACAAGAAAATGTTATGTTTGTGGTGGGTCATTTGGTAATGTCATGAGGTTCTTAAACTCCTAAGTGCAATTTTCAGATGCAACAGAAACACTAGGTGGCGCGCCCGTGATTCTGTGAGTTGGAATGTTGTGACATTATGAAATGATTGGTTTACTAGTGGGAAACCTTGGACAAATGTTATGTTTGTAGTGGGTCGTTTGGTAATGTCATGAGGTTCTTGAACTCCTAAGTGCAATTTTCAGATGCAACAGAAACACTAGGTGGCGCGCCCGTGATTCTGTGAGTTGGAATGTTGTGACATTATGAAATGATTGGTTTACTGGTGGGAAACCTTGGACAAATGTTATGTTTGTAGTGGGTCGTTTGGTAATGTCATGAGGTTCTTGAACTCCTAAGTGCAATTTTCAAATGCAATAGAAACACTAGGTGGCACGCCCGTGATTCTGTGAGTTGGAATGTTGTGACATTATGAAATGATTGGTTAACTGGTGGGAAACCTTGGAGAAATGTTATACTCGTGGTTGGTCATTTGGTAATGTCATGAGGTTCTTAAGCTCCTAAGTGCAATTTTCAAATGCAACAGAAACACTAGGTGGCACGCCCGTGATTCTGTGAGTTGGAAGGTTGTGACATTATCAAATGATTTCAATCATTCAGGAACAAATGGTGTTACAGTGTTTTCTTAATTAGATTTTTTTCCAATCTTCTCAATTAACTTTTTTGACATTTCAGGTAAAGATTTCCATTGTGGCCATGGCCTTACATGTATTGCCAATTTAAATACCACCTGTTGTACAACTTCAGATTGTAAGTAGATGTTGTTCACCTACAATTTGTGATAGCACCTTAGTACACATGTTACAATAATAATCAGTGGTGTAGAATGGTCTTTTAAAAATAGTGAGTCTTGGCAAATTTTAGGGGAGTCTCAAAATCTTGGCTTTGCAAATTAGAGTCTTGGAATCTTGGGCTTGCAAAAAGTAATCCTGAATTTTGCAATTTGAGTTGTGAGTCTCGCAAGCCAATTAATAGTTTTATCTGAATAAACTGTCATTAAAATAAGAGTAAGAAAGAATAATCATGATAAGTGGCTCAAAAGTCTGGCAATCAAATTTTGGAAATGCAGCCTCTCAAGGTCTCAGGGAGTCTTCGATTTTACCATTCTATACCCCTATAATAATTGTGTTACTGTAGGTTAACATGCAATACAAAAAAACCTGAGTGATTGTTTTAGCTCCAGAGTTAAATCAAATACAGAAGCTTTAACAATTTAAATGTTTTATCAATCAACAATGGTATTATGGTCACTGAATTTCGCTCACATTCATATGGTGCAATATGCATTGGAAAATACAATAATTTATACAATAAATTCAAAATAATATGAGACATTGCAATTTTTGACATGTTTGTACCATAAAATCAATTTCATTAAGGGCCTGATTACATGAGCCGGCCTGGCCCGGTTAGCAGGGCTAGCTCGGTTTACCAAGATGACTTTCAGCCCGGCATTACATGAGCCCGGTTAGCCGGGCTGGCCAGGTTTGCTGAGATGACTTTCAGCCTGGTTTTAGCACGAATGATCATAGCACGAATCGAATGATCTTGATCACCTTTTCCTGGCAATTTGGTGGTTAATGTTTTGCACTTATGCAGCTGGATGGGTTACTTTACCCCTACATCCTATTTAGAAGGAGAAACGTTGCTTTTTTCATTGGATATTGTGCTCGGAAGAGAAATTTAATGCTGGCCCTTTTAGCCGGGCTGGCCCAGTGAATGCGATTACATGGAAAATGTTCAGCACAGTTAGCCGAGATCCCGGCATCGCGATACCGGGATCTCGGCTAACCAGGCTGGCCTGGTTGTCATGTAATCGTGAAGTTAATTTTTTGGGGGTTTAACAGACGTGCTGAGATCTTGGCAAACCGAGCCAGCCTGGCTAACCGAAACAGCCCGACTCGTGTAATCAGGCCCCAAGTGCACAAAACTCCTTGGAAAATTCTTTGCAAAAATAAATAAACCTTTTCAATGTTGATTTTCTTGTGTTTTTTTTTTAGCTTGTGACTTTTCTGCTTTAGAATGTCTTTGGGGTAACAATTACGAGTGTTAGGGGTCTTGATCTGTATCTCGTTCAGCGAAAGGAATGATTTGACATGGTTAAGTTAAAAACACATAATTGTATTTGCAAATTTATCCTATCCAAAATAAAATATTCTTAACATTTTGCAAATTTCAGCCTTGATATCCTTATAAAATATATTCTTATAAAATAAAAAGAGTGTATTTTTTTATTAATTCTTTTACTGTGGCATGGACAGATGATAATAGGATTTGCCCTCCAGAAATGTGAATGATTCCCAGCCTTGACTGTATGGTTGATCTTGCATGGCCAGTTCATTCATACTAGTTTTTGTTGAAATCGTAGATTTCGTTTTTTGCAAAATGATATCCTTTCTAAATATTTCCCACTTTATCAAAAGATCAGTCATTTCCTTCATTTCCTGATAAGCTGTGTTACCCAGACATTGTAGTCTGTGTTTGATATCAGTTTTAGTCATTTACAAATACAGCTTTAGTTAACTTATGTACGAGTCCATATGTGCCAGTTGTAAAATGATTTTTTGTTCATCATTGAACACCCAAGTCTCAAAGGGAAAAAAGTTACAACTGACAACCCCTACAAAGAAGAAAGCAAAAAAAAATTGAACAGGTATAAGCTTTGTAGGCTTATTATCAGAATGAGTTACATTTTTATGTTAATTTATTTTTCTTTGCCTTTTAGGATAATTCTTGACCTTGGTCAAATCAAGAAGAAGCCCTTGCTGAAATTATTAATTTTTATTATGATATGTGTTTAGGGCTTGCATGGTTTTCAGAGCACATTTAAGAGAAGGCATGAATTTTTCATTCCCTATACATAGCTGCTGTTATATTCAACACTTTCTTAAACTCATCAACAATAGATGAGCTTTAGGAATTGTGCCTAAAAAAAGGAGTGTGGGGGCCATGAGTGAAACCGATCCGAACGCTTATGGTATCCATGACAACCCTGTGAGCGGCAAACACTCACTCAGGACCATCACACTGAAAAGACAGTGGGAAGTAACACAGATACTTACCACATACTTACCATGACAAGAGGGAGGGGAGGGGCGGAGCAGGAATAAAAAGCTCTGTGCGAACTATCAAACGCAGAATGACTTGACATCTGAAGCTGAACTGTAAACCATGTGCGGCCCCTGCACGAAACCCCCGCTAGCTAACCCCCAGCTGTTTCAAGATATTTTTAGTATGGAATTTATTCCAGAATAAGTAAACAACTGGAAGCGATTACAGGCTTGAAAGAGTCGACTAGCGATGCCGTGTGACATAAACAACTGCGATAGCTTTTTCGCCGTTCTTTTAATGAGACATAGTACATTTTTAAGCGATGACGTCATTTTATGACGTCATCGGTTAATGCTGTAAAGCAGAAAAGCGATGGAATTTATGGAATTTTTGGTGTTACCGTGTTACGATTACTCCCTGAATTGAACCGAAGAGCAATGGGAACTAGGTGCATTGTTTGTATTCTTTTTGATATCCGCCATCTTGTTTTTTGGCAAAGGAAGATATTTTTTTGCAGCTTGTATCATCACCGATCGGCAAACCTTATTTCATTTGTAGCTGTTAAATTGAGATTTCGAGTCTGCGGTGAGTGTTGCACTTTATCAGTTATCGAATAAATTTGGCATAAAGTTAAGAAGTGATGTCTGTCGTGACTGCAGACGAAGCAACCGATTATTAGCAGTTTTGAAACATCTGTTGAAAAGGTGAGCCATCTTAAACCTTTTTTAAGCGATGACGATGACGTGATCGATTAATCTCGCCGTGCGAGTGGACAGGATCTGTTGTTGTCTGTTGTCTGTTGCCTGTTGTGATCAACCGATCTGTAGATTCGAACCGAATATTGGGAAAAGAAATCAAGTCAACTCAACAAGAAATCGTCGCATAGAACTCAAAGCAAAATACTCCTGGGCCGTTAGAAAGGACTAATTTAAAGCATAAACGAAAGAAACAAATTATATTTGATGCGTTCTATAAGATTTAGTAAACAGAAATCTCTCCATTCTTTAAAACAAAAGGTGTAAACAATTTTAGACAGCGTTTGACCTTGCATCGTATATCGTATATCGTATGTCACGCCAAGATAACGCAATTTTTGTTGAACAATCGTTCAGCACAGAAGTTGTCAGTTACTTTTATGTACCCTAATTTTTTGACAAATGTCCTGAAAATTATCAAAGACCCCTTGTGAAACGCCATCGCTTTTGCATGCATCGCGTGCCGTTTATTTATATATGTAATAGAGCAGTTTAATGGTCGAAAACAAAATTGCTTGCTTGCGTAAACAAATCAGCTATAGATTATCAGTGAATGCTGTACGAAGCACACCATTGAAATTCCTGGGTCACTTACTCATGTTTCGTGAAAATACAAAACTGATTCTTTGCTGACATCATGCCTCACCCATGTCCAATACACCCGCATTGTAACGATCCGTTAAAAGCAAATACAGATTGTTCGATCCGTACGGATCGTTAGGGACCCTTGCGGTCCGTAGAGTAGAGTTTCAGTTCGTCCGATTGGTACGGATCGTAAAGGGCCCTTGCGGTCCGCAGAGTAGAGTTTACGGATCGTATATCGCATCTCATTAAATCAAAGAGGCCCCATGTGTTACGGATCGTTCGATTCGCAATTCGTGCATCTCATTAAACCAAATCGAAGAGGCCATGTGTGTTACGGATCGCTCGATTCGCTTTTCGTGCATCTCATTAAATCAACAGTAAACAACTCGGGCATGTAGTTGAGTGCGGTTTTGTAATTCTTGCTTGAAAGCGAATATTGATCGTGGCAAGAGTGCGCTAGTGAAGATATAAGTGTATATTCTTCGTTCTAAACGTGGAAAACACCAGAAATGCTTTCTATGAAACGGGCACGATTCGTAATCCTTGCACGAAAGGGAATATTGATCGCAGCAAGAGTGCGGTAGTAGAACAGACAAGATGGAAGTGTATATTTTTCGTTCTAAACGCGGAAAACACCAGAAATGCTTTCCATAAAACGCGCGCGGTTCGTAATCCTTGCACGAAAGGGAATATTGATCGCAGCAAGAGTGCGCTAGCAGAACAGACAAGGTGTAAGTGTATATTCTTCTATACGTGGAAAATACCAGAAATGCCTTCTATAAAACGCGCACGGTTCGTAATCCTTGCACGAAAGGGAATATTGATCGTGGCAAGAGTGCGCTAGTAGAACAGACAAGAGGCAAGTGTATATTCTTCGTTCTAAACGTGGAAAACACCAGAAATGCTTTCTATAAAACACTCGTGGCTGTGGCTTGAAATTCTGGTTCGCAATTCTTCCTCGAAAGGAAATATTGGTCGTAGCAAGTGCGCTAGTAGACAACATTTAGGTGTACATATATTCTTTGTTGCAAATGTGGGAAACACCAAAATTGTTTTCCTATAAAACGCGTGCGAGCAGTCTCTCTTTTGCTGCGAAAATCGACGAACGGTAAGCGGCGAAGGGCTTCGCCGCTCTCTCATCCCGGCCTCGCCGCTTACCAGGGTTCGTACAAAAAATCGTAACCATTTTTCCAGGACTTTTCAAGGACTATTCAAGGACCAAATTGAATTTTCAAGGACCCCCTATCAGGGGGGTAATTTAACAGATGGTATATAAATGCTGTAAATGTGTTTGCTCCATCTCCTTCTCTACATTCTTGAAGGTATTTAAATGCTATAAATGTGTTTGTTCCATCTCCTTCTCTACATTCTTGTCTTTTCTCGTTATTGGCTGCTTTTACAACCGTGTTTTAGAGTTTGAAGGTGCTTTACACAGGAAAAGAATACCATAGTCTATCCAAAGCAATTTGGTTTCGACGGCACTATTTTTAAAGTTGAAGAAAATTCAAGGACTTTTCAAGGACTTACACAGAAATTCAAGGACTTTTCCAGGAAAAATGGAATTCAAGGACTTTTCAAGGACTCCCCCTAAAATTCAAGGACTTTTCAAGACTGTGCGAACCCTGCTTACCGTTCGTCGATTTTCGTAGCAAAAGTGCGCCAGTAGAAACAGACAAAATATTTATAATAAAATCTTATTTTATTTAAAGGAAGCACTTTACTGTTACGATTGCATGTCTGTATTAATTTTGTCATTGTAAAGATGTAATAAACATATGCAGAAGACCGTTTCTTCAAAAATGTGGTCTCTTTTCTAGGGTCGAGGATTTTAAAAATGAACATTTAAAATTACTGCTTGTTACTATTATCTTCCTTAGTGGTGTGACATGCTCTCATAATTCTACCCCAAAAGCCTGTTTATTTATTTTATAACTGTTTCTAATTGTTCTATAGAGGTTATATGATCATTCTAATAACTGGTTCGCTAAAAATTGCTTTCAGTGGCAGATCCAGACCTTCAGCTAAGGAGGGGCCTGCTTGACTATGAGTGTTGAATTCTGCGAAGATAATTCAATTGTGGCTCTTAATTCAAAGAAAATGTGCTATTTCCAAAAAAATAAGGTGGGGTCTCGAGCCCTTCGGGACCCTCCCCTGGATATGCCAATGACTTTTATTTATCAGAGGAACTGAACTCTGAAAATGTTTGACACTCCTTTGCAATTGATCATGAGATGCTTCTATATATCTTACAATGGAAGAATTTAAAAATGAAAATTCAAAAAGATCTGCCACTGATTTTATCAGAGGAAACTCTTAAAATGTTTAACACTCCTTTGCAACTGGTCATGATGTGTGTTTATATATATATATATATATATATATATATATATATATATATATATATATATATATATATGTTCATTTTTATATTCTTCCATTGTGAGATATAATATATATATATATATATAATATATATATATATATATATATATATATATATATATATATATATATATATATATATATATATATATATATATATATATATATATATATATATATACATGAATTTATGAAAATGGGGTCAAAGAAAAGTCTCCACGGCCTCTTTGGCCATGTACCTTTGGGGCTTTAGTAGGCTTAAAAGAGGGCCGAAAAACGAGAAAAAAAAATTAAACAACGCGAAAGGGTTAATAAGTCAAATGAGAAGAGAGAAAAAAAAATGACATTTCCTTTAGTTTTTATATCGTCTACTTTGGAGAAAAAAACGTTTACGGCGAATTTCGCACAGAGCCCTGAAAATACCGCTGACCCCTTTTTCATAAAATCAGACATATGATGGCATAGATCACGGCGAATATGACCGGAAAAGCCCAAAGTGTGCCTCTCGTGTTACTGTCAATCACTTTGAAAGCTTCTCGGTTGAAAACTAGGCTTTCTCTAGGAGTATGTAACATACTATGCTATGATATACATGGATTTATGAAAATGGGGTCAAAGAAAAGTCTCCACGGCCTCTTTGGCCATGTACCTTTGAGGCTTTAGTAGGCTTAAAAGAGGGCCGAAAAACGAGAAAAAAAAAATTAAACAACGCGAAAGGGTTAATAAGTCAAAGGAGAAGAGAGAGAAAAAAAAAAGACATTTTCTTTAGTTTTTACGGCGAATTTCGCACAGAGCGCTGAAAATAACGCTGACCCCTTTTTCATAAAATCAGACATATATATATATACTAAATTAAGTGTGGGGAGGGGAATCTGGACAACTGACTGCCTCATTTATATAGGATCACCAACCTATTCCCGTTCGGAAGGCGATTCACAGCGATTTCTGATAAATAAATACATACACAGTTAAATAGGAACAGAAATAAACACAACTATATAAATGAGTGAAAATGTGGTCCAGCCGGGAATTGAACCCGGGTCTCCAGATTACTAGTCGGATGCCTTAACCACTCGGCCACTGAACCAACCACGCTGGCAACGCAGCTGGAAATTGACCTTATAGTGATTAGGTCCGGGGAGACATATCAACACATTCTCTGCAGCCAGGATCACCTCACTACACCCCGGTCGATCGGCGATTCACAGTCCTATTCCCCCGAGGAGAGAAATAAATATGAAATTAATATATATATATATATATATATATATATATATATATATATATATATATATATATTATATATCTTACAATGGAAGAATATAAAAATGAACATTTTAAACCATGCACTGTACAAGTATCAATGATGTAAAAAGTGAATATTTCAATTGCAAGCTATATATGCTGTGTCGTTGTTGATATTGTGCTGTTGTATAAAATAATCATGCCTACATCAAGAGTCAGGTGATTTGAAATTTCTACATGAGGGAGCGTCTATTGCCTTTCTTTTTATATCTTCATTGTGGTTGTCCACATCATATAACACCCAGCGTTACCAATCGATGAAGTTGATGATCGATTTAAATCGATATCAGTTGATGGCAATCAATATCAATTAATCGATTGATATTGATAATCGATGACCAATCGATGACAAAGATTTTTGTGACCTTATCGATTGGCATCGATTATTATCGATCGGCATTGATTATTATCGATTGGCATCGGTTATTATCGATTGTCATTGATTGCTATTGATTGTCATCGATTGTTATTGATTATCCCAATACAGTTTTTGTACTCTCTAAATTACCTTAAGCCTGGTTTGTGATTCAGTGTTCTTTCCAAAATACAAGAAGGAGATTACTTTGCCAGATTCAACAATTTTACAAATTATAAAGATCGCATTTATATATTAAGTATCTAATGTTTCTGGATTGTCCTTTCCCTGTCTTGGCATCTCCACCTCCCCTTTCCGGGCCCTTTTGATCCACCACGGTAGCTCCTATCACACCCAGGTGTCACGGTACTAGCGGATGAACAATAAATTAACAAACAACATACATCAGAGATAAATTCAATGCATAAGTGATTTACTCTCCACAGAGGTTTTTTCCAATTTATTCTTGCTTTTGAGTTGCGAAGTGGTGAAACATGAGACATACACGAGGCAGCGAACACTCACCGCTACGCGACTTGTTTGTCGTCGCTTCGTGGCTCAATTTCACTTGCAACTTCAATCGATGCCAATTGATGAAATTTTTTGTGACTATCGATTGGTCATCAATTTGCTGATACCAATCGATATCAATTAGCTAATTTTATCGATTGATATCAATTCATCGATTGAATTTCTGATCATCCATTTCATCGATTGGTAACGCCATCGATTCATATGTTTTGTTATATACAACACAACTTTGACAGCCAAGAGAATAACTTCAGTGTTGACACCCTGTAATTAAAATAGAAGAAAATTGGTATTAATTCTTTATTTTGACAATGGTTGGTCTTAACATTTGCCTTTCGATTCAAGGGTTGTCTGCTGTATGCTACAATTTAATTCAAATTTGAATTTGTTTTGTATTATTAGATTCACATGTTTGGTTGACTTTCACTGGGTTGCCTAATGCCCCGGGGGGGGGGGGGGGGGGGGGGGCACTTCCTATAAATGGGCTAATGGGGATGTGCCGCTGGATGGGGTCGCATTTTCACGAGTGGACTGACTATAATGGGGTCGCTTTTTCAAGCATTTTTTATAGGGTGACTAGAAAGGGGTCACACTTTTGCGGGATTTTGAGAGTAAGAAAATTCTGGCAAGTTGTGATTTACAAACGGAAAGATTCACCGAAAAAAAAAAGTTACCGTATTCATTGCTGTTGTTTAATATTTGACAAACGGCTCCCATTAAGTGACTAAGTTGGGGTCGTGAAAATTACATTTACCCAAAAGTGACTAAGATGGGGTCTATAATTGGCCATAGAATATGACTATAATGGGGCAGGGGTTCTGAGAGGTTAGCGGCACATACCCAACAAAGATTGGCCCAAGTACCCCCCCCCCCCCCCCCCCCCGGGCCTAATGCTTACAAAACTCAAATGCATACTTCAATTGACTGATGTTGAATACATCCATTTCAGTTTTATGTGCACATCAGCTATCTTTCAAATCATTTGACATTCACTTTTCCAAAACCTTTTGCCCATGCTGTCTAAATAGGTTAATCACAAAAGTTTTATTTCAGGGTCTGTTTCATGGCAGATATATGTAAATGATCATGAAAATTAATGTTCTGTTCATTTTATTGATACTGATGGAATTTTCTACTAAAAATAACTTTTTTCTTCACTAATCTTGAAACTTGTTATTCGTTTTCATGTTAGGAATCAGGTGAAGTATTAAAATAGTACCTTCACAGTTGTGTTCACATACTTCATCAGTATCATAAAATGTAATTGAATAACTTATTGGATAGATATTGCAGTTACCTGCAGTTTATTGCTTTTGTGTGGATTGCAATTTGCCTTGCACCATCCATCCATGTGGTTCTGAAAGCGGAACTAATCCACCACCATCTCCATTGCTGCCATGCACTTGGATGTTGCTGTGATGGTACTTCACACTGGATTTTTTGAAAACTTTTTCAAGTGACAAGCATCGTCATAACAAAATGCTTTCTGGAATAGGGGATACATAAATTAATGTGAATAATTGAACTCAGGTTATATATTCAATATGTATTGCAGTGCAACTACTATAAGTGGACCCACCCACACAATTTTAAGGTTTACAGGCTTTGAGAGGTCCATGTCTGCCATTTTTTTTTCTTCTGTATTACTCAATGTACCAGTAACTTCTGAAATATAAATTTGTGGATTGAATTGTTCTTGTTCTTAATTACCTGGGTTCATTTAGCTAAGTTGTCTCGGTGGTGTCCCTGAAAATAGTCTTGCTGTTAAAATCATTGTGGAGGGGAGGGTATTGATATCTTTTTTAGGGCCTTGTAATCACTAATGGGAGGAAGCTAAATTGGCAAATTTGAAATATTTTGCACTCATTTCAGATAGTAGGTTTACATGGTGTAACATTAAAGGAGGTAGTATAGTATTGAATTACACTTAATTAATTTGAGTTCTAAACATACCTATGCTCCCAGGAGGGGGTGGGGGTACTCAGGATTCAAGTGACGGGGATGATAGAAGGATTTTTTTAGGGTTTGAAATTTTCAATTCTGGGATTTTATTGGGTAGGAAAATTTGGCAAGCATATTTTTGGTGGGCTTGATTTAAGTAGGGATTTTCTTGGGTGTTATTGACCTAGGCAAAGTGCTCTTGGATGTCTCTAGTGTTGTTAAACCAGATGAAGGAAAGATTATTCATGATCTGATGATATGAAGAATAAACAAACACAAACATTCAAACCACTCTTTGAGAGCAGCCCCCTTTTCCAACTAGACAACCTGACAGAAATTCACCTAGGCAAAGCCAAAACTAAGGACGTCTACCAGTTATAAAAAAAAAGACTTACACGAGGTGTCAGACTGGCCCAACAAAATGGAATCAAACCATGCAGCTGGATGGAGATACATGGAAAAAAAATATTTACCTCTCTGAAAAAACATTTGTAAGGAAACAAAATTAAGAGAATTTCAATAATTCAAACTCATTCATAGAATTCTGTGTAGTAACAAAAAAGGAACTTTTTCCATATGGAATCAAAACGGATGACGAATATCTCTACTGCGGTGAACATGATTCAATTGATCACACTTTTATTGATTACAAATTTGTTAAGAGCTTTGTAAAAAATGTCATCGACTGGTTTAATACTGTCAATAATTTGAATTTTACTCCAACAATGGAAGAAAAACTATTTGGCATCATGTCTGGTCCATACCATTAAAGAAATTTAATTATACAACCATGTTTATGAGATTCTACATCTACACCTGTAAGATGCAAAGCAAAGCTATCCACCTCTCTACAAGTTTTCCTTGATAAAGTGTTATCTAAATACAGAATAGAACATCTTTCTTAATAATATAATTGACTTATAATAATATAATTGACTTATATTGCGCAATTATCAATATAAAATTTTCAGCTGCGCATTACAATGTTTAAGAAAATAATACTTACAAACCCTTAACATTACTTAAAAATCCTAAAAACATCTCTAGTACAAGTTCTAATAATAAAATAAATAATCAGCTAAAAAAACGCCTTCTGAAACAAATGTGTTTTAAGAGACTTTTTAAAACTATTTACAAAGGAGATATTTCTAATAAAAAGGGGAAGATTGTTCCATAATTTGGGGGCAGCCATATAAAATGATCGGTCACCCAGCGTAGTTAAAGACTTGCAAGTTCTAAAGTTGAGAAGTATACCACTGTTTGATCTTAAACTATATCTACCACTAGTGTCCTTAACAGATATAAGTTCGGAAATGTATGGCGGAGCAAGTCCGTGTAAGTCTTAATCATTGAATAGAAAAAAAACTCTTCCTCCAAAGCACTATAAGTAACAGGCACCTGTAACAATGTAAAAACAGCTCTTGTAACAATGTAAATACTGTACTTGTAAACACACTTATAATCCTTTGCACTTGTAGCACTTGTAATAATGTAAACATTGTACCATGTAAACACATGCAGATAACAAGTAAAGATCAATTAAAAAAAAAGGTATTTTAATTAGAGGACGTGATACTTTCACACCTGTTTGCGCACAACTAATTATGCAAATTACCGTCGTGTGTCAAGCCGACGAGGCATAATTTTTACAACTTTGTGACATTCTACTGATAGAAGAATGGTCATCACAACGAATAGAGTGCACTGTCATGATAATTTGCTCTAGAATTAGTTGATCATTGCTCCACATTATTAATTAGGCATGTATTTGCGCAGTAAATAAATTTTATTGTCTTTATTGAATGAATTAATTAGGGCTAGTAAAATGGAATAACAGCTTGCCCTTCGTCTCACCCTACAGAGGTGAACACTTTTCCATGTTGAAATTCTTATATATATTGCCTCTATTGACAATTACAAAAATGGTTACCAGCAAAAATGTGTGCCTGGAGAGTAAGTGAAGATTTTAAAATAAATTATGTGTTATTACTCAATTTGTTGAAGTTTACTACTTCCTTTCCAGTTAGACTACTTAGAAAGCCAACTGAGCTACGAGAAACTTGTTGTGAGCTTGGCCATTTACTAGGTTGATATGTGACACGTGTCCTGCATACTGCTAGGATCAGCAATGTTGCTAACATAATAACAGCACAAAAGTTGAAATAATCCATGTTTCTAAAATGTTCTACACATAACAAACTAATGATTGCCTTAGAGTTCAATCGCTGACATCATAACAGCACAAAAGTTGAAATAATCCAACTTTCCAAAATGTTCTTCAACATAACAAACTGACGATATTGGCTTAGAGTCCAATAGCTAACATAATAATGTCACAAAAGTTCAAATAATCTTCAGGAGTTTCAAAAAAGTTCTAAAACATAACAAACTAACAGTTGGCTCTTAAAGGTGAAATGAACCAAAATTTAGAATTTTCTTTTCTTAGGCCAATTTGTTGAATAAGAACCAAATAAACATATTCCGAAATTTCAAAGTAATTGGACTTTGCAAAACAGAGAAATTTCAAGTTGAAAAATTATTTTGGCCTTCATAATCGTAGAGCGCTCGGGAAAATTGTTGGGAAATTTTCAGAACTAAAAATTGTGACGTCAGTATTGGTGTGCTGTGAAATTGTGAGAAATTCAAAGTCTTTTAGTGATGAAGCTCACAAGAATGGAACATCGTGGTGTTTTGTGCAGCGCTAAACTGCTTAAATAAGTACGTTTAAGTTTCCAGCAAATCCAAAGCTCAGGAAACAATGGCTTTTGAACATGAAAAGAAATTAGAATTTAAGCCAGACAAGAACACTTGTATTTGTGCGGTTCATTTTACCGAAGACTGCTTCAGAGAAAATCTGGTGATACGTAGGTTTCTGGGTTCTGATTTCAAGCCGCTAAGCCTCCACCTCAAAGTGAAAGAGGATGCTGTGCTGACTATTTTTTTTTTGTTTGAAAAAGAAATCACAGGGAAGAATGCCTCCCAAAGCACAAAGACCCCACTGTCCGTTCAGCTTTTGCTAAAAAAAAGGAAGTTAGAGGTATGCATTTTGCAGCCTTTCTTACTCTACCTAGAGCTAGATAGTGTTTTTGTTATGATTATTAGCACTTTTACTTTGCTGGTTTGGCTCAGGTCATGATCAAGTATTAAAACTTGAGGCTTCTTTCAAATTCACAAATTCCTCAAATTTTAATACTTGCTTAAGAAAAAAAAAATAGTCCTCAAACAAAAAGTTACACTTGGAGCCAAAAATCACCTCAAATATTCTGTCGTTTGGATTATTGGCTAATATCAAACAACTTGCAAGACTTCATGGATTCAACAGCTATCACTCCAGCACTCAAAACAGATCATGCTGCCATTGAGCTCATCTTAACTAACTCCAGACAAGAAGCCAAAGGTCCAGGCTACTGGAAAATGAATGTCTCTCTTCTGGAGGATGAAAACTATCTCAGTAATTTAAAAGATAATATTCCAGAATGGAAAAGGTTAGGTGTAGAAAGCCTTTCTGATAAGCGCAGCATTTGGGACTGGTTGAAGTATAACATTCGAAATCATGCTATTTCATACTCTAAACAAAAGGCGAAAGAACGTAATAGAAAACTAACAGAATTACAAACTGCATATGAAGAAGCAGCAAAGAAGTTTGAAGAAGACCCTACCCCTATAAATCAAAATTGTTTAAATGAAGCAAAAGAAATTTTCGAACATTTTTATCAAGAAAAAACTAAAGGCATAATTGTTCGTGCCAGAGTTCGTTGGCACGAACATGGCCAAAGAAATACAAAATATTTTTTAAATCTAGAAAAACGAAATAACGTGAAAAAACATATACGGAAATTATTTGTTAGTGGGGTGATTACAACGGACCCTTTCAAAATAATGAATGAACAAAAAAGTTTTTATCAAAATTTGTACAAGTCAACATTTACGGAGAATGATAATAAATCTGGAGATGATTTTTTAAGACAATTAAATATACCTAAATTGTCAGAAGAGCAAAAACAATCTTGCGAAGGAGCCATATCTCTTGAAGAAGCAAAAGCAACCTTGGACACTTTTCAAACTAATAAATCACCTGGTAATGATGGGATACCAGTTGAATTTTACAAATCATGTTGGGACCTTATTAGTGATTCTTTCATAGAATGTGTTAATGAAGCCTTCAAATATGGAGAAATGTCTAGCTCCCAAAAACAAGCAGTTATTACATTAATTGAGAAACAAGGCAAAGACAGGACATTTATAGAAAATTGGCGCCCGATTTCTCTCATCAATGTGGATGCGAAAATAATGTCAAAGACAATCGCAATTAGAATTAAAAATGTCTTACCATATATTATTCATCAGAACCAAACAGGGTACGTCAAGGATCGTTACATCGGAGAGACAGTTAGATCTATTTTTGATATAATGGAATTCACAGATACTGAAAATGTTCCAGGCATTTTGATTTTATTTAGATACCGACTCATGCCATGCAATTCAAAAGAAGAGATTTCTTTATTTTTGCTAGGATAACCCTATGCTAACCCTAACCCTAACCTAACCTAACCTAGCCCTAACCTTACCCTAACCCCTAGGGTTAATGTTTGTAGAGTTAAAACAGTAATCGGTTCAACTTCGCTGATTTCATTGTTTCGGGAACAAAAGGTTTCTTTCGTCAAAGTCCAGTTTTTGCATGCGTAATTTGTGGGAAACAAGGCAGACAACAGCGGAAAAAAATACAGGAACCTGTTTAACAGACGTAAACAAACTCGCATGCGAAATTTTGAGTTGTTTTGACAATGTTCAATTTTGCCAAGATTTGCCAAGGACGTTTTTGTCCGCGGCCTTTCAATTTAAAACTATATCTACAACAGAAGGATTAGTGCAAAAATTCTGCATGGTATGATCTACCGCTTAATTTACAAATATCTGCCAGAAAAAATAAAATGATTCGAAAATTCTGCACGACATCTGCCACGTAATTTACTACTTTATCGACAACTGCACAATATCATCTGATGCTTAAATAGGGACTATACAAGCAACAAAAACCTGCCCTGCTGTGCAAAATGTATCATGTCAAAACATACATGTCCATTTCAAAGCGACGATCTCCTGCAATCTTTAAAGTTCGCTGAAAATACAATGTGAATTGATTTTAGAAATAATTGAAATGGTACCAAAAATACTGTTCTCCTCCAGCCGTTAAACAAAAACAGGATATTAAATAAGCTCATACCAACAGAAAATCTGCTGATTTTATGCTGTAAAAATATCAGCAAATTAACATTTATCTGCTTTTCCATATTGCAGCATAAATCTATTTACGTAACGAAAGTCTACAGCAATCTCGGCTTTGCTGGAAAAGGAATGAAGAAGTTCCTTAACCAGGCTTTCCGTAACCAACATTAACATTTTTTCATTTACATTACTAAGATCCTAATTTTTTCCTACTGTACAAGCTACATTATTTGAAACTGACTTTTCCCAGGCCAAATATTACAACTCAAAAGATAATTCTCTGAATTTTAAGAATTCTAATTCCCTTAAATTTTCTGATCTGTGGCAACCCTGCAGCTATCTAGACAATGCACAGTAAAAAATTCTGACACTAGCTTTTTTTTGGATTCTAAAAATGTACTATTGTTATTTTAATTTGTAATTATATATCTTTTATTGGTACTGTCCTTGCTGATGTTGCTTGACTCCACTGTCAACTTTTGGCAGACAACATGTTGATCAAGTGCTCAACAAAATTGCCTGCCTTCCATTATTGAGCATAGCAAGAAATGCATTTCCTATAAGAGAGAAGCATAAGGTATGTAAGAAATATGCACATCAAATGTCCACCCTGTGTAAGGAGAGGGGAAAGGACTTTGGTGAGAGTTAATGAAAGGTTTATTTAGCCAATGTTTTTTTTATTTTTGTTTTATTTTTTTTGTTTTTTATTTAACAGAATAGCACTAGATGAAGTTATAAAAGATCTTTAATTCCCTTCCACATACTAATATGCCTACTGAGACAGTGGGAGATCTAGGAAAGGGGCCAAGGAGGCCCGGGCCTCTACCTTATTTTTAGGCCAAAAAGAGGCCCGTAGGGTCCAGAAAAATTATTTTTGGAGTGCCCCCATATTCCAGGGTCTGGGTGATTGCCCCCACCCCCTCCCTTATCTGAAGGTCTTGATCCACCACTGTGAGATGGCCTCATAAGAATTTTGTTGTCAGCGTCATTGCTAGTTAGTACAATGTACATATATTGTATCAACAAAACCCTGACAAGACAGGATGTAATGGTGTCATCAACATTTGAATGACATATTTTCATTTTCAGACGCAGCACAGTTGTCTCATTCATAGCCAATGAGTAGTCATATGGGATCATACAGATCCATTTTGACAGGTACTCATCAAATGACGTAATCAATCAAAAACTCCGCCCCTTTTGACGACAATAGATTGCCATAGCAACCGAGTTTGATGGATGGGTTTTTGCATTGTCATGACAACGGATCACATGACCTGATTTGCCTAAAGGGGAGCCTCATTTTGGTGTTAATATGGACTGAGCCTCGTTTGGCTGTTTCAGTGACCGGAAGTGAAAAAAACAAACCCGAAATAGTGTACAAAATATTTATTTTTCCTAAAATGCTTACAATGCGGGACGTTCTTGCCTCAGGTCCTAGTGACCGGCGTATATACGTATATAAAAAGATAGATTTTTGGACATACTATATATCCTGTATGTTTTATTGCGATTGCTTAAATATTCTGGAAGTTACGGAGGGGGCGCGGAATCCCCCCCCCCCCCCCCCGGTCTGAAAAGATCCAAAAAAGCCCGGTATGAATAGGGTTAAGGTATGTGTTTAATGAACATTTAATTAATTGAAAAACAGAAAGGCTGACCGTACGGTTGGATTGAACTATAGCTCAATCCAACCGTATGGTCAGCCTTTCTGTTTTTCAGTTTTTTGTATCCCAAATTTTGCTGATCAGATCCACCAGGATCCGGACCCTTTGCTTTGTCCGTTGACCCTTTCTCAAGTTTACAGTTTTCATATATGCAAAGATTCCATTATCAGCAGCCGGCGTGCCAGAGCGCGTGACTCGAGTGCTGTTGATCGGTCATTCGGTCTGATCTAA
This sequence comes from Meandrina meandrites, assembly GCA_963693305.1. NCBI lineage: Eukaryota > Metazoa > Cnidaria > Anthozoa > Scleractinia > Meandrinidae > Meandrina > Meandrina meandrites. The sequence goes on from OY855904.1 coordinate 44,831,698, forward strand.
GACTTGTCCAGGACTCTACGATTGCGAGGAATTATATATACCTACGACATTTGCGTTTCACCGATACAACTAAATGAGCAGAAGCTTTGAAGTTTATTTATAAGGCCTTCCTGCCTTTGGCGCCAATAATATGAAAGTCTCAGCCATGTTTATCATATATATTTCAGGGCGGCAATTAAGCTCGTTATTCCCCGACTTCCCTATAAAATATCTTGATGCTTAAGCAGCTCTTAACCTATATAAGTCGGTCATTTTTTTCGCAGATTCTTGGCGCGCACGAAAGGAAGTGATCAATTGCAAATCAAGGATAATAAAGAAAAGGGACTGGGGAGAGGGAGCAAAGTTAACGGTCAACCTCTCAAAATAGCGCATAAAAATATTTAAAATCTGTTTGTACATAGGCCCTGCTGTTAGTATTTTAAAACCAAATTGTAAATAGTCTACTCACCTGAACAAAAATTTAAATATGTTAAAAACAGACTCTTTTATGTGTATTATGAAATGCTAATCGTGAGTTGATGTTCAAAATAGGTTTCAATTATAATATTTAAAAAATATTTTATACTGGTAACTTGTCAACTACATTTCAAATATCTATTTGAAACCTCTTTGTATACTGGTAGTTGGTAAACTACATTTTAAATCTACAACCATTGCCGATATTGCTTTCAAAACAGTGTTTATTTAGCATTTTTAAAGTATTTATACTAACTGTTTGTGGTCATAGTCTCAAAACAGATTTTACATCCACTATTTTAGCACTGTTTTAAGAAAAAAATACATTAAAAACAGATGGAAAATCTTTCCGGTGTCACAGAATACGTTTTAACTATATCTAAAATACAGTTCAAACAGTGAGTAAAACTGAAATTTTTTTTACAAAATAGCACAAAAATACCCTATGGTGGCTTCAAAATAGTGTTTAAATCGTCAAAATACTGTCAAAACAGTTTTAAATCATTTTAAAAACAGCGTTGATTTGGTCACGCATTCGAAGGCTGGCGTGATTTAGTGCCGTTTTTGTACGATTTTGAATATTTTTTTGACAAGTGCTTAATCATTGGCCCAAACCAAACTTTGCACATTTTGAAAGTATCATCCATCTACAATATAAATACCTATTTATATCCGAGATATGGCACATAGTGAAAAAGACGATTCTTTTGACCGACCGACTTTCATGGCGCGTGAGAATAGTCTGGTTTTGTTTACCGTCAAATAGTTAGATGAAACCAAAACTCTTGAAACTATGCTTCTTTGGACAAGGAAGAGTCATGCAATAAACCGGTTGTATTTTTTTTTTCTTCGCTTGATCGTTTTGGCATGCGAATAGGATGAAAATGGTCGATTTTCAGCCCAATTTGGACCCTCTGAATCGAGTCTAGACGCGAAATCAAAAATTTCGTTTCTCTCAGAAAAATAAAAATATTTGGAGACAAAAACAACATAACGTTTTTACTTTTACTAAAGGCTGACTATATGCAGAAGATGAGCGAACTATTTTTTTTCCCTTGCCGCACCTTGTTAGATTTTTCTTGAAACTTCCTCTTAAGAGCATAGCTTGTATTCTGAAGACCATCCAAGAAGAATAAGCTCGCAGAACCGAAGTACCCTGGTACTAGTTCTTATCTATGTCCCGCTACAGTAAAATGCATTTCGGTTCAACATCGAGCTCTCGCTCTGAGTCTGTGAAATGTTATTATTACCCGACCCCAAAATCTCCAATTGCTTGCACAGTTTCGTCTGGTATTGGAATTTTGAATATTTTGGTTGCCCCGCCTCTTGAACAACTCTTTTAACACTGTTTTATTGTGGCGATATTAAAAAGATTTTAACAAGAAGATTAACGAAATAAAAGTTCCTTGACGTTTCGACGACTTCATGCCGTCATTATCGAAAGTGAAATGTGATATTAAAAAGGTAATGGAAATAGCTAAAAAAATATGACCCATATGTTTACGTATTAAAATTTATGAAATGGCCAACGAGGGAGCTCAGAGTAATTTGCTGAGAATGTCTTGACTCGTCTTCTTTGCAGTTTTCTTGCATTTCAATGCATTATAATTTCAACTGAGCAAAATATTGTTTTCCCTAAATGTGGTTTAAGTTTCACCTTGCCCACCGGCACACAGGACTGTTGACGCTCTTTAATGAAAACTAATTATAGCACAAAATGACAAGAGAAATAGATGATTTACCTAGGGGGCCATTACCATGGTCGACTTCTATCACTGCCACTATTACTTTTATTATCAAATCCGACTTGCAGTTGGGAAGTGTGGTCCAGTGTGAAAACCGGGCTGTAATGTGATGAATGGAGAGTGCGAAGAAGTTTAATTTCCAGAAGATTACAAGATCAAATAAATTCGCAATTACAAATGCGTTGTATTTCTTTTAATGTCACTTCAACGTCTTACAATTAATTTCTGATACATCAAAGCAGTAATGGGCGCGATATCGGAAAACTAGGCATTTAAATCTCTCTTGACTGAAAAGGCTCAACTTTCACTGATTTTTAAGTTTTTAAACTAATATGTGTTCCTTGCTGCTAATCTAAAATTGGTCTGCGACATCAACAGTGACCATAAACCGGAACCTGAGTTCAGCAACGAGCAACTGCATCTTCTAGCAGCTCAATAGTGTTGCCATTGGTATCCTTCTCAATGTCGTATGTGACCAGGCGATGCTGGATAAAATGGCTCTTTGGCATTTCCACATCCTTCTTGGCTCTAGAAAGAAAATATGATGGCAACGATTCAATAAGCTCTAATGCGAATTAGTAACAATAAAATGCAATGGCTCTTTCGTTTTTCTTTGCTGCTAAAGATAGTCGTAAAGGGAATTAAAGTTGTAAAGCACTAGGGATTTTTCAAAGTAGAATGAAAATGTAACTTTAACACTCTTTCGTTTTCTTGCCGTTTACAAGCATCTTAGCTTGTTCTAATTGTTCTGAATTATTATCTATCGCCATAAAACTTTACTTAACAGAACCGACTAATATTTGTGCCTACTAAGCCGACGTACTTGTAGGTAGTTTGGTATTCGCATCTGTAACTGTTGCCTCCCTCCACCATGAGGAACATGGTAACATAGCCCTTTAGTACTCCATCGTGGACAGTCATTTTCTCGGTAGATGGCTCCCAATCTAGCGTCTTCTTTTGCATCACAGGTCCGTTTGCGGGAAAATTAACGCCAATAAATTTGGATTTGTGCACGATGCAGTTCCCTTTAAGGCTGTCACAACAAAGGCAATGTATAAGTGGAAACAGACGGAAAGGAATTATGGGATAGAAAAGATGTTAGAAGGAAACTATGACCATATTGCACCCGCTTTCAGTGTTACATGCATAGCGGCTATATCTTTCGACATCCTCTTCCGACACGACAAACAGACACGGATCGAAATCCAACAAACACAGCCCACAAGCCATCGGCTTATAAACTTGTGGCTCATTTCCAAAGAAGTGACATGAAACAACGGCATGTGATTGGTGTGATTGGTGTTTTTCGATCCTTGTCTGTTTAGCTTGTCGAGAAACTTTGAAAGGCGATGCCGAAAGATGAATGTTGAAATTCTGTTGAAAGTAGCACGATGTGGTGCAAATAAATTTCATACACTTTTTACTGTAAATGGTGTTCGCCAGAAATAATATCGTTCTACAAACACTGCCATAGAGCACTTATACATCTTTACATTTTTTATTTATATTTGATATTAATAGTAATGTGTTTTTCTCACTTTTAAATCTCTGTTTTTATCTTTTTTTTTCAGTGCTTGTACATACATTAGATATATTCTTAACGTTTCAGGTAAACTTACGCTATATGAATTGCAAAGTGAAGAAAACAACTTTTCTACCTTAAATCCGCAGTGACTGCAGCACTGGCCCCATCTTCACATGTAATCGACCTTTCCCAAGACAAGCCTTCAGGAAATGCTTGTTTGAAATAGTCGGTTAGCTCCTGAGGATAATTTGTAAAAGGTCTGTTGCCATAACAGAATGTTGCTGATATTATGTCAAACGCGAAAGGCAGGGGTTCGCCTTTGGTGACGCGTAGTCTTATTTCTTGATGCCCCCTGAAATTAAAGAAAAGAAGCGTACTATCATCCCTGAAATGTGACTAAAGCGACGTGGCATCATTATACACGACTTGTATCTTTGATCAATCTCGCACTTACTCGTATGGTTTGCCAGTGCCTTCGCCTTCAATAGTAAATTTGTTCCCGTTGATACTGCCATCCATGAAATAGGTCATCCTCATGTCTTTCTGAATCGCCTGGATAAAAAATATACCCAGATAACTACCTGAATCACCATATATTGCATAAGAAGAATGCATAAAGAAAGGCCAGTCTTGATTTCAGGAGACCATGACCGTTCCCCGGTATTAGACTATATTACTGAGTTGTGGCATGTTCATAGTAAAAGGACTTGCCAAAGAACACAGCAGCACCTCACGAAAAAAAAAAAAAATATATATATATATATATATATATATATATATATATATATATATATATATATATATATGATAAAATTTATGGAATATCGTTGTGCTCTTTCCCCGTATGCTTATACCTTTTAAACGGATATTTTGCAAGTTCTTCAAGGTAGCTATTGCTCCAGATGTCTTAAACCCCTTCCGAAATAGAATGAACTGCGGCGAACTATGAGAACAATTGCGCTCAAGTTTTAAGTACCTTTATCCAATACAACAATTCACTTTTTAGTTTATCGATCAATTTATACCTTTGAAGAGCACGAGCAAAATTTATAGCCGAGCCTTGGCGATGGAATTGACTGATGATTGAAATGCTAAGATTGCTTGAACACTACTGTTATATTAGTGCTGTGAGATAATATAATATAAATGGATATTGTACTCCTTAAGCAGTTCCAAAAAGAACAGCAAAACTCACTTAATTGTAGTTTGAGAACTTTGACCTGTGATATAACATGTCTCCCTTTACTTCTATCAACACATCACGTAGGCTTTCTACAGTCTGGAACCGTTTCTGTCTGTCATGATGTCAGCAAAGAATCAGTTTTGTATTTTCACGAAACATGACTAAGTGACTCAGGAATTCCAATGGTGTGCTTCGTACAGCATTCACTGATAATCTATAGCTAATTTGTTTACGCAAGCAAGCAAGTTTGTTTTCGACCTTTAAACTGCTCTATTACATATATAAAAATGTACGATGTCTGGTTAAAAGAACGGCGAAAAATCTATCGCAGTTGTTTATGTTACACGGCATCGCTAGTCGACTCTTTCAAGCCTGAAAGTCACTTCCAGTTGTTTACTGATTCTGGAATAAATTTCATACTAAAAATATCTTGAAACAGCTAGGCGCAATGGCCCCTGGCCTGAAGTCGAAATTTCGTCTGAATCACAAAACAAGACCTTTGCTATAATTTGGTGTGGTTGCTTATTTGGATACTTCCTGAGTTGATGCCATCTCGACAGTAAAGTGTGTTGCCCAAGAACATAATGACCCTGCCAGCGCTTAAACCTGGACCGCTCGACGCGAGTGTAATGAACTAACTGACCATTAGGCTACCGCTTTACCCAAAACACGGAGTATATTGGGATAACTCTTCAGTTTTTAAGGCATGGTTTACAATACCAGTTTAATTGCGACAAAATTCAAGATTTTTGATGTTAGGAGGTGTTTCGACAGAGTGTAGTGTATAATTTGAACGAAGAGTTTTTATAAAAAGACTATCTGATGTCCCGCGGTATAAAATAACTAATCTCGGGGCGACAAACGTACATCAAAAACATTGATCAAGGCAAAAACATAACCGAAAGTGTAATGTCGTTCTGATCATTAAAGTAAATCCGATGTTTGTGCCAATTTTATTGCTGTCATTAGCACATTCTTGTAATACACTGTACTTGTCTTTCTCACTTAGCTGTCGCGAAAGCAATGTTGTAAAATTATTTCAAAACATTAGAGAGCAAGTCACTATTTCTACTAAACCATTTTTTCCACTTTAAAGTAACCTTAACATGATTAAATTTCATATCAAGCTTTGTTGTTCAAACTTGAAAATTGATACCGTTTTTTTCTTTTGTTTCAAGAATTCAGGCTTGACTGTTTAATCTGCTTTCCTGCAACTTTACCGTGTTATAAAAGTGTCAAGGATTGTTTTTTTTTTTATGTTTGGATGCTTTCACGGACATTCTCAGCAAAAACGGCAAGAAGAAAACAATAAAATAAAGGCGCTCTCTTTCTAAATAAACTGTCGAGTGTTAAACGCTTCGTTCTCAGTTAAAAAAGGTAAAATACCATTAACTTTAGAAAGGCTTATTTATGGAGGCTATTTAAGAAGTGGCATTGGACTGTGCCTACAACTGAATGACGCTATATTTCCCTCTATCTTTCAAATACGGAACGGCTAACTTAGGAAGCTTTGAAACTTATTAAAGAAAAAAGTGCATTTTGAAATTCACTCACTTGCTTTGAAAGAGCCATGTTGATCAAAAATATCTTCGAACAGTTTCTTGAAAATGCAGCAATGAGCTGTAGTACTTCACTCTCTCACTGTCTCGCTCAACTGAATGTTCTTCACGGTGAATCAGGTTTTTAGCAAGACAGAATTCAGAAATGAAAGTTAATTATTGAGATATAAAAATAATTGATCTTTCATCATCGAATTAACCGATGCGTTGCAAAACTTGATGCCTAGCGGGTAAACAAACTTATGGGAGAGGCTGGACTAAGAAGAGGAGAATAAGCAAAAATGTGAACAGAAAGACAAGGCCATTGACAAAAGGCTGAAAAAATATAAGCACGACGTAAAATGTCCTTAGTAGCGATACAGAGCCCGTTAGAACGAGCTAAAATTGTTCATAAAGGTCGTTTCAATCACTTATTTTGATTAATAAAAAAATGTGTTATCAATCAAGATTAGTTCGTAATTAAATACACTTCTGTCAAATTTTAACTCGCCGATGCGTTAACCGCGCACGTATACTAGTTTCGCAACCACTCCCAACAAGAACCGAAAAATCGATAAACAGTAGTTTGAGAACTCTGACTTAGTCATCTATCTGTGATCCACCATTACAGTAATCCTTTACTTGTATCAACACATCGCATATCCGTATTTTAACTCCAGCTGTCAAACATTCACTCGTACTATCACGCGTATCTGTCATGTAATATCACGAGGAGCCGCAAGCGCTAATTTTTTTTCACAGCTGCGGGCGGCACATCAAAGAATTTTGAACTGAATGGCAAATTCCTAGAATATTTTTATCTGGTGAGTTGATTCGAAGGTGTTAAAGATCCACGGGATCCAAAACCACATGTCAATTAATATAACACTCTTCCCTTTCCCTAAATCGATATGCGCTTTGTACATAAAGGCTAATTACAACAGAATAAACAAAAAATGGACGTAAATGCTTGAGTTTTAGAAAAGTCTTTGTCTGAATTGTTAGCCGTCATCTCCGTTCTTTCGACTTTTGGATAAATACCTTTTAGCTCTGCCTTACGCTTTTTTTTTTTTTTTTTTCATTTTTAATGCCGCTTTTAGTTCTTGGATTGTCGGTCGTTCTCCAAGGAGCAATGTTACTAAAGAGTTCTTCGCATCAAGAACGTTCAGAAAATGTGTGAACAGAAATGCCAGCGCGTATATACCGCTTGGTCTAAAAGATGGTTTCCCGTCCCATCGCAAAATTTCGGCGCACGGTAACTATCGAAAAACACTTTTGCCAGAATCAAATATTACGGGGTGAAGTACAGGTCTAATTAAAGCGATATTTTTGCAAAGTTAGTTGTACTCATCAGGCATACGCTACCCAGGACAGTACAGGTCTGATTAAAGCGATTTTTTTTGCAAAGTTATTTGTACTCATCAGGTATACGCTACCCAGGACAGTACAGGTCTGATTAAAGCGATATTTTTTTGCAGAGTTATTTGTACTCATCAGGTATACGCTACCCAGGACAGTACAGGTCTGATTAAAGCGATATTTTTTGCAGAGTTATTTGTACTCATCAGGTATACGCTACCCAGGACAGTACAGGTCTGATTAAAGCGATATTTTTTGCAAAGTTATTTGTACTCATCAGGTATACGCTACCCGGGACAGCACAGGTTTGATAAAAGCGATGCTTTTGCAAATTTTGCAAAGTTAGTTGTACTCATCAGGTATACGGTACCCAGGACAGTACAGGTCTGATTAAAGCGATGCTTTTGCAAAGTTATTTGTACTCATCAGGTATACGCTACCCAGGACAGTACAGGTCTGATTAAAGCGATATTTTTTGCAAAGTTAATTGTACTCATCAGGTATACGCTACCCAGGACAGTACAGGTCTGATTAGAGCGATATTTTTTGCAATGTTATTTGTACTCATCAGGTATACGCTACCCAGGACAGTACAGGTCTGATTAGAGCGATATTTTTTGCAATGTTATTTGTACTCATCAGGTATACGCTACCCAGGACAGCACAGGTCTGATTAGAGCGATATTTTTTGCAATGTTATTTGTACTCATCAGGTATACGCTACCCAGGACAGTACAGGTCTGATTAAAGCGATATTTTTTGCAAAGTTAATTGTACTCATCAGGTATACGCTACCCAGGACAGTACAGGTCTGATTAGAGCGATATTTTTTGCAATGTTATTTGTACTCATCAGGTATACGCTACCCAGGACAGTACAGGTCTGATTAGAGCGATATTTTTTGCAATGTTATTTGTACTCATCAGGTATACGTTACCCGGGACAGTACAGGTCTGATTAAAGCGATATTTTTTCATAGTTGCCTTTATTCGTAAGGTATACGCTACCCACGATAGTGCAAGACTAATAATTTTCAATGCATTATATGTTATAAAAAATTACAAGAAAGCTTGCCGGTAGAGGCAGAGGGGCCTCCTCTAGTAGTTATGAATTCAATGAAAAGTAATAAATTTAAGCTTGGTTTATAGGGCATTCGTTTCGTTTTGGCGTCCCGGATGACCGGAAAACATTTCTCTTCTAAATTACATGTCTTTAAAACAATGTATGGAACAGACTTACGTAGGATCCTCCTTACTTATGATTGATTTAAGCAATGAATGGACCGCGATGCGAACATGACCCAAATAAACAGACTCGACATACAAAGCAGCTTTCAGGAGCACATGCTTTTGCGCTAAAAATCAAAACGGACCTTCACCATCGATCGACGACAGAACATTTCATTTTCGGTGAGCAAATAAAATCTATTCCATCTGAAATATCTTGAAGCAATTTGAAATCTTGAAAGGCAAAGCCGTTCTCGATGAACGGCATATCAAGTCGCTGTAACTCGCCATTTCAACTTCGCCAGAACAGGACTGGTTTTTTGTTGTACGTTATCCCACTTGACCAGCAATTCCTCTTAACAGCAAGAGAAATCTGAGGGTCGCGAAAAATTTCTCAACAAGAGAGGCAAAATATATCGGTCTACTTCCGAACGCATGGATTACGCTCATATATTTAGAGCCATATAGACGACCATAGACGCTATTTCTGTTTATAAATGAAGAGATTTCTGACATATCGCGTATAAAAAGCGTAGAAAAAAAAATATGAATGTTAATTCTGGAGTTAAGTTTTGAACAAACAAAACCGCAAAGCGCGTGACTAAGTGAATATTACATAACAGATACGCGTGATAGTACGGGTGAACGTTTGACAGCTGGAGTGAAAATACGGCTATGCGATGTGTTGATACAAGTAAAGGATTACTGTAATGGTGGATCACATATAGACGACTAACTCAGAGTTCTCAAACTACTGTTTATCGATTTCTCGGTCAAGTTGTTGGGAGTGTTGTCAATTTTTCTCAATGCATCGCTAAGTTGCGAAACTAGTATACGTGCGCGGTAAACGCATCGGCGAGCTAAAATTCGACAGAAGTGTATTTAATTACGAACTAATTTTGATTGATAACACATTTTTTTATTAATCAAAATTAGTGATTGAAACGACCTTTATGAACATTTTTAGATTATTGTGTCTTTTTTTAGCAGTGCTAGATCGTTCTAAGAGGCTCCGTAAGTTTACGTGGTAATTATATTTTTTCTGCCCTTTGTCAATGGCCTTGTCTTTATGCTAAGATTCTTGCTTATTCTAATTTCCCTACTGATATGCACGCAAATATCGTGCACCTTTCGAAGGAATATACTTAAAAAAAAGGAATGCATTTGCTGGTAGAAATTGCTTTCTATTTTGCCCAATAACAGCAAGAGAAATCTGAGGGTCGCGAAAAATTTCTCAACAAGAGAGGCGAAATATATCGGTCTACTTCCGAACGCATGGATTTCGCTCATATATTTAGAGCCATATAGACGACCATAGACGCTATTTCTGTTTATAAATGAAGAGATTTCTGACATATCGCGTATAAAAAGCGTACAAAAAAAAATGAATGTCAATTCTGGAGTTAAGTTTTGAACAAACAAAACCGCAAAGCGCGTGACTAAGTGAATATTACATAACAGATACGCGTGATAGTACGGGTGAATGTTTGACAGCTGGAGTGAAAATACGGCTATGCGATGTGTTGATACAAGTAAAGGATTACTGTAATGGTGGATCACATACAGATGACTAAGTCAGAGTTCTCAAACTACTGTTTATCGATTTCTCGGTTCTTGTTGGGAGTTTTGTCAAGTTTTTGGGAGTGTTGTCAATTTTTGGCAATGCATCGCTAGGTTGCGAAACTAGTATACGTGCGCGGTTAACGCATCGGCGAGCTAAAAGATGACAGAAGTGTATTTAATTACGAACTAATTTTGATTGATAACGCATTTTTTTTATTAATCAAAATAAGTGATTGAAACGACCTTAATGAACATTTTTTGATTATTGTTTTTTTTTTCTTTAGCACTGGTAGCTCGTTCTAAGGGGCTCTGTATCGCTACTAAGGACATTTTACGTCGTGCTTATATTTTTTCAGCCTTTTGTCAATGGCCTTGTCTTTCTGTTCAGATTTTTAATTATTCTCCTCTCCTTAGTCCAGCCTTTGCCATAAATTTATTTACTTGCTAATCGCATCAAGTTTTGCAACGCATCGGTTATTTCGATGATGAAAGATCAATTATGTCTAATCTAGACCAAGTTATTTTTATATCTCAATAATTAACTTTCATTTCAGAATTCTGTCTTGCTAAAAACCTGATTCACCGTGAAGAACATTCAGTTGAGCGAGACAGTGAGAGAGTGAGGTACTACAGCTCATTACTGCATTTTCAAGAAACTGTTCGAAGATATTTTTGATCAACATGGCTCTTTCAAAGCAAGTGAGTGAATTTCAAAATGCATTTTTTTGAAGAATAAGTTTCAAAGCTTCTTAAGTTAGGCGTTCCGTATTTGAAAGATAGAGGGAAATATAGCGTCATTCAGTTGTAGGTACAGTTCAATGCCACTTCTTAAATAGCCTCCATAAATAAGCCTTTCTAAAGTTAATGGTATTTTACCTTTTTAACTGAGAACGAAGCGTTTAACACTCGACAGTTTATTTAGAAAGAGAGCGCTTTTATTTTATTGTTTTCTTCTTGCCGTTTTTGCTGAGAATGTCCGTGAAAGCATCCAAAAAAAAAAAATCGTTGACACTTTTATAACACGGTAAAGTTGCGGGAAAGGAGATTAAACAGTCAAGCCTGAATTCTTGAAACAAAAGAAAAAACTGTATCAATTTTCAAGTTTGAACAACAAAGCTTGATATGAAATTGAATCATGTTAAGGTTACTTTAAAGTGGAAAAAATGGTTTAGTAGAGATAGTGACTTGCTCTCTAATGTTTTGAAATAATTTTACAACATTGCTTTCGCGACGGCTAAGTGAGAAAGACAAGTACAGTGTATTACAAGAATGTGCTAATGACAGCAATAAAATTGGCACAAACATCGGATTTACTTTAAATATCAGAACGACATTACACTTTCGGTAATGTTTTTGCCTTGATCAATGTTTTTGATGTACGTTTGTCGCCCCGAGATTAGTTATTTTATACCGCCGGACATCAGATAGTCTTTTTTTAAAAACTCTTCGTTCAAATTATACACTACACTCTGGCGAAACATGTCCTAACCTCAAAAATCTTGAATTTTGTCGCAATTAAACTGGTATTTGTAAACCATGCCTTAAAAACTGAAGAGTTATCCCAATGTACTCTGTTTTTTTTTTTGTTTTGTTTTTTTCGTATGGGTGAAGCGGTGGCCTACAGCTGGTCAGTAAGTTCATTACACTCCGCGTCGAGCGGTCCAGGCTTAAGTGCTGGCATGGTCATTATGTTCTTGGGCAACACACTTTACTGTCGAGATGGCATCAACTCAGGAAGTATCCAAATAAGCAACCACACCAAATTATAGCAAAGGTCTTGTTTTGTGATTCAGACGAAATTTCGACTTCAGGCCAGGGACCATTGCGCCTAGCTGTTTCAAGATATTTTTAGTATGAAATTTATTCCAGAATCAGTAAACAACTGGAAGTGACTTTCAGGCTTGAAAGAGTCCACTAGCGATGCCGTGTGATATAAACAACTGCGATAGATTTTTCGCCGTTCTTTTAACCAGACATCGTACATTTTTTAGTCTAATGCGCATGCGCTTTAGACTCTATGTAGTGGAAAAAAGCTGTTAGCAATCCCAAGGGAATGGTTCGGGATCGATAAGCGTTCGGCGTAATTGTGCTTAAACAATAGCCCGCCTCATTGCGGGCTTGATGCGATGATCGTAATCCAATCAGGAAGCAAGGATGTTGTTAACGAATCAACGGTCGAACGGAGCTCGAGCGCGACACGCACTTGTAAAATAAATTGTCATGTATGTAATTGGAATAAATGTTTTACAGTGCAAAATAATACGAATCCTCGTTTTCAAGTGTGAAGCCACTGAAAATGTTCTCCTTCCAGCTGCATGTTTTTTTGTTTTTGTTTTTGTTTTTTTTATAATCCCTGGGAAACGCAACGTGAAATCGACATCTTTTGATGAAAAAAAATCCGGAAGTGACATTTGTGTTTATAAAAAAAATGGAAAATTAAATAAGACTGTAGTCAGCAATTGATTGTTCAATTCAACTGAAGCAGGATTTCATTCACAGATTGCAAAAGAGTTTTGTTTTCACGATACAAGATTCAATCAAGAGCTTGAAAACAAGACAGTGTAATCAAATTACATTTCGTGCGAAATTTGCATAAATATTGAAACTTGCCAAAAAGTAGTTAAGACAGAATGAAAACTCGCTTTAATAGTCATTGAATTCTGATCTGATTGTTATTTCCATGTATTGACTATTTGAAAGCTGTTCTCAGTCATGAAAACAAAACTCTTTCATTTAACCGCTTGCAGTGTTTAATAGACGTGAAAATATTTCGCTTAATTAAATTACATTCTGCACGTAATGTTTTCTGTTTTCTTTGCTCTCCTGTGTCAAAACGTTTAAGGAAATTGAAATCTTTGTTGAGCAGTATTGCATAAATTGCAAAGGAATGGAAAAATATATATTTTGGCTTATTTTGATGTGATTAAGGATATTTAGAATACTGAATAAGTGGCTGTATCTTGTCTATCTACGGGGCGGACCATTATTTTTTTGGAAGCTGGGGGATGAAGATTTTTCCAAGACAAACAATTTTTTTTTTCTGTATCGTTGTCTGTGAAAACATTTGTTTTCCTGCAGAGATTTTTTTTCATGCTTGCAAAAAATTTAGTTGGGCTTTTTTTTTTTGCTTTTGCAAACATTTTTTTTTTTCAGGATCCCCCCCCCCCCCCCCCCCCCCTCTCTAAATCTGTACGATCTTCCTATGGTCTACAATGCACTAATCTCTTAACATGAATCGATGAACTCAAACCCTAAGTAACAAGTTTTTCCTATTTCAAATATAACATTTCGTCAACTTTCTGATTATATATACTTCAGAGAACAAATATTATCGACTTCTTCTGAACCGATCTTACTACCAAACCTCCACTACACCTCTTGCTCTATGCCGTAAATACCGAAACTACTTCAACATATTTCAACCGCCCTAACAATCTATGACGCATTAGACTCATGTACCCACTGGGTACTATTTTTATATATGTAATAGAGCAGTTTAAAGGTCGAAAACAAACTTGCAAATTAGCTATAGATTATCAGTGAATGCTGTACGAAGCACACCATTGGAATTCCTGGGTCACTTAGTCATGTTTCGTGAAAATACAAAACTGATTCTTTGCTGACATCATGACAGACAGAAACGGTTCCAGACTGTAAAAAGCCTACGTGATGTGTTGATAGAAGTAAAGGGAGACATGTTATATCACAGGTCAAAGTTCTCAAACTACAATTAAGTGAGTTTTGCTGTTCTTTTTGGAACTGCTTAAGGAGTACAATATCCATTTATATTATATTATCTCACAGCACTAATATAACAGTAGTGTTCAAGCAATCTTAGCATTTCAATCATCAGTCAATTCCATCGCCAAGGCTCGGCTATAAATTTTGCTCGTGCTCTTCAAAGGTATCAATTGATTGATAAACTAAAAAGTGAACTGTGATAGCCAAACGTGAATGTTCGAATGACATTTCCACTGTCTCATTCCCATCATGTCTTTTTCAATGCAGGTAAATAATTTTGATTGTCACATTGGATAAAGATTCTTTAAACTGAAAGAAAAAGTTTTATTTAGTGGCATTATTCTCATAGTTTGCCGCAGTTCATTCTATTTCGGCAGGGGTTTTAGCACATCTGGAGGAATACCTACCTTGATGAACTTGTAAAATATCCCTAAGCCGGGTCCTTAAGCATACGGGAAAACAGCACAACGACATTCCATAAATTTAATCTTTTTTTTTTTTGTTGTTTTTCGTGAGGCGCTGCTGTGTTGTATGGCAAGTCCCTTTACTGTGAACATGCCACAACTCAGTAATATAGTCTAATATCGGCGAACGGTCATGGTCTGTTGAAATCAAGACTGGCCTTTCTTTATGCGTTCTTCTTATGCAATATACGTAAGTTATCTGCGTATATTTTTTTATCCAGGTGATTCAGAAAGACATGAGGATGACCTATTTTATGGATGGCAGCATCAACGGTAACAACTTTACTATTGAAGGCGAAGGCACTGGCAAACCATACGAGTAAGTGCGAGATTGATCAAAGATACAAGTCATGTATAATGATGCCACGTCGCTTTAATCACAGTCCAGGTATGATAGTACGCTTCGTTTCTTGATTTTCAGGGGACATCAGAAAATAAGACTGCGTGTGACCAAAGGCGATCCCCTGCCTTTCGCGTTCGACATAATATCAGCAACGTTCTGTTATGGTAACAGAGCTTTTACAAATTATCCAAAGGAGCTAACCGACTATTTCAAACAAGCATTTCCTGAAGGCTTGTCTTGGGAAAGGTCGATTACATGCGAAGATGGGGCCAGTGCTGCAGTCACTGCGGACTTAAGGTAGAATTAAAGTTGTCTTCGTCGCTTTGCAATGCATATAACGTAAGTTTACCTGAGACTTTAAGAATATATTCAATGTAAAAACACTGGCAAAAACAAAAACAACAAAAAACAAACAAACAAAAAACAGGGAGTTAAATGAACGCATAACTATCAATATCAAATATAACTAAACAAGTAAGAATGTATCAGTGCTATATGGGAGTGTTTGTAGACCAATATTATTTCTGGCGAATAGCATACATAATTTACAGTACAAAGTGGGTAGAATTTATTTCTGCCACACGTGCTACTTTAAACAAAATTTCACATCAGGTCAACAGCTTTACTTTCGAACATCGTTCAGCCTTACGTTTCAACATCCATCGTTCGGCATCGTCTTTCACAGTTTGTCGACATGACAAGGATCTAAATACACCAATCATACCAATTACATGCCGGTGTCTCACGTCACTTCTTTGAAAATGAGCCAATAGTTTATAAGCTGATGGCTTGCGGGCTGTGATTGGTGGATTTCGCTAATTGTTTGCTCATTTGTCAAACGATAGCCACTATGCACGTAACACTGAAAGCGCGTGCAATATGGTCATGATTCCTTCTAACATCGTTTCTATCCCACATGTTCCCTCTGCCTGTTTCCACTCATACATTTCCTTTGTTTTGACAGCCTTAACGGGAACTGCATCGTGCACAAATCCACATTTATTGGCGTTAACTTTCCCGCAAACGGACCTGTGATGCAAAAGAAGACGCTAGACTGGGAGCGATCAACCGAGAAAATACTTGTCCACGATGGAGTACTAAAGGGCTTTGTTACCATGTTCCTTGTGGTGGACGGAGGCGGCAGTTACAGATGCGAATACCAAACTACCTACAAGTATGTCGGCATAGTAGGCACAACAATTAGTCGGTTCTGTTAAGTTAGGTTTTTTGGGCGATAATAAAATAATTCATAACAATTAGAACAAGCTATAATGTTTGTAAACCGCCAAAAAATGAGGCAGTGTTAAAGTTACACTTTCGTTCTATACTGAATAAATTCATTATTGCTTTCCTTTTTCAATTCCCTTTTCGACTATCTTTAGCAACAAGAAAAAATGAAAGAGCCATTGAGTTTTATTTCTACTTCGGAAATCGCAATTCGAGCTTATTGAATGGTTGCCATCATATTTTCTCTCTAGAGCCAAGAAGGATGTGAACATGCCAAAGAGCCATTATATCCAGCATCGCCTGGTCTCGTACGACATTAAGAAGGATACCAATGGCAACACTATTGAGCTGCAAGAAGATGCAGTTGCTGTCGATGTCGCAGAGCAATTTTAGATTACCATCAAGGAACACAAATTAGGTTAGAAATTAGAGAAAAAAAATAGAGAAAATTGAGCCTTTTCAGTCAAGTGAGATTTAAATGCCTATAGTTTTCCGATATACCGGCCAGTACTGCTTTGATGTATCAGAAATGAATGTTCAGACGTTGAAATGACATTAAAAGAAATACAACGCAGTTGTAATTGCGAATTTATTTGATCTTGTAGTTTTCTAGAAATTATATTTCCTCGCAGTCAGAGAAATACATTGCAGCACAGTTTTCACGTTTGATCGCACTTCCCCTCCAAGTCGAATTTGTTAATGGAAGTAATACTAGGAGTGATAGAAGTCGACCATCCTGATGAAGATCGTCAGCAGTCCTGTAGCCCCTAGGCAAAGTGAAGCATAAATGACATTTACAGATAAAATATTTGCTTAGTTGAAATGAAACAAGAAAACAAGAAGACTCAAAACATTCGGAGCAAATTACTCTTAGCTCCCTCTTTGTCTATTTCACATTCGCAAATACATGGGTCGTATTTGTAGCTATTTTTATTACCTTTTTAAGAGATGACTCCATCGGTTAATGTTGGAAAGCGGAAAAGCTTTTGAATTTTGGAATTTTTGGTGTTACGATGTTACGATGTGATGATTACTCCCTGAATTGAACCGAAGAGCAATGGGAACTAGGTGCATTGTTTGTATTCTTTATGAGGTCCGCCATCTGGTCCGCCAAATAGGTTTTTACGGCCGAATCTCAAATTTTACAACTTTCATCGCTTAATGTCGTCGTGTTGTCTGCTGGCTGTTGCGATCGACAAATCTGTAGAACCGAATAGGACTGGGAAAAGAAATCAAGTCAACTCAACAAGAACTCAAAGTAGAATACCCTGGGCAGTTAGAAAGGACTAATTTAAAGTATAAACGAAAGAGGCAAAATATATTTGTTGCGTTCTCTAAGATTTAGTAAACAGAAATCTTCCCATTCTTTTAAAACAAAAGGTGTAAGCAACTTCAAGACAGCGTTTGACCTTGCATCGTATACGGTATATCGGATGTCACGCCAAGATAACGCAACTTTTGTTGAACAATCGCTCATCGCTCAGCACAGAAGTTGTCAGCTACTTTTATTTACCTTAATTTTTTGACAAATGTCCTGAAAATTATTAAAGACCCCTTGTGAAACGTCGTCGCTTCTGCATGCATTGCGTGCCGTTTATCAATATCGTCTCAATACCACTGTGTTAAAAGATTTCTTTAAGAGGCGGGCAACAAAAAATATGCAAACATGACATATGCTTTCAGAGCAAAAATGAGCAAAGTCGTGCAAATGTAGAAAATTGCTCCACATTTGCTACCCCACTGTTTGTGGTACAAATGTATACTTTCGCCACACATTTACTATTCGTGAAAATACTTTACAAATGTGTTTTTTACATAACATTTGCCTGTTTAGCAAACAGGAAGTAAAAGCGGCCATTACCGCCTTTGCACCCGTAGCAAACACCGTGCTAAACACGAAATTCGCTATGAAGCAAACTTGGTCAAAGTTAGGCAAATTCGGTCTTTACACCATCTTTGCTACAGATTTGCTACCCGCGAAAATCATTTTTTCGTCCAGTGTTACAACACAATAAAGCGAAGTATTATGGTGGAAAACCTGATAAACCTCCTTCTTATTGCCCCTCGCAAGGAGCATACGTCTCGATCTAGACACTCCTGGATAGGGGCGAAAAGATTAAGATCGACACGTGCGAGTCTTGTTTATTTCTGGCGAGATTTTCTTGGATTTGGCTGTCCGCTATATTTATTATATGACGTTGACCCGCGGGCGAGCGGCAACCTCCTCTCATGGAAAACGAGATGTTTCTCGGAAAGTATTTTGGAAGTTAAAGTAATACTGGATGAGATGTACGAAACTATTCCGCAGGCAAAATTATTTTTTTAGTTTGATGGTTAACCCTATCCAGACCGGGGGGTGGGGGGGAGGTGCGGAAAGTGCCCGCGTTGACTTTGAACGTTTATAACTTTTTCAAGACTCAACCAAACGCTGTCAAACTCTATCAATTTTTCTAAAATTTATCGGGAATAAATTGGTAGGATAGGTTGTTGTGTCTGGAACTTGACGTTACCATGGCAACGTCATTTTTGTCTTTTCATTAATAAAAATAACTTGAATTCAGCTATTTTCACCTATTTTAGGTTTCTTTGCACTGTTTTATAGATTTTGAGTATTTTCAGTAATTTTGGGCGGTTTTCTGATGTTTTGGAAAATGTTGAAATCCAAGATGGCGGATCCAAGATGGCGGCTGTTTTGACATCATGATGTAATTGTCACGTGATGTGACGTCATCACCGCACGTGACGTATCTAAAAAGATAGATTTTTGGACATACTATATATCCTGTAAGTTTTATTGCGATTGCTTAAATATTCTGGAAGTCTGAAAAGATCCAAAAAAGCCCGGTATGAATAGGGTTAATAAGGCTCGAGAAAAACGTCGCGTTGTTGTTTTTGTTTCGTCTCTTTAGAAACGAAACGGTATTGTTTTGGATTCGATGTGAACTATTTTACACAGCAGGCAAACAACCTCGTAAAAACATGTTCTTCAAATATCGGAAATATTATAATCTTCAGCAACACCAAAAATTATTGAAATATTTGACGGCTACAATGCTTTTAAGTTCGACTAAAGCGATTTATAATACATCAAATATTTTGCGCGCGCGCGATTGGTCTAAACACGTCACGTGATGTAGCCAAAACTGGGTGATATCAGATGATATTCCCCAAGTGATATTCCCCAGTTTTGGAACTCTGCGATTTACGGGTCGCCCACTACCTCTCGGAACGAGTTACTTCATTGGTTCCAAAAACAATAGATAACAGGTCATAACAATGTCCCTAGCCCTGAATAACAATGGAGGTAGTGTTTACAGCGGGCGAATGAAAATAGAGGTTCCAGAGAGGTAGTGTCTTACTGCGATTTACTTTCGCACGTTTAACTTTTATCCCTGGCTAATTGCTAAAATGAATAAAACTGAACACTTGGAGCAGACTAATAATATTTTGAGCGCTGACAAATTTACTTTGACGTTTAAAAGCTTTGAGAAAAGGTCTCCCAAAATGCGGCCTCGCAGGCTAAAATATTTGAAGGATAATAAACGCAATAGCATCCATTTGGCTTCAAAAATATGCACGGATATTTGTCCTTGGACATTATCTGTTCCTCGAAGCTCACAGTTTTCCTCGAGCTTCGCTCTCGGAAAACTGTTCGCTTCTCGGAACAAATAATGTCCGCGGACAAATATCCGTGCATATTTTCGCGCCAAATGGAGGCTATTGTTTATGTATTGGCGAAAAATATAAAGCGAGCTCTTTCCGTGTTTACAGTCCAACGCCTCCAACCATAGCCACCCGACAAAGTTTTTGACATCTTTTTGACAAGTTTTTGATTACTTTGATGAGTTGTGCGGCTTCCGGTTGCTTTAAACTACCAATCAGATGCCTTGAAAAATGGAAGGCGGGGTAACAACCGCTGCATGATTCGTCTTCAAACGTCAGAGTTTGAAAGGCTTTCAAGCAACGTTTCGCACGAGCGATTATGCCAAGTTCCACTGGCGATAAATAAATTTTATGCCAAAAAAAATTTAATCAAACTTAACTTTTCGTAAAAGCACAACTTTAAAGCAAGGGACGGCAAACGAAAATGCTGCTAATGTAGGATCCAGCAAGGGCCGATCAGCGTGAAAATGATAAATGACAAACAATACTGCAAGGCTGATCGTACTACATAAGCAGTAAACTTTGTGAGACACCAACACGACTAGAACCGATATAGTGGGATTGCAACCGTGGACAGCTGTTTC